>CM042881.1:17916171-18516171 GCA_023653495.1 Melastoma candidum
AGTTTGGGTTGGACCATAGATGTTAGCATACACCAACTCGAGAGGGGTTTTAGCTCTAAAAGAGGCATTAGGAAGAGGAAGATGATGTTGCTTCCTATACACGCATCCTTCAAAGACACCTGTTACTATTGGTTGGATTTTGGAAGTCCTATGACAATATTTCTCTCTTTCTACAACTTTAGGCCCTTGTAATTCAAGTGTCCATATCGTAGATGTCATAACTCAGTTTTATCAACAACTCTACTCTTTAATGCAACATTTAAGAACGAATTCATCTTCAATGGAAACAAGTTATTCGGCATCACCTTTGCTACAATGATCATCTTCTCACTTTTGTCAATGATAACACATTGACTATCAGCAAAGGTAACCTTTAACCTCTCTTCATCATTTGTCCCATGCGCTCATAAGGTTCTAAGCAATGCTCGGAGAATAAAACATATTAGTAATTGGATTTTTTACATTATTTGCTGCTCTCACAACAACGATTCACTTTCCTTCATTCTTTATCTTGTTGTTGTCTCCAAGCTCCAACAACGAATTGTAGCTGTTTGCCGATCCCCACAATGTTTTGCTTATTTCTTGTCATATGATTGCTAGAGCCACTATCTAAAAACCACAGTTCATTCATGTATTGTATTGCATTGAAACACGAATAGAATACTAGCTTCGATTCTTCTTCTTTTGAAAATTTACCGATTTTTGAGATAACTATTGCTGCTTGTCTATAAAACAACAATCCCATTCTGAATGATTTGGAAACCGACATCTCTTGCGCCTGAAATAACAACCCTTTGACTCATATCCAACTTTTTTACAAATGTAACCTTCTAAACTTCCGGATCTACTCTATGAATGGTCTTCTCTACTGCAGAGCTGACTTGTTGTACATCCTCTACCTCTTCCTCGAGAATGACTTCCATGTCCACGATAAAAAATTCTTTGTTGTTGTTCACGATATGTACCTTCTACTCTAGTTTTTCTATTGAAACATCTACCATAATTTGAAAAGCTTGTTCAATGGGAGTTGAATACTTACTCTTCTCTCGTGGGCTTTAAGAAAATCGATTAGCTCATATATAAAAATTTCTCCCAAATTCTTCATTTCATCAATCACAGCAACAACATGATTAAACTTATGCGGCAGACTTCTCAACACTATCATTGCAACCATCGAAACTTCATCACCATAACACTTGATTTGATTCATGATTTCCACAACTCTTGAAAAGAAATCCTTCACCGTTTCAGATTCCTTCATAGACAAATTCTCAAAAATCCCTCCACGAGCCTGAAAGCTTGATGTAAGTCATTTTCTCCGAGCCTTGAAACTCTTTATTTAATATGTATGCTTCATGCTTTTTCGTCCTTATTGAGACCATAAACCCTCGGTTATATCATCCTGATCACGGATTGCATGAAGATCCATAACTCCATCTCATTCTGCATCATGTTTTACTTTGCCTTCTTTTCTTGAGTGTCAACATCTTCTTCCTCACTTAACAAGTCATCATCTTCTTGGTCATTTTCTTTGAATCCTTCATCTACGATTCTCCACCAATCTTGCGAGGGAAATATCGTCTCCTTTTGCGAACTCCTATAATATTAATGCTCTATATCAAAGAAAGGGATTTGATTGGGCGAGTAGGAAAAGAACATGATGTTAGAAGCCGTAGCCATAATATGTTACGCTCTGATACCAAAATTTATTGGTGTAGTCTAGAAAGTGGTGCTTTGTTGTATCACATAAAGAGTTTGCCAAACTACAGAGACATAACAAAGTATTTCTAGAAATAAGGTCAATAATTTTGGAGAGAAAAATTTTGGCTAACTATGGAGCCTTCTTCCTTTTCTTACGACTAGAATGCTTTCGTGATTTTTTTTTCAATGTCTTACTTGCCTTCTTCCTCTTATATCATTTGAAGATTGCTTCTCCTTTTTATAGATTTCTAAGAAAGATCTAGAGCAACCATTTACTCTACTCTAGTTCTCATGTCATTCTATCAACTTTCTAGGCCAATAACTTCAACCAACTTCTTAGACCGCCAAATTTACTTAATGCAAATTATAAATTATCGTGACATTTAACAAGTAATGGGGCTTGTATCCGTTATGCAAATGCTCCAAACCTTTAAGGAAACCAAATTGCCCAAAACTGCATCTTGCTTTATGTAAATGTAAACCAATGTGATGGTCAGCTAAGACGGGACCTTGAGACGCATCAAACGCAATCGGTAGTCTTTTAGAGCAGCTCAAGTTGGACGTCTCACGTCCTGCATAAAAAAATGAGATGGGTTTGATTTAAATATTCAAGCCAATGTTTAGAGAAGCAAACTTGTTTGCCATGTTATCTCAGACATTCCTATTAGACATATATTCACAGACCAGCACCAGTCATCACAATAACCGGGGTGACCAGATTCTTGCGGTGGATAACTATCAAATGTTTCTCCTGCAATCAAATGGTCACACATGGAGAATTCACTATTTGTTGGGGCAACCAAATACTTAAAGTGATGTAGTATGATATTTGGTTTCTTCATTTCGAACCTCTAACTTAGAACTCCCTTTGTCCCTTTTTGGATGTGAGGCAGAAAAATGGTATCACAAGAATGACATGCAAGCTAGAAATTATGCATTACCCGTGGCAATACATACAATAACTTCAGTATTGACCAACCGGCCAAAGCAAGAGCAATCAACCTCATCAGGGCACTTGAATCAAGAGTTATGCATGTTGAAAGACCGTTAAAGGTAGATATACAAGTGCTTATGAACGCTAAGAATTCATTATACTTACAACGAGATGATCCTTGGACCGTTGTCGCTACTGCAGTTTAATCAGCTCATGCATCTTGCCAGACAACAAGGATTGCCTTGCCAGCTTCTTCTTTGATTTCAATCGGCCAGTAAGTCATCCTTTTGTTGTTATAGTAGTGTAATTTATAGTAACGCACACAATTACAAAAACAAAGGCTTGCAGAATTATGCAGATTTACAGTCTCTAAGAAGATTAGGAGAACCAACCTGTTTTGCCATTCCGTAAATCCTGTAATGCTCTTTTCTTTCATGTATGGCCGTTATGGGTGAGATCTGATTAGCCCCAAATTGACCGTGAAAAGCGTCGAAGCTATTACAACTGGAACGGATCTTTTACTAACCCACGTGCAAATGCTTGATCATTCAATACCTGATTCAGGATCTTATCGAAGCTAAAGTTTGGTGCTTTCGTGAGACCAATGACATGACTTTAGTGGATGAGAAGCCTTTTAGCAATAGTTGTGAGCTTCATACTTTCTATGTTAATGTTATTAATGACATTAAATGTCATCATATGTAGGAGGTACGAGTTTCTGGAGAGACCCATGCGACCAATGCCTTATATAAAAGGTTATCCAACGAGGGCGTAATCAAGTGTTGTCTAGTCGGTGGTTCTAAGTGTTAAAGTTTGTTGGTGGCACGTGGATGCCACCCACACGACTAACAAATACTTTACTTTCAAAAGTTTCTTACAATCACTTCAAAGGACACTTGGTCTGATCTTTCTCCCATTAAAAGGATTGCTATAGTGGTTTTGCTAAGAAACCCCGTAGATTCGATCTCCAGGGTGCAAAGCGCGAATGTTACCGCCACAAAGGAGTATACGCCGCAAGGAAAAACCATCCATACACTTTTTGGAGACCTCACTAAAATCCACGGTTGGCTTCTCAGCCGTTCATTGGCACATCTGTGTGGTAGCTACTAGCGATTCCACATCGAATGAACAGCCTAAGAATGCATGTTTGACACTCCAGCTAATGCTTTCGTTCGAGTTCAACCAATCGATGTGGCCCATCTGAAGCAAGTCAAGCATGTCGCACCCAAGCAAGTTTTGCGACAAGATGCAGAGGTGCTGAAGGATTGGCCGCCCATTACTCAGTTCCTCAAGGCGGATTGACTACACGCAATGCCAACCCATCTTCCGTAATAGGATTGTAATCTCCCAGCTATGCAATGTATGCTCCTTCAACTACTCCTAGAAGCTGATCAACATGTCTTCCGCCAATGTCTTCACCATAACGACTATGAAGACGCCACCAGGATGTTTACTGAATTACATCATGTTATATGTTTGCCTGGAGAGAGTTGCGAAGGTTGATCAGTACAGAGATCAAAGGTTGCGATCCCCAGAAAGGAAGCACGTCCAAGTATCCCCGTGATCTCTTGTTCGACTAGGTGGCTGAAAATGTGCGAAGTACTTAATCCTGTAGTCAGTGAATTGACATAGGTATCCACAGCACCACACCAGCCTGTGTCACAGGCCAGTAAGGAAAGAAAAGAAAGGTGTTCCCATCGTGCCGAAGAGAAATGACTTAGGTCCATGCCAAATGAGCATCGACCAGAGATCGCCGAAGGCAAAAAAATTGCTTTAGAAATCCATGTCAAGATGCTTCGACTCATACCTTGCTGGAGAAGAATCCTTTGACCGTTAACCCTAAAGTTGAATACAACGATGCGAAATATAATCCATTGAAAAGAGGAACTCTGAGCTAGTAACAAGACACTGGTGGCAAACAAGTCGAGTGCAATATGGTTATGTTGCCGACTAACGTAGCACATTAGAGTGGTGGTCGACAAAATAAAGGTATAATTGAATCTTCCCCAGATCTAATGCACAATATATGTTTGGAAAGCTCTTCGAATGTGATATATGGAAAAAATAAACATAGTTTCTTACAAAGTTCAAAGTCTCCCAAAAATTTTATTCCTCATGCCTACAATCTGTTTTATAATGGACTACCACATTGTTCTTCAATTCAGCATACTCAGCGAAAACGAATTGTCGATTGATGTGACAAATTCTGGATCGCCAATCTCAATAAATTCCACAAAACATGTACAATCTAATATCTCATACAAGAGTACTAGCCTCAAGGTCTATGTCAATGGTATATACTTACATGAATGATCCTTAAAGGTCATAAGGATCCAACAAAGTTTTTTGTCCAAATCACTTGAAAAAAATCCAACCTTATCATTTATGTACGCTCATCGAAGCTACTCAAAAAATAATAATAATTCAATTATAATTTTTTGTAAAACAAATTCGAGGACAAAAGATAGTAAAATTTTCCAATGTTAATAATATTTTACCAGATACATATAGTCGCATGTGGTCCACATATTTTGACAAACATCATAAGTCATTAAAGTTCACGTCTTTTGACAAACATTTTAAATCATTAAATCAACTTTGAATCTGAATGTGCTAGCATCACTAGCACTTCTAATTATTGGTAACTTTCAATTTTGATATATTGTGAGACATAGTTTTAAGAAGAACATGAAAACATCTCCTTGAAAATATTCACAAAAGTAAGATTGTGTATATTCACGTCATTTTCCTATCCCTTATTATTTGTGAATGCTTTCATTAGATGGTTCATTTGGCAACATCTTACAACTAATTCCTAATATACAAGAAATTCGCCACTTTGCAAAATTACAAACAAAGATTATGCGCTAAATAAATTAATGTTTCATCTTTGTTCCAGCAATCCATTTCCAACCGGATTCCTGCATTGTTCTTTAATTCAGTATACTCAATAATATCGGATCGCCGAATTAGATGATTAGTTTCAACTTTCTACAGTTAGTTCGTAGATTACAAAATATTTCTCCATCTTTAAAAAAAAAGTACGTACTAAATATTTCTACCCTTATCTGCCGACAATCCGTTCTAAATAGGATTGCCGCATTTGCCCCAAATTCGATAATCCTATTGAGAACAGATGTGGACATATAAGTGTAAAAATATTTAATAAGTAATATTTGTTTGTTTTTTTCATAAAGATGGACAAATATTTCGTACACTACGAATTAATTGAAGAAAGTTGAAATTAACCGACTAATCCGTCAATCCAATTTTTATTTAGAATTATTTCATCAGAAAGGCAAATTACCGGTAGAGGCGGGTTGCCGGCAAGGGTCTTGAACGTGCAATCCTTTCTCATCACGATTGCGGGATTTATATTCAATACGCCAATCCTTTTAAGTCCAGATAATTAATGCTACCATTTGAAAAAACAAATTCATACCCATTTGAAAAAAAATTCTTCGAACAAATATTTCATACACATTCTTTTAAAAAAAACTCCCCGAATTTTCACCAAATCTTTGAAGATTTAGAAAAATCTTTTTCAAAAACTTTTAGATAACCTTTTGATTTGAATTAGGTTTGACAACTATGTTCAATTAAATCGTATTCTACAGGAAATTAGGTTTTATGAAATATACTCATTTTAATACTAAATATTTATTCAACATATTTTTCCTAAAGTAAAACAAAGAATTTGTACTGAAATTGTTGTTCTATTTCATACAAGAAATTTGAACAATAGTTCTCAGAAAACAAGTAAATTTAGTATAAAATGACTATTCCTTTTTTTTCGTATGTTAAATATTTGTTCTGATTTACAAAATAGAAGTAAAGAAATACAACTATTTTTGTTTCCCCCGTACGTACAAAAATGCATACGAAAAATATGGTACTTTATTTTTGTACTTTTTATCAAAAAAATTATAGTAGCATGTATATAATTTGTACAATCTAATTTAGGTTATTTCACCTATATCTTTCCAAAAAAGTACAAAAAGATTGTAACAACAAAATAATAGAGAAAAATTCACCAGAAAAAAGAATCTTGAAATTTCATAAAGAATCTTGGAATTCTATTCGCATTAAATGTTCTAATTTACAAAAGAATTGCTACATATCTATCTCGAAGGAATCCTAAAACAATTTCATAAAGATATACAAAAGTTTTGCAATATATGAAAACTTTTTTCATCGTTATTTTCAATACGAATTTATTGTGCAATAATACGAAAAAAACGGTCATATAAAATGCGCACGAAAGAAGAAAAACAGCATAAAGTTAATCAATTAAATAGTAGTGCGAATAAAATTGGTTATGAACAAATAAGTTGTAGTACGCCACTTTTTGTTATCATATTTCGTATTTTCAGTGCAATTATTTCTTAAAGAGCAGCATAAATATTTTTGTAAAATGATATGCATCGAATGCGAAATATTTCATATTTTATATGAAATATTTGAAATTTTAGTTTTGCTAGTTTGTTTTCGACGACTAACGTTGGTATGATACCTTTTTTTCATGAATAGTAATAGCAAAAAAACAATCCTTACTTTACGAATAGCGAATATTTTTTTAAGATTTACAAATTCAAATGTACACATAGAATTAATGCATATAACTCATTAAATACATCTAAATTCCTTAAATAAATGAATATTTTGTGTTGGCGTTACAATAGAAAATATCATACAATTATTTCATATTATATTAAATAATTGTAGATCTTTACGAAATGACCTTTCGACAAAAAAAAGTTAAACCCAAAGAACTTTCTGTGTATGGCATTTAAAAAGGATAGCTCCAATTCACAGTGAGAAAGGAAACTATTTCGGTTTTTACTGTCGAAAGTTCTAATATTCCTCTAGTATCGTTCCCCACCTATTTTGCCTTTTCTATTTTTAGAAAAACCCCAAAATTCTGAAAAAGTTTCAAGTAAGTCCGTGAAAGTGTCTGGAGAAGGAAAATCCTCAGAAAATCCTTCCGAAACTCCATCACGACGGGAGTTCGTTTCAGAGTCTAGAATGGCTCCCTATGGAATTATCAAGAGTATAAATGATATTTTAACTCAGCTAACTATACAGGGGAGTACAGAAAGCCTTGAGAGCCGAAACCATCTTGCTTAGGAAGTAGGTTCTATAGTAAACAAGATGTTAGACTCTATTGAGCATGAAAGAAGTTTCAAAAGGCCTGAAGCCGAGGCGACTTCTGGACTGGAGAGTACTACGGGAAAACCAGTCGAAAAATTGAAACTGGGAGGAAGAAATTCCAAACATGATCAAAGCAAGAGTATGGAAGAAATGTACAAGGAGTCAGTAGCTCCTTATATGTTAGACCCACAAAAGCGAAATGCAAATTTGAACTCTCAAAGTGGGGAGTTGGCAAAGGACTTAAGGAAAGCCTTAGGCCTGGTAGAAGAAATTCCAGTTCATTTAGACAATAGAACATTTAATGAATTGGTTACTGCGAAAAGGGAAATTTATAGGCCCGATTATCCCCATAGAACCAAACAGGAATTTATTCCAAGGGATAACGTATTAAAACCAATAATTACCCCTGGTGCTTTTCTTGATATCGACTGTGAGAAGCACGTATCTGAAAAGATAGATGAGTGGTTATCACTAATTCGAATGACTGCGTTTGCCGGGATATTATCCCATGGGTCAGTTTACGAATTATGTGCGGCAGCCCTCATGAGAACCACCAAAAATACTGAAAATCTTTGGTGGCACATACAGACATCAAAGAAAAGATAGATCAAGCGTTGACAGTTGATGTCGTGTTAGCAATCATCGCTGACAGTCCTTATCCTGGCGAATACCTCTGTCGATCTCAGTGTCCACCATAGTCCATCGCTGGAGGCCCAAAATGTCATTTACTATGTAAACATTTGGCCCCCTCCTTCCTCCTCTTTATGAACAAAAACAGGCATACAATATAATGGATTAGTGTCGATCATACCTTGAGCTGGATTGTCGACCACTATGATGTCGAACTTTTTTTTTTTTTATATCAGTGGGGTTCGTGGTGGACTTACTTTTTGCGAGCCCTCTCACGAGAATTGGAGGCCCTTTTACAAGCCTGCGAACCTCAGGCCCGGCCCCTCTACATCCCCTCTGGGCCCGACTTGAGGCCTGCTCCCCTGTCGGTCCAATTTCAGTTGAGGCCCAAAGACCCAGCAGGTGGGCGGCTCCTGGGCTTTATTAGCCATCGCCCAGGAGACCACCCTTAATTTTCCAAGTGGAGTGTGCGTGATGGGGTTCGAACCAGGGATCATGACAAGGTTCCAAACACCCACCACCCACCTTACGCCACTTGGGTGTCCTCGCAAGGACATGATGATGATGTCGAACTTGTTTGCTAAAGACATGACAATTAGCTTCTGCAGGTAATTGTACGAGCACAAATGGCACAGCTGAGAGATTAATATCTTCTTCTTCAGGATAGGATTGCATCGACGACATGTGTCAGCTTTCTCGAGAAACTATGCTATAGGGGGTCCATCCCTGATGGCTTGCTCATCGAGGCGTGGAGGAGGTCGCAGTCGATCCTTCACATTACCCCTCTTGACAGTCTCCTTGAATAAGTCACTGGACTTAGCAGAGGAATCCACGTCGCTGTTGACAGTCAGCAGTGCCACTTGTGCCTCGGGACAGCGAGATGCTGCTTTTGCGTTCTGAACGACATGCCCCTTATCAGGAAAGACCTTGTGAGCGTCAGGAGCGGATCCTTTCCCCCTGGGGTTTAATTAAACGCCTTCGAAGGAACCCTACGAGAAATCCCTATCACAGCTTTCTCCACCGATGTCAGATCGAACCAGTCTTCTGTCTGGTGTGATTGGAGAAACTTCATGAAAGTGAAACACTTATCAGTGGTATGAGTTTCATTCATATGCCACCAGCAAACTTCGTTCTTCAGCCTCGAAGTAGCCACAGGACAAGAGACGATCCCTTTGTCGAGAAGACTCTTGAACAACTTGTTAACCACATAAGTTTCTTAAGAAACATTAGATTCCTGAAAAGCACGTCGAACAACATCCACCATGTTAATGTCGAATGTATATACTTCACAATCAGTAAAAGGTTTTTGATCGACAGAAGATAGCACTTCCGACCCCTTGAAATAGAGAATATTCGATTCAATAAGATCCTGAATTAAATTCCTAAAGGTCAAGTAACCACGGGTGGCGTGGCTAAAAGACCCATGCCATTTACAATAGCTTTTGTTCTTCTCCCTATCAGTCTAAGGGAGTCGATGGCCAGGTTTCAGCTTGATTCGATCTCGTTTGTGTAACCAGTCGAAGATATCGTCAACCTTCTCAATATCTAAAGAGTATTTTCTCTCTTCATTCGACTTCTGATATGCTTTCGCTTTGAAGTTTTTCTTCGATAAAGGGTCACAAATAGTAGCTTCGCCTTTGACAAACTCAGCCATATCGACCTCCACAAGCGTGGTTTCAACTTGATATGTCGTACGCTCCGTCGATTCTTCTCTGAGTAAATTTTCATATTTGGTGGCCCTCAAAGAGAGTTCGTAAAGATCCCTGAATTTTTCTCCTTGGAATTTCTTTCGAATTCGTATATTGAGAGCTACCTGAGCTACACAGACAACCTCATCTTCACTGATCGATGTATCACATCTGAGTCGAGCCTTTCTGAATCGCTGCAGGAAATTCGCTACAAGTTCTCCAGGCTGCTGTTGCATCTTAGCCAATTCAACTAGAGAGATGGACGAATCAAGTGTGGCGAAGGCCTGCATGAACTGCGTCTCCATGTCCTGCCAGTTCTGCACTGAGTTCGGTGGAAGATGAATATTCCAGGTAAACGCTGGTCCAATGAGCGAATTAAGGAAGAGTCGAAGCTTCTAATAGTCGTTGTTCGACGCTTCACCGGTTTAATGAGTAAATCGAGCTACGTACTCCATCGGCATCATCTCATCCTTGCGAGTGAAATCAGGGATCTTGAAGCCCCTCGGATACGGATAATCTCGATCGATGAACTCAGGGTAGGGCGTCCTGTAGAGGTTGATCTCTTCCCTACGCACCGCACCTGGGACCATCTGTTCGACTACTCGGGCAATGATGTCCCTATAGCCAACAGGATCGACAGGCACGAGAAGGACTCTATGGATTTCCCTTCCCAGATGATTTTTGTCAGGCTCTCTATCAAAGGTAGGAACCTCCCTGGAATGTCACCGAAAAGGTTTCTTCTTGGGGGTTGGCTTTCTACTTGCGGCCCACGAACGGGTTGTCGACAGTTTACCGTGTGTAATGACTCTCCCGTCGACGATGAGGAAGTGCATATGCCTGCGGTCGATAATGATCCTGTGCATCATCATCAAGATCGATGAAATCACTATGACGATTGAATCGATCAGGGGTCACAAAGTCACCTCGATCATCAGAGACATAGCGTGACCTAGTTGGTTCAGCCCGTCGATAATCCAGTGTTGCAGGGGGAAGATCTTGAGTGGTCTCGTGATCGAAACTCACCCTACGTTTTCCATCGCGAATAGCAGCCCTTCTCGCCGCAGTTTCGGGAGAGTAGTCAGTATCGATTCTAGCAGCCAACCCCTGAAGTTGTTTCTGCAATTCCAAAAAGTTCTCTTGATTTTTTGCCTGAATCTGTAGAAACATGTCTAGAGAGACTATTTCTGGCGCGTTCGGCAAAGTGTTCGGCACAGCGGGAGTCTCCCGCTCGTGCGTCTGAACATTTTATTGTCCAAAATTCTGGGCATTTTGTTGCCCCATATTCTGGACAGTTTGTTGCCCATTTCGACGGTTCCGGCCATTGTTAGCAGCCTGGTCCTACCCAGAATTGGCCTCCGAATCACCGTGTGTGTCAGCCATTCTGTTTGCCGCACTCCTGGTTGTTGGCATACCGTGCTACAAAACTTCGCCTCGGCTCCCACTATGGTCGCCAAAAACGTGTTCGCGTGGCAAAACACGTCACGATATAACGGGGACTTAAAGTGTTGGATAAAATATGGTCGCCAATGAAGTAAACAAACGAACGAAAGAACAAGAATTCACTTAGCGTAAAGGGAAAAATTTACAGCCATTGCACAACACTTGAAACAAAGGCGGTCGATGGAACTCTATCTTTGATCGATCACGCTGTCCGTCGATCAGCACTCCCCCGGCCCGTTCCAGCATCGATCCTTATCCTGAGTCTCGAACCTGCTACCTTCGCGTTATTAGCACGACACTCTAACCAACTCAGCTAATAGGCCATTCTGCATGAAACAGTAACTTTCCCTTATTATTTCATATAAACCTTTTAAAGAAGTATTATCATGCCGATTCCTAAACATTAAAATTTTCCGCAGGCGTTCTACTCTACGTGTACGAAACCATTTCCCATCCACGCGATCTCCCTGGGAATGTCTTTTGTCGTCGTCTAATTCTGCAGGGGACCCAAAACAAAAAAGGTGGCGAATTGGATTTATAGACTCGAGGAGGGGCGATTTTCATCCTTTTTTTTATATAATCCCATTTTAAGACAAATACAACAGCAAGAAGAAAACAAGGAGAGTCAAAACAATAAAAAGAAAAACGATTTGGGAAAACCCACTCAACTCAAATTCTCGTCAAATTATCATTATTATTTTTTATATTAGGAAACGTTATCGGAAAGCATGCAAGCAAGCTCTTGCCATATTTATCACGGCATTCCGTCCCTAAAACGAAAATAATTTAATATACAAATAATAGACATTCCGTCCATTGAATCCCACGCCCAAAAGATAACACCGAAATGAAAATACTTTTTTTGTTTTTGTCTCGGTATTGTGGACGAATTGAATTTACACAACCGAGGAATCAATCGCCTTTTCGAGTTCGCTTTCCTAGACAAAACCAATCTAATCCAGTTGGCGGGTGAGATGTTTTTGGGACCGCTTAACGTTTTAGCCCTTAACCACGGCCAGATCTCTAAATCGGACGGAGTACCATGAGACACACAAGTGTATGAATCCGGTATAAAGTTTTCATATCCTTTGGTTCGAGAAAATTAAAAATGGATGCAGATGCAGATGCAGCTCGCCATAAATTTCGTTGCTTGATGTAATTATTTTAGTTTCCATATTTATGAGTGAATGTCGTTTTCACGTTAGGAAAGGGGAAGAAGCTTCCTCCTCCCATCCCAACCCCACCCCGCCTCCTTATTTCACGTACAAAATCTTGAAATTAAATGCCACCACCCCCGTCAATATCGTCCATTCACTCATTCTTTACTCATCTATTTTATTTTATTTTATTTTTCTAATAAATAGATATGAAAATTGAGGGGAGGGCTAAAGAGTTAAGTCGAGATCACCGTTCTTCTTCTGATAACGAAATTAAATTATCCACCTGTCTCTCTCTCTCTCTCTGTGTGTACTGACCCGATCACGATCACTATCACGATCAAATCCCGCATTCATTCATCTAATTTAGGAAACCCCATATTACGACTTCATCTATCTCAAAAACCCATCCCCATCATCCCCCCACCCACTAAAAATTCAAAATTTGAACTCTCTATTCTCAATCAATCTCTCGGGTCTTCCACTCCCAAAATGTTCTTTTCTTTTTTTAATTCAATTAAATAAAAGGGGAGAAATCAAATGACCAAAATCTCTCTTCTCCCCCCCCCCCTCCCTCCCGAAACAGTGCCACGATCCCTGCTGAATTAAACCCCTTTCTTTAATCACATTAATTAGCAACCTAATCGCCCTGTCCTCCCCCCCTCCACCCACCCAATTAACTCAGCCTATTCAAAAAAAGAAAAAAGTCAAACACTAAACCCACAATATTAAAAACCAAATTGGAAAATTACCCAATTGTTTGTTGATTTGTACAAAGAAGAGAAGGGAACAAAACTCTATGCTCACATGCCTCCTGTCAAGGGATAAAAGAAGAAAAAATGTAACCCCAATGAAATCAATTGAATGCTTGGGAGGGAATCTTTCAGAAGATCTTGTGATGTAATAATCAGACCCAAGTTTTTCAGATTTTTCATCATCATCATCTCCATCTACAAACATAGAAATTTCTGGGTCATCTCGTTTCTCCATTTTCAGTTTTATTTCTTATTTCTATGCAATTTCAGGGTCATATCTCGTTTCTCCATTTGGTTCATCTCCGAAATTCAATTGCTAGAAAGTGTTTGGGGACAGTGGTGTCCCCATTCATTATATATATAATGTTTCTAAAGAAGTTGGGGCGATTTAGACTTTTAGATCCCTCTCCTCTGCCCTGCATTGCTCTGCTCCTATCCTATTATAATATATTTGACAGGGTTCATAAATCAAAGGACAGCCAGACAACTGACCACCCATTTACTTTTTCGTAATACAAAATTAAGGTTGTAATTTTAATTGATTAACCGGTTCTCCTCGTATAAAAAGGGATGTCTGGAGTTTTGGGATTCTTGATGAGGCAACTTCTTTTTGTCTTCGCAGAGTTAGTAGGGGCTTCTCTCAGTCTTCAATGGGCCGGGCGGGGAGATGGCTCAAGGGATTCCTCGGTTTCAACAAGGGAAGAAAGCCTGCCGATGCTTCCTGTGATCAGGCTTCTCATAACCACAGCGAGGATGATGGTTTCGATGTCGCCAGCTTTTCTTCCTTCGACCTTCAAGGTAAGGATAGGAAGAGGTGGAGCTTCAGCAGCAGGTCGTACAAGGTCCCCGGCGTCGACCGTGCTCGGTTGAGTCGGTTGGAGAAGGAAAGGGCCGAGGAGAAGCTGGCGGAGGCTGCAGCGAAAGCCGCCGACGTGGCGGTCGTTGCTGCACGTGCCGCGGTGGTGATCGTGCGGCTCATGGCCGATGGTGGCAGCCGCAGGGTGGCCGTCTCATGCGGCGGCAGGGAGAGTTGGGCCGCCTTGAAAATTCAGGCTGTCTTCAGGGGGTTTTTGGTAATGTTTCCACAAATCGCGCCCATATATTATTCCTCATTGTATTTGCAATTTTTGTACATACGCTAGAAATAGAATAACATTTGTTTTGTACATTTCCACAATTATTGGTAAACGCTGTCGTTTCTGGTCACCTTTTACCTTTCTTGAACTTTCTTTCTTTTGTTTCTTGCAGGCCCGGAAGGCGTTGAAGGCATTAAAGGGGATCGTTAAATTGCAAGCCCTAATCAGAGGTTATATGACGAGGAAAGAAACAGCCGCTGCCGTCCGTACCATGCATGCTCTAGCCAGGGCTCGTGCTGCGGCCCCGTCCCAGTGGCCTCGACGATCCCTCGACAAGGAGAACAGGCTTCATCCCGGTTACTGGCACTCGCTGCGTTCCATAGTAAGGAATTTCTTTGTATTTAGTTTATATAAGACGTGGTTGCGATATTGATGCTCTTGGGATGTCCTTTACTGTTATATCAGGAAAGGTGTGACGTTACTAGAAGCGTGATCCACAGCAAGAGGTACTTGAGTTGGGACAGGATCGAAGGTGAAATTTCCACCGGGAGCCCAAATACTGTCGCGATAGACCATGCCAACCCCCACATTCGGCTGTCCAAATTGAACTGGAGGGATGTACACGGCCGCGACGCGTATCAACCTTCTACGGCACGTGGCTCGTCTCTCTTTCGAGGCTTGACGAGCTACTGTGACCCAGCCACGCCTACAAGGAGCCTTTGCAGAGAATGCTCCGCCTTCAAGAAGCATGCTTGCCTGGACCACCCGAGCTACATGGCGAGCACGCAGTCGTCCCAGGCAAAGCTGAGATGCGCGAGCGCACCAAAGCAGAGGCCGATGTCCGAGTGGCCGAGGCACAGGACGATCGCGCTGCGAGAGATCATGGCGGCACGAAACAGCGTGACCGGGGTCTGAATAATTGGAACAACTAATCTAATCTAGTATTAGTGTGTCCCTGGAAGATTATTATTCCAGTATATTTTTATTATTTCTTTAATATTATTTTCCTCTTTAATCAAGTTATTGATATATTAAGGAAAGGGACACGATTCATAACACGAAACACTAAAAATGAAAGATGAAATTATGATACAAGTAAAGGAATAAAAAAAAAAGGAATGAAATTTTAATGTTTGGACGTCGTACCACTGGGGGAAGAGGGAGGGCAGGGGCCTTTGCAGTTTGACTGGGTTGTAGTACTAAACTAGTATTTTGTATTCATGTATACAGCACAGGGGCGGGGCAGTGGAAAGGGACACTATTACATCATCCGATTTCGTGCAGTGTGTCTGCTGTAATCCTCCCCCTTTCCTTGTCCCAACTATTTATGGTTCCTTTCTAACTAAACTCGATTTTATAACCCATCTCGTTTCATCCCACCCGGATCACGTACGGATACAACAACAGCATTATCGTATTCGGACTCAGGATTGAACGACACTACGACTAGATACAACGACGCACCACCGCTGTAATGAACGTTCGGGTAATCTCGCCACACACGAAATCCACCAAGTGATAAGGGAAAGAGAGACTCGAAGAGTTTCTAGGTTTAATTCTAAATTTCATAATAAGTTATCCTGATGGTTATATTTTAAAAGGGCTTATATAGGATGCCCCAAAGAAAGGAGAAAAGAAACAAACTTAAAGATAAAGAAAATAAGTTAGACGATAAAGAAGGGAAAAGTGTTACTTTCCCAAGACAAGGTCTGAAAAGATAATAGAGTAGATTGGTGTAATAGACCAACTCATGAGCTGTAAATTGTCAAACTTGAACCTCTCAAATCGTAGCCACCCATTGGACTTCTCGTCACTCTCTTCACGTCGATTCGCCCTCTTTTGATCTACGAGACTCCCCTTGCCTGCCAGCGTCGCTCATTCGCTTGTCGCTCAATTTGTCTACTCCAGCAGCGTGAAACCAGTTTGTCACCCGGTCAACAAAATTAAGGCAACGCTATCACTACCCTTGTCCCTCAAGCCTATTTGTCTCGCATAACTATCTGGTCAACCTACAACTTTTATGTTTTGAACTTTTCGATTTGAGGTTGTCTTAACCAAGGTCTGAGCAGTCGAAATTGACACACATAATGCACCGATTCTGTGATCGATCCAAAACCCAGTCTCAATCAACCGGTCGTAACTTGGTCGATAAAGGTCGATTTAACCCAAAACCACTTGGGTTCATTTCCCCCCTTTTCTATCTACAACTTTTGTGTTTCAGACTTTTTCATATGAAGTCGTTTTGGTCGACCTTTTGTCAGTCGAAGGTTGATATACATAATACAACGTTTCTGCACACAAGTCGAAACGCCGCTTTGGTCAACGGATCATAACTCCTTCTACAGAGCTTGGATTAACTCAAAATTAATTGGGTTAGATCCCTCTTTTGTCCAACAACTTTGTAGTTTTGAGATTTTTTGTTCGACGATATCTTCATCGACCATTTTCTAGTCGAAGTTCGACTTTCAGAATGCAATGGTTCTGTAGTCGACTCAAAATGTTGTTTCAGTAGATGAAGCATCACTTGTTCGACAATGTTATTTAAGTCGATGAAGCATAACTTGTTCGAGAGAACTCCTTTTCACACAAAACCAGTTGGGCTAGCTTGCTTTCTTGGTGAATTACATCGTTGTAGTTCTGAAATTTTTGGTTCGACGACATCTTTATCAACCATTTTCCAGTCGAAATTCGACTTACATAATGCAACGGTTCTGTAGTCGACTGAAAACACAGTTTCAGTCGATAAAGTATAACTTCTTTGACAAAACTCTATTTCACTCAAAACTAGTTGGACTAGCTTTCTTTCTTGCTGAGCTACAAATTTGTAGTTTTGAACTTTTTGATTCGACGAGATCTTCGTCGACCTTCATCCCATCGAACATCAACCTATAGAATACAACGGTTCTGTAATCGACTGAAAATACTACTTCAATCGACGGGAAATAAATTTGGATACAAAACTCCATTTAACTCGAAATTAGTTGAGTTAGCTCCTTCTTTGGGTTAATTACAACCGTTATGTTTTGAGATTTTTCATTTGAAGTCATCTCTATTGAGTTTTTGCCTCTCGAAGGTCGACAACACCTGCAATAACTCTAGAAGCGACTGTAGGAGCTTCGACTAACCAACTTCGTCTGCTCTCCTTCGACCACTCCACATCGACTTAGCGGTCGAGGAGTCGATTGAGATGAATGGATTTGCATCTTTTAGATGATATAATGACTTATAATGTCTCTTGTGACTTCATATTCATTCCCTTTTCTACATTATTTCCTCGAACATCCTACTTTCGGTTTCTTTTGACGTTTGCAGGATCTTCACTACACGAGGTGAGGAATGATCATTGATGCCCCTTCATCCTCAATGAAGCTTCTCCAGCATACCTGGGAAGGAACCCTTCAAGAATGGCATACAAGGTTTGGGCGCACTGTAGACTGCAATGGAAACACCTCACTCAAAGCTGCCCCAACCGACAAACCAAAGGTACAAAGGGGAGGTTAGGGCCTCCCCGAACTATCCTTCTCCACTTGTAATGAGCAGCGGGTCCAAGTGCATAAGCCCACTGGTACCACCCTTCCCCGCTTACTTTGATCTAAATTATTGGATGTGGGTGTTGTGGTGCATGCTGTTAGGTTCATAGATTATTACGACACATGTGTTGTGTTAACCAATAAACATGAGTTCGGGCCTAAAGCTCAGATCGGGACCAACGCCGGTAAAACATCGACATGAGTCCGGAGTCATGCATGGATCGGGTCCAACGCCCGTTAACCAAAAGCAAACTTTTGGAGCACACGTCACCTCTTCGCATATTCAGATGTAAGAGCTAGTAAATATGAATCATCGAACCAACTATTTTTTCGACTTGAACAGTTTTATAAAAATAAGTCGGTGGCGACTCCGTAATAGCTTACCTAGGTTAAGAAATAACAAATAGTTTTTACGGAGCCATCATGGATGAGGGAAGGCGACACGAGCCGCTCTCGATCCTCCCAAAAACTCCTTTTACGGATCATGCTTCGCATATCGCCTGTCGACTTCCAAGAAGCATGGAGACAATTGGCGAGAGCCCGAGCATGCCCAATTAGGAATCAAGGGTGTATCGACCTCGACATCCTTCGTAGCGCCTCGACGTTCGAGTCATGGTGTCGACCTGAGGACTTCGGGGGGAGCGGGCCTGGATCCTCGTGTCGTTCGAACCACCACGCGCACGGCAGGCTGGAGGGCGTGAGTACACAAGATTTCTTTAAGAACGCTCGGTATTGCAGAATCGACGTGTTAAAGATCTTAATAACTCCTTGAGGGATATTTGTGTCACTTCACTGACTGCAACCTCATAGTGGGGGAGAATAATTTCTTAAAAAGAGTGCACTTGTGCGATGAATTCCTTTGCTAACACTATTTATCTAGATCATGTCTCATCTCGTCATTCAGATTTGAAGCTTTCTCACTAGTTCGTGAAGAAGACTTTTGTTGAATACACATCAAAACCTCAACTTGAGTTAGCGTTGTAGAACTAACTCAAGCTACCGCCTATGTTAAGAAGAATTGCTAAAAAACTATAGAGACGAAGAGGAGAGAGAAAAAAAATTTGCACTCTTGAGCTCTCGGTGAATTGCATTTCAAATGGGATGGGTGAACCTACTTATAGTTGGAGTTAGCCTCTAAAATAAAGTAAAGATTCTATTACGTAGCATACTTACAATCCTTAATTTCTACCTACTAGAAAACATCAATTTAGCCACCTACCACTTAGAAAGATCTGGACTAAGGTTTCTCTTAGTAGCCGGAGAGAAACATCTAGAATGGTTTAGGTGTTGATATTCCAATACTCCTCATCAACACCAACTTGTTCTTCTTATAAAACCAAGTCGTGCTCGGAACTTCTCGAGCTTGTTTGCATTTAGTCCTTTGGTGAAGATGTTTGCCGGTTGGTCTTTAGTACCGATATGTTGCAACATGATATTTTCTTACAGCACCTTTTCTCTTAAGAAGTGATATTGGACTTCACCATCCTTTGTCCTTGCATGAAATATTAGATTTATGGCTAGCTGAATTGCCAAACGGTTGTCACATCATATAGTAACTGCATAATCTGCTGGCTGTCGGAGGTCTGTCATGAGTTGCATAAGTCATGTAGCTTCCTGAATTGCGGTTGTAGCACCTCTGTACTCGAAATCTGTCGTTGAAAGCGATAATGTTGGTTGTGTTTGCTGCAGCATGATACAGCTCCCTCAGCAACGCTGAAGATGCATCCAGTGGTAGATCGTCGAGTGTCACGGACTCCGGCACAGTCAGCATCGTAGTAACCGACCAACTTACAATCTCCTATTGTCTTGAACAATATCCCATAATATAATGTATCCTTTATATATCTCAATATTCGTCGGACTGCTTCAAGATGCGGCTTATTTGGAGCTTGCATAAACCTCCTCACTAAATAGACTGCATATGAAATATCTGGCCTTATATGTGTCAGGTATATCGGACTACCAACCAGTTGACGTTACATAGTAGGCTCTTCAAGATCCTTTCCTTTATTGATGCTTAGTTTTGTGCTGAACTCGACGGGGGTTGATATTGGCTTGCAATCAATCATATCATATTTTTTTAATAGCTCCTTTGCATATTTTTCTTGACACAGGAACAAGCAATCTGTAACTTGATTGACTTCCAGCCCCAGAAAGTGTTTTAGTTCTCCAAGCTCCTTCCTGTAAAATCGCATAGACAGATTTTCCTTGATCTGTTTGATCTCCATACAGTGGCTTCCAATGATGATCTAGTCGTCAACGTATACAAGTACTACTACAATTTTCTCTCCTTGAACTTTTACGAAGATGCTTGAATCAGCGATAGAGATAATATATCCGCTTTGGACTAAGAACTCTGCAATCTTGTCATACCATGCTATTGGCATCGGCTTCAATTCGTATAATCCTTTCCTTAGTTTGCAGACGTAGTTCGGACGATTATTGTCTGTAAAGCCCTGAGGTTGTTCCATATAGATTGCTCTATCTAACTCTCCATGTAGGAATGCATTCTTCACGTCCATTTGCCAAAGCTTCCAAGACTTACTTGCTAATAAATTGATAGTACTCTGACAGTTGTTATCTTCGCAACTGGACTGAGGCTTCGTCATAGTCTAAACCACACAGTTGAGAGAACCCTCGAGCGACAAGACGGGCTTTGTACCTCTCCACGGATCCGTCTGGACGAGTCTTCACCTTATAGACCCACTTGCAGGATATGAGTTTCTTCTAGTGCTCGGATCTCTTCACTCATCACCTCTTGCCATACCTTGTGCTTTTGATGCATCTTCAAAGGTTGATGGTTCTTGAGGATCAATGTATTCAGCAAGTGATGCATCTATGTATCGTGTTGGAGGTCTTTGTTGTCCTGTGGACCTCCTCAGTGGTGTCGTTGCATCGTTGGCTCCATTTTTAACTACATCTTCTTCAAAAGACCTTTGGCATACTTCGGCTTGCTAAGGTATTTCTTCTTCTGTACCAGTGTCCGTTGTTGCAGTGGGACCTTCTTGTATCTATTCGGTAGTAGGATGCAAGACTCGTTTCTCCCCATGTTTCACATGTGCCTTGTCTTCTGCTTCTTTTGAGGATGGCACCAAGAAGTTGTTTAATCAAAGACGATGTTCCTTGATACAGTGCACTTGCTTGTCGTAGGATCACTTCATCTCAATCATATTCTCTCCGTGTCGTATCCTATGAAGATGCACTTGGTTGCTTTCTTGTCGAACTTACTTCATACATGGTTAGGGATGAACATATAGCAGACACACTCGAAGACGCGATAGTGGCTCACTATTGGCTTCATTTTCCATAGTAGCTTGAAGGGTGTCTTGAAGTCGAGGTGAGCTTGTGGTAGCCTGTTTGTAACATTTGCAGCCGTCTTCTCGCACTCTGCGTAATATCTTCCTGAGATATTTTTGGCATGCAACATGCTTCTACATACTTCTGTAAGATGCCTGTTATTTCTTTCTACAACACCATTCTGTTGTGGCGTATTGGGGCATGTCAACTTTCTTCTTATCTTGAACTCCTTGAGGAACTTTACAAACTTTTGTGAGGTGTATTGTCCTCCATTGTTTGTGACACCTCACCTTCTTTTGTAGGACGCTCTCCACCTTGCTCTTTGAACTTTTGCAAGGCTTATGACTTTTCTTTCATGAAGTATACCCAAACGTACCTTGAGTAGTCGTCGATGAAGGTCACCATATATCTACAGCCACCTATTGATGGGTGCTTCATCGGGTCGAACACATCCGAGTGGATCAGTTGTAGCGGTTCTTTCGCCCTAAACTTGGACTCTTCGTACCGTAACTGGTGTACTTTACCGTATTAGCAGCCTGTGCAGACATTGTCGACAATCCATCAAGTTTTGGAAGGCCCTTCAGCATCTCCTTACCTATCATGATCTTTAACTTTTGATAGTTAATGTGCCCAAGCCTCTTATGCCAAAGGTCTGCCGTCTGATTCCTCTTCACCTTTTCTATGTATGTTGATTATGAAAACATCACATAGATGGAGTTTACCTTCCGTCCTTCCATGAACGACGTCCTAGAAAACTTCAACTCTCTATACACTTTCATATCTTTGGGCCTGAACATGACGAAGTTACTGGGGCTGTCAGTTGGGCTATTGACAGAAGATTCTTCTTCTTGGGATATGGTAGACTCCCTGCAACTGTACCTTATTGGAGTTGTCACCGGCTACTATGATAGCTTTCCTAACATGGGTGATGGGCAATCTTGAGTTGTTGGCAGTGACGATGACGCATTGTCTTTTGTATTCTGACAACTCTTATGGCTTCTCCTGATCACCCGTCATATGGTTGGAGAATTTCGAGTCAAATATCCAGTTCTTCGCATAGTTCATAGAGTTATTATGAACTACTGCAAGAACCTTGTATTCCAACAGTTCTTTTTCTTCTAACACGGCGAGGATGCTTCTAGGTTCTACTCTTCTTCGGATTTGTTTCCGTCTTAACTACTTAATGTGGCGGTATTTCCTTCTACATTCTTCTTTTTGGACCAACAGTGTAGAGCGTAATGCCCTTTCTTTCCACAATTGAAGCATTTTACATCTTTCCAGTGAGCTGGTTTGCCTATTGTTTTATCCTATTGTGGGCTATTCGGTTGCTACTTACGTCGCCCCCTTCTACCACCTTATGGAACTCTTCTCTCCTCAACCCTCTTGTTTTTTGTATATATTCTTCCCTTATTACTATATAAGGCTTCTTCTTCATTTTTCAAAGTTACGCCCGCCAACTATTTTATAACTTTTCTAAATCTTCTAGAGGCGGCGGCGTGGGCTATTATTGCACAACCATAATAAATCCCTTATACTCTAGCTGTAAACCATAGATTATTATCCTCCTCATCCTATCATCACTAATCTAGGATCCTGGGTTTAGCTCTGAAATTGGCAGTTTGACTTTACTTTAATGAAAAACTGATTTATTCAAAACCACCAGCAAGTTTCCTTGCCTAACCGCCAGCAAATCATTTTCAACTAAATCCTCATATCATTTTTATTTGAGAACCTAGTTATTAAAATATCCCAGACATCCTTTGACGTAATGACGTACCTTATATGCTCTAGCACCTGCTCCTCAATGGCGGTCTTAATGATGTACCTTATATGCTTTCCCTGCCTTAATCCACCAATTTCGCAGTGCGACAACATCCTCCTCCGATGAGGTCGTCTCACTTCCCTAATAATCTCCCAGAGATCTTGGCCTTGGAGATAAGACTCCATGCACGTCTTCCACGTGCTATAGTTTTGGTTATTTAGTTTCTTTAGCATGCAAACAATATTAAATTCCGCCATACCGAACTCGACTTCTTGAAGATTCGCCTGATCCTCGACCTATGCCCGACGCAATCCCGGATTGTAGCTTCCTCGACAAAACATCGGCAGTATTTCGGCAGAACCTTCGTCGTACTTCTGGAGAACCTCCACGGGACTTCGATAGAACCTCCGCTGGACTTCGACAGGACCTCGCCTAGACTTCGACAGAACCTTCATTGGACTTCGCAAAACCTCCACTGGGCTTCGATAACTCCACCCCGAAGAATCCAGCTCTGATGCCAAATGTTGAATACAATTCCATAACCTCGACTTGAGTTAGCATTGTAGGACTAGCTCAAGCTATCACCTATGCTAAGAAGAATTGATAAAAAGCTACAGAGACGAGGAGGAGAGAGAAAGAGAGGATTTGCACACTTGAGCTCTCGGTGAATTGCATTTCAAATGGGATGGGGACACCTATTTATAGTTGGAGCTAGCCTCCAAAATAAGGTAAAGAATCCTATAGACTTGTTTACGTGTCTCATGAACTTAGTCTCGTAGACACACGCGTCATAGACATTTTAACACTGCGGTCCAAGGACACTCTTAGCACTCGGTCAGACTAAAAAACTTCTTAGTGTCAACAGATGTCGAGTGATCTAAACCAGTTGTTCGTTGGTTTCATTTAACATATTTTAGTTATTATTTACATGATAAACTAATTATAGACCCATTGGTTTGGACCCATAAGTTTGAACTTAAGGCAATTGACCAACAAGGGAAGTCGAAAACATCAGCTCAGTCGACGACCAGTTAATAAAATGTGTCCGGTCAATGGTCTCAGTCTAATTAACGGTGTTTTCCCAGTCAATGTTAATGGCACTGTCAAAGGAGGTCCAGTTGTGGGTTCCTTTGATCAAATTTACGCACATGTTATGGAGGTAGCGGTTAATCTTAGATTTTAAGCACATGAAGGCGGTTGCAGATAGTGGTTACTTGTAGATAGTATTTAGCTTACGTATAAATAGTTGTAGAATGGCTTGTAAGAGGATGGACAATCATTTCACCCACAAATTAGGCATTATGTTTGTCTTCATTGTATATGTTGTAATCTCAATATTGTGCTTTGCAATGAAAGTATTATCTTGCCTTGTTTCATTGTTCTCTAAAAAACTTCACAGTTTTTTATATTTTGTTCACGTTTATATCGCAATGTGTTGTGCTTTCGCTCTCAAACAGTTTCTTAGAGAAGGTATAATTTTTTTCGCCCGGCTACCTTCATGTTATAGTGTAAGACAAGTTATACACCAACGAAGAGAAAAACAAATTTAAATGGGAATAATGGGAAAAGATGTTTTCTACTTCATCAAGGAAACTTATTAATAAATTATGTAAATTGAATTTTATGAAACCTCCAAATATATTTTTTGCTAAATTTCATCATTATATGATTGATTTATGATTTCGCTCTAAGATTCTGAACTCCAAATTGACTTATAATTATGTTTGGAGTCCTTGTCATTCCCATGTGGCACAACAGCGTCATCATAATAATTATCCGAGGTGAGGTGCACCTCTATCCAATAACCCCCTAATAATTCGAGATTAGTGATTCTTTCATCCATTCATTCCCCCCTCTCATTTATAGATCAAAGAAACATAAATCTACAGCAATAACTGACAGTCGTCCCTCCCGAAATCTATCTACTGCCTTATTCATTTTTAGTAAGCCGTTCCTTGTTTACTAATTCATGTCAATGATAAATAACAAAAACAAAAAGGCATGATCGATCATGAAATTGGATTTCATCTTCTTCTTTTCATTACAAGAAGGCCCAAATATCTTACAGGCCTTCGTCATGGCCAGATTAGCCCAAAAACATCCGCCGTACGAAAAAAATATAACATAAAAATAATAATAAGAAAATCTGAAGCCTCGATCTTCTTCTTTTTTTTTTTAATTCGTTGCTTTTTTAATATAGAAGGGAAGGGTAGAGAATGATCGATCCACTCGTTGACTATTTTTTTTGTAGTCGGCGGCATCGGTAAATGACCATGACATCTACATGTATTGAATGCTCTGACTCTCCCTCCCCCTGCGCCCATCTCAGTCCACCTATGTGTTCGTAGCGCTTGACGACGTCCTTAAGGGTGTCTTCTCCCCCGGCCTTATGACACACTACTTCCTCATCGGAGGCGGTATGGCCACCTCTACTATTTTCTCAATTGTTTCTGATTTAAGCAGGCTAAACTTAAAATAAATTATTATTGCATTGATATATGAATTTTGAGCTTCGTTTTTAATAAGCCGAAAAGGTGAGATTCTGTAGAAACATCACTCGAAAAGTTCAAGAATAATTTTACTCAAGAATTGCGTCTCGAGTAGGCTACATGAATCGCGTAACTCGGGACCTAGACCACAACTTGAGAAACTATACAGTCTCAGGTTCTTTAACTTTAACCCACGTCGGGCCACAATGATAGAACATGATACTTGGCAGGTTTAGAGAAGTCGTCTAAGATACGATGTGTGTGGCTCCTACAAGTAGGAATCAGATCATGCACACGATCTAGGGAGACCACGTAGCAGCTGAAGAATGATAACTATAAGATTTAAGGAACATAAAAGGCAAAAAAAAAAAACAAGAACAACGATCAACTCAACACAAACTCAGAATTTGTCTAAGTTGGTCAACATCATTAACTATCTTCCCCAGCGTCTTGAACCCTAGCGTTCCGAAACCACCTTCACCTTCACTACATCCTACCACTGATCCTCCAAGGTAGATTCCATTAAAGAGATCTGCCGAAGCTGTCGTTCATCTGCCGACTGTCTTGAAGCACCCTGCACCCGTTCTCAAGTCTTGTTTAGTTTTCCGTTCATGTTATGTTTGTAAGTGTTGTAAAAACTCAGATTCCGTAATTCAAAGTTGTTAATTAATTCAAGTAATGTGTTTACTTTTCAACTTGCGTTCATTTGCTTTACGACGATCACAAAACACTGTAAAATTCAATACGTGTTACGGGGACATATTCCGCTCCAACACGTTTTTTGCGACTACAATGGGAGGCTGAATTAAAATCCACAAAATCTCTTGAAAGATGCCCCGTGCTAAGAGTGGAAGAAACCCTACAAAAGTTGACCCTATTGAGATAGGGGAATCCAATGAAAATCAAACTGAAGGAAATCAGGATTGCTCCTAGGGCCCCAGAATAATCCTTGGCTTGCTTATTCACCGAATGATTTTGTAATCAAACAAGAGTTTGATAGTGCTATTAGATAATTAAAATTGGAATTAGAAGAGAGTCATAGAGAAATGAAAATGCAAATGGATGAAAAGAATTAGGAGATGATAGATATCATAAGTCTCCTTAAGGGTGATAGATCTGAGAAAAAGACTGAGCCTGTAGGAGAAAAGACTGAGCCTATGATCCCGAGAAGAAGATTTTGTTTACATCAAACACCCTGTTAAGAGTTTCGAGCGAATTGTAGGAAAGCCTGCGAAGGACCACGGTCAGAATGGCAACAGGTCCATAGGAAAGTAGTGATCCCGAAGGTAGTGCGCAAAAGGATTTTAAGGCGTACTCAAAGGGAAGTCAAAAAATGTAAAAGTGTTTCACCAATAGAAGTGAGCCTTGAGATGGGATACCACGAGCGGAAGGTGAGGAAGAAGAAGATGTTGTCTGTGACAACTATATAGATTACACACCTTTACAAGAAGAAGTTCCTGATGAACACCAGGAAAACGAAGATCTCATGGTAACTTGCAATGTTGTCGAGCTACCTGCATGCTTCTCGAGAGAATGTAAAAGAGTTATGCTCGCTAATGCACAGTACATAAGGTTCCTAGAGTGATAGATGTCCAAAGGGTCACCGCACCATTGGTTCGAAAAACCTTCTTTTGGGATGAGATAACATATTCATTATATGTACATCACAGCATACTTTGATGAAGTTTATCTTCTTCTTCTTCTTCTTCTTCTTCTTCTTCTTCTTCTTCGTGTTTTGCTTGGAACTATACAGAAATACCAGGACTTGACAGGAGGCTGGTAGAACATAAACTCCCGATTCATGACCATAAACAAGCCCCGCGAAGAATGGTGGGAGAAGTTAGTAAGCTTGTGTACGAAGAAGTAAGAAAAATTTTTCAAGCCGGGGGTATCAGGACATACAGATACACTACATGAATCTTGAGCATCGTTCTTGTAGTAAAGAAAAATGGTAAGATTCGAGTATGTATAGATTTTTTAAATTTAAACAAAGCTACCCAAAAGATGAATACCTCGTGCCAATAGCTGATGAATTAATTGTCAAGACAGTACGAAATGTCATTATGTCATTATGGATGGCTATTCGGGATATAATCATATCTTCATCGCTAAGGAGGACGTTTACAAAACAACTTTCCGATGTCCAATTGGCATATTTGAGTGGGTAGTAATACCATTCGGATGGAAGAACGTCGGAGCCACATATCATAGAGCCATGAATGCTATTTTCGATCATTTAATAGGGAAAACGGTAGAGGTTTATATCGATGACATAGTTGTAAAGTCGAGGACGAAATGATTCACATATCAAAGATCTCCGAGCTACATTCTTCCAGATGAGGAAACATCAGTTGAAGCTAAATCCTTTGAAGTGTGCATTTGGAGCCCAAGCTGGGTAATTCCTTGGGTTTCTGGTACATCATAAAGGGATCCAGATTGATCTAGAGAAAATCAAAGCAATACAAGAATTGTAACCCCCGAAGAATAAGAAAGAGTTACAAGCTTTTCAATGGAGAGTAAATTACTTGAGGAGATTCATAGGAATCTAGCAGGAAAAGTATAAGCTTTCACAACATTATTGAGGGGAAAGAATAGATATGTTTGGATAGATAAACATGAACAAACATTCGAGAGGATTAAAGATTATTTAACAAAACCTCTAGATTTAGCGTCACCCCAACTCGGGAAACTTTTCATTTTATACGTAGCAGCAAATGCTACCATGATAAATGCGCTCCTGGAAGAAGATGACCAAAAGAGAGAAAGAGATGTGTTTTATTTGTCTCCACTTTTAAATTATGTTGAAACAAGGTATACAGCGTCGGAAAGGCTGTGTCTGTCAGTATATTATGTAGTCACGAAGCTGAGACACTACATAGGAAGTAGTGAAGTGTATGTGGTCTCGAAAGCACAAGTTTTGAAAACATTCTTTGATAGTTTTTTGCTTACTAGAAGAGTTAGTAAGTGGAGTCTAGTGCTCTCTACATATGACTTAAAATTCAAACCTTAAAAAGCCGTCAAAGGACAAGTCCTTCCGGAGTTCTTCGCAAAATACTCGAGTAAAACTCCAGCAGATCAAGAAGAATGAATGCAAGAACAATGGAAGGCCTGGTTTGATAGGTCGTCAACAAGATCTGGAGCGGGGGTTGGAATTGTGATAAAGTCCACAGTAGGATTTGAGGCCAAATTAGCCTTTAAATTAGCCAAACATACAACCAACAAAGCTATTGAGTATAGTGCACTCATTGTTACGTTGGAAACCTTACTCGAGACTGGATCAAAAGTTGTATTAATCAAAGGTGATTTACAACTAATGGTAATCCAAGTAAATGGTTTGAGCCTGTGCCATACTCAAGAATTGAAGAAATACTTAGCTCCAACTCAGTGGTTGATCAAAAAGTTTCAGCAAGTTACCTTGGAACATGTAGGTCGACAAGATAATGTGTTAGCCAATTAATTGGCCCACTTGGCATCCGAATATAAATAAAATGATGTATTACAGAAAGAAATAGGAGGGATAATTCCTGAAATTAGTTCACTCATTGTTAAGGAGAAAGAGGGTGAGATTACTTCTAATCATAAGGTAGACGTTAGGAAAATAGATGAAGATTGGCGGATACCATACGTCAAATTTTGGAGAATCCCAACTCACAAGTCAAGAGAAAGATTAAACTGGCAACTAGACGATATGTACTCTTAGATGGCTTGTTGATAAAAAAAACTCAAGAAGACGTTTTATTGAGGTGTGTCGACTTGGATGAAGCGACACGAATCATGTTGGAGAAACATGGAGGGTTGTCTGGAACTCGCTAGTCAGGAGTAAAGATGTACTAGATGATTCAAATGCATGGATTTTATAGGCCATCTATGAAGAAGAATTGTATCGAGATGGCTAAGCGTTGTAGAAAATGCAAGAAATTTGACCTATAGCTCGAACACCAGCAATAGAATAAAATCCTGTAACACAGCGATGGTCATTTAAGTCCTAGGCTCTAGATATAATTGGAGAGATCAGACCTCACTCAAGTAAAGGAGATGCCTACATACTGGTAGCCACGGATTATTTCACTAAGTGGGTGGAAGTCAAGGTCTATAAAAAATTGACCAAAAAGAAGTTATCGAGCTCATTAAGGCAAAAACATCATTTTCCGCTTTGAACTCCCACACAACATAGTAGTGGATAACGGAAGTGTGTTCAATGGAGAACGGATATAGGAATTCTCGAGAGAGTTCGATTTCATTGTCTATAATTCATCACTGTATTATCCACGGTCTAATGGCCACGTGAAGCAGAAAGAACAAGAACAACGGTCAACTCAACACAAACTCATAATTTGTCTAAGTTGGTCAATAGCCTTTGCTCTCTTCCCTAGCGTCCCGAAACCACAATCACCTTCGCTACATCATACGACTAATCCACCAAGGGATATTCCATTAAAGGAATCTGTCATAGCCATCGTTCGTCTGCCGACCGTCGTGAAGCACCCAATAGCCGTTTTCTAGTCTTTTTATTGTTTTCCTATTCACGTTATGTCTGTAAGTGTTGCAAAGACTCAGATTCTGTAATTCAACGTTGTTAACTATTTCACGTATTGTGTTTACTTTTCAACTTGCGTTTATTTACTTTACGGCGACCATAAATCAATTTAAAATTAAATACGTGATGCAGAGACATATTCCGCACCAATACATTATAGCCAAGTAATTCTATCATAAGGGTAAGAAGTGGCAAATGCTAGAGGATAATCACTGCGAAGCCCAGTTCGCTTTCTCGAATCTTCCGTAAACTCCACGTATGATTGATAAAAAGTGTTTTGATGGTGTAAGAACCGTTATATGAAAAAAACAATAAGTAATAACTTTACGTGATAATCTTTTGGTTTATTTATTGTATGAAAAAAATAAGAAAACATTTTTGACCAAATATATTTTTGGAAGAAAAAATATCGAGTCTCTACCCCACTCCACCCCACCCCTAATCGGATATTTTATTTATTTTATTTACCTTTTTAACTCTTCAAATAAAAAAAATAAGACAAATCTGTTTTTTGATTTTTATATTTTTCCCAATTGCCTTACCCTCTCTCTCTCTCGATCGACTTTCGGACAATCCAATTAGGTAAGGTTTTCGCCTCTTTCCCCTTCTTCCTTCCTTCCTAGGAATTCCTTCCGCCCGCCTGATGATTTCCCATCTGATTTAGGGCTCCTGTCGGATTTCATCCTCTTCCTCTTCTGTTTTTTGCTCTGCCTTTCGTTTCTTTCTTTTCTTTCTTGTGTTGTTGGTTCGGGTTGGTTGATTCGATGGGCGGAGCGGCGCGATAGAGAAGAGGTTGCCGGGAAAACGAGGGGAGGGGGAGGAGGGGCTTAACAACATGGGGAGTGCCGATGGGTTGGGCGGATCGGAACCGGCCGCGAAGCAGTATGGGGTCACTAAGCCGATCTCGTTGGCGGGGCCGTCCGAGGCCGATGTCCTGAAGAGCTTGGAATTAGACAAGGTCGAGGCTTTCCATTTCGCCTCTCTTTTTTATTTGTTTGTTTTCAGAATCTTGGGTTGCTGTTTGTTTTCGGAGCAGATTGTTTGTCCTTATGTAGGGCATAGTTTGGGTCTTTGGAATTTTGGGATAAATATTTGGTTTCGGTTACATGGGTAGGTTGGACTGTGATTGTGAAGGTGTCCCTTTGTAGTATCATTGGGAAGTTGTGTATTTCCTGTGTTTTAGGGTAAATTCTGTTTATTTCTTTTTGTTGGGTTTGGATCGGATTGGATTCTAAAAGGCTTGATTCGTTTGTTCGACGAGATTGGTCAGAATCTTGTTTACTGCTAACTGGAAAACGGTTAGATGTACTCAGCAAATCTGTAAGCTTTTGTGGCAGCCGGCTTGGTTTATTGTTTGTGTTGGCAAGGCAACGAGTTTCCTTTGAGAAAGAAATTGTGTTTTGATAGCTAAATGGGCTTTTTCCTGGAGCAGTTTTTGGTGGATAGTAGTCTCTATGAGAGCAAGGAGGAGGCAGAGAAAAGAGAGGAGGTTCTTAAGAGAATCGGCCAGGTGATTGCGTCATGACATGCTCTTTATGTTCTGTACTGGTGTAATGGGAAACAGAGATTTGCATGGGCCATTGTATTCATGGGTGATGTACTTTGGTGTGGAAATATCATTAATTTTAATGATAGCTTGATTTCTGATTCCAGAAGAGAATGTTATGTGGGTTCTTTGAACTTTTGCTTGTATAGTTGGACTTCACTTTCACGTTAACTTGGCTGGGAGTGACATGTGCTTTTAAACCTGTTTGAAATAGGATGTCTTATCATGGCTATTGCACAGAAAGAGACACCTAGAAAATGTAACAACATGCGTTCTGGATGCGTTTGCCAAGATTGATACTTTCTCATACATCAATTCCTTTTCTTTTCTTTCTTTTTGTTTTGAAAAAACGAATACTTAGAATACTCTGAAAGCATATCAGTAATACCTCAATGCAAGCTAAAGCATTTCAAAAAGATTATCCCAATCAATTAGTTTGTATGCCGAAGCAGAGAATGAGCTTATCATCAAATAGCTGATATTGTTGAGAAAATATAAGACAACTAAAATATTTATCCCTGAAGAATATGGAGCAGCATATAAAGTGCTGAGATGCGTATTGGGCCTCTGTTGACTGGTAATAACCATGCCTCTTGTTCTTGTATGTGGGTATTCTTCACACACATTTCATTTTCCAGTATGTGGGTTCTTTGCGTTTTGATAGTGTTGATGGTTAAGGTTTAGGGCTATAGGCACAATCTCCTTTCTTGATTTAGCTATGCTGAACATCATTTCAACATCTCCTCTCCAGATCGTGAAGGAATGGGTGAAGCACCTAACCAGAATCAGGGGGTACTCAGATCAAATGGTTGAAGAGGCTAATGCTGTGATATTCACTTTCGGATCTTACAGGCTTGGGGTATGCATGCTTGCTTTAATAGTATTTTTTATTTTCTTTTGCTTCTTGTTGTTGCTTGAAAGTATGACTTCTATAGTCTTTTTTAGATTGTCGTTTTCTCTCCATATTTAAACGTTATTGAAGATTGTGCTATAATGCTTCTTGTTTGTTTTCTCGCATGCTATTAGCGAATAATAACTTTAGCTTTTATGGCATAGGTACATGGTCCTGGTGCTGACATAGATACCCTATGTGTTGGGCCTTCATATGTCAATCGTGAGGTACACTTCTATTGATAGACTTGCTTTTCTTACGCAGAGTCTCATACCAGTGGGTAATTTTTCTTATATTGTTATGTATGTGTTTTGTAGGAGGATTTCTTCTTCATTTTGCATGATATGTTTGCCCAGATGGATGAGGTGACGGAGCTGCAGCCGGTTCCGGATGCTCATGTGCCAGTGATGAAGTTCAAATTTGATGGGATATCCATAGACCTTCTATATGCTAGTATTTCCTTAATGGTCGTTCCTGATGTAAGTGGACATTACATTTCTCCTAAATTGAGCTGATGTGTAATATGTTCAAAAAATAACGTGGTGATACTAGAATTCCTTTCGAGTTAATGTTTCTGGAAATGCATTTTTGTCCATTGAGTTGTTTGCTTGATGACACATTGAGTTTTAGGAAGTTGACTTTTCTGGGTTTTGGATCACTGATATTATTTGTATGAAATATGGGTTAACTAGAACCATAGGAGGAAACAGTTGGCTAGTGATGTTCAAATAGCAATGGTTTCTCTTAGCTTTAGGAGAGAGTGTTTACTGTTTAATCACATATCTCTATTACACTGAGCTCAATTTTACTCTCTTGCGTCTCTATCATCTTCAGGATATTTCTTCATCTGCTATAAAACTTTCCGATCAATACTATGACAGGAATTTGTGTTTATGGTCAATAGGTGGCAGCATTCTTCTTTATACATTTCTTTTAAAGAATTTTGGCTTCCAACAGTAATAGCAACCAGATGATCGGCATCCTACATGTGCATTCATTGCTATTGTAGTTGGAATCATATGATACCTCTAGCATCCTACGTGGTTACTCTAGGATTTGACATGCATTGAAACTTGCTGAAGAATTTGCATAGTGGCTATCTATAGTGGTTGTGATATCTGTCATCTCTCTTTAAAGTTCATGTCCAAGTTTATTGGATGCTTGTTTTTTCTAGCTGAGGAAGTTATAAACGGACATTCTGCTTCTACTTTTCATTTAAGTTCATCATAGGCAATATTTTAAGACTGATGAATTGTTGGGAACAGGATTTGGATATCTCCGAAGTGTCTGTTCTGTATGATGTGGATGAACCAACCGTTCGCAGTCTGAATGGATGCAGGGTTGCTGACCAAATTTTGAAGCTTGTTCCCAACGTCGAGGTTGAAAACATCATTGTTTTTGAAAATTACTCTTGTGTCTGCATTTGATAATTACTAGCTTTAACCGCTGTTTTATTTTGACTACATAGCATTTCCGAACAACACTTCGATGCTTGAAGTTTTGGGCCAAAAGACGAGGTGTCTATTCCAACGTGAGTAAGCTTTGTTCTCAAGTGCATGAATGCTTTTCTGCTGTTATTTTGTCTTATTTAATTGTCTGTATCGCATGACATCCATCTTTAGGTGACTGGATTTCTCGGTGGTGTCAACTGGGCTCTTCTTGTAGCTCGTGTCTGCCAGCTTTATCCTAATGCAGTCCCTAGCATGCTGGTATCACGTTTTTTTAGGGTATATACCCAATGGCGGTGGCCAAATCCTGTGATGCTTTGTCCAATTGAAGAGGATGAACTGGGATTTTCCGTGTGGGATCCACGTAAGAATCCTCGTGACAGAACCCATCACATGCCTATTATAACGCCAGCATACCCTTGCATGAACTCTAGCTACAATGTCTCCACCAGCACCTTGCGTGTGATGATGGAGCAATTCCATTTTGGTAACAGAATATGCGAGGTATCAGGCTGAAATTTTCTTTGCGATTCCCTCGAATTCTTTATGTTTAATTTTGAGAGTTTGCTACTGCTTGTCCTTTTTCTTTTGCAGGAGATTGAGCTGAATAAGGCCCAGTGGTGTGCCTTATTTGAGCCATATGTGTTCTTCGAGAGCTATAAAAATTATTTGCAGGTTGATGTTCTCGCTGCTGATGTTGATGATTTGCGGTCTTGGAAGGGTTGGGTGGAATCAAGACTGAGGCAGTTGACTTTGATGGTAGCATCTCTCCATTCTTCCTTAAACATCCACTTTGCGCCCAATTTGATTTTGATTAGTATTTTGTAAGTTGTTCATATAGCAGCCTGAACTTTGTTATGTGCAGATCGAGCGTGACACGTATGGGAAGTTGCAATGCCATCCTTACCCTCACGAGTATGCAGATACATCAAGGCAGTGTGCGCATACAGCATTTTTCATGGGCTTGCAGAGGAAACAGGGCGAGAGAGTTCAAGAGGGTCAACAATTTGACATACGTGGGACAGTCGATGAGTTCCGGCATTCCATTAACATGTATGTGTTCTGGAAACCGGGGATGGAAATATATGTCTCTCATGTCCGTAGAAAGCAGATTCCTGCTTATGTGTTTCCCGAGGGGTATAAACGAGTTAGATCTAAGACTGCAACACCACAAAAGGGTGATAAGTTGTCCTCCGAAAATGCTGACATGGGTAGGAATGGATCTGAGGATAGAGATCTGAAGAGAAAGAATAGTCCAACAGAAGAGGATTTGAAGCCTGATATTCCTGATAAACGTAAATCTGTTAGTCCCGGTTGGCGAGAGTCAGTCTCGCCAGAAGTTCTAACTCAGAAATCCAATAATCTGTCTCCACTGAGATCGATGGCTTCATTGAAGGGAGAAAGTCTTGGTGGAGAGGAAGGAAATATGGCTGTCATGGCAGAGTCGAAGACTGGCCCGTATAGTAAAGATAATGTGCTCTCAGAAATTCGAGGTTATGGTGAATGCAATTCCAATTCAAGCTTGATTACAACTATGGCTAGTGAGGTTGGTTCTTGTGATGGTGTTGGGCATGAATCGGCAGTGGGGAGCAGTGATGGCAACAATGGAAGTGTTGTGGGTAGCGTTGAGGAGAGTAACAATCCCAGAACCCCTCAGGGTTACTCATGTGAGGCCGATTCTAAACTCTCCTTGGAGAATGCGTGCAATTCTTTCCCAGGAAAACTGCAGAACGGATTGGAGGTTGTGTTTGTTCCCTTGCCTTGCATCTTTAATATCACCTCAGTAATTCTTAATTTTGCATCCTGATATAGAATTTAACTCATGGTCGTAGACTGATTGTCCTTGAAAGCACATGTTGTTTGTCCAAATGGAGTATCATTAGTCACTAAGGTTCTCGCTTCTTCAATATGGCTTAGTCTGGATGTTGGCCCCCTATACTTATTTTCTTTCCTTTCAACTGTTTGTTGTTTCTTTTGTGAAGCCAAATGCTGGTGTTGGATTGGAACTTAAGCAAAGGGTGGGAATTGATTCTGACTTGCAGAAGCCAGTGATAAGGTTCACGTGTTATCTTAATACTTAAGCTTTCACTTGTGACTTTTCTCATTCTTGCATTTACAGCCCCAACCCTCTGTTTTGTTGTGGTTTAGCTCAGTGGCAGGTTGAGATAAAAAAAACTTAGAGCCTCGAGGTGTTGAACATGAACTAAAAGGAGACTATTTCAGAGTTGACGTGTGAAAAAAATGTCAGAAGTAAGAGAAGACAGAAAGAAAGTCAGCAGTTCATGTGGGTAAGTTCTAACTAATTGCTGGCTTTCGAATGTTTCCTTTCCAGGCATACCGGTTCCATTGTAGTGATGATGTATACTGGGAAGGGGGGGCCAAAACACAAGGAGCCCTCTTATTTGGTGTGAATTGGAGGCTGTTTATGTGCAACTCTACCCAGGAGGAATAAAAAAAGGAAAGAAAAAAAGAAAAAAAAGGGAGAAATGATTATCCACCAAAAAAAAAAGGAAGTGGCTTATCGTCTTGTACAGTTTGATTCGTGGAATTGATTGTTGGACTGTGATATTAGGTGGCTCTATATACTTTCTCAGTGTTGTTTCTGGGGAAGGTTTTCTTAGGAAGTTGGTTTTGTTCATGGAGAAGGGTACTTTGCTACTTGTGAGTTTCTTTAGTGTCTTTTTGAAATTTCTCATTTGGACAATCTGTAGTAGGGAAAAAAAAACACTTAGTTTGGGGAGTTTACTATATGTAGGGATATCCCTGTTGTGTTTTTACTTGATTTACTCCAAACTCTACTCCTGACATGTACCAAATCGATTCAACCTTTATAATTCTCTTCTATCAGTTTGTGGGTTTGTGGTGAGATCTGCTTACATCCTATCATGACCTGTTTGTTGGCTGCTACTGGCTACTGGCTTTCGGCTTTCGGCTTTTGAGGTGCGTGGTTTGTGCATAGTTTGTCTCGCGCTTGATATCATAATAACGGTTGTCGGTTTTATGTACTTTTGAGGACTTGTATACACACTTGTGCAGCGCCATTGATTAAGAATGTTTCTCGAAAACCGGTTATGATTCGAAATGGATGATTGGTTTATTCTGAATTGCTTCCTTTCTAGTTTCGGACAAAGACCTAGGAGTGTTCTGGCTTCATCAAATTAGTCCCACTTTGGGGAATATTTCCGATGCTGATATGAGTTTTTAAATCTTTCTAGTGTAAGGCTTGCTAGAAAGGATAGTGATGTTACTGGTGTTAAATTAGATTGGTAGGCTACTTCGAAACACGAGCTTGCTTGTACGGTTATATAGTTAGTTTCGAGGAAGTTTCACGAAGTGCGGTTACTATAAATGTGGGTTTAAAAAAGTCACTCTTAATTTTACACAGAAAGCAGGTTTTGAAAATGCGCTCTTCCTTTCGGATTTTGAAAGTTTGGATTACAAAATTTTTTTTGTGAATTTTTTTAAAAACTAACCTTTCACCGCTTTTGGAGAATAGCCTCAATCAATTTATACTGAGAACTATTTTAATATTTCAGTTTTTGTTTTTGGTTAAGTAACTTTAGGATGAGCCAATGTTTTAGGGTGCATTAATTGAATCATTACTTCGAGGAGTTAGTTAGTTCACCTTGAAAGGAAATAATAATCACTCCTTTCTTAAATGAACTTAAAAAGACAATAATTTCGCATATGATTAGTACAAATAATGGTCATTGTATTGAACATGAGATGGGTAGGCCAGATTAAATACACGCCCCAATTCCCTGAAGATGATCTCTGTATTCTCCTGGCAAGATAAGCTTAGCCCCCATGAAGTACGTGAGTAAGCTTCTTGAATCATCCTTCTATTCATTTATTTGTCATTAGTCGGAGCTTGAAATTACATAACCTGAAAGTTTTTGTAGTAATAGAAGTTCGTTACAAAACCTTAAAGATTTTTACATAAATAACTTTTAGCAAATTCGATTAAGCTGAAGTGATGTACGCGGTTAACCACAGAACCTAGAAGCTTTGTGTAGGGACAAGATGATTTCTGCACTTGTCAGTTTTCTTCTTTGTAAATAGTCAGTTAGAGTCATTTTTAGCACACTGAGTGGCGTAACGTGAGTGGTGCCTTGTCATGATCCCTGGTTCGAACTCTGTACACTTTACTTGAATTTATGGTTGGTCTCATCGGTGATGGCTAATAAAGCCTAGTAGCCGTTCACCTGCTGGGCCTTTGGGCGTCAACTGAAATTAGAACGACGGGGGAGCAGCCTTCAAATCGAGTCTAGGGGAAATGTGGTGGGGTCGGGTTTGAGACTCACGCGGTTGTCAAACTCTAAGTCTTGTGAGAAGGTTCATAAAAAGTAAGTCAACGAACCTCGTCGATATAAAAAAAAAAATTTCAATTAGAAAAAATTATTACAATAGACGTCAAGATTTTTTAATAGTTCAACTATTAGCCTACCCATGTTTCATTCAATTAACACGGGAATTATTATCGAACAAAAATAATATTTATAAATGGTATAAAGAATATTTTGTAGAAATAAATAGTTACATGATGTACAACGACTTTTCTATAAAAGTGACCAAGTAACACTACCACGTAACCCCAGAAGCCCCTGGTTGTGCTTGAACTTTTTTTTAGGACGACCTCTACACCTTCATTCACTGAGATTCCCTTGTCCGGCTTCACTCACAAGGGCTTTTGTTTGACTTCACTGACTGAAACTTTGGCTTGGCTTCACTCAATAAGACTTGTGCTTGCAATTATGCCATTTGTTAAGTCTCACGTGGGATGTGTTTGAATGAGGTTGGATCTCGAATTTGATTACTTAAGTAGTCTATATGTTTGTAAACGGACAAATCGTGTGAAGGATATGAATATACCGGAACATCTTAGGTAACCAAATATAATTGCATTATAATAGATCACCATTAGTTTTTTCACCTAGTAATAGAGAGAGAAATATGATACATGGTGATAAGACTTTGTATTTTCGGAAGAAATATGAAGAGAATTTAAAGTCTTAGATTAGCAATTAGATAATTCGATAGCATATGAAAAAGGGAATTGAATACATAAAATGTCAAAGGAAGTTGGCTGCAGGTGATCTTTTTATTACTGATGTTATATTTGTTGATTTATGTTTCACGTTTTCATTCGACACTATTAGTTTCGCTACAACACCAGTCTAGCTAATTATCCAACCTTTTCATGCATGATTATTATTATTTTCGACTTGGTATCGATTTTTTTAAAACAACGTTAGAAGAATTTTGTCGGTACAATTTTTTGTTTAAACAACTCTTGCTTGCCTTTACATGATTTATTTTGCCGTGTTGAGCACGCGCTACAGTTTCGTGTGCTCCAACGGTTTCGGTTGTTTTATTCGGCATAAGCTGTACAAAAATTTTTGACATAAAAAATCATTTATTTCCTTTGTTGGAAGTGAAATTTTTCAATAAAATGATACTGCATCCTTCTTACTTAATTAAATAATTAATTAAGTAGTTATTTATGATAGTAATTAAGTAAAAGAAAGTTTTTATTCAGTCGTGATTCTCTTTAGGTGAGTTAAGACTTTTACACAGTAGTAAAACCTTGACCTTCTACATAACTCAACGTTTCGGTCGATGATCACTTTTATGAACTGCTTGGGCGACATAGCCCGATGTTATGCTGTGTCCGTGCTGGAAAGTGATCCCTCCACATAGCCGGGTGAAGGTATTTACTCCAGATCTGAGGCTCTACTTGAATACTGGTCTTGATTTACCCTTTCGATATCAATCGGACCAAACACAAACACAACCAAGCGACAGACTGGATGGACAATCATTTTGGTAAATCATTTTTCATATGTACATATACACACACTCCCCCCTCCTACAAGGTTCAAAACACACGCAAAGAAAAAGGTATATGTCTTCTCAGTACCCACAGAAAAACCTTAAAAGAAAAACAAACACAAAAAAAAAGGAAGTCTTGGGCTAACTAGTAAGTAGCCGATCTTGTGGTGTGTGTTTGGATCTTGTCATTCTTGTCTCCCACCAACTGCACATACACAGGAAAAAAAAAAAAGAAGGGGGAAAGAAAGTGAATATAAATATGAAGAATTTGAGTCACTAAGGGGAAATGAAGTTTTACTCAACTGCCTAGGGAAGAAAGCTCAGAGGTCTTCAGCACTCTCAGTCTCTTAGCAGTCGACACAAACATGCTACAAATTCACAACACAAAACCATTTATACAAAGTCATTGCTGATGATTCTTTTACACCTAAATTGTTTAATCAGAAGATAATATGAAAAGTTAAGCGTTTGATGAGATAAAGGGTGTCTCCTTACTGCCAAGGGACATCACCAAGGAGCATCCTGTCCCCTTCGTTGTCCTCGTAGACGAGGGTGTACTCGCCTCTTCCATCCACCACCCCTGTTATTGTTATTGCCTCCTTCACTTCATCCCCATCTCCCCCATCCCTTTGTGCTGAATAGTCAATCCCCCCCCCCCCCCCCCCCCCCGCGCGGAGAAAACAATCACAGGAATTGTATAAGCCCGGCTTGTAAAATATGGTAGCTACGTAAGGAAACGACGCAACACTGACGGATGTGTACCTGCTAGGAGGTCCCTGAATAGGACGTCCACGGCCGAGGATAGCTTGTCGTAGGTGTCGTAGGCTCCGAGGTCGACTTTCCTCCCGATCGCAAGTCCCTCCATGTTGATCTTCACGAACATGGACCCGCCGGGCCTCTTGATTGTATGATCATCGTAATTCCCGCCATAGATGGCTTTACCATCCGCCGGGCCCTTCTTCTTTGCTTCAACAGCATCATGGGACGAGCGGCAGTTGTTGATTGAGGTTGCGGTGATGTTCTTCCTGAATGATCTGATGGGTGGCCACCCAACCACTGGACCGGGTGCGGTTCTGCTTTCATAGTTTCAAATTTCACGGGAAAAAACCATCGGCATCATCCGTATAATCCTCGTACAAAGACCTTTCTGAGAACAGGAATAATCGATATATGCGTACGTGGTCTTACTCTTATGACTGATTACAATTATACGAAAATATTATCCGGTCTCTCTATTAATGAAGTTTGCATATATAGTAAAAAAAAAAACCTTTTCTGGGAGGAGGAGGAGGTGGTGGTGTTGGGCTCACCCTTGACATCCTTAAGGTTAAGATCGAAGTGGGTACCCTTGTGCTGAACATTACTGCTCAACAATCTCGCAGAAGGGAAGAACGACCCGCGACCTGCGTCATTACCACCACCTCCTAGGTTAAGGTAGTTGTTGTTGTTGTGGTGGTGGCGTTCCCCCGGTGGAGCAAGGCCAAGCCTAAGCTCGAGCTTCTTCTCCTCCCTACCATTTGGCATCAAATTGAGCAGCTTTGGACCGATCGCTTGATCTCCAATCCCCTCCATAGTAATAAAAAATGAAGAATAATATGCCTTTGCTTCTCTTATGGATGAAGGCCGGGACGTTCTTATAATAAATCTACCTACATTTTTAAGGAGAGCGAAAGAAAGAGGAGCGAATTTCTTTCAGGATGATAATGATTTGAGGTCCACATTGGCCACGTCTCTTGTAAAAAAATAAAATAAAAAAAGTGTGTCTGCCGCTGTACGTTTTGCTTTATTTAATTCCATCTCATTACGAGCACGCTCGTAGTGGGGGATCTTATCCCCCCACTCTCCCCCCTTCTGTTTTATTTCTTTTTTTTTTTTTTTTTCTGTAACTCATTTTATATATAAAAATTAAGTTGGGATAGGATTAGGAAGGGATGGAGACGGTCGGTGGGTTTTAATTTTAAGTTATTTACTGTTTTGATTTTGTTGGGGGGAATATAAGAAGGAAAAAAGGAAGGTTAATGGGACCTTCATGCCAAGTCTCACTCATGATCGCCCGCCTAATTTTCTGCCGGGGAAGGCAAGATGATGGCAATGTTTGATTTGTTCTTTTTTTTTTTTTGTTTGGTTTGGCCAAGCTATGTGGCCATATATGCCGTTTTATTTATTATTAACCAACAGGTTCTGTTCGTTTGAGGGTCGATGATCTACATCTTCTTCTGTTTTAATTTTTGGGCGTGATCTGTGTTACTAATCTCGAAATCTGAATAAGAGTGGGTGAATGTTGATGTGGGGATGTGGGTGATATTTGGACACATGAATTTTAGAATGTAGTGGGAAAGCACATGCCGACATGTATGTCAAGCGTCGCCTTCTTCTTCTTCCTGGGTTTAATATCGGTATCTTTGATTCGGTCTTTATTTGTGTGTGAGTGTGAGTGTGAGGGTGTGGGGTGGGTGGAATTGTGGGTTTCCATGAATGCAATCATGGGCTGCCCTACCTTTTTGCCTTTTTTTTTTTAACTCCGACTTCAATTATTATTACTAGTTAATGCGCTCTCGCAGCTTACATTGAATTTGGTTCACATACTTTTATTAGCCCCACGTTTCTTTTAATAAATAAAAACGTATTTCTCCCTCCAAAATACTTCAATTCCTACCCCTCTCCCCCCCCAATCCGTTATCTTTAGGCCATTGCCCTTTATTCCTCCTTTCTTCATCTTTTGTGTTTAGAAAAGACCCCCACTTCTCCCCTTCAATACTAGTTCAAAAAAAGTGACTATTTTACACAACACTAATATTCCCTCGTGTTCTGTTCCCATTACAAGGAAAAAAGGGTTTAGTATCCCCCACATGGAATGTATTCCCCATGCGCATACCTGCGTACATACCTTATTCCTAAGATAAGAGCATTCGTTAGTTTTCGCATCTCAAATGTTATAACAGTGGGTTCAACTCTCATATTCATGGATACGATATTCCCATTTCAGTTTAAGCTCACAATTGACGTATGATTGAAGCGAAGATTTAGTAAACATGTTGGAGATGACACTGAACTTGCCCGCCTTTTTAAAATATCATCCTCCTCACAAAATTTCGTGCCAATTTTTTTGGTTCATTTTCCTTTTTCTAAAAGCTAATTCTCTGATTACCCATGTGGGGGCACCATCATTTATCAGAAATATAACGTACATAGACCCTTGTACATAAATCGTACATATTTTACGAGTTTTATACGATAAAACGTCAGCACACCCAAGACGTGTTTTTGGATTCGCGGCTTTTAGATAAGCATGTCGTCATCACAAAGTAAAAGTTGCTACGGTCACCCACACACCCACATGATGATTCATTTGATGGATCAAATCAACGAAAATCCAACTTAAAAAAAAAAAGGTGGATGGAGATTTCACCCCCTGATGAAGAAGATCTATCCTTTCCCCCACGTTCGAGGATTTCCTTTTATTGGCTAGTAGTTGCAGGCTCGTTTTAATCCCGACCCGATGACCACGATGATGGCGATAAATGACGAGTGGTCGTGATTAGCAAAGAGAGGCGACGTTTATCCTACGGCTCTGGATAAAATCAAACGTCAGCACACCCAAGTACATGGTTTAAGTTCGCTTAGTGGGGGAGTAGCTATGTTCCAAAATAATGTTCGTACGAAAAATATTTCGTGAAATAAAGTAACAATTTTCAAAATTCGTTCCGTGAAACGATAAATTTGGGGGATTTAATTTAATATTTGAGGTACCGAGTTCTCGACTTTTTCACGAGCGACACCACTCGGTGTTTTTAAACCGAGTTATAGATTATTATTCTGTTTTGATAAATATTTTTTTTTTACTAACATTATTATTTTAACAACGCTAAACAGCTAGTAAAAAGTTAAGGGGCCGCTTAAGAAATTTAATTAAATTTATAGAAATTTCATACGTCGCTCTAGCAAATATAAAATTCTGATTTAGTAACAGGAGTGCCATGCCATATAATAATCGCAATGAATGAATCACAGCCACATGATTTATTATTGCTCATACATCTTCATCGGAACACGACAATTTATTTTTTTTTCTAAGTTTCTCTCTTACAACACCACTTGCTTTTCTTCGACATTTGTTATTGTTCGGATTATGGAAGCGGCTAACGATACGTACACGCAACGGTTACGTAATTAACTAAATTCGCTTATTTTTTTAATAAATTTTACTAAGAAATTACTTTTTTTAGTAAAAGGCCGAAATAATTAGTAAAAAAATTTGTAAATTTTACTAATTTTGTTACTGTTCATTTTTAGTAAATTTTACTAAATATGCGTTTATTTTACTAACAAATCACTTTTTTTTAGTAAAAGGACGACATAATTAGTAAAAAAATTTGTAAATTTTACTAATGTTGTTACTGTTCATTTTTAGTAAATTTTACTAAATCTGCGTTTAGTTGTTTTACTCATTTTTTTGAAATAATTTCCACATTTTTTTAGTAATCGTTTATTAAAAATATGGGAGAATTCCTAATATGTTTAGTAAATTTTACTGAAAATTTACAGTTCAAGTCTTGTAATTATTACTAATTTTTGCTAGTAAAAGTTTTCATTTTTTCATCAGATTTACTAATTTTTTTAGTAATATTTTCTAATTTTTCAGTGTTCACTTTTAGTAAAAATTACTTCTTTTATTTCGTAAAACATAACTAAAATTAGTAATAGTTTACTAATTTTATTGTGATATTTAGTAAAACACTGTTTGAGTTAGCAAAAGTGTTAGTAAAGTTGTACAAGTTTCGTAAATGTTTACGGATTTCTACATGATTTTACAGAAAAATTTTGTAAGTTGTTACTAAAAAGTTTAGTAATTTACTAATTCGAACAGTAAAACCCGAACCTATTTACGAACCTAATGTCGCTGTGAAATTACCATTTTACCCCGACACTAAATTACTAAATATATTACGAAACTGGTGTTGGGGGTAAAATGGTAATTTCACAGCGATATTAGGTTCGTATGAGAAACCCAGAAAGGAGGTGGCCACGGAAACACACCAGATAAAGGCGTGTTGGGTGAAGCAGTCATCAAGCGACATGGTTACTAGGTGACAAGGGTCAGCGAAACGACGAGCGATAGTCAATTGGGCGAACGAGGAAACTCTTCGGCAAAGGCTAACGGGCGATGCGATCGATCAGTAGCTATTAAGGAAGATTCCAGACGATCTTAGGATTTGGAAGGGAATTGTTGCCAAGTTTGCTCGGATGGAAAGAAGATATTTAATGAATACTGGCAGCAAAACGTAATATATGTATAATATTTCATTACCGTACATACGTAGGTCTAGCTTCGTATAAATAGTTGTTCTTAGGCATTGTACGCAGTCACCTCGCGACAGACGGACATATTATCTTTTTATCCTTCAAGCATTCCAGCGTTCAAGCTCTCTATCCACCTGCGTTCTTACTTCCCTCCGAAGGTAGCGTCGATGGCATCCGTAAGTGCTTCCGCTTAAGGGTGTTCGTCCGCTGTCTTCTCCCTTGTTTTCTTTTCATTTATACGGCGACTACACATTCAACGAACCTCCAAGTACCAGTAACTCGTAGTACCAGAGATTTCTTACGTGTTTGGATCCGGCTTGTCCGCGGTCACTTCCGTAGCGACCACGCCTTTGACGACCACAGTGGGAGACTAGGCCAATCATGCCTAGAACCCGAGGTGGTGTTAATTCAATCAACCTTGGAAATGATCACTCCGATGGGGCCAATGGTAATAGTGGAAACAACTTGGACCCTTCCATAGTTGGAGAGCTATCAGCCATTATGAGTACCCCCCAACTCTTAATGGAAAGAGTTAGTGCTATCGATTAGAAGATGCTTTTAAGGACATAATTGATTCCAAAATGGAGGCCGTCTTTTAAAACCTGAAAACTATATCGGGGATACCAATGAGTAGCCCTAGTAATAGAAGAAGTGAATCGGCCACCAAACGTCAACCTGATTACGATCCCCATTGGGCGTCGATCGGTGAGGGAAAGAAAAAGATTGACACGGAGGATATTCCCATCGTCTCTACAAGCCCTAGCAGATTTGTGCATAATAACCTGCCACTTGTGATAAACGAGGGCAAGACGGTTGTACAACAAGTCCATCAGATAGCGTATCAACCCTCGTTTCGGAGAAGGGAAGAGTTTAGTAGGCCTTTGGAAAACAAATTTATTCGTCCCACTGAAGACAACTGACACTTTGAGTATTCTCCCCAAGCCGTATGAGGAAGAGGAACAGTAGCACTTGAGCTGGTGGCGCCACCAGACCCCATGCCCGAAATAAGGGACTACGTTACTCGACTAGTTGAGAAGGCGATCCCTAAGGCGAACGTCACGAATGAGGTAGAACTCTATCAAGCTCCTTACCCTGACGACATCGACATGGATTACCCTTTTACGAGGGGATATCGTGTTCTTGAGTTCGGTCGTTTTACGAGCAAAGAAGGCATTTTGCCTGCGGAACATCTCGCCCGCTTCACTCATCAGGCCGGGGAAGCTGCCACCAACGGTTTTTGGAAGCTTCATCTTTGTCCTAGCTCTCTCATAGGAGCAACCTTTACGTGGTACGTGAACCTACCTCCTAACTCGGTGAGAAACTAGGATGAAATGCAAGTCTAATTCACTCTGACATTTGCTCAAACCGACCCAGCAGTGACTCTGCAGGATCTCACCCACATGAAACAACAACCTGGTGAACCCGTGACTGTCTTCCTGAATAAACTTTGGAAGGCATGGCTGAGATGCAAAACCTCTGCGTCCTAAGCCGAGCTCATAGCCATCGCCTAGGATTCCCTCCTTCTTCCGCTTAGAAAGAAGCTAGAAGGAGAAGTTTTCATGGATGGAATGAGTTGGCTATGAGAGCCATCCGGTACAAAAATCTCCTTAGAGAGAAAACTCCGGTGAAGGAAAGTTTGATTTCGAGGCCCTTGATGACCTATTAAGTGGAACCGATCGTAGATGTCAACAACGTAGAATACATGAAGGGTCAGCCCTTGACCCGCAACGAGTTGAGCAAGAAAAATTTCTGCGCCAAAGCATCCCCGAAAACTCAGAAAGAAAGGAAGTACTCTTTCGACGAGATGAAGGCCGATGAAATCTTTGAATTTATGCTCCAAAACGGACGAATTCGATTAAAATTGGGTCATCGAGTTCTTCGTACTGACAGGGAGAAGTCAAGGAACTTCTATAAGTGGCACGGGTCGTTCACCCATACTACTAGGGATCGCATCACGTTCAGAAACTTGGTGCAAGATCTTATAGAATCTAAGAAATTATGCTTCCCAGACTCAGGGGATTAGTCGCTAATAGAGTCGCATCCTTTTGGCGATTTAGTCGACATAAATACCTTTGATGTCAATTGCCTAACCGTGCCTCCTTTATCAATGTAGGAGGACAAAGATCAATCATCCGAGACCAGCGAGACGATCATCGCCAACATGTTGTTTAAGCTACTTTTGAGCAAAGGGACACTTCAGTGCCCTGCTGATCTCAGAAGCATGCAACACAATCGTTGTAGCAGGCATATGGAATCCTCGCACACCATTGATCAATGTCATACCTTCAGGAAGTACCTGCTGAACGAAAAGAAAGCAAAATGGTACGATCTCAACCACCTTGAAGAGATGGCCATGGGAATCAATAGTGGTCCAAGGGTTCACCAACGCACAGAGAAACGCCTAGAGTAGAAAGCAGCCCCACCAAATGGAAACAGGGGACTCTACACCCCTGAAGAACTCATGAGACAGGGGGTTGTGGCGAAAGCGAACCTGTCCAGAAAAGGAATTATACCAAGAAACTCCCCAAGCGACGCGCCGTGGATTGTCTCGGGCCTCAACAGACGAAACAGATTGCATAGCGACAGGATCAACCTCGAGTCGACGAGGACATAATGAGAAAAGATACCTCAATAGCTTAGTTTCTAACAGATGATATGCTCTATTACAAGTTAAGCCAATAGTAGCGCATAAAGTGCTCATCACCCAGATGTGCCAGCTCTGCTACAATCAATATTTCCTTCTGCTGGCCGATTTGGCATCTGATGGGAAGATTAAAGTGGAAAGGGTCGACCATCCACTAGGTAACTTATCTTATTCCGAATTTACTCACTCTTCGGAGACTTCACCTGGGGGAAAACTCAAAAGAGGTTATGACCTCCATAAAATGGAGTTTGTTCAAGTTGATAATCGTCTGCAATACCTTGGAAACTCACGCTTTATTCACGCTCCTGTCCAGATATGGGAACATGGCAGAAGGTGGGCATGAGAACACAAACCCAAATACCTGTCGAGAAAACCAAAAAGCGAAGAGAAAGGAGGATGCGACGCGCTACGGAGAAACGTGCCAAGATGGTGTTCTTCCACACCCAAAAGACTAAGGAGTCAAGTGAAAGTGACCTCGCATCTAACTCGCTGAGCGACTAGAACCCAGTTCAATCCGGGACCCACCCGAGACGAATGGAGCTAGTTGCAACGTCCTCATGATGCCAGCAGAATTCGCTAAGAGAGACGACCATCAGGAGAAAGGTTGGCTGATGCTGGCTCTCAATTTTAACGCCATCATAGAAATACCACGGAACTTTCCAAGCTGGTGGTTGAAAGAGCCTCCTGCATCATTATGGAAACATATGTTCCCACTTCATATTCAGGCGACAATTAACAAGGTGGCGATATGCCGCGTTCTTGTTGATAACGAAGCGACCATTAATTTGCGCCCCCTTGAAGCTTATAAAAGCCTAGGGGATGACATAACCGAACTTGGATAGACCGACGTAACGGTCAGCGGATTTAACGGGACCGAGGGGATCTGTGATTACTTTCAGGGGATATGGACACCAAATTGGGAAGGCCTCTTCCAGGTAATTGAATCCCACCTTGGGAATTCATACTGTCTAGGGGGCTTAATGGGTCAATGTACGACCTCAAGATCAATTGCAGATACTTAAAAAAAGTATAAGCTAACAATGTGGGAAATGTACAAAAGCACCATTTCAAAACATTTTCCCACCATGTGGGGGCAAATACAAATGGAGTTTTTCAAGCAGGAGGCAAAGAATGTAATAAGCACTTTGCCCGGTCCATCACTCCGGCCGTCAGGGTTTCCTTTGCTTCGACATCCAAAGCCTTGTCCCATTCCCTCGTGAATGCCTCTTGCTCTTGGCAAACGGTCGCGCGCTAGGCTACTTCAACTTCACGGGCATCATTCAGGCTTACGTCAGTGGCGTCCAACTCTTCCTGAAGGTGCTGGGAGGCGTCGACTCGTCTTTCTTCTTGAGAAGGTTGGCCACTTTAAGAGACAGCTCGTTAATTCGAGCAGAAGATGAAAGTGGCTGGGATAATGCGAATTTCTTCTTCTCTAACCACGCTTTGGGCGCGAAGTTCTCTTGCCGTTCACTCCATGAATAGGACCTCCGAAGTAACGAGAGCATAACCCCTAACTCATGCAAATCGGCACCTACTCGCCCCAGCTCATCCATCACAGATGTTAAGGCGACGACGTCATCCTCAGTGTCAATTCCACGCTCGAGGACGATGATGAAAGAGGCAAGTAGAGAATGCAAGGGCTGCCATGAATACTCTTAAGTCAGACAATGACTTGAGGACAAACAGGGGACATAACTTAAGGACCCTTATCGAGGTCGCTTGCACTTGAAGGTCTTGGGGGGGTTCTGTCGCCTGGCCATTGAGAGCTTCTGTCACCTGGCTCGAGGAAGCCTCCGTCGCCTGCCCTCTGGGGGTTCCCGTCGCTTGATCGCCAGGGACCTCTATCGCGTCGCTTGAGGGACGCTGGGCAACGGTGACATCATCGGCCAAGGAGACCCCGACTTCATGTCTCGAAGGTGGGGGCGGAACTTCGCGTGCCACATAACTGGGGGGCTCCTCCGACTTCAACTCGCCTGGGTGACCTTGTTCGCCCGGTCAGGAAGCTATGTGGACGTCATCAAGGACGTCGACGACAACAACGGGAGAAACACCAGCAACACCTTCGTCAAAGGAATCGGTGTTACCTCTAAATGTCTTATCAAGAAACAAAGCACATAGGAGCCTAATATCTGACACATTCCCAGAGGATACTTGCTCAGAAATGGGACGCTCAGTAGTAACTAGTGGCAGTGTTCGGGGAACAGGCCCATGAGATGCTTTCTTCTTCAGGCGGGTTCCTTGCGAAGATGAACCCACAGAGAGAGGCTTCGTTCTCTTGATGCCTGTTGTACAAAAGAGTTAGCCCGTCGTCCAAATACCAACAGAGAGAGAATGAACTCATCCAACATACCCGAGGATGACGAGTCATCGACTGAAGACCGCTTCTTCGAAGTCCTCTCACTCGGACAGGGAAGTGCTGGTGGAGGCGTCGAATTCTCCTCCTCAATAAGCCTCTATAGATGGGAGAAGGCCTGCAGCATTTCACAAACCTCGTACCAGGCACTGGAAAAGAACGGGGATCGACCACCTGACGGCTCCGGTTTGAGTCGAGCCATAGGGAGGTATGGTAGTCGAGATTGCTCAGCCAAACCAGATCCCATAGGAAACGTGACACGCTTGTCCAACTGTTGGTTCTAGGACTTGAAAAATGGGACGGCCAGGCACTGAGTGAATCCTAGCTGACGGGCGCAGAGTTGAGGATTGTACACCTCGAAGGTCAGGCCACCAGAGTCCACTCCCACCAAATTCCTAGAGAAGAATGTTGGGCGAAGGTACTCGACTTTCCCCAGGCGAAGCTTTTCCAGTCTTTAGGGAAAGGGCGCCAGGAAGAGACTGTGCCTGGACTTTCATCAGCGTATCCATTCACCAGGGGCTTCAATGCCGCCAACAACGTTAAAACAAGTCCAGTGCCCAGTTAGTCCCACTAAGACAACATCACTTCGGGTGTGCATCGCGCGGGGATAAAGGGTGAAATCCGGAAAGTAGAGGACGATCCACAGGTACATGATCCACAAAGGGTCATCCGTCCGACACCCAGGAAAGTTGGTCAGGTGAGCTGTCGCCTGGTACAACCCGCGGTAAATCAAATTGAAAAGGAAAGGGGGGAAAGCCACAGCCTCCGGCTTGTCCGCATTGGCAACATCGACAAGGCCGGTGGCCACTCTAACCAAGAAATAACTGAGACGTTTTCCTCGGTTGCAAAAGATATACTTGGATAACCACTCCAAATAAAATTCAAACTCCTCGCCAAGAAGAAAATATCCTCCAAAGTGATTAACATCGGTCCTTTGGGGAGGTATAAGCAGTTGACAACTGGATTCGAAAACGACAGAAAGCCAACGCATACTGACAAGGTGGTCTCGATAGGGGAGCAAGACATGTCAATCTGGATCTTGATTCCCATCGCTTCCCACGCGACACACTTTCTCTCCATCCACTGGGAAATCCATCCATTAACCCTGGGCGATGAAAACAACGGAGGTGCGTTCGTACTGAAGGACCCCATCTTGATGGCTTGAAATTACCAGGAGAGAAAACAGCGGGCGACTTGCTGGTTAAAAGGAACAACCTTTCCGCGTCGGAGAGGAGAAAGTGCTTGGGTTCAGCAATAAACGGACCTAGGGTTTGTTGCTCCGACATCTGAACGCCGAAGTTCGATTTCGCTTCATGGCAAGGAAAGACATGGCACCGCTGGGACTTAGCGTAAGCCTGCCGAAAAGCCGCTCCGCCACCCTCCTCATGGGTTAGGGAAGTTGAGGACGATGGGAATGAAGCACCAGAATCCATGGCAGTTAGAGAAAAACCAGGATTTCTGAAGGGACGAAAAAGAAGGAGAAGGGTGGTTGCGTGAGAGGGAAACCCCGACCCCTACTAGGCTTTATATTTTTCAGAAACCAGCGAGACGGCTGTGGCCCCAAAAAGAACGTCGATTGACAGTCAAAAGGGGCATCGCTTCGCTTGAAAACTGATGACGTTTCAAAGGTCATAAGTGGGTAGGTGAAGAGACTTAAAATATGCATTTATTCTCACACAAATCCTTGGTTCATTACATGGGTTTGATGGATGATGCATGTACATACAGATGAAATGAAAACGACTCAGTTGATGGCGTTTCCTCTCATTGAGAAATGCTCTATTGAAGATCCTACGAGTTTTTCGAGATATTCAAGGTTTTTTCCACACGAAGCGGTTACACATGGTACCCGATTCTTTCCTCTGACGGAGAAGATCCTTGGCTGCAATCGATGGCTTCTTCGCACGGTGGAGACGCAACTGTAGCAGAACGGGGAGATCCTTGTCCCCCATCTAATGCTGAGTCGGATCTCCCGGGAGCCGTCAGGCTAACGAAGCGAGGATGGAGCAATGTCTTCCCCTTGTGGTTTCCCAGCAGCCCCAAGGGTTCGGTGTCTCTGGGAAGCACTAAAAGTTAGTCCAATCAGATGCCACCCGGGTGATGCACCGAGGTTTTGCTCAGGCCCTCTCCTCTTCCAGAAGGGAAGGTGGAAAATTTAGAAAAACCACTCTCATAAGGTGGTGGACATAGGTTCTCTAGCAAGCTAAAGTGATGGACATAGGTCCAGGGTAGAATGCTGAAGGACGGGATACCTCATAACTTGGCTATTTGAAAAACGGTGGTTTGCGATTTTGGAAGCCGATCCGAGCATCGCTATTTATAGCGGGGTTATGAGGAATATAAAAGCTCTGACAAGAAATATCATGACAGAGACCTCGGAGATTTCAACAGTTGTTTCGGGGATCTCAACCGATACGTATCGGGGATATCGACGGTTAGGGATTTACGTTCGCCTGCACACGTTACTAGGCTACCGGGGAATGATTACTTAGTCTTTTTCAAGGTGAGACAGATCACTCCATCTACCTTGAGGGGGGCTTATATGTTTAGCAACAGAAATTCTAGGTCACAAATCTCAGCTTTATCAGTAGATCAACGGTTTAGATATAGGCCCAAGGTACGGGAAACCCAGTAAGGAAGTGGCCATGGAAACACACCAGGCGATTGCTTGTTGGGCGAAGCAATTATCAAGCGACGGGGTTACCAGGCGACAAGGGTCAGCGAAGCGACAAGCGACAATCAAGTCGGCAAGCGAGGAAACTCTACGGCGAAGGCTAATGGGCGATGCGGTCGATCAGTAGCTGTTAAGGAAGATTTCGGACGATCTCAGGATTTGGAAGGGAATTGTTGCCAAGTTTGCTCAGATGGAAAGAAGAGATTCCATGAAGGCTGGCAGCAAAGGATACGTAATATATGTGTAATATTTCATTACCGTAGATACGTAGGTCTAGCTTAGTATAAATAGTTGTTCTTAGGCATTGTACATAGACACCTCTCGATAGAGGGACATATTGTCTTTTTATCTTTCTAGCATTCCAGCATTCAAGCTCTCTGTGCTCCTGCGTTCTTGCTTCCTTCCGAAGGCATCGTCAATGACATCCGTAAGTGTTTCCACTTCAGGGTGTTCGTCCGCTGTCTTCTCCCTCTTTTTCTTTTCAGTCATACGACGACCACACATTCAACGAACCTCCGAGTACCAGTTGCTCGTAGCGCCAGAGATTTCCGACGTGTTTAGATCCGGCTTATCCGTAGTCACTTCTGGAGCGAATATCATTGATTAATCCAAGCAAGAACCCAACAAAGAAAGAACTCTGTTTCTAAGGTAAAATCCCGTAACCAACGACAAAACCAACAAACTAACCTCTACTCTATTTATGCCCCTTAATAACCTTAACTGTAATTACAAAAATGCCCTTCTACCTAGGCATTTGGTCTTAAATTTTCAGCAAATACAATATCAAATGAACCCGCCTAATCTAAGCACGTTGCTTTAGTTACAAAGCTCTTCTCCAAGCCTTTCCTGCTCGTCTGCTTAACATCTTGTTTGACTCCCTGGCTTGTGTGCTGTAAGTTCTCACACTCCCCTCAAGATCGGAATTGTAGATGTCACATATTCCCATCTTGCTCAATAAAAACTTGAACCTATGTGGCTGCAAAGACGTTGTAAGGATGTCCGATACAAGGACGGTCATTGACTCGCGAACACCCCAGCCATCATCTACGCGAGGAGGTGTCCACTTGCTCATCATCGAGTAATCAACTGAGCGACGAACCTTCCGTCGACCAAGAAGAATTTGTCAAGCGACATTCGAAAAAGGCGTCGATGAACGAACATCCAAGGAGCTGAGTAGTTCCACATTGAAGACGCATTGATTTTCAAAACCACTCAGGCCACCACTATCTTGCATTTAGTTGCATTCATTCCCAATCAGCCATTATGGCTAATATTAAGTCGTGCATGTATTTAGTTAGATGTTTTTGCATTTAGTTCATTTCTTTCCAAGGCCACTCTATAAGGTGTCTTTGTAACTCATTTGAAATAACTTTGATTTTCAGATTATGAACCCTTTTCGTAAGACTGTTTCATATGTCCGAAGTGAGCGGATTCTCCTTCAACCTCCTTCTTCATTTGGTGGATTCGAAGCGTGGATTGAGCAGAGAGTTCAATCGGTGGTGGTGCATCTGTATCCTCAACGTTATTCATCGTCATCGTCATATTCGTGGTGGTGTGTATGTATCCACGGCTAAACGAGTTATCCGAGTCTTCTTTCACGGTGGTGATACTGTATCCGTGGTGGTTGTTCTCAACCTACCCTTCATCTATTCTAATTCTGTTCCACTTTTTCCAGCCGCACCCCTAAGCACCTCATTTCGCCCATACCCCATGTCACCATATTGCGCACCCTTAGTGACGTCCGTAATGTTTTGGTATTGGAATCTTCATTTCAGTGTCGTCCCCGCATCATCTTGGTATCAGAGCGCACGTTTGCCTTGGCCGGAAGAATTCAACAACACATGTTACTCAGTTGGAACAGGAGATCGCCGATCTTCAGTAGTAGCTACAGTCGTTGCAAACCAACAGAGCTTCTTCATCACGGTAGTCATGACGATAGTGACGACGAGGAGAACCCATGGCATGAGGAGTCTCAACGAGGGTCTTCACCAGAGTACCGTCGACAAGAAAGAAGAGCCTCAATGATAAATGTTCAAATTTCAGAGTTCAAAGGATACTTAGACCCCGAGGAGTTCATCGACTGGATGCACACGGTTGAGCGCATCTTCGACTATGAAGAGGTGTCCGAGGAATGAAAAGTTAAGTTGGCAGCATTAAAGTTGAAGAAGTACGCCGGCCTTTGGTGGGAGAACACCAACTAGCAGAGGCTTCTGAAGGGCGAGATAAGATCCGGACGTGGTTAAAAATGGAAAGGGCCATGACGAAGAGATTTTTGTCGGTGCATTATCGACGAGATCTCTACCTCAACTTGTAGTTACTTCAGCAAGTTTCGAGTGCTGCTGAGTACACGAGGGAGTTCGAGAGGCTTTTACTACAGTGTGATGTCCAAGAAGCTTATGAGAAAACCACTTCTAGGTACCTTAGAGGACTTAAGCCCTATATTGCGGATGCAGTCGAAATTCAACAGTATTGGACCTTCGATGATGTTAGAGCGCTTGCCGACAAGGTTGAGCAACAGCAAGCAAGGAGATCGAGTACCCGCCCATTTGTGAAAGTTCCGCCTTTTAACAAGGGGAGTAGCTCCCAGGAATAGCCCCGGTCAACTACGTCAAGAAAAACTTCATCGTTGACTACCAGACTTGAAGTTAAGTCGAACGAGTGAGATAACAATCGACAATGTTTCAAGTGCCAAGGACTAGGACACATGGCTTTGGAGTGTCTGACAAGAAGAAACGTTGTCATTACAGAGCTGTCCGATGGAGAAGAAGAGTTTGATGAGAATGGCGATCCTATTTGGGATGTAGATGGGATTGAGGAGTACCTAGACAAAGGAGAGTTGTTGGTCGTCCGTAAGGCTTTAAGCGTGACACTCACTAGACAAGAGAATCAAAGGGAAAGTATATTCCACACCCGATGCACAGTCGAAGGAAAGACTTGTTTGGTGATCGTCGACAGTAGTATCTGCTCCAATATGGTTTCGAAACGGTAATAGAGAAGCTCAAGCTGCCAGTCAATCACATCCTCATCCCTATTGACTCCAATGGCTCAATAAGGAGAGTGATGTTCTAGTAATCCAGAGAGCGTGAGTTCCATTTTCGACTGGGAAAGGCTATATGGATGAAGTCGTTTGCGACGTTATTCCGATGGACGCGTGCCACTTGCTCTTAGGAAGACCGTGGTAGTTTGATCAACGCGCACAACTTGACGGGTATCACAATACCTATTCCATCCACGTCGACGAGAAATAGGCACCTTGATGCCCTTAACCACTCACCCTAGCGAAGCAACCCAGAATCGACCGACCAATCAACCACTCAAAGGAGTACAATTGGTTCGAGCAATCCACGAAGATGAGAAGGCTTACTTTCTAGTTATTGTCGAAGCAACCCAGGGTCGAGCAATGAGCAATCCCCGATCCATATCCATACTCGAGGAGTTCAAGGATGTGTTTCCATATGAGCTACCAGTCCAACTACCACCCTTGGGGGCATTCAACACCAGATTGACTTGGTTCCAAGAGCATTTCTTCCCAACCGACCAGCATATAGAAGCAACCATGAGGAAGCGAAGGAACTTTGAGGCGGTTCGACGAGTTGCTCGAAAAGGGATTGGTGCGAGAAAGTCTAAGCCCTAGCTTCGTACCAGCAATATTGGTGCTGAAGAAGGATGAAACTTGGCGAATGTGCATGGATAGTCGAACGATCAACAAAATCATGGTGAAGTATTGATTTCTGATTCCACAACTAGATGACCTGTTAGATGAGTTGTGTGGAGCGCATGTGTTCTCGAAAGTGGATTCACGAAGTGGAAGACAACCTTCAAGACCAAGTATGGACTTAACGAGTGGTTGGTGATGCCATTTGATTTATCAAACGCGCCCAACACTTTTTTATGCGGATAATGACCCATGTCTTGCGACCATTTCTGGGGAAGTTTGTGGTCGTCTACTTCGACTACATTCTCGTTTACAGTCGAAACAACGAGGAGCATGTTCACCATTTCAGAGTTGTGTTCCGCACACTTTGGGAAGAGAAGTTGTACGAAAACCTTAAGAAGTGTGAGTTCTTTCAGTCGAATGTAATATTTCTTGGCTTTGTAGTATCCGTTGAAGGAATCAAGGTCAATGAAAGCAAGACCGAAGCGATCAAGGAATGGCCAGCGCAAAAGAGTTTCCAAGACGTTCGTAGCTTCCATGGCTTAGCATAGTTCTATAGGAGGTTCATTTGAGGTTTCAACTCGATTGCCGCCCCACTCACCGAATGTTTGAAGGGAGATAAGTTCAAATGGACTTCAGCCGCACAAGCTAGTTTCGAGCGACTGAAGGAGTGTCTAAGCGAAGCACCCGTTCTCGCCTTACCTGACTTTGCGAAGATGTTCGAGGTCAAATGTGATGCATCTGGAGTTGGAATAGGAAGAGTGCTGATGCAGGAAGTGAGACCCATCGCTTACTTCAGCGAGAAGCTCAATGGGGCGAAACTCAACTACTCAACATATGACAATGAGTTCCTAGCCACGTTCGAGTTTTGGAGACATGGAACCATTATTTATTGCCTAGAGAGTTCATGCTGCACACCGACCATGAAACCCTCAAATACATCAATGGTCAGCACAAGCCTAGTCGGCGACATGCGAAGTGGGTCGAGTATCTACAAACCTTCACTTTCGTCCTCAAGCACAAACCAAGAGCGAAGAATGTTGTCGCGGACGCCCTTCCGAGGAAGTTGATCTTGTTGTCCACAATAGAAACAAAGTTGATTGGATTCAAGTACCTCAAAGATCTCTACCAGGACGATGAAGACTTTGGAGGGATTTTTGTCCAATGCACCAATCAAGCCGTCGATCGATTCCATCAGGTGAATGGATTCTTATTTCGAGATTTCAAGTTATGTATCCCCAGGAGTTTGATTCTTATTTCATGAACGAGGGATCGCCGGATATTTTGGAGTCGACAAGACTTTGTCAATGCTCCAAGAGAACTTTTATTGGCCCCGGATGGACAAATAGGTCAGGAATCTTATATCGCGATGTGCAGTATGTCAACAAGCGAAGAGCTGAGTTCAGCCACAAGGGTTATACATTCCATTATCAGTCCCTGAGCGACCATGGGAACATGTAAGCATGGACTTTATGCTTGCTTTGCCCAGAACTCAGCGGAGGAAAGATTCAATCATGGTCGTGGTCGATCGATTTTCAAAGTTGGTACACTTCATTCCCTACCAAAAAATGGACGATGCAACCAACGTAGCAGACTTGTCGAGAAGTCAAAAGGTTGCATGGAGTGCCCAGGCCCAGGACGATCGTATCAGGTCGAGACGTAAAGTTTCTGAGCTACTTTTGGAAGGCGTTGTGGCATAAGTTGGAAACGAAGCTCGTTTTCAGTACAACCTATCATCCGCAGACTGATGGACAAAGGAAGGTTGTCAATCGGACCATGACTGTAATTCTTCGAACATTGATCTCGAAGAACCAGAAGAACTGGGATGTGAAGCTCGCTTAGGCAGAATTCTCCTACAATCGAGCTCCTAGTTCAACAACGAAGTCATCACCTTTCGAGGTAGTTTACAGACTCAATCCTTTAGTCCATGTCGAGCTAATGCCTATATGTGATGCGAGATCAGTTAGCCGAGATGCTGAAGAGCGTGCAAGGGAGATGAGAATGTTCCATGAGAAGGTTCACGTCTAGATCGAGAAGGCTAACAAACGCTACTTAGAGCGGGCCAATCGAGGACGTAGGGAGAAGATTTTCCTGCCAGGAGACTTGGTATGGATCAATCTGAGGAAGGAGGGATTTCCCACCAAGAGGAAGAACAAGTTGATGCCTCGAGAAGAAGGTCCCTTCAAGGTAATTGAGTGCATCAACAACAACACCTACAAGATTGATTTCCCAAGAGAGTATGGAGTCTCCATCGCTTTCAACGTCAAGGATCTCAATCCGTTTGTTGAAGACGAAGACCACCTGAGTTTGAGGACAAGCTCTCTTCAATAAGGGAAGGATGATACAAGGACGGTCATCGACTTGTGAACACCCCAACCATCATCAACACGAGGAGGTGTCCACTTGCTCGTCATCGAGTAATCAACTGAGCGATGAACCTTCCGTCAACCAAGAAGAATCTTTCAAGCGACATTCGGAGAAGGCGTCGACGAACGGTCATCCAAGGAGCTGAGTAGTTCCTCATTGAAGATGCATTGTTTTTCAAGACCTCTCATGCCACCACTATCTTGCATTTAGTTGCATTCATTCCCAATAAGCCATTATGTCTAATATGAAGTCATGCATTTAATTTGATATTTTTGCATTCAGTTCCTTTCTTTCCAAGGCCACTTTATAAGGTGTCTTTGTAACTCATTTGAAACAACTTTGATTTTCAGATTATGAACCCCTTTCGTAAAACTTTGTCTTATATCCGAAGTGAGTGGATTCTCCTTCAACATCCTTCTTCATTTGGTGGATTCGAAGTACGGATTGAGTAAAGAGTTCAACCGGTGGTGATGCATCTGTATCCACCGCATTGTTCCTCGCCCTCGTCTTATTCATGGTGATGTGTCTGTATCCACGGTGAAACGAGTTATCCGAGTCTTCTATCACGGTGGTGATATTGTATCCGTGGGGGTTGTTCTCAACTTATCCTTCATCTATTCCAATTCTGTTCTACTTTTTCCAGTCGTACACCTAATCACCTCATTCCGTCCATACCCCACGTCCCGCACCCTTAGTGACGTCCATAATTGGCTCTTGATTGCTGAAAACCAATACTTAAGAGGCATTCAATCAATTTATGATTGTTTCAGGCCATACAATGACTTCCTCAACCGGCAAACCATATCTTTACCAGCACACTCCCCTTGAATCTGCAATCCCGGTGATAGATGGATGTAGATCTCCTCTTGTATGTCTCCATTTAAAAATGCATTATGAACATCAAATTGTCGCAAGAAGCAGCCCCTAATAGCAACTAGAGCAAAGAAGGTTCTAATGGAAGGGTCATTGACCACATGACTAAAGGTGTCTTGACAATCAAGACCTTCACATTGAGTATATCCATTCGCGACCAATCTGGCCTTATATTTTTTTGGCTATCATCGGGGTTCGTGCTAGACTTATTTTTTACGAGCCCTCTAACGAGGCCCAGAGGTTATTTGAGAAGCCCGCGAGCTTCAGGCCCGCCCCCACTACATCCCCTCTGGGCCCGACTTAAAGCTTGTTACCCCGTCGGTCTAATTTCAGTTGAGGCCCAAAGGCCTAGTAGGTGGGCAGCTCCTGGGCTTTATTAGCCATCACCTAGGAGACTAACTGTAAATTCAAGTGGAGTATACATGGTGGGGTTCGAACTAGGGATCATGACAAGGTTCCAAACACCCACCACCCATCTTACGTCACTTGAGTATCCTCGGGAGGACTGACCTTATATCTTTCCACAGTGTCATCAACATGAAGCTTCACATTGTAGACCCATTTACATTCTATTAGACGTTTGTGAGGTGGAAGAGACACAATATCCTAGGTGTGGTTTTCTTCCAAAGCACGCAACTCTTTGGCCATGGCCTCTTCCCAGTGTGGAACGTTCCTAGCTTGACTGTAAGTGTGAGGTTCATAATTAGCCTCCAAGGACAGAAGGAAGACACGAAATGGTGCGGAAAGTCGGTTATAAGAAATGTAAGGCTCAATTAGATATGTTATCAAAGTAGAAACAATAGATGTTTGATAAACAGTGGAGGAATAAGGATAATTTGACCTGTATGAGTGCTTGGATGTTGATGGACATGCTGTGACAAGGGATAGACGATGGTGATAGTCTTGCAAATAGCTGGGTGGCTTTCTTGAGTGGGTGCTCCTTCTCAAAGCAGAATTGCAGTCATCCAATGTATTGGAAGTATGGCAGTTAAATGAATTAACATCATTTTCATGATATGCAGGAATGGAGTTAGTACCATTCTCAGGAAATGATGTGAAATTAGGAATAGGATGAGAACTCTGATATGAGAATCTTGGGTGACGTTCAAGAGACAATGACTCAATAGGTGGCAAAGTAGGTAAGACAATATCAAAACTGTCAGTAGTTGTATTATTGTGCAAAGCAAAAGGAAAAATTGATTCATGGAATAACTTATGTCTGGAAATGAAAATCTCATGATCCTCTAAATCATAAACATAATATCCTTTGACACCAAACGGATAACCCAGAAATACACCTTTTCTTGCTCTCTTATCCATTTTATTCCTTCATCGTGTTAATGTGCTTGTATAACATAGACAACCAAAAACTCTCAAGTTATGATAGAGAGGTAACTGATGAAAAAGTGTCTCATATGGTGATTTATTGCCAACACTTTGGTAGGGAGTCTATTGATGAGAAAAACATCTGTCAACAAAGCATAACTCCAGAACTTTGGTGGTAAGTTGGCCTGGAACAACAAGGCTCGTGTAAGTTGAAGAAGGTGTTGGTGTTTTCTTTGGACCACTCATTTTATTGTGGTGTTTCCACATTTTGATGAAGTATTCCTTTCTCTCTATAAAGTTTGAAAACCTAAATTCTAGTCCATTGTCACTCCTTATGACTTTAATTTGTAAGTTAAATTGAGTTTGTATGAAACTATAAAACTGTTTTAACAAATTCTGGGTATCTGATTTGTATTCTATATGATACACCCATGTAACCCTAGTATAATCATCCATAATAGTTAGGAAATAACGAAAAACATCGATTACTGGCTGAGAATAGGGACCCCAAATGTCACAATGTACTAGATCAAATGCACAATTTGTTTGACGACTACTCACAAGAAAAGGGTAAGTGTTTTTGTTTTAATTCATAGCATATGATGCATACATTTTGTTGTAGAGTTTTGATTGCATGATCTATTGGTCTCAACACTCTACTCTTTTTTGTAGAAATATGTCTCAATCTAAGATGCTACAAATAAAAAAAGTTCCAAGGTTTGTGACTGTGCAATTTTCCTAACTGTGGCCAAAGTATGTTTTTCACTGTCAGTGGCTATTTTCTTGATTTGAGAAGGGAAAACTTCAATGTTGCTCAACCCCAAGACTTCATATAATCCATCCATTGCCCTAACTTGTCCAATCGTCATCCAAGTCTCCAGGTCCTGGATAAGACAACATTTTCGTAAGAAGATCAGACAAACATTGTTTTCTTATGTGAGTTTGCTAACTGAAAGCAAATTAAACTTAAAGGACTTAACAAAAAAGAACATTTCTTAAGATCAGGGCTTCAGAGAGTTTCACTACTCCAATGTGTGTGGATAATGCCTTTGTGTTGTTAAGAAGTTGTATCAATAAAGGAGCAGAAAGTTTGGTAAAAGAGTCAAACAGTGCAATATCAGAGATGACATGATTAGTGGCTCCAGTGTCAATGAGCCAAATCAGGTTTTGATGTTTTTAAGTTTCGGGTGTTTGAAGTGTAAGAATATGTGGACGTTTATGTGGTTTACCAGAGGAAATAGAAGGGGATTGAGACTCGTGAACATGTCCTTGGATAACCTCACTGGCAGCTTTGCTGTTCTTTGTCACACTAAGAATTGTCTTGAGCCTTTGAATTTGTTGCTCGGACAAACCAAGTTGTGAAGAGAGTTTCCCCTATCTCCTTTCTTCCATGTCAATAGCTACCATATTAACAACTCTTCTATTTCTAGTATTCTGCATCCTGGTAGGAAATTGGGCTCTTCATCTACCATATCTTGTACTTGGATGAATACCAATCAAATAGAAACAATTCTCCTTGTGATGACATCTTTTTCCGCAATGTTCACATACCCATTCACCTCTGCCATACCTCCTGTCTAAAGCTAATGTTGTAGTTTATGGTTGTTGCTCAGCCAGTTGCTGCAGTCTTGAACCAGTTTGCACAGGGGCCATCATCATAGGCATCTCTCCAGTTAAAGTAGCATTTGGCTTATGACTTCTCTGCAATTGCTCCCTTTGTATGATGTTATACGCTTCACCCAATGAAGGAAAAGGCTTTCTTAACAATATCTGGAAACACATAGGGACATATTCTCTGTTTAGACCATTGAGAAACTTGAATACTAAATCTTTCTATTGTTGTTCTGAGAAACTTTTTGCCCAATCACTCTCACATTTACCACAATCACAGTAAGGCAAAGGTATATACACCCGCAACTCTCTTAAAATTGAATGCTGATATTGTCCTCCCTCCTTGTTCTACGTTGAAATAACGCATCTTCAGGGGACAAATCTTTTAGTCATCCAGCTCACCATACTATTCCTATAATTCTTCCCAAATATCCTTCACCAATTTCAAGTAGAGTATCATGGAGCTATCGACATAGATACTGAACGTTGTACCAAACTTTCGCCAAGTTATTACACCACTTCCAAGCTTGATACAACGGGTCCTCTACTTCTGGTTTCACTATACTTCCATCGATGAAGCCTAGCTTGTTTCGGATTGACAAGGCCAACTCAAAAGACGTACTACACGAACTATAATTTCCCTCCTCGACTTTAGGCATAATTATTAGAGTTATCTGATTCTCAGAAGAGTGGATGTAAAATGGAGGTTGTGGGCTCTCGAGCATGGCGATGTCAAGCTTCATTTCCCTCATTTGATTCGCAGCATTCTAATACCATGAAACTAGGCAAGATGGTCTGAGTTCTTCATCACCTTCACCACCTCCATTGATTAATCCAAGTAAGAACCCAACGAAGAAATAATTTTATTTCTGGGGGAAAACCCCGTAACAAACGACAACACCAGTAGAGTGACCTCTGCTCTACTTATGTCCGTTAATAACCTTAACTGCAATTACACGAATGCCCTTCTACCTAAACATTTGGACTTAAATTCTCAGCAAATGAAATATCAAATGAAACAACCCAATCTAAACCCATTGCTTTAGTTACGAAGCTCTTCATGCCCTTTCCTGCTCGTCTGCTTAACATCCTCCTTGACTCCCTGGCATGTGATATGTAAGTTCTCACACCTTCAAATTAAAGCGGCCAACATAGGGGCAGTTGAAGGCACCCATTGCGATTCGGATATCAACCCAATGTATTTGATTCATGCGATGGCGAACAAGGCTTCCTTGGTTGACAAGATCCCATCCAATCGATACGACTACCAAATCTATTGTTGACGCATGCGGAAGCCCTTGGAAGGATGTGAATTGGATCCAGTCCTCGATCGGAAGCTAACGAAAAATAAGGAGACAATGAATTTATGTAGTTCGGTCAATCGATCTACGTACACGGGCGGACAAGAAGATTTCACTATAATGATGGAGTACAAAATTTAGGTTGAGACCCTCTCTAAATCCTCGATCTAATAAATAAACCAAAAATTCTTTGTCGTGTTTCCCCAACATACCCATTTCTTTATCGCCGCACTATTTGTACCCTTGTATCCCTTTTATATGTTCTCAGTATTTGTTATCTATTTCATTGTCTTCGTTTTGTATTATGACAATTATTTGTAAAACATATGCTCCTAAGATATTAGAAATCTATGAAATATTATATTCGACAAGTAAATATATTAATAAAAAAATATCAACTGTTATTATAAAGACCCTATCTACTTTATTTATTTCAACTCGATCAGTGATATAATCAACATAAAACAATATATTTACCCAAAATATATATTCCCGCACCTCCCATATATCCACGAACAAATCAAATATTTTTCAAATCGCAATATTTTCAACTTCGGGCCACAAAATTCTAACAAACTCCACCCTAAGCCAAAGTCCATAGATCGTTGAGGAATTGTCACTCCATGTACTAGTCTTCTTCCGAGGCTAACTGTGAAAATCTCCTTTCTTCTCTTCTAGACTTCGACGACCTTAGTTAACGCAACATCCAAGCCCATCCACGACAGATTTGATTACCCACATCTTCTTGCTTCTCTGCATTCTCGACCTATTACCCTACTTCTCCGATGACTGAATACTCTAATTTTACACTTGTGACCATTGCCTAAGCATACCTCTCTACCTAGAGTGGAAAGTATACTGTGAACATCACCATATGAGGACTTATGTGGAAAGTACTCCCTGAGTCGAGAATCCTATCAAATGGTCTCTCCGACTCTGTTTCATTAGCTTACACCTTACAAGCCATGAGTACATCATTGTCTTTGATATCACTATTGCTAGTATATATCGTAACCTTCACTGACGCATGCAATCCTTTATCCTTCATTATCAGCTTCTTGTAGTAGTTTTTATGCGTCCCTTATTACCGCAATGGAAGCACCTTAAGCTACCGCTACCTTTAGATCTGGTCTCGCTTACTTTTAATGTCTCCACCATGGGTCGCCCTGCTTCACCTGTCAACTCTTTATCAATCAAATCCTTCGACAAAAAGACCAAATCGTATCTCATCAATAGTGAGAACACCACTCTCATACAAGAACTCCTTGAAGCTCGAATAAGAAGCGGGCAATGAACATAACAACAGCATCGCCTGGATCTCCTCATCGATCTTGTCGCCGGTCCTTTCTAAATTCAAAGATGTAGAAAACCAATTATCCAAGTAGTATTTAACAGACATACCTCCGTCATCCTGAGCATGAAGAACTTTTGTCTGAGAAAGAGTTTGTTGCTCAGAGTCCGCGTCATGTACAAACACTCTAACCTACTCCAAGGCCCAGTTGTTGACGTATCCTTGAGCACATTCATTAGAACATCGTTTGACATACACAACTGAATCGCCAATAGCATCCATTCCCTCCCACTGGTCAGAAGTCAACTTCGAAGCACTCTTCGACTGATCTGCAAGAGTCTTCTCCAATCCACTTTGTACCAGTAACGCTCTCATCTTCACTTGTCATACGTCGAAATTCATGCTCTCATCTAACTTCTTGTTCTCGAAGTTGCCACCAGCCATGCATCTCGATTTTACACAATCAAGCTATGATACCAATTGTTAGCACATGCGGTCATCGGAATTGTGTGAATCGGATCAGGTCCTCGATCGAAAGTTAATGAAAAATAAGAAGACAAAGAATCGGTTCGGTCAATCGACCTACGTCCACGAACGGAGAAAAATATTTCACTATAACGATGGAGTACAAACTTTAGGTTGAGACCTCTCTAACCCCATCGACCTAACTAAGTACAAGATCTTACTTTTCCCGGAAAAAATAACCCAAAAGTATTCATGTATTTCCCCAACACACCGTTTTTTTTTTACAGACACGCTCTTTGTACTTGTTTATCCCTTTTCTATGTTCTCAAGATTTGTTGTCTGTTGTATTTTTCTTCGCTTCGTATTATGACACCTATTTATAGAATAAATACCCCAAATATATCGGAAATATAGGCATTATTATCTTCAATAACAGTAATTAAATATATTAGTGATATAATCAAATATCACATAATATATTACCCGAAGATATATATTCCCGCACTTTCCATATATATTCTGACTTCGAGCCACCAAATCTTAACATCTGTTTTGCCGGAAATAATGTTCCTTACTAGGGACAGTGATCCTGCAATAGAGCGGTAGACTCCCAGAGTTGCACCAATGGTTTGATGGAAGCGTTATACGACCTTAAAGATTGTTATGGTTTGACGGGTCAGGTAACGCTTCACTATTACAAATATGATATTTCTTTCTCCAATAAATTAATTATAGTAAAATATTTTAAAAATCGTGACATAATAAAGTAGTTTGATAACAACATTTTCGTCACATATTGGTTAATTTTCTAATATAAACATGTAATGGGACGTCAAAGAAAGTGACGAATTTTGTACGAAGAAGTTAAGAAATTATTTAAATATGGTTATGTTCAAACTGCCATATATGTAGACTAAGTGTCAACTCTCAAGTATAGTTATTATTGTAAAAAATAATGGTATGATCGGAATATGTATTAACTTCAGAGATTTAAATCAGACGACGCCATAGGTTTAGTATCTTAGATATATGACGGATGATCTAATAGATAAGGTAACATGACATGAATTAATCTCCTTTATGAATGTGTATTCAGAATATAATAAAATCTTTATAGCCGAGGAAGACATATGCGAAAATAACTTTGAGATTACCATTAGGGTTTTCTGAATGGATAGTCATGTCGATGACGACTTCAAATTTTTTTTTTCATTTTCGAATAGTGGAAGACTTGTAATTATAAAATATATGATTGTGCAAAATTATTTTTACAACAATACAATGAGGTCGCTACTATTTGCCTATTTCTACTTGTTGAATCCTCATGTACCCTAAGCAGATATCCATAAGACTCTTTTAATCCTAACCTAAATACCAACAAAGCCAAGCGAATGCAATAAAGGACGTTAGTCAAGCGCTAAATACGAACACCCCAAAAATTCCCATCCACCAAGTATCACACGCTTCGAGTACCCCTTTCTCATGTCCACATCCTTGGAAACATCTAGAAATCAAGTTCTACAATAACATCTCATAGTTCATGTATTGTTCTCATAAGGATAAATTCAATTGCAATCCCCATTATGGGTCAGCTACGGCAAGATCAGCCCCATCGTTAATTTAGCGTTTGGGTAGAGATTGTCGCCCCTCTGGCCTCCCCCTTCGACCATTCCTATCAACCTCCTAGTTGGGATGCCAATTGGCATCAACCCTCGGTCAATCTACTGCCATCCCATCGCCCATTATTCCGGAACAATCCATACATTTTTTCAACAAATGAACGTCATTTTCATTCACTTATTTTCGTCGTAGAATTCGAGAAAGCGAACACCAATCCATCTGGGGACTTTCATCATCACGCCCATACGCCATTTGGGTCATCCCCTATCACGACCCATCGTCCATTCCATCGCTCACTCTTAGCTGGAGTATCAAATCAAGTCGATCATCCACGATTCCTTCACAATTCCACCAACTCCTGGTCTCGGACGAATCCCCACATCATCTCTCCAATCAGTTGAATTTTACGTACACTCATTTTTTACACTCCCCAAGTGGTACAAAGCAAGAAAAGTCATACACTCACAACACATACAAGGTTATCACCCATTTCATCACCCCCGTCGTAGCCATACATTCCTCCATCGACCCTCAGTCGACTCTTCCATCCCCCCTCCTTATTGTGGGTTTAAATTACAATGACCCTTTTCTATCCGACGCAATCCCCGTTTTGGCCACACATCCAACACACGAACGAACCCGCTTTCGGTTCTAAACCACTTTTCACCTCCCAAATCTTCTCCAACAATCTCCCAACATTTTGTTTTCCCTATCTACAAGGAATCGTACATGTTTCCCTTTTCCATTCACCTTTATTTTACAACGTTTCCTCACTTTTCACCGCGGTCCTCTAAAGAACGGCACACAAATCACATACATGTATTCCATTTTCACTTTCCACGGCCAAATATCACAAGAACAAAATATAAAAACCACACCAAAGGAATTGAAGGACAGAGCAAAGAACGATGTTCATATCTTAACAATCCCTTCACCCCGAACGTTCACCCTCAGCCCCTTCGTCCAGCTCTCCTCCTCCGGCTTAAAAAAAGACACGAGATTTGCCTCTTCGAACATCCTTGAGTTCCTCCTTGCTTAACCACACGTTTGGGGAGAGTCTTGCCAACTCCATCGCCCCCGATTCAAGCACTCGTCTCATCGTCCTCCTTTGGGATTGTTAATTACATGTATTTTAGTATGGACAATTGTTATATGAAGTGTCACCACACTTATATGCATGATTTACAAATTGTAAATGGTTTTTTGTAATGCTAACATTTTTTTTCTTCCCTTCCTTCATCTCCACCGAATGATTTCTCCCTCGTAGAAATGTAAGTTACGGGGAGATGGGATGGAAAGTTATTATAACCACGTTTCATACAATATTGACACATGTCCCCTGTCCCCCTTATTTCTAATATTTAATCATAATTTATACTCCGTAATGTTAAATGTCATGTTAAATGACGTATTAATTCACAATCTCATTAGGAGTGTAGTGGGGTAGTGTTAATGGCTTAGGAAATAAATGGGAGTTAATGACCTGATAACTAGGATAGAGTAAATCATTTCTCTAGATCTTTCCTAGGACACTATAAAAGTAGAAGCAATCTCCAAATGTTGTAAGAGAGAAAAAAATGCATGTAAGAAAAGGACCAAGAAGGTATTCCGGTCGTAAAAGAAAAAGGCTCCGCAGTTAGCCAAATATCCTCTTCAAATTTCCTTGTTCCTTATTTTCATAAACACTTCATTGTGTCGAATTAGTTCCGCAAAACCCTTCCTGTGATATAGCAAAGCACCGCTTTCCAAACAACCCCAACAAATTTTGGTATCAAAGCACAGCAGATCATGGCTATGTCTTCCAGCAGCATGTTCTATTCCTACTCGCCCAACCAAATCCCAATCTTTGATGGAGAGCACTATAATTATTGGAGTTCGCAAATGGAGACTACTTTCTCTCACAAGATTTGTGGAGGATCGTGGATGAAGGATTTGAAGAAAATGACGAATTGTCAAGTGAGGAAGAAGGTGTTGGAGAACAAGAAAAGAATACAAAAGGAAACGTGAAGAAGAATGCGATGGCGTTGCGGATCTTGCAACAATCCGTAAGTAAGACGATTTCGAGGCTTTATGGCCTCAAGAAGGCAAAAGAAGCATGGATCGCGCTAAAGAAATAGTTTCAAGGCTTGGAGAAAGTGATTTCCATCAAGTTTCAAAGCTTGTGGAGGGATTTTGACAACTTGGCCATGAAGGAGTTCGAAACGGTGAAAGATTTTTTCTCGAAAGTTTGTAGAAATCATGAATCAAATCAAGTGTTGCGGATGACGTTCCCGACAAGAAGGTTGTGGAGAAAGTATTAAGAAGCCTGCCGCAGAACTTTGAGCACGTTGTTGTTGTGATTGAATAAACGAAGAATATGGGAAAAATTTTTGTGTATGAGCTAACGAGTTCGCTTGAAGCCCATGAAAGAAGAGTAAGTAAGTACTCAACTCCCGTTGAACAAGCTTTTCAAATGAATTTAAAAATTTCAGAAAAGAAGTCGGAGCAGAAGGAGCGTACTGTGAACAATAGTAGAGAGTTTTATGGTCGTGGACGTGGAGGCCGTTCTCGAGAAAGAGGCAGAGGACGTACAGCAAGCCAGTTTCGCAGAAGAGAAGACCATTCCTGGAGTAGATCTGGAAATTCAGAAGGGAGTTGTTATATTTGTTGCTTCAGGTGCAAGAGATGCCGATTTCCAAATCATTCAGAACGATATTGTTATTTTAAAGACAAGCAGCAGCAGCAGCCACAACAACATGTTTATCAAAATTCGGTAAATTTTTCAAAAGAAGAAGAATCAAAGCAAGCATTCTATTGTTTCAATGCAATGCAAGATATGAATGAAGTGTGGTTTTTGGATAGTGGCTGTAGCAATCATGTGACAGGAAATAAGGAAAATTTTGTGGAGATTGACAACAGCTACAACTCGCTGTTAGAGGTGGAGACAGCAAAAATATAAAGATTGAAGGAAAATGAATCGTTAATGTGAGAGCATCAAATGATGAAGAAAAACGGATTAATGATGTGTTTTATTCTCCAGGCATTGTTCAAAATCTTTTGAGCGTGGGACAAATGATGAAGAGAGGTTATAAGATTACCTTTGCTGATGGTCAATGTGAGATCGTTGATAAAAATGAGAAGATGATCGTTGTAGTGAAGATGACGACGAATAACTTATTTCTGCTGAAGATGAATTCGTTTTTGAATGTTACATTGAAGAGTGAAGTTATTGATGAAGCTCAGTTATGGCATATGCGATATGGACATTTGAATCACAAGGGCCTAACGTTGTGGAGAGAGAAGAATATGGTCACAGGTCTTCTAAATATCCAGCCAACAGCCGCATGCGTCTGTGAATGATGTGTGTATGGGAGCAACATCATCTTCCTTTTCCCAATACCTCTTGGAGAGCTAAAGCCCCTCTTGAGTTGGTACATGTTGACATTTGTGGTCCAACCCCAACTCCAACGATCGGTAACAGGAGATACTTTATCTTTTTGTCGATGATTACACTCGTACGATATGGGTATGCTTTCTTGAAAAGAAATCGGAGGGTTTCACTACTTTTTTGAGTTTCAATGCAGAGAAGCAAAGTTGATATCAAATAAAGACTTTGAGGACAGATCATGTAGGAGAATTCATTTACCAGCCTTTTCTAGATTATTGCAAGCAGCGACAGCTTACTGTGAAGTACTCACCTCAGTAGAATGGCGTTGCTGAGAGGAAGAACAAGACTATTGTTGAGATGGCTCGAAGTATGTTCAAAGGCAAGGGTCTTCCAAATTCATTATGGGCCGAAGCTGTTTATGCAACGGCTTATATTCTTAATCGATCATCGACGAAAGCTGTTCAGAACAAGACGCCTTACGAAGCATGGGATAAGAGGAAACCCGTGGCTGATCACTTGAAGGTATTTGGATGTGTAGCGTATGTTCTTTTGATAAAGAAGAAGGAGAAGTTTGATGAGAAGAGTGAGAAGCTAATCTTTATTGGTTATAGTGAAGAATCTAAAGGTTATCGTTTGTTTGACCCAAAGAATAACAATCAAGTGATTTCAAGAGATGTTATTTTCGATGAGAATACAGCGTGAAAGTGGGAGAAAGAGTATTCACAGACTCAGCCAACGTTTTCTTATCCAGAAGCACCAGTAGTAGTGCCTTCCTCAAATCTCACTGATACAGCAGTAGCTAGTTCCTCAAGAGTAAATTCAGATAATGAAGATTATGATGATGATATGCAACTAAGGAGCTATAGCTCATTAACTGAAGTTTACGAGCAAGCTAACTTTGCACTTGCTACGTTTGAGCCGCAGAATTTTGAAGAGGCTGCAAAAGAAGAAAAATGGAGAAATGCAATGAAAGAAGAGATGTTTAGTATTGAGAAGAATGATACTTGGTCCCTAGTAGACCTTCCCAAAGGAAAAGAAGCAATTGTCTTGAAATGGGTGTTCAAAACAAAGTTCAATGAGGATGGAAATGTACAGAAACACAAAGCTCGTCTCGTAGCAAAGGGTTACTCACAACTGCCCGGAGTTGATTTCACTCAGAAGTTCACTCATGCATCAAGAGTTAATGAAGCAAGATTGCCCAATCGCTAAACCTCGTTCAAGTATGCGAAGTATTGGAATGGCAGGAAGTGTTGATGATCGAAGAAGCATGTCAGAATATACTTTCTGTCTTGGAACAAAATCCATCTCCTGGAGTTCAAAGAAGCAAGCTACTGTAGCGTTATCATCAGCTGAAGCAGAATATATTGCAGCAAATGAAGCAATTCGTGAAGCAATATGGCTAATAAGGTTATTGTTGGAGTTACAGCAGAAGGTTGCTTAACCAACAACGGTATTCTGTGATAATCAGTCAGCCATTGCTATGATGAAGAACCCCGTGTTTCATGCAAGGTCAAAGCATATTGAATTGCGCCACCACTATATCAGAGAAATGGTGATGAAGGAGGAGATAATTATGGAGTTTATTCATACCCAGGATCAGCCCACTGATGTTCTAACAAAGGCCGTAAATTTCGAGAAGCTCAAGTTGTTCAAGGGAGTTTCTAAAGATTACAAATTAAGATGGGGTGTTAAATGCCATATTAAATGACATATTAATTTGCAATCTCATTAAGTGTGTAGTGAGGTGGTGTTAATGGCCTAGGAAATAAATGGGAGTTAATGACCTAATAACTAGGGTAGAGTAAATGCTTTCTCTAGATCTTTCTAGGACACTATAAAAGGAGAAGAAATCTCCAAATGTTGTAAGAGAGAAAAAAAGGCATATAAGAAAAAGGCCAAGAAGGTATTCTGGTCATAAAAAAAGAAAAAGGCTCAGCAGTTAGCCAAATATCCTCTCCAAATTTCCCTATTCCTTATTTCCAGAAACACTTCGTTGTGTCGCGGCAGTTCCACAAAACCCTTCCTGTGATACAGCAAAGCACCGCTTTCCAAACAACCCCAACACTTAATCCTTCTTTTAACGAGTATCATGTAATGTTGACAACTAACCAACCCTGATTTATGCTACCTAATCCATCTTTGGGAAGAAATCTCTAAACCATTCCAAATCAAACACGTTGCGGTTGATGATGTCACACTCATATAGGCATATTTTCGCTGAAATCTCCCTTATGAAAAAATTCATGTTTCCTTTAATTAATTCTCATCGTATTCAACATTCCTAACAAATAAAATTTTAAGAAGATTAAATTTCATCTCATATTTCATTCAAACATTCGTCCCACACCATGTACTACATACTACATCATAAGATTGATACTTATATCTGAATTTCTTACATGATCAAAGTAGCAAATACTAGGATCATTAAAAAGCATTTTGAATTAAAGAATGCTGGTGCGACGCTGGTTATGAATATGATCTTTAATTCTTTTTTAAGAAAAACTATGGAAGCATACATGAATGATGTTTTCGTCTAATTCAAACAGAATATGAACTGTCATCTGCACTTAAAAGAAGAATTTGAGAAAATGAGAATACATAAGCTGAAATTTAATCCTTTGTCGTTAAAAAGAAACGGTTACTATGTTTCCTAATGCACTAACATGGCATCAAAATTGACCCACATAAAGCCGAACCGATTAGAAAGTTGTCTTCCCCTCAGACCAAGACGGAAGAACATGCTTTCTTAGGATGACCAAATTACGTGCTTCGTTTTGTAGGAAACTTTGTCCATAAAACCATGTTTTCTACTATTTTAAAGAAAAACTCTACGAGATAGATAACGTGGACATAGCAATAAGAAGATGCCTTTCAGAATACGAAGACGAATAACGTTGTACAAAGCCTTGATGGTAGCGTAGTAAGGGATTTGGCGATAACCATACATGGAGATTCACAACTTGTTATACAGCAAAAAGTACCCTAATACTAGGGTACTTGAAGATCATTGAGCGATTAATACATGAATTAGGCGAACGAACAATACAACATGTTAAGCTGACGAAAAACTAAGAATCAAATATTGAGATAGCTTCATGCTTTATATAAAAAAATTAACTTGAGTTCTTACATGAATCAAATATTGTGATTCTTGAAAATAAAGCAAGTGATTCCTTGATTTAACTGGAGAATACTCGCCATGACCGAATGGAGGCTTACCCTCGGGCTGGAAAGATAACCAAGTGATTATGAGTGCCTAAGAGATAAAATCTTTTGAAATAATCATTTTTCTATATAAATATCAAGGAAACCTTTTTACTGTAAATTAAACAACTTGATCAACAATAATGTGCTTTTGTGAGGCCTCAAATGGGGCTCGGCTGGGATTCCCCTCACGCTTGCTCAAGTCTGGCACGGATGCCAGGGATTTGGCATGGAATGCTGACTGACTCGAGGTCTCACTGAGCAGTTTGAAGGAGAGTGTCGAGCCTTGATGAGGTTGAGCTGGGATACGCCAACCAGTTCATCCACGTTGACGAGCAGCTTCGAGTGCCACATTGTTGGCTTCATTACCCTGTGCAGAGAGGACGGCTCTGAGTTCGGAATGACATGCATGGGAGGGAGGGATTGCTTGGACTGGCAAGAGGGACATTGGGATGGGGGAGTAACCCGGCATAAGAGACGGGAAGCTGCTGGACAGGTGCACGACCGCCTGCTCACGAACATTCGTCATAGTATCACAAGAACCAGGTTCCGCATGTCTTAAGGATGAATCATTGCCAAGGGAGAGATCAAGAGAAGGCACGGAGTTCAGGAATTTGGTATCAAATTCATTGCGAGGGGCCCGTGCAGCATCTTCATGTACAGAGCACAGATTGTTAGCCTACACAAAAACATGTATATTCAACCGTCAAGGCCAGAGGAATTAATCACACATGAACAATGAACAGAGCACGTGCCAATAAACACACAGTATCCGGAGGCATGTCGAATAGACTAGACCGTCTCTTTCGGCGGCCAGTGTTGCTTTGCCGGATGAAGTACTTCTGGGCATGGCTAGCCACTTGCGTAGCAGTTCGCGACACGACGAAGTGCCGAGATATCCCACGCCAATCTCCTTTACCCAATTTCTGCAGTCCTATTAGAAACATCCGGTGCTCTTCCTCTGTCCACGGGACCCCTGAAACAAATCCACATCAAAAGCAGAAAACGTGAGGAAAAACGTCCGCTCTTCATAGGACGGTGATTCGGGATGTGGTATTATAAAGAACAAGGATTATGGTTCACATATCGAACATGCTTCCAATATGCAAAATCTGCTCTGGTTGATATTAGCAGAGTCACGATGATCTTCGCCAGATCATAAAACCTTTTTGCGTGCCATTATGAGAGAAGGGACGAAAATCGTATTCCCGTACCCTTCTTCCTGTCCCCGCGGCGGGCAGACGAACTGTTGCCGTGATTTGCTGGATCATCTGACAGGTAACCGTCCACGGCTACCAGGCCAGGGGTGTTCGCAGGAGCCGAGGGATTACCGTCCCGATTCAAACCCGAGCCGCGCCCGCCGCGGTTGGCGTGGAGGTGGACGGAGAGGCACCCCATGCTGGCGCTCTTCTTGATCGACAAGCCGTCCGTCAACCTAACACCAAAAAGCTTCACACCGCGGATCGCACCGCCTCCGCCGCCTGTGCCATTGGCCTGGACTCGGTCGGGGAGATCCCCACCGGATCCTCGGTGTCCATTGCTGGAGCAGTGGGTGCTCCGGTGCGTCATCACGGCCGCCGACGGCGGAGGCGGTGGGGAGCTTCTTGGTTTTTTCTTTACTAATTTTTGGGCCGAGATTGGAGGGCTGGGGGGAGGAGCTTTCTTCGTGAATGGAGGGGCAACTTGGGGATTTCAGTTGGAGTAACGCGCGGGCAATCAGGAGCCCCTTCGGGGATTAAGCCATGTGGCTTTTAAAAATTATAATATTATCTTTTTCTGGAATATTTAGATTTTTGTATTGAGGTGTATTTCCCAAATTAATGGGTGCAAAATCTACAATTCAACAATCAATTACTTGCTATTAACTTCATTAACAACAGCTAATGGAGATTTTATTGGCTTCGGGAATTTTATTTTATTTTATATTTTGGGCCATTTTATATAAGTCGATATGATATCATGATTTGAAACTTTATGGAATTTATAATATTTCTCATAATAGTGTTATGGATATAGAAACTTATTGTTATGGTAGTGTGCATAGATCAACAAAAAAACACTTGATATAAAAAACTGGGACCTCATCAAAAGCCCCTTAGTTGAAACGTGCTTCTACCCCCACAACTAAGGGCATTACAAACATGGGTTAATGTAATCCAATCCCCATCTCTAACATCATAAATTTCCTTTCTGAATTTGAGGTCCGCGTAAAGCCCGCAACTTGGCTAATGTGGCACGCAAACCCCGTTTCATCTGTAATTCCGATAAGCAGGGCTGTACATGCAGCTCTCCGCAAACTTCACCAGATCGACCGGTTGAGGAAGGCGAGTTGCCAGGCCTGTCATTAGTAGCAGCGAGAAAATGAAAACCAACATTCGCTGCACCTTGATTACCAAGTGAACTAGATCTTACCGAGCTCGTATGCTTTCACGGCCACACTCGCGGCGATGTTGGCCGAGATCTTCCTGATGTTGGAGAATGGCGGGTAAATCAGACCCTTGTCGAAGTTCTCCTGAGTCACTTGTGCAGCTAGGGCTTCCGCTGTTTCGTGGACATGAAAGAGGTTTCAGACTTCACTGTTAGATTAAGTTTTCCAGGTCTGTCTGATGAGGTAACGGCATAAATAAAAGCACTCACAGGCTGCAAGAAGCATGGCGTCGTGAACGTGGATAGCTCCGGACATTATCAGGCCCAGGCCGAATCCAGGGAATATGTATGCGTTGTTCGCCTAAAATGAGAGAGTGCAAAAAATCAGCTTCTGAAAAACGACCATTTACCTGGATAACAGTTAAAATGCCTGGGTAATGGGAGTTTTGTACCTGTCCAGGAACAAAAACCTTCCCTTCATACTCTACCGGAGAAAATGGACTTCCGCTTGCAAAGATAGCACGGCCCTGTTGAGAAATTGGAAAATGCCTCAATCACTTCCACTCTGGTATGACTTCACAAAATATGATTAAAAACTAGTTCCATGTCCTACCTCACTCCATCGATATGCTTCTTGAGCTGTGCACTCCGACTGTGATGTTGGATTTGAAAGCGCGAGGATGATTGGCTTCTGAAATTGGCAAAACAAGAGGGATTGGTTGCTCCAAATAGAGAACACGGCACCAAAACTCAAGGACAAAGAGATAACACCGAGAAAATTTTACCTCATTCAAGGAGGCCATAGTCTCAACCACTTCTTTAGTGAACGTTCTTCCCACGCCAGATGTGCCTATCAATACAGTCGGTCTAATTGCCTAAAATTTCCAACAATGTGTGAGCAGCACAAATAAGAGGAATGAAATGAGTACAGAGAAAAAGGAAGGATGTGAGCATACTTTCACAGCATCCACGAGATTCTGAAGGGGTTTGTGTTCATGTGCCCAAGGCTTTTTGAAATGCTGGAGAGTCTCCTTCCGTGAACTAACGATCAACCCCTGGTAATGACCAGAGGTGGACATCAATCATCTAGCATTTCCAAATTTTGACAGAAAATATGACAGTAGTCAACATTGTGCAAGTAATGGCCATGTCCAGGGCCTACCTTCGAGTCTACCAGCCATATATTCTGGCGAGCCAAATCTAAAGGAACATTAGTCTGCATCAAGAAAACACAACTTTGTAAGTTTTTGAACACTGCTAGCCATAGATTTCAAGGAAACACTTGAAGAAATCTAGCTAGTCATTAATCGGAACCTGTTTTGAAATCTCTAGGGCAATCAATTCTGCTATTCCAGTACCAGCCTGAAAATTGAGTAGACAATACGCCATGAGATGACTAATGCAACAAAATATCATCATATTACATCAATACTTCTACAATGGACAAATACTGATTTAGCTCAACATGATGGCTTAGGTTACCTCTCCAGCTCCAAGGAACAGATATCTATGATCAGCTAAACTAGCCCCGACTAATTTCTGTGCTGCAATAAGCCCAGCCAAGACCACTGAAGCTGTCCCCTGAGAAATCATGAGAAAAACAAATAATTAGGCAAAAAAATGTTGTGTCATTAGGGGTGTTACTTCTTTTACCTGAATATCGTCGTTGAAGACAAGATGAGTGGTACCATATTTAGCAAGTAGATCAAATGCATTGTGGTTTGCGAAATCTTCAAACTGCAAATACGAACAAGTCCCATGCATTAGCCAAGCAACTGCAGAAGACAATTTCTAATTCTAATGGTTTATATTCTGTTGGAACCTGAATCAGGACTCTCTCCCCATAATTCTGCTTAACAGCACACATGAATTCGTGCAGAAGCTCCGCATATTCCTGCAATGGAAAAGGAGCACGAGAAATGTACAGTATGATATACGTTCATCCACTTGTTTCCAAACAAAAAACGAAAAAGAAGAGAACCTGTCCAGTAGCTCTTCTCTGCCTTAGTCCGATGTAAAACTCATCGTTTAACAGCTTCTCGTTGTTAGTTCCAACATCAATTGTTACAGGCAAACACTGTCAAGTTTAAAAAGCAAAAAGCAAAAATCAAACCTTATCTGGAAAAACATCCACAAAAAGAAACTCGAAGATAAGCAACTGATGTAAGGACTACTCACTGCGGATGGTCGAACTCCTCCCAGAGCTGTGTACAACGAAAGCTTTCCAACAGGTATACCCATTCCCTGTTACAGTTTCAAATGCATATCAACATTAAACATGTTGTCATGCCCCGAAATGATTCGTCGTGATTTTATATAAGTGATTAATCGATGGTACCTGGCATCCAAGATCTCCAAGTCCCAGGATTCTTTCTCCATCAGTTACGACAATAACTTGAATATTCCTCTCTGGCCAGTTCTTCAGCACCTCGCGAATCCTCCCCCTTAAAGGTCAGATCAACGTTACTACATGCAACTATGAATGTCACAGCATAATGAAAAACAAATCAGGGATAGCTAGAACTCACTTCTCCTTCAAGCTAATGTAGAGACCCTGAGGACGCCTGAAGATGCTCCCATACTTTTGGCACGCTTCACCAACGGTGGGAGTGTAAACAACAGGTAACAGCTCTTCGACATTGTCCATTAGAAGCTTGTAGAACAACCTTTCATTCATTTCCTACAGAAAGGCGAGTATTCAGGAGAATCAAATTTTAGTCATCCAAATCCAATACATTTAAAAGGTGGAAAAAGAAAACGGATTTATAAGAGTCAAATGCCCAAAACAACCTGAAGATCCATCATGGCCATATACTTCTGCAATGGGAGTTGGTATTGCCGAATGTTGTGCATCATTTTCTTCACCTGCCAGGAGGCATACTTGTATTAAATAAACTATGTTATAAAAACTAAGAAAATGTAAGGGACAGAGATGGAATTGTCTGTGAACCTGGAGTTCATGAGAAACGATGGTTGGAGGGAGTAGACCACGAAGATAGTGAGCATCTCTCTCTTTCTCGCTGAAAGCGAGGCCCTTATTGTGGTGTGGATCACGTAGCAAGCTATAGCCACTGCCAGAAGTGAAAAATCAATTGCATCACAAAACCGAGGCGAAGGATTCGACTCTTTGGCCATAAGCTGCTATAGGACAAAAGAAAGCTAAAAATATCTCAAACGATCAAGATCATCGCCGTCAAGGAAGTGGGACACATATGCAATCAAGGAAGCACGACAAAGGAGCAGTAGAGAAGCATGGCTCTCCTCTCAAAGCACCAATCTATCTGGCAGGAACTTTTGTTCAACCAAGCATATCAGCAATCACATACCAATATATTTTAGCTCAATAAGACTAAAACACTGCCTCTACATATGAAAGTTAAGTTGACTATGAAAAACCTTTTGCCGAGAGTCCTGTAGCAACTGCTCACCACGGTCAGAATATTTTCATATCCACAAACCAGTAAAACCCCGTCAAGAACAGGCACTATGCAGGACAAATGCATCACCCTCAAAGAAATCAAGGAAAATAACACATGAAGCCTCACCAAAACCCAGAGGAGCCCCAACTAACCTTGCAACAGACACAGACCAGGGAGTAACAAGCTGGTCCTCGGGGGGACTGTCCTCCCCATACACATCCTTTACATCACCGTTCATCGTTGCCAACTCCCCATCGACATCTGCCGTGGCAGAATTGTCATGACTCAACAGTATCTCCTTCATTGCACCACCCATCGCCACACTCATATCGCCACCATTTGTAGTGGCTTCAGCCTTCATTGGCCGCAAACATGCCACTCTCACATGAGCCGCAGGCACTCTGTGCCTCTTCGCCGCGATGCCCGAGCCATTGACACCCGAACTGCTCTGTGAGATGGAACACGAACAAACATCAGAATCTGTTATGTCAATCAACAGATAAAAGAAAAGCCATCTAAAACCAATTTGGAAATCCATGATCAAGCAAAGCATCGCCATTCACGAAGAACGATTTCCTTACCACCCCCAAGACAACGGAACTCAAATCGAGAAACAGACCCCGAAAACCGGAAATCCGAAATGTGACTACCGCGAAGAACCAACAAAGCAAGAAATCCGCAAGATCGAAACTTGAGGCACGAAACGAGGACCAGAACAGAAAATTCGAAACGGGAAAGCCAAGAACAGATGGACGAAAATGGGTCGGCTGTGGGCAGCAGCGGCGGAGGGATGGAGTCGGGATTTACCAGGAAACAGCTCCGGTTCAACGACAGCATGGCGGAAATCGAATGCGTTAAGAGCTCCCTCCTCTTCCCTTCCCTTCTACCCTTCTTTCAAACAACCGCCGGTCCCCTCCTCCCTCTTGTTGTCGTTGCGAGAAGTTGGGATTTTAGGAGGGCCGGAGAAAGACGAGTTGTCGTGAAGAAGAAGATCTAGGAGAGAGAGAGAGAAAAGCGTGGCCTTTTGCTTCTCTCTCCCGAGAAAAGGAGAGATGGTCGGTAAGAAAACGAGGGACATTGTTCGTATTTGTATCGCGGGTTCATTTCTTCTTGTATGTCCGAAACGCATACGTGTCTGACAAATTAAAAAATCTTAAATTATTTTAACTGAAAAAAAAAAGCTGAAAAAGGTATATTAAATGGATGGACCGGTGGTCCTCATTGGCGGCCATGAACTATATAATATACATGTTTTGTGAATGATTTGGGTCGATGAAATTGAGAATTGCTTCCCTAGTAAGTCACGATAGCCAAAACGTAATATTCCAATATGCAGTTGTATTCGAGGAGGGTACAAACTCTTAAGGGTTTTGTTCATAAGAGGGGAAGACAGCTTTGTTGAGGGATCGCCATTTACTAAACAGATGGCATCGAAAAGTGTATCTTGAATAAAATGTAGTTGTAATTTCCAAATAAAAGACATAATGGTTGTTAATTATTTCCATTTTGCATAGTTTTTAATTATTATTTTTTATTCATATGAAATATAAACTATTAAGGTTGAGGTCTTGGGATGAATCATCACTTGACAATAATAGTTTTTTCTATTTGTTAATAAATCATAGTCTGCTGGGTTCCGAACTCATCAATAAGTCGTCGTCCCGCGGTTGATAGAGAATAACAATTGGGTATGTATGCTTCTCATTCACCAACTATCAAACGAATCGACGCAGAACACTTTCTGTGGCTTTTTTGCCACGTGGAACAAATCACAAGAAATTACTAAATTACATGTATTTTTTCACAAAATTAATAAGTAAAATAAAATTTGAAAATATTTAATAATAAATAGATTTTTCGGATATTTCATACAAATTGTTACTCTTACTTTATAAATTATTTAATCATCTTTAAAAAAGACTGTCGCATATGTTCAAGGCCAAAATTTACTCTGTATTTGTTGATGAAGAGTTGGAAAAGCTCTCATGAATAAAAAATTTATTGAGTTTTTTTTTACATAATTTTTGTTAAACTTTAAAGGCCAAATTATCAAATATGTCCTAAATTTTGTTCATTTTTTAGATTTAGCCTAAAATTTCAAAAATATTTGTATATATCCCAATGTTCTGACGCATCACATGTTTTATGTGAAAGCATTGCATGCGCTGAATCGGGTTGGTGTCTTCGGCCCATTTTTGGCCATTTTTTTTATTCTCCGGTTCAAATGTTAGGCGAGCTTTTGGGCCCTTTATTTTTTCCTAGCGAGTTCAGCTTCTTTTGGCATCTTTTCTTTATTAATTTTTTTTCATTTTTAAGCCCGACAAGGTTTGAACCCTCGACTTCTGACTTGATACTATTATTGTACAACAGTCGATGTCAACTGTGCTAAAAGCTTGAACTGTTATGTGAAATTGTTGCATACTTTATATTTTCATTTTTAACAACACATCCACCCTTTCGCCGACCTCTTTCCTCTACTCGACGCCTTACCTCTCACCAAAGCCCCACCGTACATCCACCCCTGCCCCGACTCCCCACACCCAATGCCCTACGTCCACCCTCTTTTTTTCTGGATAGGTGATATTTGTATGGTGAGAGTTCTTCATCATCAATATGGTAGTATGATATGTTCATTTTTTGTTTTTAGAAATGGAAGATGGACGTGGCAAATTTGTTTTCTACGTAGGGAAAAATTCACCTTACGGGTAGAGTTGTGTGGTAAGACGATTAAGTATGGTAACTTCGAGTTTGATAAGATAAGTTATTTCACAATCAAAAGTTTAGCTAGACAGTGTAGATAAGAACCTAGTAGGACGTGGTCCATGAAACCTAGGAAGAATTTAGCTAAAAGTTTGATTGAGGTATTAGCCGATGCACAATTGAGTGAGATGGTTAGTTTGTTGTTAAAGGCTAAGTGCATTGACATTTACGTTGATTGAGATGAAATCATTCAAAGCGATCATAAATGTGATGAGGATGATGAGGGATGTGAATGATGATGAATTTGTCTAGCATGTTGGTTAGGATGAAGTGAATGAAGTAAACATGGACAATCTAGAGGTTATTAAATATGATTATGTTGATTCTGAGTTAGAACTTGTGGCAGAAGCTGAAGTTAATGATGATACTGTCGTTTCTATGCATGAGTGTGGAAAAACTATATGACCATGATCATAAACATAAGGGTTTGAAATTTGAGATTGGGTTGATATTTGAGCCCCTTGAACATTTGATACAAGGACCATCGACGCACCATCGACTAGAGCCGTCAGCTTGCTCATCATCGACTAACTGTCGAACCAAGGTGCCGTCGAGGGAAGGAGCCGTCGAAGGAAGTCTGGTCGAAGCAGATGCAACCTTGCATTGAAGACAGGCATTAAAGGTGCATTGATTGTCCAGCCACCCTCACCTCCACTATCTTGAGTTATTTCTAATAAGCCATTTATGGTTCGTCCATGAATGTGGCCATGCATGCATTATTTTACATTCATTGTCTTGCATTTAAGTTCTTGTTCAAGTAATCCCTATATAATGGGAGCCTTTGTAAGCATTTGGGAGAACTTATTACCATCAGATTATAAACCCTTTGTAAGACTTTGTCTTCTGCCCGAAGTGAGTGGATTCTCCTTCAACCACGTTCTTTATTTGGTGGATTCCAAGTGCGGACTGAATCGAACGTTCAATCGGTGGTGGTGTTTCTGTATCCTCCGCGTTGTTCCTCATCCTCGTCTTGTTCGTGGTGGTGTCTCTATATCCATGGCCAAACGAGTCTATCCGAGTCTTCTTTCACAGTGGTGCATCTGTATCTGTGGAGGTTGATCTCAACCCTTCTTTTTCATCATTCAGTAGCCTATCCTACACACCTTCTGTCCATTTCGGCGTCACTCCATTCCACATCCATTTCAGTGACGTCCCCATTTGTTTTCGGTATTGGAATCATCTATTCCTTTCGGTATTGGTTTGTGCGACTAATGACCCATGTTTTGCGACCATTTATGGGGAAGTTCGTGGTTGTCTACTTCGACGACATTCTTATCTACAGCAGCAGTCTTGATGAACATGATAAGCACCTTTGCACAGTGTTTCGTACACTTCGCGTCGAGAAGCTGTGTGGAAATCTTAAGAAGTGTGAGTTCTTTTAACCGAGTGTGGTATTTCTTGGTTTTGTAGTATCTGCTGAAGGAATCAAGGTCGACGAAAGCAAGATCAAAGCAATCAAGGAGTGGCCGATGCCAAACAGTTTCCACGACGTTCAAAGCTTTCATGGCTTAGCTTCGTTCTATAGGAGGTTCATTCGAGGTTTCAGCTCATTCGCAGCCCCACTCACCGACTGTTTGAAAGGAGACAAGTTCGAGTGGACTTCGGCCGCACAAGCTAGTTTCGAGCAAGTAAAGGAGCGTCTAAGCGAAGCACCCGTTCTTGCCTTACCTGACTTCACGAAGATGTTTGAGGTCGAATGTGATGCATCAGGAGTTGGTATTGGAGGAGTCTTGTTGTAGGAAGGGAGACCCATTGCATATTTTAGCGAGAAACTCAGTGGTGCCAAACTCAACTACTCGACGTACGACACAGAGTTCCTAGCCATCGTTCAAGTACTCGAGACGTGGAGCCATTACTTGATGCCCCAAGAGTTAGTGTTACACACCGACCATGAAGCTCTCAAAAACATCAACGGTCAGCACAAGCTCAGTCGACGACATACGAAGTGGATCGAGTTTCTACAAGCTTTCACATTTGTCTTGAAGCACAAACCAGGAGTGAAGAATGTAGTCGCTGATGCTCTCTCGAGGAAGATGACTCTACTATCCGGGATGGAGACAAAGTTGATTGGATTTGAGTACCTAAAAGATCTGTATAAGGACGATGAAGACTTTGGAAGGATTTTCGTCTAATGCACCAATCAGGCCGTCGATCGATTCCATCAGGTGAATGGATTCTTGTTTTGAGATTCAAAGTTATCCATTCCTAGGAGTTCGACTCGAGAACTACTCATTCGAGAAGTTTATGGATGAGGAATAGCCGGACATTTTGGAGTTGACAAGACGCTGTCAATGCTGCAAGAAAATTTCTATTGGCCTCGAATGGAAAAGCAGGTACGAGGTCTTATTTCGAGATGTGCTATCTGCCAACAGGCAAAGAGCTGAGTCCAACCACAAGGCCTTTACACTCCACTGCTCGAAGATGTGGCGATGTATGCATTATTTTACATTCATTGTCTTGCATTTAAGTTCTTGTTCAGGTAATCCCTATATAATGGGAGCCTTTGTAAGCATTTGGGAGAACTTATTATCATCAGATTATAAACCCTTTGTTAGACTTTGTCTTCTGCCCGAAGTGAGTGGATTCTCCTTCAACCTCGTTCTTCATTTGGTGGATTCCAAGTGCGGACTGAGTCGAGCGTTCAATCGATGGTGGTGTTTCTGTATCCTCCGCGTTGTTCCTCATCCTCATCTTGTTCGTGGTGGTGTCTCTGTATCCACGACCAAACGAGTCTATCCGAGTCTTCTTTCACGGTGGTGCATCTGTATCTGTGGAGGTTGATCTCAACCCTTCTTTTTCATCATTCAGCCGCCTATCCTACACACTTTCTGTCCATTCCAGCATCTCTTCATTCCGCACCCTTTTCAGTGACGTCCCCATTCGTTTTCGGTATTGGAATCATCTATTCCTTTCCGTCCCCGTATCAACATTTTAATGAAGCTATTCAAGATTATGAAATTTTAAATGGAGTGAATTTACGTTGTACTAGACATGATAGTAGAAGAATGGAAACAGTATGTAATAAAGGTAGTTTCCTCTAGAGGAAGTAGTATATGTTGATAGGGAAATGTGGAAGGTGTCGCTAGCATGGAGCTGCGCTACGAGTTGCAAGTCATGTTGTGGAACGTTCATGGAGTTAACAAGACTCCATCTTTGGGTGTTAACAGAGTCGACTTGTTCTCTGTCTAAAAAACATCAATGGCAATCATTTTCAATCCACATTCATCGGCCAGTTCAAATGAAACTACCAACGATCTCATACAGGACTACCATCACAAATTTATTGTATTTTGATTTTCATCTGGGACTACCATCGCAATAATCTCTTCTCAGATATGTATGACCGTTGAAGGACTTGGATTTTGGTGGCTGGTTTTTTGAAAATGTCGTGAATGGAACCCCCCATGATTGGTTCAATGATATAAGTTTTCGGTGATATTGTGAAGATTTGAAGGTTGTATGTGAACTTGTTCTTGCTAATTCGAATTGGTAATGTTCCAAGTTTTCGTACTTTATAAATATCATTACGAACTTCTCAAAAAATGGTTAATAACAAAAGCGGTCCTCATGTAAAAATTAAAGAAATTACTAATTGATCCCTGATTATAGGTATGAAATTAGGGTCAGAGTACACTGTTCCAGTTTCGTACTGTACGGAAAAAATAATTTATAAAATTTTACGAAGCCCAGAGTCAATTTCTGTACGTTATGAAATAATTTCGTACTTTACAAAAATGGCTTTGTAAATATTTATGAAGCCTGTTGTTAATTTATGAAGCCATGAAATCCCGTAAAATTTTATGAAGCTCAAAGTCAATTTTTTTCGTAATTTATGAAACTTTGACAGTTACGAAACAATTTCGTACTTAAATAAAAAAGATATTTGTAAAATTTTACGGAAGTTATTTCTATTTTACGAAAAATGTTGAAAGCCTATAACATTTTACGAAGCTCTCACAATTTGATTTTTCTTAGTTTAGGAAACATTGTCGTAAAATACGGAATGATAACACATTGTTTCGTAAAATTATATAAATAGGACGTCCCGCCTACGGGAATTTATCCGTATCCGTACATAGGCGGGGGCCATTTCGACTGTGCGATTTGTAAAAAGATGGACCCGTTTCTTTTGTTGGTAATGTAATGGTTTGCATCCATCTTCACACCTCGACTGTGCGATTTCTTCATCAACAACCTCCCATTTTTCCTGTGTTCTCCCATTCAAAGTTTATCAGATGCTGAGGATTATTAATTCATTGGTTAGGATTTTAGGTTTCGCCTCTCACCTGCCCTCATTGTGGGAATCGTTACTCCCCAAAGAAGAACTGGATCAATCGTATCTCTCTACTTCGCACAAACAATTTGAACCACAATCATTACCAGTCACCGAGCACGTTAGTCAGTCGATGTCGATTGAGGAGAGACGATAGTTATGTGCCAAGGACCATGGTCAGCTTGCAAGGCTGATGCACCCGGCATTCCGGGACAGGCCTCTACTAGCTAATATAATGCAAGGTTAGCCACCCCACCCGAATTGAATTTTGTTCGAAGGGAAAAGTCGGCCCCAGATTAAACCACGTTTCCGAGTCTTAAAAGAGAAAGGGAATGACTCATGCAGTAGTTTAGGTAAGAAACGAATTTACCAACCCCTGACACAACCCTCTTCTGGATCGACGAGTAGTTTGTTGCTGTGTCCAACCAACCCCAGAAACCAAGTGGTCGAACAATCAAACAAGGAGCAGGAACACTATCTTTCCCAAAATTTATATCCCGTGACAAGTGGAGACGTCAAATGGCCAAATAAAGCGCTATAAATTTACCAAGATGGTTGCCCCATCTCCCGTTTTGCCAATACAATCACAAAGGAGAATGAAAGGGGAGATGAGGAGCATACTGCCACCTCTGCACACTTCATGGAGTGATTCCGATTCTGTTACGAAGTGAGCGAAAAGAAAAACAAATATCACAAGAGATGGTTCAAGCTACCTCGCGCCTGTCTGGGCTTTAGCTTCAACACACAGCTAAGTAATGATCGCGAGGAGGTTCAGGATACTGTTCTTCCATAGCAGACTGATGCGATGTAAAGATTCTTCGCCCATTTCTCCTGCATACACCATTTAGAACTTGCCTCAGTATCAGATTAAGGGACGACGATGGAAAACCATGGCTAAACTTTAGAAAGGTAATCAGACACCCACCTTCACATGTGTACTCGGGAAAGCAGAAGTCCGAAGTGTCTCTTGTGTTTCATCCATAGGTTTCCTCCTTGGTACACTCAGTACAAGTGCGGCCTGGTCCCATGTTGCAGCAGTCGCCGTAATACGGTACCCACTGTCCCAACGCCGGTGTATGCCTTCACTTGGGTAAAGGAAATCCAGTTCGACCACCTAAAAGAAAATCCAAATCACATTTTCTTTTAGATAAATTGTTTTGTTAGCCCTTAAATGTCCCGAAATAGGGACAACTATGTCTCTTGTGTTTGTCATAAGATAGAATTATTTATTAGATTGCATTTCCATCAATAAGTCCATGTTGACAGTAAGATTCCCAGCCAAATACAATCTGAACAATTCTAGGATCAAACCGGCTGTTTCTCACAGTGAAATTATGGGATTGAACTTCTCATTTATTATAAACAGGACAGAGAAAATCAGTATTAGCATAATAGCCATATTAGCATCAATCAGCAAGTTACCTGGTCAGAAAATCCAGCACCACGAGACATTACCACAGCCCACCTACTCCCCGCGGTGCCCATGGCCGTCACGTAGAAACCCTCTTTCCATTTTTTGTTAATCCACTTGTAAGGGAACGATTCACTAACTTTGTAAGACTGCTGCAGGTATTGGGTGCCTGTAACCAGCGAAATGAACAAGTCAGTAAAGGTCAAATAAGCATATGAAAGTAGAGGCATTAGCATCATCAAAGACCTTTAGACATCACGACTAATGAGCTCCCATTATTCGCTCCAGCTATTGCACTGATATAATAGTTCTTTTCCCACTGTTCCAGTATCCATTCCTGGATAAAAAGAGAGAGATGGGGGCAGAGGTCAGGCTGAATGAAAAAATACAAAGAAACTAGGCGTGCTCCAGCTGCAAAAGAAAAGGATAAGGCAGAAATAAACTGAAAAGGATCTACCTTGTGAAGGAAGAATGGCGATAGCTCATACACTTGATGAGTGAACCCTGTGCCAGCATCCATGATCAAAGCCCATAGGTTTTGAGCAGAAGCAACGCTGCTTATAAATAAACCATCCTCGTTTCCTTTCTCGATGTGCTGGCTGAGTCTTACATCGGTAACATTATAATGATACCTGCAGAGAGAGATATGTCAATGCTTCAGAAGCATCGTGAAACAGCTTATCTAATAAGCTGCAGGAGTTCAAACAAAGGCGGGGCAGCAAAAAGTACCTTTGCTTCATAGGACGCCTAGCATTATATATACTAATCCATTGTGTCGCAGGCATGCCCAGTCGAACCTTCTTTTTTGGTTGTCCATCATCATCCTCGTCATTTTCCATGGTCAACCTTCCTCGCTTCTGGCCCACTACAAGCTGCCCAAAACAAAGGGACGGTCAGTCCGACGACAGCTATGTATAAAACCGATTTCCGCTAAGACTTATGCAAATAAATGAGAGCTAGTCGTGAACCTTCTGGGCACCGTCCGTATTAATAGGTCTAATGTCTGGATTGGGTCCCACAATCCCGTCAAAAAGGGAAATATATTTCGCGTACTTGGGCTCCTCGTCAAACTTCAAGTTCACAACGTGTTCAACAAACTGCCGAAATGGCATTGGACACAGGCAACAAAGAGTTTCTGGAGATGTCGCCATCTTCTTTTTGCAAACAAGGAAACCTTTATTTTCACCCTAAATAATAAGCCCCATAAAGCTGTCAAAAATCAAAATTTCCACAGATGGGAAGGATTGTATACTCATGAGTATTATAAAGGCAACCTGATATCCTTGCCACGGTAAACGACCCCGAAGGAGGAAAATGATCGTGTAAGCAAGAGATTCCAGATCATCCCTCCTACTTCCAGTTCTCCCTAAATGAGCATGTACACTAGCATAACGAACCGTTCCCCTGCAAACATGATACCAATGAGCTAGCATTTACTAGGTATGGCTCAGAAGATGCGACAAGCATCTTACTTGGCCCTAATGTAGCCATGCTCAGTTACAATACCTGAAGACGTCTGGTCTTTGATCATAATCAACATGATTACCGGTTGAACTATCCCGCCACTTCGTCGCTGATAGGCCGAGAAAATGAAATAATCAGTAAGAAGAAGGAATTCAATGCAAGAATTTGGAGCTCATTTTACTGTACCTAAACCAAGATCGACAAGAAACAACTTCTTCTCATCAGGCGATCCACGAGGGCCGAGCAGAAAATTCTCAGGTTTGACATCACCATGAATATACCTGACCAGATGATTTTTTTTTTTTTTTTTTTTATAAGTTAGACAGAAAGATTTCAGTAAACTAACATTGCACATGACTAAATAAAAACAAACAGCTTTATTATACCACATCATTTCATCAGATTGTGTCAATCATGAAGTCATGAAACCTAAAAAGAATATTCACAAACTTCTAAAAAACTTTTAGGATGACCAGCTTCCCCATATCCTGCACCAGCCGGACACTGGTCAGCGCTATGAGGAATTATAGTTTGAAACTGATGGCAGCATGCAAACAGATGTAGTGGGATGAGAAGGATCTGTCAACATGGCATACGATAGCTACTTCAACTACAAAGGTGGAGAAGCTTACCCCTTAGAATGAATCTTTTCCAAAATTGATATAGCTTCAATTGCAATGCACGCTACCATTTCAACGGACATTCTGGGGATATATCATACATCCAGTTTAGCAATGTAAAAAAATGCCAACATAAAATGTTGAAAATCACACAAGTAAAGGTCACTCTGACAACATACGTGTGAGAATTATTATTCCATACATCCCATAAGCTTGGGCCAAGCATATCCATCACCTGCCAGTAATCAATCATCAGCAAATATAAATTACAGTAATTGATAAAGATAAGAAGCAACATCCAATGGACAATAAATGAATTACCAAAGCCTTACCATAACATAATAATCACCCTGCCGACCCTTGTAGTGTACTCGAGGTACTCCATGACTGCCGCCGAGTGTGCTGCAAATGAGCCAAAGGCGGTTGAAGTCCTTTGATCGGTATGTGTTACAAAACATGTGGCTAAAAATAGTACCAATATATCACCTGTAAACTTGCCATTCATAAGGAGGTCCATAATTGCATCCTTTGCTACTCCTGTGTTCAAATTTAAGTGCTACCTAAACAATTGATAGCAGCATCTTCTAAGAAGAAACATCAAAAGCATTGGGGCTGAACGGAAAAAAACATGTAAACAAAATGCACACACCTCTACAGCTCCTGCACCATATGTAATATCACTTGAACTACCGGCAGAGATACGCCGGCCAACATAAACTTGTCCAAAACCACCTTTTCCTAATTTTCTTTCAACTTTGTACACCGGGGAGTTGCCGACTTGGACCTGCAGCCCAAAAATTTAATAAAATCTCAGAAGATCATTACAGCCTCAAAACTCAACAGCTTAGACAAATATAGGCTTTCCATTCTTAGCTTTATTAAAAAAAAAAAAGAACCATAACATGATAGCCAAAAGCACTTTCACCAAGTACTGAGCTCCACACGACAGAGATAAATAAGTACTCAGAGAAAACTAAGAAGGGCTACACGAGAAAGAAATCAAAGAGTAACTGCATACTCAATGTTTTTACGTCAATGACTTAGGTAGATATGACATGCCTCGCCTAATTAATCTGACCACGAGAAAATGTGGAGAGCTTAGTATTGCGAAATACCATTTACAACAAATACTGGTTTGCATGCCAAATCCCATCGAATCAATTATTGGTTGCTTAAATATTGCTTTGGAAGGGAAAACAATATTTATTTCATATGTATAATCGTTAGAATTAAATGAATATGCAAGCGACATTAAAATCACAGCTCGGTAGTGGACTGGTGAACTAAAAAGAAAATTCAATGAATAGATAGAGTCAAATCGAGCCTCAATGAAACAGTTGCCATCTAGAGCATTGAAGAGAAAGAGCGCAATGGCTATAAAGGTATATGGGAGAATCCACAAAAACATTTTATTGTAAATGAAAAGACGCTGCAATGGCATTAAATCAATAATAACACACGACACACATGACTCCAGCTCGCATCCGAACATCTGTTTCCTTCAACTGTGAAATAAAGTCAACAACATACAGCTTCAGGGAATTATATCAACACTAAATCCACAGAAACCTCCAAAACAGCAGCAGGCAAAAAGGAAACCATCTACACCTCCAAACAGCAGTTAGCTGCAGAAATTCAAAGCCCTTCTTATTTGGCCATTCAGAACATACTCAGGTTCCAACTCCCCCTCCAAGCAAACTGCGACTAAAACTGGGTACCCAGAAATAACCACCGACTATTCACTTCCTCAAGTATGTATGCCTATATCTAGAAATACCTTCCAGATCAGTGGATGACTGAGTCCGTACTCATTCTACTGCAAATATTTCAGAACTCTGAGAAACAGTATAAAGAAATAGTTCAGCGGAAAGACCACCTTATCTGGCAAAGGGGTGGTGTTTCCCTCCTCCTCGGCGCCTCCGCCAACATTCGCCCTGTCCCCGCCACTACCATAATCACCCATCCCCTTCTCCTTATCCTTCCCCTTAACCTCCAAACCCGGTTCCCTCTTCTCACCCTCCTCTTTCGCTTCCACCTCAGGCTCCTTCACCTCCTGAGCTATATTCTCATCAACCCCCGCCCTCTCAGTATTCCTCGCCTCCTCTAGCAGTGCCCTACTCCTCCTCCGCGTCCTCGTCGCAATCGCGTCCAACGGCCGACCCTCGTTCCTACCGCTGTCGTCGCCCTTGTCGCCGTTCCGGTTGTTGTTGTTGTTGCGAGTTGCCCGTCCCCCGCGTCCCGTGTTACGCAGTACCGGCATATTTCATGGTGCGGCGGCAATCATCAACCAGCCAAGAAAAGACAAAAAGATCGGAACTTTCCGCTTCACTGGGCAAAACTAACGAACACAGTAACAAAAAATCAGGGCGTTCCAATGATCAATCGATCGACAGGGTAGTGCCGATTGGGAGGCGGGTTTTCTTGCTACTGAAGAGAAGTGGGGAAAGATTGAGAGAATCAAGGGGAAAACAATGTGGGGAGAATCGAATAGGCAGCTGCTGCGACTGATCGATTGAACGGGTGGGAGATTTGATGGGTCGATTCTTGGAATTTGGGAATTAGGGTTTCGAGTGCGGGGAGCAATCTTTGGGCTCCTATGCTTTCTTTTCCTTTTTGTTGTTTTATTTTTTTGGGGCAATCATAATTGATTTTCGTCTGGATAAATATCGTGGGTCGACCTATTAATTCCTTTATGGTTTTTTTTTTCTCTTTTATTATATCAAAGTTTTTATGAGTCAGGGTTTATTAGATAAGTGGTGCCTGAGTGGATTTGATGGAAATTAAAATTAATTAGAGTTCATAAATATCCCCCCTCTTTTTGATAAAATTGCTTAATTGGGGGAAGCTGGAGGGTCTGGTCGGACCTGGGCTTTAATAATTTTATTTGCCCAGGCCCAAGAATCGGGCATAAATTCCGTTAAGATTGTCTAAAGCCCGTCTAATTGATATTATTTATATAAAAACAAATATTTTATTGTTTGGGTCGAGTTTATCGGGTGGGGCAGGCCTTACCCAGCCAACAAGCGCATCCAGGGCAAATGACAAATGTATCGGGCTACGGCCCATTACGAATTATAATCGAGTCGGGCAGACGAACGGGTCTAGGAAAAAGGATATTCATTATAGTTATTAAAATTACGGTACGTTTTTCCTATTTCTAATAATAATGTTATACAACTATACATTTTCCGTCCATTCGTTACTTTTTACTTTCATATTAAATATGATATGCGGTGGAATTAAGGTGCATGGAATGAATAAACCCTGGAATCAGAAAGAAAGCGAAGTTTCGAGGGACGAGTAGCTTCATGGTCGTAGAATCCACGATACAAAGTGTGATTTATGGTAAAAATCATTTCGGAATATGTGATATGAGTGTCGGTTTTATTATAATCATTTTATATGATGTGTGTGTATCCTAATAAGATCTCATCAGCATTATATTAGAATTCGGATATTCTTTTTAAGAAAGTGAATAACCTCATAAATATTTGTTTGTTCCCCGAGTGTCTGATTTTCCACCATCATAAAAATTAGAACGAAAAGGTCTCGGTCTGGATAAATATATGGACCCGAATCCAGGGGACTGTAAATAAATTGTATGGTTCATCAAGCATTTCTGCCACCACCACATCCTCTCTGAATTTTTGGGTCGGGAAGATTTTGGGCTCTCCTCGTCAACGACTCAACAAATGACACAAAAAGCTATTATATCACTCTCCTAAGGCGTTAATGAGGTTCCAAAAACTATTGTAGAATCGAAGCAGCGAAACTTAGCTTTTAGCATTCTACGATCTGATTAATGTGAAGTTGTTTTGGTAGGTGAGGTTTCATTCGTTAAAAAGACGACAACACCAGGATGTTATCAAATTCGATGGTGCGAATCCGGAAACCAAACACGCCATTCTATCCATTCCGTTGTTTAGTTGCACGAAACCAGGAAAGAAAGTAATTTTATTCCGACCCTCGGTTCCATAACATCATCATCCGCTACATTTATACAAGGCAAGACAATGGATAATTTTGTCCTGTTGAATATGGATAACGTCAGGAGACACTTGAATTTTGCAAAACCAGGTGTAAGTTAGTTAGTATATAATTTTTTTTAAAAAAAAAAATGAATTGTTTTGATTTTTATTCTTAAAATTTATGAATGACTCGTGAGAAATAAGCTGGTCTCGTTATTAAACTGATATTATCAACAAGTTTGAATATTTAATCGACAAAATATCTCTATCCTAGGATTTATCGTTTTGTGTCTTAGATCTCATATAAAATCATCTACCAGTTGATGTTAAATTTGTGTAAAATATGTAAAAATCGGCCGTCTTTACGGGACAACACAAGAAGAACACACTGTGAATCTTGTCTGCGTTTTCTATTCTCATTTTAACATTTTCAACGCCAAAGTTTCGGGGATTAAACTTTATTTTGGGGGAAGAAAAAGGATTGGTCAAACCCCAAATCCAGACTAAAACATATTAGTAAGCCACGTCCTAAGCACCTCTTCATTTATTTATATAAAAAGAAAAACTACAACCACCATAAATGCATCATTGACCTAAATCCTCTTAAACAAATGCTGCAATTTCACGTAAATCTCTCTTTTGCTTAGGCATTGACACTGGCCATGTTTCTTTAATGACTAAGAGGTTCTTGGGACACTTGATCATGTTTGACTTCAATTGAGAAGTTTTTTTTTTTTTTTTTTTTTTTTTGCATTCGAAGCATTTGGTTACCATCCCCAAGCTTAGCCCAACCTAAGAGTAAGTACGAGTCGAACTCGCATGCGATGCTCTTGCAGTATCCGTTACCACTTCCACGAAAATCGAATACATGTCTACCATAAGATTAGATTTACTACTTGGGAAGCCATTTTTCACGTTTGTTCGTTGTGCTTTACATGTCCATCTTATTTGACGAGAATATCAGTGGAGAAATATGCCGAATTTGAAGAAACTCTCCTAAAAAACAAACAAATCAAAAGTAAACCCAAATTTGATCAGGCTTTTTTGATGGATGGAATATTCGGGTCGGATGGAAAAAAAAATAGAGAGAGGGAGGGGAGTATTCGTGTATTTTTTTTAATTAATTAATTAATTAATCTTGTCACGTGACCGCTGACAGCCACCCACCCGGCGCAGTCACGTGTATGGTGTTTGGAATCCCATCACCCCCACCACCACCATTTCCTGGATAAAAGCATTGGAGTTTTTAATGACTTTAGGTTTTGGGGGGGGGGGGGGGGGGGGGGAGATGGTGGTGGGTCATTAAATTCCATTAATTAAACTAACGAGGAGGAGAAGAAATGCATTCAACTCTCAATTTTTTTTTTTTTTGGTTGGGTCGGCAAGAGAAGTTATTGTTCTATATGTGTGGATTAACGTGGGGATGCGTTGCTGAATCCACGCTGTGTCCAATCGCAAAGTGTATCTTTGCTTTGGGATCATCATCAATGGATGGAGTCGATTCCATATACCCATTAATTCTCTTACCCATTCATTCATAGCCATGAAATGGGGTACATAACATTGGACTTTAAACGAACCTCCAAAGCAGATGAAAGTGCGAAAATGCTCTCTATCACTGCGTTCGTATTAAATTAATGGGAAACGAGAATAACATTTCACGGGGCACACGTGGACGAGATCCTGGCCGTCCGTCCGTCAACACCATCTCAACCTATTCTTTACATGAGAGGGAGGGGGTTGAGCTGTAAGTATCATGCTTAAACGTGGTGTGGCCTTTGGGTTCCAATTATTGAATCATGATGTTTTTTTTTTAAAAAAAAAAACAAAAGCAAATGGAAGAGAGTTTCAGTGCACACTCTCTTCCCGAGGAGATACTTCTCTTAGTCTGATTGATATTAAAAAAAATAATAATATTTTTTAAGCTGTATTTTAGTTCTTAATTCCGAAATTTAAGTGGGATACAGAGGAATCCGGCTATAAACTTGGAAAAACATGAAGAAAGAAAGAAAAAAGCAAAAAGGAATCACTGCAATGAAAACCTGCCCTCTCCCCACAACTTTGATCTATTCTTAAGGGGAGCTTAATTTCTTTTTTTAACATGTGAAACTTTTCTCTCTGTTTTTTTTTTTCTTTTCCCTTCTGTAGCAGCAACTTCTCGGAAAGCCTACTTTTTGATATTAGCCATTGAGGTAAAACCAACACTCATAACATAAGTGAAGGCTTAATTAGTTGATTCTTTTAGAGGTTGTGGGAGGAGGGGGGTGGTGGTGGATGAACGTGAACAATTTTGGTATTTAAGTATTTGGAAAGTGTCCAAACCCTCTCTCCCCACTTTGATTCACCCCTGGAGTAACATCAATCCAAACAAAAGTCATTCCCTTCTCCTTCCGGCCTGATTCACCCCCCACGCAATGGAGGCCGCAGAGTACTACTACCATGGCGTCGCCGATATGGTGGCTTCTGCTGCAGGAGAACACTTTGCTGTTGACGACCTCCTGGACTTCTCTAATGAGGACGCCACTGCGTCCATCGGCGATCAGGGGGTTTTCCTTGAGAGTGTCGCCACGAATTCCGCCGATTCTTCCACCGTCACCAACCCCTTTGCTGTCGAGAGGTGCAACTCTTCTGTTTGCGGCGACAATGCCGGGAGCAATTATTGCCTTGCAAACACCGGCGGGGCCGGGTTTTATGGAGCGTGCAACAACCTCTCCGGCGAGCTCTCCGTCCCGGTAACTACCCCCTCCGGCATTAGAAACCTTTGTTAATATGACGAATTATTTGGTTTGGAATTTTGTTTATAAATTACTCATGTTGGGTTAGATTAAATTTCCTGAAATGGAAAGTTCACGGGTTGATGGTCTCGTTGGTTGTTGCTTAATTGGTGCAGTATGATGATGTGGCGGAGCTGGAATGGCTGTCGAATTTCGTGGAAGACTCTTTCTCAGCCAAGCAACCGTCACTCTCCCTCCACTTCCTCCCCACAACCGGCCCGACGAAGCCACATACCCCCGACTCCTCCTCTACCAACGCCCTGGCCCGCCACCGTCCCCTGCCGCCTGTTGACTCGTCCACGGTTGTCCTCCCTGAGAGCTCCCCACTACCTTCGAAATCTCGATCAAAGCGCCCCCGTGCTGCCCCCGGCGACTGGAACACCCGTCTCCTCCACCTAACCGACTCCCCATCCCGGGCCTCGTCCTCGAAACGGGAGGCCATGGGGACAGACACGGCCCCAAGGAGGTGCCTCCACTGTGCGGCAGAGAAGACCCCACAGTGGAGGACAGGCCCCATGGGGCCGAAGACACTGTGCAACGCGTGCGGGGTTCGATACAAGTCTGGCCGGCTCGTGCCTGAGTACCGGCCTGCCGCGAGCCCGACATTCGTGTCGACAAAGCACTCTAACTCCCACAGGAAGGTCCTGGAGCTCCGAAGGCAGAAGGACCTGCACAGGGTGCATCCCCACCCACACCCGCTCACGCCCCCGCACCATCACCACTCACCATTCGTCGGCACAAGCCCGACCTACGGCCTAGGCGATCATGAGTACTTGACCGGAGGAGGAACCGGGTTTAGGCACATGATCTAGTCGATAGTCCTAATGATTGCTTTTAGCTTTCTTTAGATTTAAGTCAAGGGACAGCAAAATCCAAGAGGTAATAAAATCAATTTTGTTTCATATCTTTTTTTAATCAAATTTTGAAAAGGTTAATGAAATACCCAAAAAGCAAAAATTTTTAAAAAAAGAAACAAAAAACAAAAATATTGTGACTTCATTGATTTTGGGCAAAAGTCGGGGCTAATTTAATTAATTAAAATATTTTGTTTTCTTTGTTTTTTTTTTTGGTGGTTTTGGGAAATAATAAATAGGGGCGTTGGAGATTTTTGCATCGCTTTTAGTGAGACCAAATGGGTGGGTGGGGATATTTTTTTTGGGAAAGCATTTGATGCCATGCCACATGAAATGTTCAGGTTCCAATTAACTTACACATGTAGTCATCATTTAAAAAATGTGGTGACGGTAAGGAAGGCATGGATTTCAGTGACCGGAAAAGAATAACGAGAAAGAAAAATAAAAAAGTTGTTTGAAATCAACGTGGGGGGGACAGAGTCATGTGATTGGGGGTTGGGGGTGAATTATTTTACGTTAGCATTCGTATGTGTGGTACGACACTGTGCGTGTAGAATAAGAGCACATAGGTTTGATATTAATCTGTCGACCCGAAATCCACTAGATGCTAAGTGATTGGACCCACGTCGGAGCTTGCCATTAAAAATAAATGAATGAAACTTATGGCGAACAAGCAGCACTACTAGGGGGTACATCGTGGAATTGTTCGAAAAAGTCGCACATAGGATGGAGTTTGTACATCGTATCTGGAGCACACAACCTTTGAGGAAGGTAGAAACCAGGGTGAGTCAAGATCATGTAACATTTGTCTAGGGATGGACATATGGGATGAATTTTGTATGGAGGGGACAACTACGGGGTGGGGTGGGGGAGATTGTCGAGATTTGTTACTAATTAAGGTCAATCGTGAAGATATTTTACGTTTAGTTATTCATTTTCGAAATTCGTAAAAGAATGTTCAAAAAGTCGATGGGAAAAAATTTAAGTCCCTTATTTAAAGGAGAAAATTCGACTTTTAAAAGTTTGAATTCGGGATATTATTTCAAGAAGTTTGAAATTAAGTATGTGAAAATTTTTTTTATTCACGTTAATTTGCAACAAAACTCGGAGATTGTGTGGTTTACATGTGACGTGACAAGATTTTTGGCTATATTCTTGTTAACCTTATAAATTTTGTTTGTGAGGAGGATCAGAGGTAGGAGATGGGGGTACCATGTCTCGTACAACAACTAGGCGACAAGAACACGCAAGTAGAAATAAAACTAGATGAACGTGTTCATAAGATTAGGACATGTGAGATTGTCACCTTGTGTGCTTGTAGGAGGATCTTTCCATGTGGTGGGGGGATTTTACTTAACACAACCAAACCCCCTTTGTCCTCTTCTTCCCCTAAAATTGCTTTTGCTACCCCATCAATATATCGGATGGGATAAGATGGTTTAAGAGTCAAAACAGAAAGTATCTTGTTCACATTGCTTTCGGGAAGCAATTGAATGAGTTCAGTGAGAGTGAAGGGAAAAGTAGTAGCCCCCTCACGTGGTCTACAAATCTCTACAACACTAGAGATTTTTGTTAAATTTAATTTATGGGATTAGGTTTGAGAGTGAGTAGGGGTTAGTAAGTGATTGAATGAACAGAGGTAAACAAATTGAATAACACTTTGTTGACATGGCTTCCTGCAGGAAGCATGGCCTCACTAACCAGCTAAGCGACAACGAGAAGGCAGAGAGGGGGGTTTGAAGCCAGTGCTCGTGCGAGAAACTGGATCGGTTGATCCCGACGAGGGTTTTTGACGTTGTTGTATTCCGGAGGTCCTGCTCATCAGGCTTGAGCGACTTAGACTCGGACACGAATGCTTTTGGTTCACTTGCTGGCCATGACCACTCAGCGCAATTTGGGTTCTCGTAAGCAGTAGTATCATTAGTGAGCACTGCAAGGCGTGTTTCTGGACAATCTTGTCCATGATAACAACAAACGGAATGGCTCCGCTTGTTTGTTTTCTCGTATATCAGCATTTCACATCTGCGGGGAAGAGAAAACATTTCATTCAGGAAGATGTCAACGGACGCGGCTAATCTCCCATGAACCGGAGAATCGGCCGGTACAAAGGATACTTTCTCGTACTATTTCGTAACCGTTCGTAAAAAAGTACGAAATGGTTCATAATCGTTCGTAATTTTTTACGAAATAGTAGGTTACTGTTCCGTAATTGTTCGTAAAAGGTATGAAGTAATTCGTACTTTACGAACCCAATTCGTACTTTACGAATCAAAGCGTTGTACGTGTGCCCTCCGACCTAGCACGCGCGTGGCGGTTCGAACGACCCGATGATCTAGGCCTGCTCCCCCAAGACCCAATCGGTCGACGTCACGACTCGAGCGTCGAACGCTGCGGAAGGGAAATGGGTTGAATCTTCTATTGGTTCCCGAATGGACCTGTGAGACGTTTCGCCAACCGTCTTCAGTTTCCTGAAGGCGATGGGCGAAAGGCTGCGTAAAGCCTCATTGGAGAACTTTAGGGAAGACTTAGGGAGCAGCTCATATCGCCATCACCCATTCAAAATGGCTCTGTAAAAATAGTGTTGTTGTTATTTAACCTAGGTAAACTATACGGAGTCGCCACCGACTTAATTTTAAAAGCTTGGTTTAAGTTAGAAAATCAGAGTAGGATTCGGGGATTCCTAATTACTAACTCTTACATCTAAATATGCGAAAAGGTGGCGTTTGCTCCAAAAGTTTACTTTTGGTTAACGGGTGTTAGATCCGATCCGGCATGACTCCGGACTCATGTCAATGTTTTACGGGCGTTGGACCCATTCGGACTTTTTTGCCCGAACTTATGTGTGTTTGGCAAACGGCATACGATAATAAATATATGGGCCTAAGACATGCAGACAAGCATAGACAATTATTGAGATCAAAGGGGACGGGGAAGGATGGTGACCGTGGGCCTATACACTTGGGCCCGCGGCCCGTTACATGTGGAAATAAAGAAAATCGGGAGGCCCGCACCTCCCTCATGTACCTGATGCCCGTTGGGATGGCATGTCATTGGCTAAGGCTTCATCAGTTGGGCCGCTTTGGTGACGTGCCTCCACCACGGGTTCCCCTTGCGCGTCTCCAATCTTGAAGCGCATCTCCGAGATTCGTCTTGTTGAATCATTGAAACAATGTCGGATTTTCATGCAACGGAGACAAGAAAAAGGGGGATATGCTATCAAAAGAATGAACATCCAATCATTCATTAAGATGATATATTAATTGAATAGCGGGATCTCGACTTATGGAATCACAAAGTCGGACATTCACACAGACTTCTTTTGTTAGTTCGAATTAACGCCTCAAAGAAAAATAGAAAAAAGTAACGTGTGTACAAGATAAAAATACGCACAATGCTTATAAACGATCATATTCAAATGACAAACATGTCTGTCAACTTTGGTGGCAATCTAACGATGAGATCAATTGGGATCTCATCAAGAATGGGACTGCGACATATAGAAAGTACAGCCCCACATGTGTTATGTTCATCGATTTGTGTTCAAATCTACGAGAAACTTTAACGGTCGAAATACACATGTATGCAACCACCTTTCAGTCTATTTTTTGTCTGAAAATTTGGAGACGATCCAACGGTCGGAGCTTTCGAGATCCCCTCGAAAGTGGGACCGCAGTAAGCTGTCCATTAGCAAACTGTACGTACGCCCTCGACTTCCAGGATCCTATCTCGGTCCTCGATCATAACAAAAATGAAACAAAAAATTTTTTAAGACCATCACCCATTAGGAATCATTTAGTATGGAGAAGTCAGGGTCAGCCAACATGAAGAATTTCCTTCGAAATGGACCCCCTTTTAGCCTGCAATGTTGGGAGACGGCGGAATTGGGAAACCCGAAGGTTTTCCACCACTCCCAAGCACGGTTTTCAATGTACACGACTCCAAATGACCTCAAACAAATTAGAAAAGATGCATAATTAAGTAAGGAAGTGATATCACCTAATTATGCATCGATCCGACATCGGACATGAAATTTATGACCCATCGAATACTTCCCCTGCATTCTGGTCGAGGTTGTCTTGCACCGTCGGGGCTCGGTTTTATGTTCACATGTCACATGCAACGAGTTAAAAAAACGAAAGGTGGTCAGCCATGCTCTAAGGTGAAAGACTAGTCACGTGATTATGAGTAAACAGTCTGAAAACTCAATGAGGAATTGCCTCGCCCGGGATTGCCCAGGGAGGAAGAAGGGTGTCGACTAGTCGGGAGGCTTTGACTTGTCAGCACTGAAGATGGGGAGTTCTTGGCTCTTGTTTTTGTATGTACGTCGGTAGGAGTTGGCTTCCGGCATTGATATGTTGGAAGGAGGAGTTGGCCTCCGATTCCTAGAGGAGGTGGAACGTTTCGGAGGAGAGAGATGTCTCCTTGTCCTGATTATCTAATAATTGTCTGAAAGGGGATGCTGAGGTTTTTTGGTCCTAAAGGAGAAGATTTTTTTTTAGATCTTCTGATGGGGAATCCTTGATTTTTTTAACGTATATGATTATCTTATTTTTCTTTTGGTCGTATGAAAGGTGATATGAATGTCTGAAGGGTTAGAGGAATTGTGTCTAGGTTCTTCCTCTAGTGGGACAAAGAAGATAAGATATATTATTTTAATGGGGAATGAGATATTTTTTGGGGGAGTGATCGAGATGATTGAATCTTGATGAGGTGAGTAATTTACGATGCATAAATCTCGAAAGGTTTAAACATGATTAGGAGGTGGTCGGTGATTAAATCTTAAAAGAAAAATATTTGTTGAAAAATTTGGGGTATTACAGTTGCCCCTCTTTGCGAGGGAAGCGTGAAAAGATTTTCTCGCAAAGACTTCATCAATACCCCAAATTGTGAAAATTGTGGATTTATGGTATCCTTGATAAACCTGTACTTTGGATCTGATCAAGAAAAAAGTCAGTAATAAACGAGACCCCGTGAAGTACGAGACCCCATGTACAATTATGACATTCATGTATGCCGTGATTAATTTTGACAATTTATTTGGATGCTTCTGAGCAAGGTCGGGGTCGGAGAAGGGCTTCAGACATTTCTCACGGCTCGCTCTTATTTCTGAAAAGTGTCTAGGTGGGATTTCAGAATTCCTTTGACTTGGATGATCATGTACGAGTAAGAAGGAGACTTTATCTAGGTTGTAACGTAGTTCTGGCGTATGCCTTTTTAGGTAGAGGCAAAATTTATCATTTTGAAGGAATGAGTCTAAGGGCCTCACCAGAAGCTGTTGTACCATAGAGGTTCTACCGTCCAAGCGAATTCTCTATCTACCAGGCAGCATGCCCGTTGAGACGCCGTTGGGGACATGACTGATCTACTAGAACTTTGGAAATATGTTTTGGGGAATGTCTTCTCCTCGTTTTGTCCGGGAGATAACACCTTTGCTTTTGCGACCGTTCATGTCGGCCCTGGTGCTTTAATTTGTTGTTTTGTTTGTTGCGTTTTGCTTTTGAAGAGTTTGATCACTGCGCTAATTTTGCTTTTGAGAACATTTTCCGGTCTTGCCCCTTTTTTGTTGATGTTTTGGACTCCTTGGGGATTTTTTTAGTGTTGATGAAGACAACTATCTTTGGAAATGTCTCAACTTTGCATGTCTGTTGATGGTGGTTCTTCACTTGGACTTTTAGGAGGTGTCGCCTCTATGGTCCATTGCTTCCGGTTTCTAGCTACAGGATCTCCATTTACCTCAATGTGAGGCAGTCCTTAAACTCGGAAGGCATTATGTATATAGAAAACTTCAAATTTGGCTCGGAAGGGGTTAGCAATGGTTGATGTTTTGTGTTTGGGGTAGAGAAGAAATGCTCAATCTTATCCCAGTTTAAGCATCTTTTATCAAAGGATTCGTTGTCCGCTCGGACTTCATGATATTTGCACTCATCACTCTGGGGTAGGTGTTTAGGAGTGGGTTTGCCTTCTCCATTCTCACCCAGAAGCATTCTTATTGTCAAAAGTCTTTGCAAATGGGCACCCTCTTTGGAGACGTCGTACTGAGGTGGTGCTTTTGTGTAAGCTTCGTGGGGAAGGTGTTCGCACTTTCATGCCCCAGTCATGTTTTTTTTAAGATTAGACTTGGAACGACTTCCACCCGACCACCCACACCGTTGCCTAGAAGTTTGTACCGTACTATGCGGATGCCCATGTGCCAACATAGTTGACAACAGACGGAGACAAAGTTAGCTCATGTACTTCGACTCTCGCTTGGGGAGAAAATAATAAAGTAAAGTATCCGCTGGGGAGATGTGATGGATATGTCCATCTTGATGGTCGTTATAGAAGAATATGCTTGTATGCGGTAGAACAGACTCCAATGTGGGGAAATAGAGGCATGACTCCAGCTGGGGAAATGGGGGTGTAACTCCATCTGGGGAATGATAAGAAATTTTGTTAAAGAGCAGTGTAAATGATACTCCTTTTTGGTATGGTCATCCTTGGTGACAGTAAAGGCAATTTCGAAGCTTTGGTTCGAAATTTTTCACCCTACCGCCCGCGCCTTTGTCTGTAATGTAGGATGCTCATGTATCTACACAAGGCAAAGGACAGACAACAACTGAGATTGTTTAATGTAAGAATGAAGTTTTCTCATGTAACTTCATTTATATGAAAGGCGAAGTAGAGCTTTGATACTTCCCTTTTCTATGTGCTTCGTCATTGCATCTTCGTCCGATGGAATTGAAGGATTGACGAAGATTAATCTTGCCTATTGTCTATTGTGTAAGGAAGCTCATGTACCTATCAAATAGATGGCGAGAAACAAGTAAATTCATGTAACTTGTTTCGATTAGAGTAAGAACGAAGTTTGCTCATGTAACTTCATTTGTAAGAAAAGTGAAGTAGAATTTTGATATTCCCCTTTTATATTTCGCCAGTGCATCATTGTCTGTAAGAATCAAACGATTGACGAAACTGCCACAAGTCTTTGGCTTGAAGCTTTGCCACCCTCGCCTTCGTCACAGGAGTTTTGTACCTTTCGTATGAGGAGCTCTTATACCTACCTGCCCACGGGACAAAGGACATAAACGAAATAAGCTCATGTAATCTCGTTTAATTTTATGAAGAGAGTAGTAATTGTATGATTATCCCTTTTTCATAAATATTGTCAGTCTTCTTTTCCCCAATTAACTCTGTGGGGATATGAAGAAGTTTGCTGATGAAGTTCGTTCCGAAGCTCCAGCTCGAAACCCTAACACTATTTAAGTGTAGTAATGTCGGAGAGCATTCGCATTGATTGGTTGACAGTTCTCCTCCATCCATTTTCGTTAGGATGATTCCGAGAAGGCGTGTTTGACGACGAATGGTCCCTCGTAGTTTGGAGCATATTTTCCTTAGGATCTTTGACGTTTGGAAGGATTCGTTTGAGGACGAGGTCTTCTGGTTTGTACTTGACCTCTTCGACTTTTTTGTTGAACGCCCTGGACATGCATTGTTGATAACATTGCATGTGGTCGATTGCAAGAACTCGTTTCTCATTGATGAAGTCGAGGTGGGTGAGCTGATGATTGGTTTTCTCTTCTTGGGTCATATTGCTTTAGGACGAGATCCGGAGAGTAAGTAGCTTGACCTCAGCTGGAATGACTGCTTGAGCGCCATAGACGAGTTCGAAGGGAGTTGCCCCCATTGAAGTGCTCATCGTCATCCGGTAGGCGAGTAATGCGAAAGGGAGCTTCTTGTGCCGATCACGATATGTGATCGCCGTCTTCTGAAGAATCCTTTTCTTGTTTTTGTTGGCAGCTTCGACTGCACCGTTCATTTGAGGACGATACGGTGAAGAGTTGAGGTGTTTGATTAGAAATTCAGTGCATAGAGAATTCATTTGTTTGCCATTGAAGTTTGTGCCATTGTCGGTGACGAGCAGCTCTAGAACTCCGCATCTGGCGATGATGTTTGCCCGCGTGAAATGTATGACGTTATTCGCGGTGACTCCCTTGAAAGATTGTGTTTCGATCCATTTAGTGAAGTAGTCGATGGCGACCTGGATGAACTGATGTCCGTTTGATGCTTTGGGATTATTAATCAGTCCGATGACGTCGATGCCCCACATTGATAACGGCCACGGTTCGAACAGTGGGTAGAGCCATGTTGGAGGGACGGGCACCTAGTTGCTGTAGATCTGACATTTGTGGCAGGTTTTAACGTATTTGATGCAGTCGGCCTCGATTGTGAGCCAATAGTATCCCTGACGCATGATCTTCTGAGCGAGAGCATAACCGTTCATGTGTGGTCCGCAAATGCCTTCATGTACTTTGAAGATGATGGCTTGGGCTTCCTGTTCGGTGATGCACCACATGAGGGCAGTTGTGAAGGACTTCTTGTAGAGCACGTCGCCATTGAGGAAGTAGCTCTTTGCAATCCTTCTGATGAATTTCAATTCCTTTCCAGAGCTGCCTTGGGGAAAAGCGCTCGTCTCTAGGTAAGCTTTGATGTATGTAAACCACGGTGGTGAGTCCTCAGGTTGGCAAGGCTCGACATGCATGTAGCTTGGATCGTCAGTGATGTTAATGCGAAGAGGCTCGATGTCCATTTCTCCTGCTAATAGAATCATTGATGCAAGAACATCAAGAGCATCAACGAAACGATTATCTGCCCGTGGGAGGTAATTGAAGTCGATATCAATGAACTGGCGGGCTAGAGTTTGTAGATAGTCCTGATATGGGATAAGTTTTGGGTCCCGTGTGCGCCATGCCCCGTTTGTTTGGGAGATAATGAGTGCCGAATCTCCATAAACGTCAAGAAATTGGACTCGCATATCGAGTGCACATAATAGGCCTATAATGCATGCTTCGTATTCAAAGATGTTATTCGCGTCGGGGAAGCTTTAGCAGCTGTTGGATAGTATTGTCCGTCCGGGGATATCACCACCGCTCCGATGTCTGAACCGAAAGAGTTGACAGTACCGTCGAAATACATTGTCCACCTTTGCTGTGACTCGGTGAGGAAGATATTTTCGTCTGGTAGTTTGATTTCCAAAGGCGAATTGTCTGTCCCTGGATATTCCGCAATGTGATCAGCGATTATTCTACCTTTGATTGACTTAGTTGAGTGGAATCTGATATCGAATTCAGCTAGCTGTAACTACCACTTAGAGACTCTTCCTATCAATGTTGGTTTGTCGAAGAGATACTTAAGGGAATCGCTCTCAGAAACTAGTAAGATCTTGTAATGGAGAGTGTATTGCCGGAGTCGATGTAGCACCTAAACGAGTGCATAATAGGTACGTTCCGAAGTCGTGTACCGAAACTCACAATCTATGAATTTCTTGCTTAAGTAGTAGATTGCTTGTTCCATGGTGCTTGGCAGCTGTTGGGCAAGCATGACTCCAAATGACTCTTCTCGAACTGTGAGATAGAGTGTTAGAGGGTGCCCCGACTTTGGCGGGATGAGGACGGGTGGTTCTGTTAAGTAGGCCTTTATCTGCTCGAACGCGGTTTTGCAGTCGTCGTCCCATTCAAATTTGACATATTTCCTTAGTTTCTTGAACAGGGGTTTGCACGTATTTGCCAAGTTGGAGATGAACCTTCAAATGTAGTTGACGCGGCCTATGAAGCCCTGAATCTCCTTAACTGATTTTGGTGCTGGGAGATCGCGAATTGCCTTAATTTTGTCGGGGTCGATTTCGATGCCTTTGCTGCTGACAACGAACCCTAGAAGTTTGCTGATGTTGTCCCGAAGACGCACTTGGCCGGATTGAGACGAAGCTTGTACTTGTGAAGTCGTTCACATAGCTTGCGGAGAGCAACAGTGTGGTCCTCTTCTGCTCTGGATTTGGCGATAATGTCGTCGACGTAGACTTCAATTTCTCGGTGTATCATGTCATGGAATAGGACTACCATTGCGCGTTGATAAGTTGCCCCAGCGTTCTTGAGTCCGAAAGGCATGACCCGGTAACAGAATGTGCCCCAGGGTGTTGTGAAAGTTGTTTTCTCCTTGGCTTCTTCAGCCATACGTATTTGGTTATACCCGGAGAATCCATCCATGAAAGAAAATCTGTTGAAACCAGTGGTATTATCCACTAGCAGATCAATGTGCGGCAGAGGGAAGTCATCTTTAAGACTTGCTTTGTTAAGGTCGCGGTAGTCGACGCAGACTCGGACCTTCCCATTTTTCTTAATGACAGGGACGATGTTGGTAACCCATTGTGGGTACTTGGCTACCTCGATGAAGTTGACCTTGAGGAGTTTGTCGACCTCTTCCTTGATCGCAAGAGCTAGCTCGGGCTTGTACCGGCGCTGTTTCTGCTTGGTGGGACGTATCAGTAGATCAGTAGGGATTTTGTGCTCTATTATTTCCGGGTCTAGTCCTGGCATATCCGCGTACGTCCATGCGAAGATGTCTGAAAACTCCTTGTGTAGGTTGATGATATTCTCGGCCTCATCTGTTGGGAGATTAGCCTCGATGTGTAACTCCTTGGGCTCGTTGTCCTTTCCAATGTTGACTTACCTGGGTTCTTGCAATGTTATCTCCTTTGGTTCCTCATGTCGTTGGAGACCTAGTTCGAGTCCATGATAGCCGTCGAGGGATTTCGGGTTATCTACAATTACTTCATCTCGTTCGGGAGTGTTTTCAGGTATGTCCGAAGTGAATGTCGATTCGGTTTCGCATTGTTCTGCGGCGTTTTCGAGTAGATCCGAAGCGCCGTTCCTACATGAAAGAAACAAGTCAATGTCGTAGTTGTAGCTGAATTATTTGAAATTGAAGTATTATACGACATGGCAACTATGACAAGTCAAGCGTTCTAAACAAATATAAAACGTTGCGGGATGAGGCCTCAGCGGGGCCCTTCTTCGTTTCCTTAGATTCGCCCTTTGTCATCAGCGACCCGATCCCACAAACACTCCGATACTAACTAGGGTCGCGTTACATACGGACAACCTTGCTAGTCCGCGACCAGAATATAGCAAGGCAGTTTATTCTAGACTCGATTATTCTAATTGCAAAAAAAAGTAAAGTTGGAAAGCTTCACCCTTCAAGCGGCATGTTTGACTCGGTTGGGTTCGACGCTTCCATCATGTTGATTTCTTCTTCGGGTTCTTGTGCATCAATCTTCATACCCTCCATTTGTTTAGAGAGGATCTCATCTTCCATTGTCGTTGCTAACGAACGAACAAAAGGGATGGATGACTTACCGTCGGCGCGCATGTCCTAGATTATTGGTTTAGGCCTTTGTGGTTCGTTGCCTTGACCAGGTTGGTATCCGAATTTGATGAACTGTCGAGCAGCACTGACGTTGCCCCGACCCATTAGGGGATCTAACATGAAGTCCCTCCTGACCATGTTCACCATTTCGAACGCTTGAGCTGTCGATGGTTCGCCAGTTGGTTCTCCGACGTAAGGCATGTCAATTTCATGGCATAATTCCATGGTACACTCCCCTTTGACTGTGATGAGCTTGCCATCTGAAAGAAAATGGACCATCTGGTGTAAAGTCGATGGGATTGCCCCGGCTTGATGGATCCATGGACGTCCTAGCAGCATGTTGAAGGACCCAGCGGTTTTAAGAATTTGGAATGTGGAGGAGAAGAGAGTGGGCCCCACTTTGATATCTAGGGTCACCACGCCGTGGGCTTGCCGTTTTGCACCATCGAAAGCCCGAATGGTCAGGCTGGAAGGCGGGAGTCTCTCCATGTTGATACTGAGCTTCTGAGCCACATCGAGTGGGATTATGTTGACTCCGGAACCCCCGTCGATGAGCACCTTGGAAACAATAGTATTGCGGCACTTGAGTGTGATGAACAAAGCGTTGTTGTGGTCCCATCCTCCTTCTGGCAAGTCATCTTCCGAGAAGGTGATGGCATTGTTTGCTAGCATGCCGTTCATGTACGAGTCTAGCGCGTTGACCTCAATCTCTTCCGGTAAGTGTACCTCGGCCAGGAATTTCTCCAACATTTTCCTGTGCTTATCGGAAGAATGGATCAAGTCGAAGAAGGAGATATGGGCAGGTTGCTTCTTCAGCTGCTCCACAATGTTGTAGTCGCTTTCTTTCACTGAGTAGATCACCTTGTGAATTTGTTCATTCGACGACGCATTAGGCGTTGAAGACTCAAGCTATAGTTGGGGCTCTGGAGCCGGTACCACTCTTCTTGAGCGGGTGATGAGCTCGACTTCTGGGCTGGGTGTCATGCTACTTGAACCAATTACAATTGAACTCCTTGGTTCCATCTGTATCAGTGCAGATGCTTGAGGTGGTATCTCCGTTTGCGCTAGACACAATGGGATGTAAATATATAGTATACGAGGGAGTACTTGGGGGAAATGTCTGGTGTAGCGGCATGCTCTGTAGAGGGTGTGTATCCCATCCGTAGGATCCACGTCCATGTCCACGTCCACGGCATCGACCCAGACCACAATTGGACTCGATCATGTTGACATATTCTTCTCCTTCAGACTCATGTGTTTTAACCTCCGTATCATCTAGCTTCTCAACCTCAGACTTCTTTTGCTTTCTCGAAGGTTGTGCTTCAGTTTTAGGACGAACGATTGGAATACGAAATTGTGGTTTCCTGGCCGGTCTAATATAGGCCGGCATGAGGTTCAGGGGTATGGCCACATTAGGTGGTATATAGTGAGTGCACTTGCGCGGTCGGCTTCTCCAACCCCGTCCCCGATTGGGGTCAGCTACATTGGCATGTTCGGTGATCTCTTGCTCCACCTCATGTAAATGCACCTCTTCTTCATGATCAGTCAACTGCGCAAAGGGGTTTGCCCCGACATAGTTGACGTGCTCGGGCAATGCGTTGCTCATGACGTTTGCAGTCGTGGCCGGTGTGGCGAACGTAATGACGCCGTCGTTCAACAAGTTCTGAATCTTAAATTTGAGCGCAATGCAATCCTTGGTGTCGTGCCCCAGTGCTCCGGAATGATATTGACAACTCGCCTTGGAGTTGTAGCCAAAAGATAAATTGTTGGTCGGTGGGATCCACGGGTGTGATGAAGCCCATGTCTCTCAGCCGGGTGAACATGACATTTAATGGATCGAGTGTCGTAATCGGGTCCTCCAATCTGCATCGGGGATGCTCTTGTTACGCAGGCCTTGGCTGTTGGTGTATCATCATGGTAGTAGGCGGCTTGAGACTGGCCGCCATAGGCACGGGGGGTTTAATGGTAACTGCGGCGTACGACCTCGGCACATATGAAGTCGGCAGTGCTACTGCCTTATTGTGCTCCACAGCCACGACAAGGTCCTTGGGCTTTGGTTTGACGGCTGACTTTACTGAAGGGGGAGGAATTAGCCCATCTCAGCTTACCCCATTGAGTTTATCGGCGTTGATGATCGCTTGGACGAAGGTTGGGATGGTCTGACCGATCATGTAGGGTAAGTACTCGCGCAGAAGGAGTTGGAAGAACTCTTCTATCAGCTATTTTTCTTTCAGAGCAGGCTTAATCTGCGAAGCCATCTCCCTGAACCGATAAGCAAACTGTTTGATGTTCTCGCTGCGGTACCTATTCAGTTTCCGCAAGTTTGATATTGTGGGTGCCATCTCTACATTGAAACTATAGTAATTGAGAAAGTCGAGGGCCAACTCCTTGAATGTTGCGTACTGGCTCACATTTTTCGTATAGTACCAGTGTCGCGCCGACTCTGCTAAGCTCTCTTGGAACATGGCGATGCGAAACTTATCATCTACCAGGTACACAACCTCTTGTGGCAAAAGTGCTTCAGATGTATATCTGGAGAACCGTTTCCACGAAAATTATCAAATTCGGGCATTTTAAACTTCAGGGGGACTTGAATCTAGGGGACATGGTAGTTGGCATATTCCCAGTTGTGAGCTCGGGGCCCCTGAATGGCATTGAGGCGTTCTTCCATCCTCGCTATACGACGCGCATCTTCTTGTTACATAGAGGCAATCCTAGCCTCGAGTTTTGCGTAAAAAGCATCGGCATGCTGTTGTTCACCGAATAACTCATCCACAATGGCCGCGTTACGGTTTATTGGGTTTGGCACAATCGATTCCACATCTGGAGCCGGGGGTGTAGTGGCTACAGGAACATAGGGAGTTGGCCCAAGTGGCGCTGACTGGTAGGGAGTTGGCCCGAACGTTGCTGGCAAGTAAAGAGGTGGCCTTAGTGCCAATGATTGTAGGTAATACGGCGGCATGAAATGACTTGTTGCGCTAAACGATCTGGCCATGTCCGGAGGTGTGTACGGGTTGTAGGTTGGTGCGTTCATGGTTCTCAGTTTGCTGATAGGGGTGAACTAGGAGTTAAATGCGGACGGTGCGTTGGTCGGCACTAAGGACCCTGGCATGTAGGGTGGCAGGTGCAGGGTCTGCGCAACGAGAGGTGGGACAGTCAGTTGCCGTTGCAGCACATCAGCTAACATCTTCTTCAAAGATAACAGCTCTGCGGAAAGGGATTCCACCCTGTTGCTTAGGGAGTTGTCAGCGTTCTGGGCCGGTGTAGGTGGAATGGGCATATATGGTGCAATGGTTGGCATTGTTGAGCTCTACATCTCTGGAGTGGTGAATACCAAAACTTAAGAAGATAACGGCAGAAAAGTTTCCATGGAAACCATGGGTGTTGCTATGGAGGCAGATCCGATGGCGATTGGAGCTGAATGGACACTTGTCGCGGATGCTCCAGTGTTGGGCATTGTCATATCAGAAAAGGGGACTCCTAAGCTGCCATCAGTATCGTCTGGCTTCGCAGCTCGAACGACCGTGTCCTGGGGAGATTAATTTTGATACCATGGGAAATGAAAATGATAGTTGAATTAGCTTTAAATGTGATTTCATCTTGGATGCATGATATGCAGTGATACATGACGTGTCTAATGTAGGGATTGGATTAACGTCACAATGAAATTGACCCCAGGGAAATGAAGCGAATTAGGTAAATTCTACTATGTCATAGAAATCAAAGTAAAATTCATCAAAGGAAAAGATATGATGGGTTCGCAGGCCCAATAAGGTGTCCATAATCAAACGCGGTCGGTCCCACAGGGTATTGCGCTTCCTCCAAAAACAATGAGACTGACCCGCATGGTCGTCCGCCTTGGGCTCTGGGGAAAGCTCGCATGGTTCTTCTGTGAGGGTCATCCATACTCGAGAAATGTGTATGATTATCCTCTGAATTGATGTCTTCGATTCCTTGTCATCAAGCTGACTGGAAGCCGTTACGGAGAAGAAATGATCCTGGGGATTCCTCCTAGCTGATGTCGGACTCGAGCTGGGGCATAGTACGAAGTGCCTCCGATCTCCACGATTGGAATAAAGTCTCAGTTTGTGGAAGTGATGATGGCGTAGTCTGTGTCAAAGCATGGGGCTCTATGATAGAAGTCAGCGGGTTTCAGTTAGCGGAATAGCGCATTGACTTCGGCGAATGTGCGTGCTAGTAGGCGGGCGCGCTCCACGATACGGGCAAGTAGCCTCGGGCTATATTCCCTTGTGAATGCCTTTCCTGTGATTTCAAGATGTGTGTAAAACCAAACTTGTAACAATGCAAGGCTAAAGGTTACCCGATGTTGTTGGATTCCTCGTCTGGCTCTCCGAACGATGTTGGTGAGATTGAAGTTAATTTCCCCAGTCAAGTTTTGTAGGAAAGGTTCATCTTTCAGTATGGCTTTGGTGATGTAAACTGCCCGCTAATGTATCGTCTTCTTTTTGTATGGATACAAAATCGTCTCGACGAATAGTAGGATGAATGACCGCGCCGAACCTTGGCCTTCACCCTTGCGGGGGATGTACGGTACTGTCTGAAGATCAATGAGGCCATTGATGCTAATATCACCTTAGGAGGTGAACAAGCCGGATACGCTTGCTGAGGAAATTCGGAGGAGTTTTTCTATGTACTCTTTTGGTTTGTCAACTCGGGGAAGAGGCAGTACCCTGGTGTGATGATGCATCTCGACTAAATACTCATACTCTTTGTACGATGGTGCCAACTCTAGATCTCCAAAGTGAAAGGTGTAAGAATCCGGATCCCATCGTGCAACAAGGTTCTGAAGTAGGGCCCAATCCAGCTCGAGGTAGATGAAATGGAATAATCCTTTGAGTTTGGATTGGACATATTCTTTCTCTAAGGGCCTCAGAAGAGTGAGCTAATCACGAAGATCGTGGAGATCTGGAACTTCTGGGCATAAAGAAATCGATTCCATGAAGCTAACCTACATACTTGGGTGTCATTCGACAGTGACGATATTCCAATCCCTGATCCTACCATGATATGATGTCACATGCGATTTGTACAAACACACTTTAGAAAAGGGAACGGAATAGCATATGGGGTGTAAATAACAATTATAAGTAGACAGAGGATCATGCATCAATGAATGCATACAGATGCATAGGGAGAAAAGGATTGAGGAAACCCCCGCAACCTACCCAAACCGCTGCAAAACAAACAGAGTTAGTATTGCAACTTATCACATATAAGACATATCTAACACCTGTCCCTGCGTATATAGCAGTCACTCAATAACAGACGAATGCACGTGCGGCGTTTGGTACCTGCAGTGGGTAATCAATTCTAGACTCGGAAGAGGTTTCTAAGACGTCACTCGGACAAAGGGAGGTGGGCCCTGGTCCATAGTCTACTAGCCGCAAAAAGGCAGCGAGGCCGTGCCGTTTGGTTACCCCCTAAAATCCTAGTCCCGGGTATAGGGACTCACCTAGACATGCATAGGAGAACTATAAACAAACACAACCATGAGGGCAAACAAAGGGCACCGAGCCAAGCAAGTACATGCACAAACAAGAACTCATCTCCGCATGTGGATTAAAAATGTAAAAGCGTTCGAAAAGAATCCACATGCCGAGTCCCCAGCAGAGTCGCAATCCCGGATGTACGCGGCCCTCTAGCCTAGCACGTGCGTTGCGGTTCGGACGACCCGAGGACCTGGGCCTGCTCCCCCAAGGCCCAACCGGTCGACGTCACGACTCGAGCGTCGGACGCTGCGGAAGGAAAATGGGTTGAATCCTCCCTTGGTTTCTGAATGGACCTGCGGGACGTTTCGCCAATCGTCTTCAGTTTTCTAAAGGCGACGAGCGAAAGGCTTCGTAAGGCCTCATTTGAGAACTTTAGGGAAGATTCAGGGAATGGCTCGTATCGACATCACCCATAAAAAATGGCTCTGTAAAAACAGTATTGTTGTTGTTTAACCTAGGTAAATTATACGGTGTTGCCACCGACTTAATTTTAAAAGCTTGGTTAAAGTTGAAAAACCAGAGTAGGATTCGGGGAATCCTAACTACTAACTCTTGCATCTAAACATGGAAAAAGGTGGCGTTTGCTCCAAAAGTTTGCTTTTGGTTAACGGGTGTTGAACCCGATCCGGCCATGACTCCGGACTCATGTCAAAGTTTTACGGGCGTTGGACCCGATTCAGACTTTCTAGGCCCGAACTCATGTGTGTTTAGAAAACAACATGCGATGCTAAACCTATGGGCCTAAGGCATGCGGACAAGCATAGACAATTATTGAGATCAAAGGGGGCGGGGAAGGATGGTGATCATGGGCCTATACCCTTGGGCCCACGGCCCGTTACATGTGTAAATAAAGAAAATCGGGAGGCCGCACTTCCCTCATGTACCTGAGGCTCGCCGAGATGGCATGTCATTGGCTAAGGCTTCAGCAGTTGGGCCGCTTTGGTGACGTACCTCCACTACGGGTTCCCCTCGTCCGAGATCCGTCATGTCGAATCATTGAAACAATGTCAGATTTTCATGCAATGGAGACAAGAAAAAGTGGGATATACTGTCAAATGAATGAAAATCCAATCATTCAATAAGATGATATATTAATTGACTGGCAGGATCTCGACTTATGGAATCACAAAGTCGGACATTCATGCAGACTTCTTCAGTTAATATGAATTAACACCTCAAAGAAAAACAAAAAAAAAGTAACGTGTGACAATTCAAATGATCATATTCAAATGACAAACATGTTTGTCAACTTTGGTGGCTATCTAACTGTGAGATCAATTGGGATCTCATCAAGAATGGGACTGTGACGTATAGAAAGTATAGCCCCGCATGTGTTATGTTCATCGATTTGTGCTCAAATCTACGAGAATCTTCAACGGTCGAAATACACATGTATGCAACCGTCTTTCAGTTTATTTTATGTCTGAAAGGCTTGGGGACGATCCAACGGTCAGATCTAACAAGTTCCCCTCGGAAGTGGGACTACAGTAAGCTGTCCGTTAGCAAACTCTACATAAACCCTCGACTTCCAGGATCCTATCTCGGTCCTCGATCAAAATAAAAATGAAACATAAATTTTTTCAAGACCATTACCCATTAGGGATCGTTCGATATGTAGAAGTCAGGGTTAGCCAACATGCATAACCCCTTCGAAATGGACCCTCTTTTGGCCTACACTGTTGGGAGACGGCGGAACTGGGAAACCTTAAGGTTTTCCGCCGCTCCCAAGCGCGGTTTTCAGTCTACAAGACTCCAAATAACCTCAAACAAATTGGAAAAGATGCATAATCACGTAAGGAAGAGATACCACCTAATTTTACATCATTCCGACACCGGACGAGAAAGTTATAACCCGTCGAATACTTGCCCTACATTCTGGCCGAGGTTGTCTTGGTCCGTCGGGGCTCAGTGTCACGTTCACATGTCACATGCAACGAGTTAAAAAAAAGAAAGGTGGTCAGCCATGCTCTAAGGTGAAAGAGTGGTTGCGTGATTATGAGTAAGAAGTCTGAAAACTCACCGAGAAATTGCCTCGCCCCGGGATTGCCCGGGGAGGAAGAAGTGTGTCGGCTGGTCGGGAGGCTTTGGCTCGTCAGCACTGAAGAGGGGGAGTTCTTGACTCCGATTTCTGTGTGTACGTCAGGAAGAGTTGGCCTCTGGCATTGATATGTAGGAAGGAGGAGTTGGCCTCCGATTCCTAGAGGGGGTGGAACGTCTCGGGGGAGAGAGACGTCTCCTTGTCCTGATTATCTGATAATTGTCTGAAAGGGGATGGCGAGGTTTTTGGTCCTAAAGGAGAAGATTTTTTGTTTGAGATCTTCTGATGGGGAATCCTTGATTTTTTTAACGTATATGATTTTCTTACTTTTCTTTTGATCGTATGAAAGGCGATAGGAATGTCTGAAGGATTAGAGGAATTGTGGCTAGGTTCATCCTCTGATGTGACAAAGAAGTTAAGATATATTATTTTAATGGAGAATGAGATATTTTTTGGGGGAGTGATCGAGGGGATTGAATCTTGATAAGGTGAGTAATTTACTATGCAAAAATCTCGAAAGGTTTAAATGTGATTAGGAGATGGTCAGTGATTAGATTTTGTTTGAAAAATCTTAAAAGAGAAGTATTTGTTGAAAAATTTAGGGTATTACAAGCGCGTTCGATTTTACGAGGCCAGTGCCACTTTTTTGTACTTTTTTTACGAACATTGACGAACCACTTCGTACTTTTTTACGAATGGTTACGAACTAATACGAAACAATAACTTACTGTTTCATACTTTTTTACAAACAGTTACGAACCAGTTCGTACGTTGTTGCGAACGGTTACGAATCACTACGAAACTATAACCTATTGTTTTGTAAAAAATTACGAAGTGGTTTTTAAAACGTTCGTAAAAAAGTACGAAACAATAACATATTGTTTCGTACTATTTCGTAACCGATCGTAAAAAAGTACGAAGTAGTTGGTAACCTTTCGTTATGTTTTACAAAATAGTAAGACTGGGCTTCATAAAATCGAACGGACTTTAGTTTGTAAAGTATGAATTGGGTTCGTAAAATACGAATTACTTCGTACATTTTTTTACAAACGGTTACGAATCACGTCGAAAGATTCGTAAAATAGTGGGAACTTCATAAGCAATGGCAATATGATGCCCGTCGTCCCGGATTCTCTTATAACCGCAATAATCGCTGTCTCCACTTCTGTAATAGTCTCGACGCTGTGACGAGTCGCCTGTCCATCATTGTTCAATTCATATGCGTGGACTCCAAAGTCATCCCCCACTTTCTAGAAACGAGGGTAGTGCTAGAATTTGACTTCAGGCGGCCAAAAACCTGTGACTTACTATGTCATCTATTCCAAATCATACTATTTAAATGTAAACTGCAAGCCACTTAATGACACAAGCAGATATGGATTCCCTAAAGTTGTGCTTTCTCGTGTTCACCTGTTTGTTTTCGCACTTCCTCTCTTCGTTGTCCCTGGGAGAGCCCAAGGGCAATTCAACCGACTGGAAAGCATTGCTAGAGTTCAGGAACAGAGTGTCTGCTGACCCCGACAGGTTTTTTAGCTCATGGAATGATACGACTGATTTCTGTCATTGGCCGGGCATCACTTGCGGCCGTCGTCATCCGCGTGTGACCAAATTAGAGCTTCCGGGCTTGGGACTCGGGGGTTCTTTGACGCCATCCATCGGGAATCTCAGCTTCCTAAGGACAATAAACATCAACAACAATGGTTTTACGGGACAAATCCCGCCTGAAATCGGAAACTTGCGTCGGTTGACAGAGTTGCACCTCGACAATAACTCGTTTACTGGTCAGCTACCAGAGAACATCTCTGGCTGCACAAGACTGAGAGATCTCAGGCTGGGGAACAACAAGCTTTCTGGAGGAGTGCCTCGGGGGTTAGCCGCTTTGTTGGAGCTTCGCTCCTTCCAAATCTACGACAACCACTTCACAGGGAAGTTCCCCAGTTTCTTCTGTAACCTGTCATTTCTGGAGCTCATAGGCATAATAGGCAATGATTTCAGGGGAACCATCCCAGCTTCTCTTGGCCGATTGCAGAAATTGCGCGGGCTTCTAATTGATTTTAACTTCTTTTCTGCTACCATACCCTCCTCGATTTACAATATAACCTCACTTGAGTACTTAGATTTTGCGGGCAACCAACTTGAGGGCAGCCTCCCTCCGGACCTTGGAATCACTCTTCCTAATCTCCTTGTCCTCAGTGGTTTCGATAATAATTTGACAGGACTTATTCCTCCTTCAATTGGCAATGCAACTAGTTTGCAAATCCTTCAGCTAGCCCAGAACAGTTTCGTCGGCCCGGTGCCCGATCTCAGAAATCTTAACCTGCTGCAGAGGTTGAGTATCTCTCAAAATCAATTGGGTAGTGGCAAACCAGGAGACTTGTCATTCGTGGAGTCAATCAACTCCACCGAGCTGCAGCTTCTGGCATTCATCTCCAATAATTTCGGAGGCATGTTGCCCCAGTCAATAGGGAACTTATCATCCAATTTGTATGTATTGGCATTCGCTGCTAACAGGCTTACTGGACGCATCCCACCTAGCATCGGGAATCTCTGCAATCTGGAAATATTATTTATGGACAGCAATCCATTAACTAGTGGACTCCCCAGTGAAATTGGTAACCTCCACAAGCTGAAGCACCTTCAAGCACAAGACATCGGATTCTCAGGGGAAATCCCATCTTCTTTTGGGAATTTGTCAATGTTGATGGTACTCCTATTGAGAGGTAATGAATTGCGAGGGGTCATCCCGCTGAGCCTCGGAACATGCCAAAACTTGATCGCGTTGGACCTCTCTCAAAATGATCTCAGTGGAACCATCCCATCCGGAATCTTCAGCATATCTACGTTGACGATAGTCCTGGATTTATCTCATAATACATTGACTGGTGCCTTGCCGGATGAAATTGGGGAGCTAAGCAACCTCGCGAAATTGTGTGTGCAGGAGAACAGATTGTCAGGACAAGTCCCCAGTACCCTCGGCCACTGCACTAGCTTGATGACATTGGACATGAAAAATAATCTGTTTGAAGGTAACATCTCAAAATTTCTAAGTCCTCTTAAAGGGCTTGATTCTTTAGACCTGTCATGTAACAATTTCTCTGGCGAGATTCCGGAATTTCTAGAAAATTTTCATCTTGCATACCTTAACCTTTCATTCAACCATTTCGAGGGAGAAGTTCCAAATCGAGGAGTCTTCCTAAATGCTAGTGCGATTTCAATAATCGGAAATGGTGATCTCTGCGGCGGGATTACAGTGCTAGACTTGCCTATGTGTCCTACTCCTAAATCGAAGAGCAGGAGAAAAATTTCGTCCAAGGTCATCACTGTGACTGTGTCTGGAACTGCAGTTGTGCTTGTTCTGCTTCTATTGCTGGCAACATATGTCTACAGGAAGAAAAATAAAAGAAGGACCGTAGTGTCAAAATCCGGGTTGGTGCTGGGAGTCCCATTCCTGAAAGTATCATATGAGGATATACTGAGGGCCACTGGAGGGCTCAGTCAAAATAATTTGATCGGTGCCGGAAGTTTTGGGTCCGTATACAAAGGGATACTTGGAAATGACGATAATAATTGGGTAGCCATTAAAGTTCTCGACCTCAACAATCGAGCGGCTTCCAAAAGTTTCATGGCGGAGTGTGAGACACTAAAGAATATCAGACACCGGAATCTTGTGAAGATTTTCACAGCCTGCTCAACGGTTGACTTCCAAGGTATTGACTTCAAGGCACTTGTGTACGAGTACATGGAAAATGGAAGCTTGGAGGATTGGCTGCATCCTAAAGCTGCTGCCGTAGGTGTCTACCGAAAATTAAGTTTAGTCCAGCGGCTGAATATAGCATTTGATATTGCATGTGCGATTGAGTATCTCCATCACGAGTGTGAGACGCCGGTTATTCACTGTGATTTGAAGCCAACAAATGTTTTATTGGATGCTGATATGACAGCACATGTCGGCGATTTTGGCCTTGCTAGGATTCTGTCGGCTGCCGATGTCGTTCTGCAAGTAAGCTCCATAGGGGTTAGAGGGACTGTCGGTTACATCCCTCCAGGTGCTTGTTTCATATTTATTCTTGAAATTATTTGTTCCCGGTCTTTTTCTGCTTTATAAGAGTAGAGATGGTCATTAAGTGTTGAAACGTGCAGAGTATGGCATGGGTGATCAAATATCAAGGGAGGGCGACGTTTACAGTTACGGCATCCTTCTGCTGGAGATGTTTACGGGGAAGAGACCAACCGATGACAGGTTTGAGGATGCATGGAATATTCGAAGCTATTGTGAGGCCAGATTCCCAGAAGGAGTGGGGGAATTATCAGACGCTACTCTTTTTCTAAATGAATTCGGAGAGGGTTCAAGCATCCGCGCTCCGAGGAGGACGATAAAGTGTCTGGAAATGGTGTTTGAAGTCGGAATTGGTTGTTGCCGAGAGTCGGCGGGAGAAAGGATGGACATTCGGGAGGCCACAGAGAAGCTGCGGTCCATCAAAGCTCTGGCACTCTGAGATTTCATACAAAGTGTTTGCTTAGGGGATTGTTGTCTTTCTAGTTAATGAAGCGGTAAGGCTAAAATGAAGTACACGGCACGTACTTTACGAACAACAGTACGAAATCATTACGAAACAAATAACCGCCTGGTTCGTATTGGGCCTCGTGCTCCTCTCCCTCTGATTTGTATTGGTCCTCGTAAAATCTTACGAAGTGGTATTGTGAGATTCCTACTTTACGAACTGAGTCCATAAAATTTTACGAAGTGAGGTCGTACTTCTTTGTGACTGTTTCGTACTGTGCCAAGTACTCCTTTCCCGTCTGGTTTGTATTGGGTCTCGTAAAATCTTACTGTCAGATTTTACTTTATTTCGTACTTTATGAACCGAGTTTGTAAAAAATTTACAGGCTTTACGAACCTGTTTAGCAACATAAATTCTGGACCACAGATCTCGGCCCAATCTGTAGATCGACGGTCCAGAGCACAGGCCCAAGGAAGGAAAAATCTAGGAAGGAAGTGACCACGGATACACACTAAGCGAAGGCTTGTTGGGGGAAGGGATCACCAAGCGACGGGCGACAACAAGTCGGCGAAGCGACAAGCGACTGTCAGACTGGGCGAGCGAGGAAACTTTACGACGAAGGCCAATGGGCGACATGGTCGATCAGTCAGCTGTTAAGGAAGACTCACGAAGATCTCGGGATCCGAAAGGAGATTGTTGCCAAGATTGCTCGTATGGAAAGGAGATATTCCATGAAGACTAACAGTAAAGGAAGCGTAATATATGTGCAATATTACATTACTGTATATACGTAGGTCTAGCCTGGTATAAATAGTTGTTCTTACGTATTGTACAAACACACGTCAACACCTCTCTACAGACGGACATATATTGTCATATTTTATCTTTTCAAGCATTTCAGCGTTCAAGCTCGCTTTGTGTTCCTGCGTTCCTGCTCACTCTCGAAGGCATTGTCGATGGCATCCGTAAGTGCTTCTGCTTAAAGCTGCCCATCCCCTGTCTTCCTCTATTTCTTTCATTTCATACGGCGACCACACATTCAACGAATCCTCCGGGCACCAGTTGACCCATAGTGCTAGAGATTTCCGGCGTGTTTGGATCCGACTTGTCCGCGGTCACTTCCAGAGCGAACCCGCCTTTGGTGACCACATGGGAGCAAATAGGCTAACACGATGCCAACGACTTGATCTGGTCTTAATTCAAATAATCTCGGAGGCAATAACTCCGATGGAGAAAAGAGTAACGATGGACGTAGCTCGAAATCAGCCCTAGCTGAAGAACTATCGGCCATCATGAGTACTCTCTAACTCTTATTGGAGAAAGTCGGCGCTATCGACTAGAAGCACGACGCTTTCAAGGAGACAATCATCTCTAAGATGGAGGTTATTTTTCAAAACCTCGGGACTGTGTCAGGGGTACCACCAGGTAGCCCCGCAGACAACAGGGGCGAATCAGCGACCATGCATCAGTATGATTACTATTCGCGTAGAGCGGTAATCGCTGAAGGAAAAAGGAAGGTTGACACTGAAGATGCCCCAACCTTCATTAGTCTTGGGAGGAGAATGTACAATAACTCGCCACTTGTGATAAACGAGGGCAAGAGAGTAGGGCAACAAGTCCGTCATACAGCATTCCAACATCCATTTCGGAGAAGGGAAGAATTCGTCAGACGCGTAGAGAGCGAATTTTTTCGCCCTGTAGAGGATAAAAGATATTATGAGTATATTCCCCAGCTGGCACGAAGGATAGAAATAACAATCCCTGTAATCATCCCACCGCTAGAGCTTTCGCCTGAGATCAGAGACTATGTTACTTAATTAGTCAAATGGGCGATCCCTGGAACAGATGACACAAATGAGATTCAGCTTTATCGGGCTCCTTATCCTGAAAACATCAATCAGGACTACCCTTTTGCAAGTGGATACCGTGTTCCTGAATTCGTCCACTTTTGGGCGAAGAAGGGATTTCGCTTGCTGAACACATTACCCGTTTCACCCACCAAGCTGGGGAGGCTGCCACGAATGCTTTCTAGAAACTACGTCTGTTTCCAAACTCTCTTACAGGAGCAGCTTTCACGTGGTACATAAACCTCCCCCATAATTCAGTGAGAAACTGGGGGGACAGGCAAGTCCAGTTCACGCTAGCATTCGCTCAGACTGATCCAACGGTGACCCTACTGTGAACACTAAAATCTCGAATTTAATGTCTACACCTACAAGACCTTACTCATATGAAACAGCAGCCAAGCGAACCCGTGGCTGTATTTCTGAATAAATTGAGGAAGGCACGACTGAGGTGTAAAACTTCCACGTCTGAGGCTGAGCTTATTGCAATTGCCCAGGATTCCCTCCTTCTTCGCCTGAGGAAGAAGTTGGAGGGAGAAGTGTTCAAAAACTAGAACGAATTAGCCAGAAGGGCTATTCGGTACGAGAATCTCCTTAGGGAGAAAACTCAGGCGAAAGAGAGTTTGATAGCGGGACCTTTGGTAACCTATCAGGCTGAACCAGTCGTAAACATAGATGTCGCGGAGTATGTGAAAGGGCAACCTTTGACATGCGACGAATTAGCAAAGAAGAAATTTCGGGCCAAAGCATCTCCTAAAACTTAGGAAGAGAGAAAATACTCCTTCGATGAGTCGAAAGATGACGAGATCTTTGAGTTTATATTTCAAAATGGTCAAATTCGACTGAAATCAGGCCGTAGAATTCCTCGTACTGATAGAGAAAAGCCGAGAAACTTCTGTAAATGGCATGGGTCTTTCACCCATATTACCAAGGACTGCATCATGTTTAGAAACTTGGTGCAGGACCTTATTGAGTATAAGGAGCTACGTTTCCCAGATTCACAAGATCAGACGTTAACAGAGTCACATCCCTTTGATGATTTAATCGATGTGAATACCTTTGACGTTAATTGTCTAACCACTTCTCCCTCGCTAATGTTGGAAGGGAAAGATCAACCGCCTGAGATCGGTGAGACGCTCATAGCCAACATGCTGTTCAAGCGGCTTGTAAGCAAAGGAACTTTGCAGTGCCCTGATGATTTAAAGGGGATACGACACGATCGCTGCCGCTGGCACATGGATTCCCCGCACACCACTGATAAGTGTCATACCTTCAGGAAATACTTGCTGAACCATCTAGAAGCCCATAAAAGAAACATCGCCCGCTATTATAACAAGAAAGTAGGTTCTCGGTCATTCCGAGTGGGTGATCTAGTATGGAAGTTACAATTACCTGAAGGAGTCCACGACTACTTGAACTACAAATTAGGAAGGCCCTTTCCGGGTAGTTGAATCCCATCTTAGGAATTCATATCGCATAGGGGGGCTAGATGGATCATTACACAACCTTAAGACCAATGGCAAATACTTGAAAGAGTATAGGCCAACAATGTGGGAAGCACACAAAGGTGTCATTTCAAAACATTTCCCCACTCTATGGGGACAAATACAAAAGTAGGAAAAAGTCAGATACGAGGCAAGGAATACAACTTAAGTTTCAGCCGGTCCTTCACGCCAGCTACCATGATTTCCTTCGCCTCAAAATCAAGGGCCTTGTCCCAATCCCTCTCATACGCCACCTTGGCTTGGTCAAGGACGACATGCTCAGTCGCTTCGTTTGCACGAGCGGCAACCAAACTTGGGCCGATCGCAACAAGGTCCACGGATGTAGCATCCAACTCATCCTGGAGACGCTGCATGGCAACTTCTAATTCTTCCCTTTGCTTCAGGAGGGCGACCTCCTGTCCAGAAAGCTCGGCTATTTGGACAGAAGACGGAGGCGGTTGCGACAGGGCAGTCTCCCTTTTCTCCTGCTCCGCTTTCAGTACGAGAGCCTCGCACCGCTCTTCCCACGAGAACCAGAAAGATCGCCGATGGAGGGTGATCAGAGTCTTCAACTCTGACGAATCAGCATTCGCTCGTTCAAGCTCGCCCACTACAGATAGTAGCTTGGCAAAGTCCCCCTCAGTAACAACCCTTTGCTCCAGGAGGACAATGGCAGAAGCGAGCAAGGAGTATACAGGCTGTCGCAAAGACACCAGATTTAGATGAAAAGTCAAAGAAAAGACAAACGAAGGTTTTCTTAAGACACTCACCAAGGCTGCTTGACCCTGGGAACCTTGGGGGACTTCCGCCATCTCGACTAGGGGGCTCTTGTTGACTCACCCTCATGTGTTTCCCTCGCATCGCCTGAGGGTAGCTTCGCTATCTGGCCCAGGGAAGTCTCAGTTGCCTGACCCCGGAAGACTTCCGCCGCTTCGCCTGACAACTCCTGAGCGGCGGCGACACTGTTGGAAGAGGCCTCAGCCTCGAGGTTCGAAGGAGGCAAAGCCTCACGCACTGCTTTGCTGGGGGCTCCACTGACCCCGGCTTAGCGGGTTGGCAACTGCCGCCTAACAACGAAGAAAGAGTGACATCATCCGGGATATTATCGACGTTGATGGGGTCAGAAGCAACGACACTTTGATAAACGGAAAAGGCGTCAAACTCAAAGTCCCTATCGAAGAGTAGACAGTATGCTACAGACAATACCTGTCACGTTCCCAGACAACGCCTGCTCAATGGGACGATAAGAAGGAACAGGTCCATGCAACGGTTTCCTCTTCAACAGGGCTCCCTGCGCTGACGAGCCCGCGCGGGAGGATCTTGCTTTCTTAGCACCTGTTGGAAACAAAAAGCCGCTTAACCACCTAGATACCAATTCAGTAGAGGTCAAGTTGACCAGACATGCCCGAATGGAGTAAGCTATCACCCGATGGCTGCTTCCTTGAAGAGGCTTCGCCCGAAGCAATAAGCGCTAGAAGAGGGGATGCATTCTCCTCCTCAATCAACCTTTCCAATAGAAAGGTGGTCTCCAATTGCTTCCAAACCTCGTATCAGGCCATGGAGAAAGATGCAGTTCGACCACCCCAAAGTATAGGCAGAATCTCGGCCGAGCCAACACGTGGCTCCCGGGTTTGTTCAGCCACCCCCGACTCCATAGGAGATGAAGTACGCTTGTCCGGAGGTTGGTTTTTGAACTCGAAGAACGGGACGGCTAAAGATTGGGCAAAGCCCAACTAACGGGCGCACAGTTGAGGGTTGTACACCTCAAAAATCAGCTCTTCGGAGTCTACACCCACCAATTCCTTGGTGCAGAAAGCTGGGAGGAAATGCTTGACTACCTCCAGACGTGAATTTATCCACTCTTCAGGGAAAGGGCGCCAGGAGACTGCTTTCTCTTCACCCTTGCATCCATTCGCTAAGGCTTGGATGCAACTGACAATGCTGGAAGAACCCTGGTACTGAGACGAACCCGCTGCGATGACCTCATCCCGGGTGAACATGGGTTTAGAGTAACTAGTAAACTCAGGAAAGTAAAAGATGATCCATAAGTATAAGAGCCATAGAGGGCCATCCGTCGTACAGCTGGGGAAATTAGTTGGGTCCTTGGTCGCTTGATAAATGGTACAATAGATCAGGCATAACAAGAAGGGAGCATAGGCCACGGGCTCAGGCTCATCCGCATTGCCAGCCTCAACAAGGCTGGTGGCCATTCCAACCATGAACTATCCAGGACGCTTTCCTCAGTTATGAAAGATGAACTTGGATAGTCATTCCAAGTAGAACTCGAATTCCTCCTAGAGTCCCCATTTATCGTCTTTGAGATGACCAACAGTGACCTTGCTAACCCGCTCTGAAGGGTTGAACTTCAGGCGCTTGTTGTCAAAACGAAGGGGGGCTCTAGAAAGACTGCAACCAGTCAAAAATGCAACGTCCTCTAAGGTGACCGACATGAGTCCCTTTGGAGAATAGAAGCAGTTGACGACAGGGTTCCAAAACGAGAGGAACCCAGTAACCACAGAGAGGTTGAGCCCGATGATGGAATGGGAAACTTCGATCAGCGTCTTGCTCCCCATCGCTTCCCACGCAGCGCCTTTCTTCTCTATCCACTTGGAGACCCAATCCCGAACGGCTTTGTTCCGGGGAGAAGGAAAACAACGGAGGTCCACTCGAACAGATGACTCCCATCCCGATGGCTTAAATCGACGACGAAACACCACATAGCAGAACCGAAATTCGATTGCGCATTGTGAACGGTGGAGATGTGAGACTGCCAAGATTTGGTGAAAGCATGTTGAAACCTGGCAGCATCGCCGTCTAGAAAGACTGGAGGTTCAAAGGACAACGAGGATCAGCTATCAGAGGCCATGAGAGTTGCAAGAACGAGGGTTTTTGAGAATCCGAAAAGACAAGAAGGAGGAGGGTTTTCTGAGTGCATGAGCAGGAAACTCTCACCCTCAAAGATTTTATAACCCCAGGAACCGACAAAGGTAGGGCCCAAAAGGGACGTCGTTTGACGACCGAGGCCTAACACATACGTCACCTCATTTACGAGGCAGGCGATATCCAAAGCGTCGTTTCGCTTGGAAACTGATGACGATTCAATTGTCATAAGGGGTAAGCGAAAAGGTTCACAATGAATAGGCATTTATTCTCATTCAAATCCAAGCGCCACACGGGTTTGCTTGATAGTAAGTGTACATAAAAAAAAAATAAACAAATGATTCAGTAGACGACGATTCCACTCGTTGGAAATGCTCTATTGAAGATATCCGGCGTTCATCAAGGGTTTATCCACAGAAACCATCGGTTCTTCCCTCACATGAAGAAGATCCGTAGTTGCAAAGAGAAATCCCCTCCCATCGGTAGAAACGTCTGGAGACCCTAGTTTTCAGGATGCCAGATGGAACCTCACGCGATGCCATGGGGTTGAAGACTCGATGCCTGGTCGGATCTCCCAGAACCTGTGAGGTTGGCAAATTGGGGGATGTAACAATGATTTCTACCTTAACAGCATCGGCGAACCAGCCTGTTGGTTAGCCAGGGAGGGCTAGTTTAGTGAGGTACCAACTAGACAACATCCGCGACACCGCGCCGAGCGCTTGTGCACACTCTCTTCCCTTCCAGAAAGAGGAAAGTCGAGGAGTTGGAGACCACTCTCATAAGGTGATAGGTATAGGCACCCAAACAAGCTAAGGTGATGGGCATAGGCTACGGATGTAATACCAAAAGAAAGACATGAACTTCATGGCTTGGCTATTTTCAAGAAAACGGTTGGTTGTGAGTCGAAAGACGATCCGAGCTGGAGATCTCAGCCGATACGATTCAGAGATATCGACGGTTAAGGGTCATTACTCGCCTGCACACGTTACCGAGGCTGCAGGGGAATGATTAGTTGGTCTTTTTTAAGGCGAGACAGATTACTCAGTCTGCCTTGAGGGGAGCTTATTTGTTTAGCAATAAAAATTCTGGGCCACAGATCTCAGCCCAATCTGTGGATCGACGGTCCAGAACACAAGCCCAAGGAAGGAAAAATCCATGAAGGAGGTGACTGCGGATACAGACTAGGCGAAGGCTTGCTGGGCGAATGGATCACCAAGCGACGGGATTACCAGGCGACGGGCGACAACAGGTCGGCGAAGCGACAAGCGACAGTCAGAATGGGCGAGCTAGGAAACTCTACGGCGAAGGCCAATGGGCGACACGGTCGATCAATCAGCTGTTAAATAAGGCTCCAGAAGGTCTCAGGATCCGAAAGGGGATTGTTGCCAAGATTGCTCATATGGAAAGGAGATAGGCAGTAAAGGAATCGTAATATATGTGCAATATTACATTACCGTATATACGTAGGTCTAGCTTAGTATAAATACTTGTTTTTAGGCATTGTACAAACACACATCAACACCTCTCTATAGACGGTCATATATTGTCAAACTTTATCTTTTCAAGCATTCAAGCGTTCAAGCTCTCTTTGTGCTCCCGCGTTCCTGTTCACTCTCGAAGCATCGACGATGGTATCCGTAAGTGCTTCCGCTTAAGGTTACCCACCCGCTGTCTTCATCTCTTTCTTTCATTTCATACGGCAACCACACATTCAACGAATCCTCCGGGTACCAGTTGACCCGTAGTGCCAGAGATTTCCGACGTGTTTGGATCCGGCTTGTCCGCGGTCACTTCCGGAGCGAACATAACCTAATTGGGAAATTCGTATGGGTCGATTGGGCTTGTAAAGCCCGTAAGATTTTACGAACTCAGTTCGTAAAGTACGAAATTGAATAGTACCACTTCGTAATATTTTACGAAGCCCAATACAAACCAGACGGGAGAGGAGTACGAGGCCTAGTACGAATCAGTACTAAACAGTCGGGAGAGGAGTACGAGGCCTAGTACGAATCGGTACTAAACAGTACTTACTATTTTGTAAAGCATGAAACAGTCGCGAAGAAGTACAAACTCAGATCGTAAAGTACGAAGATTACGTAGTGAAGTACGAACTCACTTCGTAAAATTTTACAAACTCAGTTCGTAAAGTTACCACTTCGTAAGATTTTAAGGGCTATCACCCGCCGAACGTGGTTTAACGGCTCCCACCTGCCCTGCATATGACAACTCGTCTCAAGACTTTCCTTTGCAGACAACCCGTATGACTAACAATCTGCATGAACAGATCAGCAACAACACGGACAGTCTGCAGTTATGGAAGACTCTCTCTCACAGAGGTGACTGGCTCGGTAAATGAACGGTGGACGCTCTAAGCTTTTGCAACAGTGAAGACTCAAAGGATTCTAGTAAGCCCTTAAGTAGAATGACAAGTTGGAAGTGTGTCTTCACTCTTGCTCTTAAGCTCGTTCGTAGTTATGAGCTTCCCAATTAATCATAATGGCTAGTTGATCTCTTGCCATTTGTTCCATGATTCGATCATGTGGATAACTTTCAAAATCATAAAACATTATCCTTAATGTTATTAGATAATAATAAACCAGATTAATCAATCCATAAGAGATAATGTATTCTGCATGGAATCTGAGTTCTGTGTTCGCGGAATTAGAACTTTCCATATATAAAATTGACTTCGGGATTATATGTTTCCTTCAAAGGAAAACATTCCCATGTCATATTTGTTCTCACCATAATAGGGAGATATTAGGTCGTGTCATATTCCATAAGAGGAGAGTCTTTAGTTTAGGGAATATATCTATGATATCTTTCCAAAATTAATAAAGAATGAACTTGATAACCAAGTCCCTTTCACGAACAAATCTAGACTTAATTTATGGATTAATTCAATAAGAATTAATATTAAGTCTAATAAGGATTAGTATCCCTAGTGCTCGCATTTAGACAATCTCCAACAAGGAAATCGCCATTCACAGAAGTGCCATTATGTAACTGTTGTAAGTACTCTAGTAAGGAGAGTTATAACATCTGTGACACATATGCTTATTTATACAATAGAGATAGTGGGCTCCATAATAGATCTTGTCTTCAAAACACCATTTCTGATTACTAGATCGCTTCTTCCGCTGAAGTTCTCCACATAACTCTTCTCGTATTGCTAAGATAACAGAAACCGGCTTCTACACTCAAAAATTTGTTGCTCTGTATATTTAAATAGCACATTAGTAATACTTAACCACACTAAATGGCACGACAAGAGGGAGGGGTTTCATTTTGACTTTTTACGACAATGATTATTTTAATATGTAGATCCCATTACATTAAAGGATAGGTTTAGTTAAACAATGATCTGTTTGTTTTAGACACGGTAGTCCTCAGGAAGAAATGTCTTGATGTAGACTTCATTGATTGGTCTCTGCTCTTTCATTCTCGGAGATTTGAAAATGAATGGCTGTAGTAATAGCGAGAAGAGAGGAATATGTTCTTGTGAAGAACTGTGAAAGAAATGTGCAGCAATGACGTCAGAGTAATCACATTGTGCGACCTTGACAGCGTAAGGGAGGCTCCATTTTAGGGCCTCTGAGCAATTTCAAAGCGAAATGAGATTCTGATTATGAATACGAACCACGATTTTACTCAATGGGTGATTCAGTGAGGCAAGGAGCCTGGGGAGGGGAAGAGTGGAGAAGTCAATGAAGGAGCCAACTCTTGCTTTGTCAACCGTGATCCCATCGTGACCGCGGTTGTAGCCGGAGGAGGGGCATATCTTACTCTCCCTTACGGCATCATATCATCTATGCTTCAGCATCCCTATCACGAGCATCCGTCGGAGCCCAAGGACTTGAGCCAGCATCGATCCATCATGGTCGACTCTGCTGGAGGGACATCTACGCCACCGGCACATACACCACCTACTCCTTACCAGGATCCTATAAAAACTACATTTGATACCCCGGCTCCATATCGAACTTTTTTTGTCACGTCGGCTTTACGTGTGTCGTTTCTGTCATATCGTATAAACAGAGGTGTATTAACGTCGTTTGTGCCAACATGGATGACATGAAGGATGCCGTTATTTGCAACACTAACTGAGGATGTATTTAATATAACGGATTAAGTACAAATATGTTTTCAAAGCGTTTCAAAGAACGGGATAGATCGGAAAAAATAGGTATAATACATGATAAATTTACTAATTTGGCTTTGAAGAAGACGGACGTGTAACACCGTTTGTGCCAACAAGGATGACACATAACTGTTATTTGTAACACTAACGGATGATAGATTTGATATAATGAAGTAAGTATAGATATGGTTTCGAAGCGTTTCAAAGAACGGAATAAATCGAAAAAAATAAATATAATACATGATAAATTTTCTAATTTCGCCTATAAAAATTCTATAAAAATTCTCTTACAATAGTTTTGTCGCTTTATGAAATGATATTTTTTTATTGGGTTTGCATTTAAGTCGTTGATGTGGTGGTGGGACCAGACAAGCTTATTATGTAATAATTTGGACATTCACAATCTTTTCCTTCCATTTTAATATCGGTGAAAAAATTTGCAAAATATATAAAAATGTTTTAAAATTTTTAAAATAATTTCCGGAAGTTGACCTAAGAAAAAAAGTTTGGTTAAGTAATTTTGATACCGTATAGCCTATTTCACGAATTTATTTCCTTTTCCTCCTAGACCTTTTAAATTATGATTGATTGGTCTCCAATGATTAATAAAAACTAAAAACAAAAGAAAGCAGCCAAATATAAAATATACACAGATTGAAGTTGTATAGCACTCGTTTTAGTAACCAGAAGCAACGGCCACAACTACTCAGCCCATGAAGCTCGCTCGTAGACTTCAGCCGCGAGTCAGATGGACCACTTTGTGATCTCTGCTGGAGGAAAATATCTACCTGAGGCCTACACCTGCGGGGAAGGATGCCTCTATGCCTTCCACAGACTATGCGTTGAGGCTCCTCCCAGGATAGATAACCATCCTTTCCACCCCGCCCACTCTCTTACCCTCTTCCATCACCAGTCCAAGTTCTCATGCTGTGCTTGTGATGGTGGTTTCCCAGTCGGCAGTGTTTTCAGGTGTGAAGACAGCGACTTTATTCTTGACCCTTTTTTTTTTTTTTGGGTAAGCAACTTTATTCTTGACCTTTGCTGTGCTTTGGCTACTCTATTGGATCAAGAAGGCTCCCCAGAAGGGGCAGCCCCAGCGCAGATCGTCCACCCAATTCATCCCCCCCGTCTGACTTCCTCTTCGACAAGGAATGACTTTATTGTGGGTGAAAACTGCAACCTCTGCCGGGGAAGTGTCGAACACTATGGGCACACGTGTTATCAACCTTTTTGTGAGTTCCTAATCCAGAAGAGATGTGTCAAAGAACTGTACTATGCAGATGGGACTAAAGCTCCTTATATTTATCACGAACATCAACTGGAGATTTTCCTTGGAGACGACGCGGGCTCTACAAAATGTGCATATTGCGGGTCCGGCAAATCAGGCGAGTTCATTGGCTGTTCAAGCTGCCAAATTTTTCTTCACAAGAACTGCATTCAAGGGCCAGAGGTTCTTCAGTACCCTGCTCATCAACATAATTATCTGGTCCTGTTCATTTTTCCTGTCAACCGTCACGACCAAACTGTGAATCTTGCTTAAGTTCCACAAAAGGCGAGTTGTGCTATTCTTGCCCTGACTGTGATTTTTGGGTGCACGTGGGAGGTGCCCTCCAGACAGTGGCTTATTGTGAGAAGGGTATGAGCCACGATCATCATCCAGATCATCTGCTCACTTTTGCCATAATGGTTTATAGGTCCCCGCTTCCTCGCTGCATGGTTTGTCGGGAAGGTGTTCGTTACTTCAACTTCTCCGGCGTTATCTGCGCATTTTACATTCATTTCTTATGTGCCCTTCGTGTTCCTACTCTGAAACACTGCCTCCATGAGCAACAAATAGCTTCTGCATTTGGATGTGGCCCCTTCCATGGAATGTGCTGCAGAACTAGCATGAACACCCCTCTTTTCTGTTGTGCACGTTGCAACTTTAATCTTCATGATAAGTGTATGGAACTTACACCAGTCATAAAAAGTGAGATCCATTGGCATCCATTGACTCTACATGAAAACTTCATTGAGGATGATTCTGGAGAATACTACTGCGAGCACTGTGAGAAAACAAGGGACATTCGGTTGGGTGTTTATGTATGTGGACACTGCAGGATTAGTCTACCACGAATTTATCATATAGAGTGTGTTTTGCCCGAGGTACATCACAAATTCCATATCTCGTCGAGGATATGTCTGCCATATTTGCCAACCGTAGCTCTAACATATGTCCTATTTGCTAGTACATGTACTAATATGATTGTCACCATGGCATTGGATTGTGCGATATGAGTTTAAAATCTGTGGCTAACTTTTTCGAAATGATCCTATTCAATGAGTGGTTTATGTAGTGTAGATGTTTGACTTCTGTTACACAGAAGGTCAATGCTTATCATCAAAACCTATTCAACAATTACCAACATCAGGTTCTACGAATATCAATTCCATAAACCATGTCCATGAAAAGTAATATTCACACCTTTTACAATAGTCCATGCTATAGGAAACATCCCATCGTTTCCATCGCGTCTAACGGCGGTCGACAATATCCCTCCAGCTTTATGTTTTAAAAAAGTACCATCGAATCCATGCACTAATGGATGAATGCAAACAAATAACCCCCTCAACGTTGTATATAGGCCACTATACAGCGTCAAATCACAACAAAGTTCGAAACAAGCGGATATCTCCTTTTCAAAGCTGCCAGATAAGATCTAAGTCCTTTAAAATGTTCCTTTATTGTGCCTTCAACTAGTGTCTCTGCCAACCAACTAGCTTTATAAACTTTCATCAAAGGAACCTCAACCTTGAACTTTTCCATCACCTCTTGTTGTATCTCCCTATCTATACAACCGCCTTTGCGTATTTTACCTTGAACAATCTGATTTGCCAACTATTGGGTTGTTGCTAGACGATTATGCGTGCTACCCAACAAGTATGCTCAGGCACAACACTTCTAATGACAAATGTGTGTAGATCCCCAAATTGGTCACAATTGTTTTGATTGCTCGAAATCTGCAATTTCCGTTTGATTTGCCTCAGAAACCCTTATCCCCATGGTCTTATCCTTCGTCAAAAATGGGAAATAGGGAAACAATCCTAGGCGATTCTTGGGCTTTCCTGATTTTGATTATACCCAGACGACCATAAAAAAACCTATCCCTCACCGAAAAGAACCACCACCGCCGTTTCCATCCTTCAACAGTTCCTGACCAAGGTACATGCAAGTGAAACGAACCCCATAGCAGCTTCCCCAATCCTTGATATCTCGAAGCGGACTTGGACGCCATGAACAGCCTCCATGCCACCGTTGTCGAACAACCTCCACTCCTCGCTCAGACCGGGCTTCACACCGCCGCCAGCTCCTGGATCTGTCTTCCCAAAAACCAGAAGCTATCTCGACTTCCAACGCTGCCCTCGGACATCAACTCACCAGCCTCAGTCGCCATCGATTTAGCCACCCCCCTCCAACAACTCACCCCTTCTCCGATCCTCCAGATCCAGCCATGTCGTCGGCGGCCACAAGCAACCCCGACACTCCCAGACTCAACAACAGCGAGACCTTCAATGTGTTATCCATCTTCAACCATGAGCCACACAACCTCCAAGGACAGGACTTCACACATAGAGCCGTCTGCTTGTTTTAGTTGCTCCTTCTCCAACGAAGATTGTACCCATTCAAAATGGCATATTGTTGTACAACATTATGCATTTGCTTAGGTGTCTCAAAACACATGCCCAGCCTAAAGGAAATGCTGTTGTGATCACATTGAGGATCATAAATAGAAAGTTGACCAATAAGCTTCTTTCTTCTAACTCCTATTGTAGAGATTCCATCATCAACGGCTAATTTCATCATTTGTTTTCTCATATTCACTGACAACTTCATCACCACTACCTACCACATTCTCACCCTCTTCCTCCATATGAACGTCCTCAGCCTCGTCATCAACCCGCATATGCTCAACCTCTGACTCAGTCTCAACCTCTTCAGTACCCTCAAACATATGCTCATTCTCATGATCTCCCTCCTCTGAACTATCACCATCTTTAGACTCCTTCTCCGTACTATCCCCTTCCTTATCTGACCCCTCACAATAAACTTCTGGTATGCCATTGTTCTCACAGCCATTTACCATCTCCATCCCTACTTTTATCTGTAGTAATTTCCCTCAACGGACTATTCCCCGACATTTTATACCACATTTTCCTCACCTGAATGTTGGAATCTTTAGCTAGTGCAATTAGAGTGAAGTGACTAACTTAGTCACTATCTACAGCACCAACTTCACTATTCTGCCACCATTGTAGGGAAAACCTCCGGCAAAACTCACTACCCCAGTAACATGCATCCATACATCCAGTCTCTTCATCTTAAAAGTAGAGATGAGTTTAAAACAACGAAAATCGGCAACAATCACACTAAACAAACTCCAATAATCACCCTAAACTCCAACCCCTATAGTAATCCTTACCAGTAAACCTAGAAAAGAAACATCAACTAACCTTAAGCTTTCACTTTCAGGCCAACCTTCAATATATATGCCCTACGTTTCTGAGATTCTTCGGTTGGGACGAAATGAGGGTCGTTTTGTAACTCTCTGATTTTTTGGATGAAGTCTAATTGGTTGGGTCGGGGGACGATCTGGGCGTGGTGGGGTTTGTGGGAGGGAAGGGTTGTTTTTTTTTTTCATTTTAAATTTGATAAACTAAAATAAATTAGGATTATGATATATGATTGTACACGGTGGAAATACACGTAAGAAATTACATTCCGCCGTCACGCCAAGTAGGACGAAGGCAGCCTTTCGCTTTGGTCATAAATAAGCCGGAATTTAAAGTTATGGATATAAAAGAAAGAAATAGAAGAAATGGACGTAAAAAAAGGTGGGGGCATATATCGGCCAAAATTCTAAACAAAAGGGAGAGTCTCGTGGAAACCCAGCTGCGGGTGAGCCCAGATCCGATCCACGCAAAGGACCAAAAAAATATAACACCACCAAGGAAAAAGTCGAGCCTGTCAATAATTATGAAGAAAATGTCGTTCATTTCCAATCTGTTGCAATCGATTGAACAAGTCACTTATTAAATTCTCAACCTCGAAGATTTGTCGAGATGCTCTAAACAATAATTTCATGTAAATAAATAAAAAATTCATGATCAGATTTCTACGTGTGAATATAGAGATCGAAATGGATAAAAGGATACCGTTGTCCCCCCCCCCCCCCCAAAAAAAATAGTTGTCATTGTCACGAGTATATTAATTGCTTGAATCAAAAGTCGTTGTTTGTGTGGGGTCGAATGCAAATTTAATTTTTGAGGGGTAGGGCCTGATCGTCTTTAAATTTTTTTTTTTTGTTAAACTAAGATATGTCAATTGGGACTGCTAGGATTTGTGGTTGATTGCATTCTGCATAAATATCTTATACTGTTCATTTGTTGGTTAAGAGATGTCCAGTATGAAGTGAAGAACGAGAGAGGCAATCCCTGTGAGTTAAGAGGTTAAAAATAGCGTCTCAACTTTGAGTTTGTGAATATTCTTTCCGGTCCCAAAACTCAGGCCGACATGACCGAACGACATAAATTCCACGTTTTTGTTTTTCATCAATATCTCATCGAAACCTAATTCGATTCAACGCGCTTACGAATACTTTCGAACGTCCATATCTTTTTTGTTATCATAACTTGAGTTCAGTGGACTGAAGGATACCAACAACTTAAATTTTAAATCTTGTGTAGCAAACATACTTTAGACACATAAATCATTTCCTTGAAATTTAGTAAGAGGAATATTTTAAATTTATTAAGAAATAATTAACTGTGGATGCCATCATTATGACTCCAAGAGGAATGATCAAGACTAGGGGTGAGCATAGGTTCCGGTAACTGATCGGAACCGATACCATAGGGTCGGTGTCAGTACAGGTTTTCGAATAGATCAGTTAGGTTCTAAGTTCTAAATTTTTGAAAACCAGCAGTACCAAGTACGGTTTTAGGTTCTCCCATCGGAACCAACCCGGAGAATCTGGAACCTAACCTAAATTTTATCCAAGTTTCGGGTTCCTAAATTTTACCCAACCCTATCTAAATTTTACTTTACCCAACCCGGTTCTGGTTCTCCCCTCGGCACTTGATCACACAAGAACTTTTCCTCGTAGAAGACACAGTTGACGGCAAACTTGAACGCCTTGAGCCAACTCTTTACCTTCGTCTCGAGCGTCTCCCACTCCATCTTCTATATCCTCGAGCTCGTGACCGTCTGGTTGACACCAGCATTGTAGAGTGCCTCCTGGACTATCTATTTCCTCACTAACTTATAAATATTTACGCACTCCTTTCCATATCCAGCCCCGATCATGCACTCTGCAATCGCCCTCAGATCAAACATGACCAATCCAGAGCTCGAGTGGGTCGATTCAGAGACGGAGGTGGCATCAACAGGTGACCCGAGGCTGTCATCCTCGGAGGCCTCATCATCGAAGAAGTTCCAATAATTAGATTCGGCGACGATGGGCCCGCTGACGCCCTAGGGGGATGACCGGTTCGACTGCGAAGAAACCGTCTCAGGATCTAAGAAGCTCCGGTTCGAGGACAGAATCCGGTAGAACTCCCCCTCAAGGTGGACCATGACAGTACGCATGAGGGACTGAGCTAGAACCAAGTTCGGAGACGAAGGGTCGTGCTCGGCACAGTACTGCATCGCAGCCTGGAGTGAAGTCACAGACCTTAGGAAGCGGTCGGAGTCGTGCTAGTTCCCTTCGTTGCCAAAGAGGGAGGAGGACTAGTCCTCGGCATCGTACTAAGAGATGAGGGCCCAAGCAACCTCGACGTTCTCGTCAGTGATGGTGGAGGAGAGGGAGCGGCGTGCGGGGGACGAAGGAGGTGGGGATCGTGCGGGGCAGTGGAAAGGGCTCTGGATCAAAAGTTGTTGAGGGATTAGCAAGTGTGGAAGTGTGGACATGGTATCGAAACCGGTACCAGAACCTACGGATTGGTTCTTGGGTGGTTCTTTAAACCACATGATAGGTTCTAGGTTCTAAAAATAAGGAATCGGCCATTACAGGGTAGGTTCTAGGTTCCACGTCCGGAACCTACCGACCCGGAAATTGCACACCCCTAACCAACACTCTTTGCTTGCTTTATCATTAATGTCGATGTATATCTTCACTATATATAGACGCATACCTTTAGCAACAGAAATTTCGGGCAACAAGTCTCGGTACCATCTGTGGATCAACGGTCCAGAATATATGCCCAAAGTATATGAACCCCAGTAAGGAGGTATCTGTGGAAACATACCAGACGAAGGCTTGTGGGCGAAACGGTTATCAAGCGACGGGGCTCCCAGGCGATTAAGTTCAAGGTGATCAAGCAGTAGTTAACTGGATGAGCGAGGAAACTCTGCATCGAAGCCTAGTCGGCGATCCTTTCCCTGACAACATCGACCAGGATTATCCCTTTTCAAGGGGATATCGCATATCTGAATTTTCTCGTTTTTCGGGCGAAGAAGGTATTTCTCCTGCGGATCATATCGCTCGCATTACTCACTATGTTGGAGAAGCTGCTACTAATGGTTTCTAAAAGCTTCGGCTGTTTCCTAGCTTCCTCATGGGAGCAGCCTTTACGTGGTATGTCAATCTTCCCTAAATTCAGTGAAGAATTGGAAGGACATGCAGGTGCAATTCACTATGGCGTTCGCTCAAACTGACCTAGCTGTGACACTGTAGGATCTCACCCATATGAAGCAAAATAGCTAGGAGAACCATGACAAGCCTCTACATCTGAAGTTCAAAACCTCTACATCTGAAGCCAAGCTCATAACCATAGCTCGGGATTCCCTCTTTCTTAGGCTCAGGAAGAAGCTAGAGGGAGATGTATTCATGGATTGGAACGAGTTGGCCATAGGGGTCATCCGATATGAGAACCTCCTCAGAGAGAAAACTCAGGCGAAAGAAAACCTAATTATAGGACCCTTGGTGACTTACCAAATAGAGCCAGTTGTAGACGTCTGTAATACCTCAAATAAGTTGTGGGTTACAATGTCATGGATAGCACAATACAACCACCTAAAAATTTGTCGCAGGCGAACTTTACATAAAATCTAATATAAATACAAAAAGTGTAAAAAAGGGGAATCTGCCGACGAAATCGTTGGCCAATCATGCAGCCGACCAGCATCCAGTTCCTACGCCAGCGGCAGAACACCTGAATTGGCAGCCGACGCCACATATACAAACCCGGCACAGTTGCAAGCAACAGCAAATGCAAACACAACAGCGGCCACAGGGATCGTCGTCATCCCCTCTTCAGGCGAGCATGTCGTTACCAAAACAAATGGGCTCGTCGCAGACAATGGCGATTCAACATATCACAACTGCGGCCCCAGCAACAGCAACAGCAGCAGCTCCTGGCTCAGTAAAATCAGCCCAATCGCATTAATGGCAGAGCCAAGCAAGGGAATCGACATGCTACTGGAAAGGCATATCAAGGTCATCAGAACGCTAGTAATTCAAGCAAGCGTTCACAGAGCCATCAACAGAGATTACCTGGTGTTAGTGGCAATGGCTCAGCCACAAATTAACTAACAACGCACAACAAATGGAGACAGAGACATCACTCACCATGCTGGCTGTTCTCACACGACAAGACCAAGGTTGCGAGACAATCAGAAGTCGAATCCATCTTCATGACCATTCTGCCCATTCCTTCGTGGAGGCACGAGAAGAAGCACAAGTCCATCAGATCCTTTCAAGCAGCAGCAGTCACAGCAGCCCCCCTCAACTCACCGCAGGCTATCACCGGTAGCCGTGGTAGTCTTCTGGAGCAATGCTGGCTTTCCTTCTTGAGGGGAGTGCCGCAGCTGATCGGATGAGGGGGGAAGCCTTCCATAAGAAGAAAGGAGAGAAGCAAAAAAATAAGAGGGGGGGAAAGAGGAGAACCTGGGTTGCCATTCCCGTTCCCGTTCCTCGATCAATTCTGCCTAAGACCGTTCTCCCCTTGGGCACAGTCTCATCCAGCCGACCTCCAGCATCAACGAATCCCTGCCAAGGTAAGGATGAATCAACGACGCGGAAATCCCCTCGACGACCAACCCAAGCAGAGTGCACGGCGGTGACAGCAAAGGAGAACGCCATACCTCTGGTCGCAGCCAGCTTCAACTTCACTGCACATCGCAGTCGGCTTCCACTTCACTGGACTCGCAACAAGCTTCAGCCTCACTGGATATGTCAGTCGGCTTCAGCTCCTTTGGACATCTCAACCGGGGCGACGGCTCCAACTTCATCAGCTTCATCAACCACTCCCGTTGACAACGGACGTCCTCCTGCAACAACAACATAGATGAAACTTCCTCCTTATACGACGAAACTAGCTTCAATCAACTCCAGGCCCTCCTTATTTTAATCTGTTTGTTTTCCTTGCACAGGTGTATACCTTGAATACAACGATCCTCCGGTCTTTCGTAGCAAATCAGCTCCACAATGGCGGAGTAGCAAACCCGTAGCAGTAGCCCAACGACGGCAACGAGTTTCGGTCCCCCCTCTCAACGTCCTTAGCAACCCGCAACACCAAGATCAGTCCCAAGGTGACTCTCTGTTGCAGCTCCCCGGCAACGGCGCCAGCGCTATGGCGAACCCACTTCCTGACGCCCCACAAACGGCAGCAACGAAGCCTCACTTCCCGGCGCCCAGGTTCTTCAGCGGCAGGCGACCTGTCCTCCCAGAACAACAGCTTCCCCCGGCGCTTCCGACAACACTGCAGTAACCGGTCGCCGCCTTCCTTTGATGTCCTCTCTCCAGCATTCTCCCGCAGCAACCGCAATGGACCTCCTTGCTTCCTGACCAGAACCACTCCCGCCTCTCCCCGGCCAGAGCTACTCCCCGACGCTCCCTGGCGACCCCTGGTGCTCCCCGACCAAGTGTGTCCCCGGCGGCCATCTATTCCTCCGACACCCCCTAGCACAGATTGGACTCGGCAGTCCCACCTCGCTCTGCCCACAACGGACGGCTCAGCAAACCACGGCTACCCCGACCCCATCAGCGGCTTCCCTGGTTCTCCCCGCCTTCCTTGGCTCCTCCCACAATGCAATCCATGCCCTGACGTCCCTACTCGACCTCACCCCGCCGGCCCTTCCATCCTGCCGCCGTGACGCTCCTCCCCAGCGGCGACCAGGCTCCGGAGACACAAGCTCCCACGGCGCCCTCCAGGTCTAGCGGCAGACCTCCACGGCAGCTACGGACCTCACTTGCCCAGCCGCCGACCGAACTCTTCCAGCCCTCCAGCAGCTCCACGGCAGCCCCGGCGAATCCCCCCCTTCAGCGTTTCCTGACAGCGGCAAACCTTCCCGGCGTCACCCACAGTAGCCAAGCAACCCCTCCCCACGGTCGCCTCCCGATCCGACCTTGGCGGCCACAACAACCCCCACAAAGACCCAGCCGCAGTAAACCCATCCTCCTTTACCCTCGGATCTGACCCCTGGCGGTCGGCTCTCTCCCGGGTGCGGTAGATCCGGATCTTCTTCGGCACCCCCCCAGCGACCGATGGTGACCGGTGCTTCCAGACCCGAGCCCTATGCCGTTGCCGTCTGCTTCATCCATCAGGGAGCCAACCACGCGACAAGCCCCGAAGCGCGTCCCCCTTGGTCTTGATTTCTTCACTGGCAAAATCGAAGGACTTTCCCTCAACTGGATGCCACCGAAGTCTCCGAAGCCCTCTTTTCCTTTCAGCCTACGGATGTCCACAGCAATAGTGGATGGGCTTCAACGGTTGGGCCTGCCGTTCCCTTTCCAGGTAATAAATCCATTACATTTCATAGTTTTGATTTTTTTGTTTTATGTGAATGATTACAATCTTAACGAATTATTTAATCCGATGTTTTTAAATAGTGTCATTTTTCCTTTTTTTGAGTGTATTGTTTCTGATTGGTTTTACCCAAATTTTTTTAGGATTTTAATTCTTACGTTTTTTTTTTTGCGTACTTGTGAATTAATGCTTAATATACATTATTAACATCCATCTTCCTTTGTTTTGCATGAAAAACACGAGGAAATTTCTCGGATATCATCAACAATTTACGCCAAGTGCATATCTCCGATCAAAACGGTAAGACAAGCCTTACCATTCTCAATTTAATTGAATTTCGTCCGAATTCGACGATAATAACCACTTCTTTATTTTTCTTTGCATATACATCGAGTATCTAATCTCGGAAGATCAATTTCAAAATTTCGAAGATTAACTCGAAGGCGCGTGTATCAAACCGCGTGGATCCACCCCGGCCTAAAAACCGTGGTTTCCAAGGCTTAAAGTGGCCTCAAACTCAATCAAAGGTACAAAGGGGAGGTGTGGGCCTCCCTGAATTTTTATTCAAATCCACTTGTAACGGGTTGCGGACCCAAGTGTATAGGCCCGCAATCACCGCCCTTCCTCGCCCTTTTGATCTAAATAATTGTTTGTGATTGCGCGTATGCTTAGGCTTTAGGTTTTACGTCGCATGATTGGTTTTAATCAAACAAACCTAAATTCGGGTCGCACGCCCGTTAAAACGTCGATAAAAGTCCGGCCTACTCCCGGATCGGGCCCAAGACCCGTCACTCAAAAGTTAAACTTTTTTGGACAAATCGCCGCCCTTTCGCATGTTTTAGAATACAAAGGTTAGTAAATAGGAATCCCCGAACCCAACTCTGATTTTTCCGACTTAAAATCACATTTTTAACTAAGTCAGTGGCGACTCCGAACAATTTACCAAAGCTAAACTACACCCTCTTTTTTTGGAGCCATTTAGGATGAGGTGACGGCAAACCGAGCCGCTCCTTGGGCCCTTCTAAAAATTCGCGAGCACGGTCTTAACGCAGCTTTTCGCTCGCCACCTTCAGGGAACTGGAGATGGTTGGCGAAACGTCCCGCAGACCCGCTCGCGAATCAAGGGAAGTCCTAACCCCGGGTCCCCTTTCCGCAGCGTCCGGCGTTCGAGCCGGAACGTCGACCGAACTGGTCCTTGGGGGAGCGGGCCCGGATCCTCGGGTTGCCCGAACCGCCATCGCGCGTGTTAGGCCGAAGGGCGCGCGTACATCCCGGATGGCGATTCCGCTGGGGAAACTCCGCATGCAGATTCCTACCGAAAACATTTTACAAACCACATGCGGAGGGGTGTTATTTGTTTTCGCATGTAATTGATTGGCTCGGTGCCCTTTGTATGATCTCCTACCTGTGTTTGTTTACCACTTTATTAGGTATACATAGGTAAGTGCCTATACCCGGGACTAGGATCTTTAGGGGGTCACCGAAAGGCATGGCCTCGCTGCTTCCTGCGGCTTGTAGGCTACGGACCGAGACCCGCCTCCCTTAGTCCGAGGGAGGTCTTAGAAACCTTCATCCGAGTCTAGAATTGCTTGCCCACTACAGGTACTAGACGCCGCACGTGCATTTGCTTGTTACTAAGTGACTGCTACTCGTGCAGGGACAGGTTCAGGTATGTGTTGTATGCGATAAACCGTGACACCAACTCTGTTCATTTTGCAGCGGTTTGGGTTGGTCACGGGGGGTTCCAAATTCCTTTTCTCCTTCCCTAACTCCTTTTACCGCTTTAATACATTCATACACATTCATGATCGCGTGAATGCATTTCAATTCACGATTTTTCTTATAATACCATACATTGTATTTTACTTGAACACGATTGCACAAATTGCGTGCTGAATCATACCATACTAGGGTTAGGGATTGGAATGTTATCATCCTGGATTGACACCCTATTATGCAGCAAGACTTCACGGAGCCCATCGCATTGCGACAGAAGAACATGCCTAACGCCCACCACCTCCACCGGTGGTTGCCGCTGCTGAGGCCATCCGAGCTCGAGTTCGTGCAGTCCAAGCTCAAGGGGCTCTTTCACCTCGTTCACATAGAGTTGGATTGGGCTCTCTTGCAGAACCTGGTGGGGCGCTGGGGATTTGAGGCTGGCACCACTCTACGAAGAGTACATCAACTTTGCTGAGATGCCCCACAGCACGGGAATACTGCCCCTGCCTCGGATCGACAAGCCGAAGGAATATATAGCGAGGCTTCTCCAAATCCCGTCAGCAAGTGTACCCGGACTGTTCCATTCCCAAGGAGACTTCAGCGTCAATGGCATCATCGATCTGCAAATGACGCCGTACAACCCACGCATGGGAGAAGGGTAAGGATCGGCACGAGCGTTCATCCTGCTTTTCGTCGGGACGATACTGTACCCGCAGAATGAGAAGACAATCAATAGGCGAGCCGTCTACATTACCAAAGCCATTTTGGAAGGCACTCCTTTCCTGCCCAACCTGATTGGAGAAACCAACTTCAGCCTCACCAACATTGTGCGTGAAGCCAGGCGAGGAGTTCGCAACTACCGAATGACCTTCTGTCCAGCCCTACTGCAGGCGTGGTTCTACACACATCTCGGGATCACAGGAGAAGCCTTCACAAGATAGCACATACCGGGACTGCTGGCCCGCATCGTGGGGCGTGCCCGCCTTCCCATACGCACCTTTATTGGAGTCGACGCTCTATTCCGTTTTCTGGAGCTGGCCGACTTCTATCAGAGAGCCCCCTGCTTTGACACGGATGATGCCATCACTTCCTCGACGGACGGATACTTCATTCCAATCATGGGGTTCGGAGGCACTTCCTACTACGCGCCATTTCAAGTCCGACACCAGTTGGGATTGACTCCGAGGACCAGAGCACCTCCACAGTAGCTCTTCCGACCGCTCAGCCTCGACGACAAAGTGATCAAGACAGCACTCCAGAGGGTGATCGCGCACATCTCCCGCACATGGATGACCCTCACGGAGGAAATCTGCGAACTTCCACCGGAACCCGAGGAGGATGATCGCGCAGCTCAGTCCCAGTGCTTCTGGAGGAAGCGTCACACTTAGTGGGATCGTCTCTGACTGATGATGTCATCGTGCTGCTATCGGGCCAACGAACCCATTCTATCTTTCCTTTCAGTTCATTGTGTTTTAACTTTTACGAAGATGTTGAACTTATTGGTTTCTATCTAATTAGTTTCTTTTGGGGTTAAATTCGAGTGAGAACAATCCAATCCCTACATTAGACGCACCATGCATCACTACATGTCATGCATCCATAGTACCACTACTTGATGCTGATTGGATTTTCCTTTGTTTTCACCCAAGGTACTGAGCAATAGCTCCATACCGAAAGCGCCCCAAATATCATGCCATCCGAGCAGTGATGGCCGAAGCTTCGGCAGGACAAGCACTGACTCCCATGGTCCTGTCTCCGGCAGCGGAAGAAGAGATGGCCCCGGCTGCCGGAGTCACCATTGCCGTCCCGTCGCCCGCCGCCATTGACTTCTCGGCCGCAATGGAAGCTGCCTCACCTTTCCCAATGTTCGCCTTCCCGTCGTTGCCCCAGACAATCCTCACTATCGGACAACCCTTAGATGGGAGGACCTCACCGATGTACGTCCCACCGCTGGTTGCGTCAACAGCGCCGTCGGTGATATCGTCAACTTCTCTTCTGACGGCAGCTCCCCTCAGTTCCACCTCAAACATACTGGCCCAAGGCGCCCGCCCTCCTTCACTAGGAGACAAGGTGGAGTCTCTCACAGCCGAGCCCTCTTCTTTGAAGACGATGATGGCTGATCTTCTCCAACGACAGCTAGCAGCCACCCCTGCTCCTGCCACCTTCCAAAAGCCCCACCTTCCTCCTGTCATGCCAGGACCCCAAACATCAACATACCCATTCCATCCTAACCTAAACACTTCACCAAACACTCTACCTCCCTATAATCCGATCATGCCCGGATCCGCTACTTCCACAAGTGTAGCACCTTTATCTAACCCGTACATAAGTGGGAGCCACCCCTTTCCCTACCCACGCCTCAGCCATATCTACCTCCATACTACCCTCAACCAACATCCCGAGGGCCAACTCCCTACCTCCCAATGTCGTACGGGCCAACTCCCCACACCCACACTCAAACAACCGGGCCAACTCCCTACCCTCAAACAACCTTCACACCCCCCACTTTCAGAATTTCCCAGCCAAATTGCCATCCCCTCAGTTCCGCATGTGGAACCAGCCTTGCCAAGCCCACAAACCCGTAACGCAGCGATCGTCGACGAGTTATTTGGCGAGCAATAACAGACCAGTGCTTTCAAGACAAGGCTCGAGGCTAGGATTGCCTCAATGCAGCAAGAAGAGACTCGCCGCATAGCAAAGTTGGAAGAGCGCCTGAATGCCATCCAGGGGTATCGGGCACACAACTGGGAGTACACTAACTACCAGATCCCTCAGATTGAAGTCCCGCCAAAGTTCAAGATGCCCGAATTTGAGAAATTCCGTGGAAACAGTTGCCCGGAACTACATCTCAAGCACTTCTACCAAAAGATGAGAGTATATCCAGCAGACGATAAATTTCACATCGCCAAGTTCCAAGAGAGTTTGGCGGAATCAGCGCTGCACTGGTACTACACCAAGGATGTTAGCCAGTACACAACATTCAAAGACCTGGCCCTAGACTTCCTCAACTACTACAGCTTTAATGTTGAGATGGCGCCTACAATCTCGGATTCGCGGAAATTGAAAAGATACCGCACCGAAGACGTTAAACAGTTTGCCTACCGGTTCAGGCATATCGCGTCTCAGATAAAGCCGGCGCTTACAGAACGAGAACTCATCGACGAATTCCTCCAGCTGCTTCCACGTGAGTACATGCCCTACATGATCGGGCAGACATTCTCCATCTTCGCTCAAGCAGTCATCAATGTGGACAAACTTGACGGAGTAAATCGAAAAGGGCTAATCCCTTCCCCTTCAGCAAAACCGGCAGTGAAGCCTAAGCCCCAGGAGCTTATTGCGACTGCTGAGCAGAACAGGCAATCGATGAGGGCAACCCCACCCCCGACCTCGTACGCGCCAAGGACGTATATCGCAGCCACGCTCAGGCCCCCAGCCCCGGCAGCGACTCGTTTTAGACCCCCAGTCAACATGGCAGGACAGCAGCAGCCAAGGCCTGCATAAATGATCCCGTCACCCGATCCCCTGGATGTCATGTTTGTTCGATTGAGGGACATGGGTTTCATCAAGCCCGTTGAAGCCAAAGCAACCAATCCCTCATCGTTTGGATACAACCCCAAAGCAGTTTGTCAATACCACTCAGGAGCAACGGGGCACGACACCAAGGATTGCATTGTTCTGAAGTTCAAGATTCAGAATCTATTGGATGAAGGAGCCATCACATTTTCCGCGCCTGCAGCTGCCCAAATGTTAAGAGCTATCCTCTTCCTGAGCATGTAAATTATATCGGGGCAAATTTCTTCTCAGTTTTGGCCGAACAGGAAGAAGAAGTGAACACGTATGAATATGAGTACGCACAACCAAGGAGTGTCAATGTCGTAAGCGTCGGTCGTGGTCGATGTCAAGGCCGCAGCCGAGGTCGAGGAAGAGGTCGTGCGCCCCAGTCCAGCAGAAGTGTTCAGCCCACTATCCTGCCGGATGGATTTACATTAGTTCCCTCTCGGCGCCCAAGGACGCCTTATGTTTATATTTCGTCGGGATCAGCACAACCTGAAGCGTGTCAGACAGAATCATTGCCTGCAACGGAACCAAGGATTCCGGTCGTGATGGGACCCACCTGCGCGTCTCTCAGCCCATAAGTTGAATTAATTACCCGCTCCGGAAGGGTAGTGCCAGCCCCTGAAGCCTCGTCTCCAGCCGAATCTTCGAAGCCCAAGGCGCCTTCAAACGAGCAAATCCGCAAGGTGATTTATACGGTGAAGGGAAGCGACTACGATATAGTCGAGCAGCTCCGAAAGCAGCCAGCCCAAATCTCACTATTCGACCTCATCCATTCATCTGACAAGCACAGGGAGATGTTGGAGAAGTTTCTAGCCGAGGTACATGTGCCAGAGCAGGTTGAAGTCGCGGCGTTAGATGCGTACATGAGCAGCATACTGGCAAACAACATAATTACCTTCTCGGAAGATGATCTACCGGAATAGGGGCCGGATCACAACAATGCTCTCTTCATCACGCTCAAGTGTCGTGATACCATCATCTCCAAGGTTCTCATCGATGGCGGGTCAGGGGTTAATATCATCCCGTTGGCGGTAGCTCAAAAGCTCGGCATCAACTTGGAGAAGCTTTCACAATCCAGCTTAACTATTCGGGCTTTCGACGGCACGAAGCGGCAGGCCCATGGGGAAGTTATGTTGGAGATCAAAGTTGGGCCAACCCTCTTCTCTACCCAATTCCAGATTCTGGAGACTGCGGAGTCCTTCAACATGTTGCTAGGGCGTCCATGGATTCACCAAGCTGGGGCAGTTCCCTCAACGCTTCATCAGATGATTCGATTTTCCTCTATGGCAAGCTCATCACAGTTCGGGGAGAACATTCAATGGAGCTTTGCCATGAGATTGACATGCCATACGTGGGAGAGCCAACCGAAGAGCCATCAACAACACAGACCTTGGAAATGGTCAACATGGTGAGACGTGACTACAAATCGGATCCTTTGATGACATGGGGCAACATTAGTGCCGCAAAGGAATTCCTTCGACATGGGTATCAACCGGGCCAAGGACTCGGAATCAGAGGACAAGGGATCGTCTATCCGATCACTATTCCAACTCCTGCAGGGACTAGTGGACTAGGGTTCACTTGCAAAATGCGGCGTAAACAGGGCAATCACACCAGTAAACAAGTCTGCCATCCGTTTCGTCCGTTCATCTGCGGCGACAATGGAAGGCGAAATCCTGTCGGAGAAGCTGGAGAATGTGAAGATTCGGAGCGATGAAGAAATCAATGGCGAGCGGACGACTGTTGAACATGTCAACGTCATCCAAGGGAATATTGGGCTCGGTCATAGGCGTCGACCTCGCAGGCGGGCTCACTTCTTACCTCATAACGTCGCCATTCCCTGGAATCAAATACAGGCGCATTTTCAGCAAGCCGGAGCACCGTACTTTCGAGCTCCAGTGTTGCCAATGCTGCCCAGGACGCCTCCAAGGTTCGAAGCGCCTCCTCCGAACAGGCGCTTGGATTCTCCTACTACTAGCGAAGAAGCGGAGGAGAAGGAAGACGAGAAGACCAGGACACAAGAGTCCGAAGAAGAAGTTTGTATGATGGAAGTGTCGACCCTGGCCGAGTCAGACATGCCTCTCGACGGGTGAAACTTTCCATCTTTACTTTTATGCACTTAGATGGATAGAGTCTAGGGTAGGTTACCTTGCTACATTCTGGTCGCGGACTAGCAAGGTTGTCTATATGTAACGCGACCCCTAGGCAGTACCTAGGGCGTTTGTGGGATTGGGCCGCTGATGATCAGGGCAAATCTGAGGAAACGACGAGGGACCCGCTGAGTCCTGATCCCACAACATTTTCTTTTGATCATAACCGCATACCTTATTGTCGCTGAAACAATAGTTCGAATTATTCATTTCAATGCATCACTCTGATTTCTGCCCCTTTTCAGGAACGGCGCTTCGGGTACACCCGAGAACACCCCTGAACAAGATGGAGAAGCAGTAGACGACCCTAAATCCATAGAAGGATACTATGGCTTGGAACAAGGTCTTCAATGACATGAAAAACCAAAAGACATCACACTACAGAGGCCGGTTTCAATCAACATCGGAACTCAAGATGACCCCAAGGAATTGTTCGTCGGCGCAGACTTATCAAAGGATGAAACTGAAGACATCACCAACTTGCTCAAGGAATTCTCTGACGTCTTCGCTTGGTCGTACACAGACATGCCGGGATTAGATTCGGAGATTGTGGAACACAAGATTCCTACAGACCCGTCAGTTCATCCTATAAAGCAAAAGCAACGCCGGTATAAGCCCGAACTAGCCCTTGCCATCAAGGAAGAAGTGGATAAGCTGCTGAGGGTCAACTTTATCGAAGTGTCTACCTATCCACAATGGGTTGCCAACATAGTCCCTGTCATCAAGAAGAACGGGAAGGTCTGAGTCTGCGTCGACTACCGCGACCTCAACAAGGCGAGTCCCAAGGATGACTTTCCACTCCCGCACATCGACCTATTGGTGGACAATACCGCTGGATTCAACAGATTCTCTTTCATGGATGGATTCTCCGATTACAATCAGATTCGCATGGCCGAAGAAGACACAGAAAAGACAACCTTCACGACGCCCTGAGGCACCTTATGTTATCGAGTCATGCCTTTTGGACTCAAGAATGCTGGGGCAACTTACCAACGTACTATGGTGGTTTTATTTCATGATATGATGCATCGCGAAATTGAAGTCTACGTTGACGATATGATCGCCAAGTCCAAGGAAGATGAAAACCACACTGTCATTCTCTGGAAGCTATTCGAACGGCTTCGTAAGTACAAGCTGCGCCTCAACCCCGCCAAATGCGTGTTTGGAGCAACTTCGGGCAAACTTCTTGGTTTCGTTGACAGTAACAAAGGCATTGAGATTGATCCTGATAAAATCGAAGCAATTCGTGACCTCCCAGCTCCAAGGTCAGTCAAAGAGATCCGCGGCTTCATGGGTCGTGTTAACTACATCGGACGGTTCATCTCCAACCTAGCCGACACATGCAAGCCACTATTCAAGAAATTAAGGAAAGACGTCAAATTTGAGTGGGACGACGATGCAAGATCGCATTTGAGCAGATTAGGAAGTATTTGACGGAACCACCAGTTCTTGTCCCGCCAAAGCCGGGGCATCCTCTCACGCTTTATCTCACCGTCAAGGAAGAATCATTTGGAGCCATGCTCGCCCAACAATTGCCAGATGCCAAGGAGCACGCGATTTACTACCTCAGCAAGAAATTTACAGATTGTGAGTCAAGATACACAACTTCTGAGCGTACCTGCTGTGCACTCATTTGAGTTCTCCACCGACTCCGACAGTATACTCTGCATTATGAGATCCTGTTAGTGTCCGAGAATGACCCACTCAAATATCTCTTCGACAAGCCAACACTGATGGGGAGAGTATCAAAGTGGCAATTGCAGCTCGCCGAATTCGACATTCGACTCCACTCCACGAAGTCAGTCATGGGGAGAACAATTGCTGATCACATCGTTGAATATCCAGGAACGGATGATTCATCTTTGGAAATCGGACTACCAGATGAGGACATCTTGCTCATGGAACAGGAACCAAGGTGGAAGATGTACTTTGACGGTGCAGTTAATTCCTCAGGATCGGGAATAGGAGCTGTGGTAATCTCCCCAGATGGACAATATTACCCAACGGCCGCCAAGGTCACCTTTCCCTGCACGAACAACATAGCTGAATATGAAGCGTGCATCCTCGGCCTACTTCGTGCACTCGACATGCGGGTTAAGCACCTCGATGTTCATGGAGATTCGGCACTCATCATCGCCCAGACAAATGGAGCATGGCGCACTCGAGACCCAAAGCTCATTCCATATCAGGATTATCTACAAACACTGATTAGACAATTTACTGATATTGAATTTAATTATCTCCCACGAACTGATAATTGATTTGCTGATGCCCTTGCAGTGCTCGCCTCAATGATTCCGTTGGCTGGAGAAATGGACATCGAGCCCTTGCGCATCAATATTGCTGATGATCCAAGCTGCATGCATATTGAGCAGAGTCAACCCGAGGATTCCCTACCTTGGTTCACGGACACCAATAATCATTTACAATCAGGAGGGTTTCCCTAGAATAGCACGGGGAAAGAACGCAAGTTCATCCGGAGGATAGCAAGAAGTTATTTTTTAGACGGTGATACCTTGTACAAAAAATCCTTCACGACGGCTCTCATGTGATGCGTCACCAAGCAAGAAGCTGAAGCCCTCATTGTCGAAGTCCAAGAAGGGGTTTGCGGACCACACATGAACGGATACGCTCTCGCCCAGAAAATCATGCGACAGGGGTATTATTGGCTCACAATGGAAGCCGATTGCATCAAATATGTCAAAGCATGTCACAAGTGTCAGATTTACAGCGACAATGTACATGTGCCTCCAACAAGACTTTACCCGCTATTTGAACCGTGGCCGTTCTCAATGTGGGGCATGGACATGATCGGGCCCATCAATCCCAAGGCATCCAACAGGCATCGATTTTTACTGGTCGCAATCAATTACTTCACCAAGTGGATTGATGCGCAATCCGTCAAAGAAGTCACAGCAAACAACGTTGTGCGTTTCATGAGGGCGAACATCATCGCCAGATATGGAGTTCCAGAACTATTAGTCACAGATAATGGTTCAAACTTCAACAGCAAACTAATGGAATCCCTATGCATGGAATTTCGAATCAAACATCTCAACTCTTCACCGTATCGTCCATAAATGAATGGTGCAGTCGAAGCTGCCAACAAAAACATGAAGAAGATCCTTCAGAAGACAGTAGTTACCTATCGCGATTGGCACGAGAAGCTCCCTTTCGCGTTACTCGCCTACAGAACAACGTTGCGCACTTCGACTGGGTCAACTCCCTTCGAGCTCGTCTACGGCACTCAAGCAGTCATCCCGGCAGAGGTCAAATTGCCAACTCTCAGGATATCATCCCAACGCAACATGACAGAAGAAGAGAAGGCCAATCATCAAATCGCCCACCTCGACTTCATTGATGAGAAACGACTTGCCGCAGCTCACCATATGCAATGCTACCAACAACGCATGTCTAAAGCATTCAACAAAAAGGTCAAGCCAATCAGGTACAGACCAGGTGACCTCGTTCTTAAAAGAATCCTACAGAATGTCAAGGATCAACGAGGGAAATTCGCTCCAAACTACGAAGGACCGTTCGTCGTCAAGCACGCCTTCTCAGGAGGAGCAACCATCTTAGCAAAAATGGATACTGCCACAAGCAATTAACGCAGATGCTCTCCAACGATATTACACCTGAATGGTATCCAGGTCTCAAGTGGGACTTTTGAGACGATATCTGTCAGCTGAATTCTTTTACACCTCGAAAAATCACTCAGGATAAAGAAGGCTGACATCAGGGAAAAGGGAGAAATACACAATCACTCTTCCCCTCATTCAAGTCAAGCGAAATTAGATGAACACATATCATTTACGTCTTTTGTCTCGTGGGTAGGTACAAGAGCTCCTCACACGTATGGTGCAAAACTCCTATGACAAAGGCGTGGGTGGCAGGGTGGCAAAGCTTCAAATCAAAATCTTGTAGCAATTTCGTCAGACCTTCGATTCCATCGGACGAAGATGTATTGATGAAATCACACGAAAAGGAAAGTGTCAAAACTCTACTTCACTTTTCTTACAAATGAAGTTACACGAGCAAACTTCATTCTTACTCTAACAGAAACAAGTTACAAGAATTTCCTTGTTTCTAGCCATCTGTTTGGTAGGTACATGAACATCCTTACACGACAGACATCAAGCAAGAGTAGCAATTTCGTCAGACCTTCGATTCCATCGGACGAAGATGCATCGATGAAATCACACAAAAAGGGAAGTATCAAAACTCTACTTCGCCTTTCATACAAATGAAATTACATGAACAAATTTCATTCTTAGTTTGAAAGAAAACAAGTTACATGAGCTCACTCGTTGTCTGTCATTTGCTTAACATAGGTACATGAACACCCTATCTTATAGACAAAGGCGCGGGCGGTTGGGTGAAAAATTTCGAACCAAAGCTTCGAGATTGCCTTTGTCGTTATCATGAATAACCATGCCAAAAGGGAGTATCATTTACATTGCTCTCTAACAAAATTTTTATCATTCCTCAGATAGAATCAGAACAACCATTGAAGTGGACATATCCATCCCACCTCCCCAGCGGATGTTTTGCTTCATCTCCCCAAGTGAGAGTCAAAGTACATGAGTTAACCTCATTTCCGTCCGTCGTCAACTGTGCAGGCACATGGACATCCGTACAGTATGGTACAAATTCCTAAGGAACGGCGTGGGTGGTCGGGTGGAAGCCGTTCCGAGTTCAGTCTAAAAAAGGACATGGAACGCAAGAGTGCACAAGAGCACCATAGAGGTTTGAGTATCCAAACCTGTTCCTTTCTTAAGCATTTGTGTGCCCAATTGCATATAATTTAAAATTATTTTTGACAATAAAAATGTTTCTGGGCGAGAGTGGAGAAGGCAAACCTATTCCTAAACACTTACCCAGAGCGATGAGTGCAAACACTATGAGGATTCATACACAAGCATTCAGGCAGTTACCTAATCCTTTGACAAAAGATGCTCTAAACCAGGATGAGATCGAGCTTTTCTTCTCTACCCCAAACATTAAACATCAACCATTGCTAGCCCCTTTCGAGCTAAAGTTGAAGTTTTTGTACACACTACACCTGACGAGTCTAAAGACCGCCTCACCTTGAGGTTGAAAGGGAGATCCTGTAGCCAGAAACCGGAAGCAACGGATCATAGAGGCTACACTTCCTTAAAATTCAAGCAAAGAGGAATCATCGACGGTTAAGCCTACCTGTTGCGTTATTCCTAAGGACTGAGCTTCTCAAAGGGCTTCTCAAGAAACACAAATTCCAAAGAAAATTATCAGAAAACAAAGTGGGGCAAATCCCTGTGATCTAGCCAAGGCAAAGAAAGAATCAGCACAAAGACCAAAGTCTTTAAAATAAAGCGCAAAATGAAAATCAAAAGAGAAAAAAATAAAACACCGGGGCCGACATTGGTGGTCGCAAGAACAAAGGTGTTATCTTTCGAGCAAGTCAAAAATGAAATTTTCCCCAAAGTGGATCATCTATATCTATTAGCAAGCCACCTGTTCTTCTCAACAAAACTCGTCAACTTGTGAGCTGTTTGAAGGATGGAGAACTTGCTTGAATGGTGGAACCTCTACGATCCAATAGCTTCCGATGAGGTCCTTAAACTCTTTCTTTCAGAGGACGAATTTCGACCCTCAATCTAAAGGCCTTATGCCGAACATACATTACAACCCGAATGAAGACTCCTTTGACCGGTACATGAGCATCCAAGTCAAAGGAATTCCGAAACCCAACTGAAATGGCTTTCAGAAATGAGAGTGAAACACGAGAGAGATCAACAAAACGACAGAGACCTTCTCTACTCTCACTTAGAAACATGCTCTTAAATAGAAAACAAAACGACGCATAATGTGCATGTACATTTAGCTGTTTTATTTTGTTGCTACTAATGATTTCTTTGATGAGTTTTTAGGATACATGTTGACCAGAAATAATTTGAGGTATTGACGATATCCTTGGGAAAGAATCTTTCCAGATTCCCTCCCAAGGAGGGGCAAGCTGTAATACCTCAAATAAGCTATGGGTTACAATGTCAAGGATAGCACAATACAACCACCTAAAAATTTGTCGCAGGCTAACTTTACATAAAATCTAATATAAATATAAAAAGTGTAAAAAAGGGGAATCTGCCGACGAAATCGTTGGCCAATCATGCAGCCGACCAGCATCCAGTTCCTACGCCAGCGGCAGAACACCTGAATTGGCAGCCGACGCCACATATACAAACCCAGCACAGTTGCAAGCAACAGCAAATGCAAATACAACAGCGGCCACAGGGATCGTCGTCATCCCCTCTTCAGGCGATCATGTCGTTACCAAAACAAATGGGCTCGTCGCAGACAATGGCGATTCAACATATCACAACTGCGGCCCCAGCAACAGCAACAACAGCAGCTCCTGGCTCAGTAAAATGAGCCCAATCGCAATAATGGCAGAGCCAAGCACGGGAATCGACATGCTACTGGAAAGGCAGATCAAGGTCATCGGAATGCTAGTAATTCAAGCAAGCATTCACAGAGCCATCAACAGAGATTACCTGGTGTTAGTGGCAATGGCTCAGCCACAAATTAACTAACAACGCACAACAAATGGAGACAGAGACATCACTCACCATGTTGGCTGTTCTCACACGACATGACCAAGGTTGCGAGACAATCAGAAGTCGAATCCATCTTCATGACCACTCTACCCATTCCTTCGGGGAGGCACGAGAAGAAGCACAAGTCCATCAGATCCTTTCGAGCAGAATCAGCAACCAAGTCACATTACCATTGCCCGAGCCACCTCCCCAGCAGCTTGCCTAAATGTCGCCTACCCAAAGAAGAAGGCTGAAACAAGCCCAAGCCTTGTTAAGAAGCAGCCCGACTTAAAGAAAAGGGACCAAAGTAAACCCACATAGGCTGCCGAACTCAGGCCTATACCCAAACTCAAGCAGCCCCTCACTATCTTGGTAATAAGGCTAAAACTAACTTGGACAAGAGGAAGAGCTGGCCCACGTTCAGAACCCACAAGAAAACCAGCAAAGAGCCCAAGGCAGTTCTCAATCCAAACCAACCCAAAGAAGAAGGCTGAAGCCCACCAGCCCGACGACGCGACAGAATCCCCAACTGCGGCATGTTTCCAGCGACGTCGGCAGCAGCAGTCACAGTAGCCCCCGTCAACTCACCGCAGGCTCTCACCGGTAGCCGTGGTAGTCTTCTGGAGCAATGATGGCTTTCCTTCTTGAGGGGAGTACCGCAGCTGATCGGATGAGGGGGGAAGCCTTCCATAAGAAGAAAGGAGAGAAGCAAAAAAATAAGAGGGGGGAAAGAGGAGAACCTGGGTTGCCATTCCCGTTCCCGTTCCTCGATCAATTCTGCCTAAGACCGTTCTCCCCTTGGGCACAGTCTCATCCAGCCGACCTCCAGCTTCAACGAGTCCCTGCCAAGGTAAGGATGAATCAACGACGCGGAAATCCCCTCGACAACCAACCCAAGCAGATTGCATGACGGTGACAGCAAAGGAGAACGCCATACCTCTGGTCGCAGCCGGCTTCAACTTCACTGCACATCGTAGTCGGCTTTACTTCACTGGGCATCGCAACCAGCTTCAGCCTCACTGGATATGTCAGTCGGCTTCAGCTCCTTTGGACATCTTAACCGGGGCGACGGCTCCAACTTCATCAGCTTCATCAACCACTCCCGTTGACAACGGACGTCCTCCTGCAACAACAACAGAGACGAAACTTCCTCCTTATACGACGAAACTAGCTTCAATCAACTCCAGGCCCTCATTCTTTTAATCTATTTGTTTTCCTTGCGCAGGTGTATACCTTGAATACAACGATCCTCCAGTCTTTCGTAGCAAATCAGCTCCACAATGGCGGAGTAGCAAACCCGTAGCAGTAGCCCAACGACGGCAACGAGTTTCGGTCCCCCCTCTCAACGTCCTTAGCAACCCAGCAACACCAAGATCAGTCCCAAGGCGACTCTCTGTTGCAGCTCCCCGGCAACGGCGCCAGCGCTATGGCGAACCCACTTCATGACGCCCCACAAACGGCAGCAACGAAGCCTCACTTCCCGGCGCCCAGGTTCTTCAGCGGCAGGCGACCTGTCCTCCCAGAACAACAGCTTTCCCCGGCGCTTCCGACAACACTGCAGTAACCGGTCGCCGCCTTCCCCTGACGTCCTCTCTCCAGCATTCTCCCGCAACAACCGCAATGGACCTCCTTGCTTCCTGACCAGAACCACTCCCGCCTCTCCCCGGCCAGAGCTACTCCCCGGCGCTCCCTGGCGGCCCCTGGTGCTCCCCGACCAAGTGTGTCCCCGGCGGCCATCTATTCCTCCGACACCCCCCAGCACATATTGGACTCGGCAGTCCCACCTCGCTCTGCCCACAACGGACAGCTCAGCAAACCACAGCTACCCCGACCCCATCAGCGGCTTCCCTGGTTCTCCCCGCCTTCCTTGGCTCCTCCCACAATGCAATCCATGCCCTGACGTCCCTACTCGACCTCACCCCGCCGGCCCTTCCATCCCGCCGCCGTGACGCTCCTCCCCAGTGGCGACCAGGCTCCGGAGACACAAGCTCCCACGGCGCCCTTCAGGTCTAGCGGCAGACCTCCACGGCAGCCACGGACCACACTTGCCCAGCCGCCGACCCAACTCTTCCAGCCCTCCAACAGCTCCACGGCAGCCCCGGCGAAGCGCCCCCTTCAGCGTTTCCTGACAGCGGCAAACCTTCCCGGCGTCACCCACAGTAGCCAAGCCACCCCTCCCCACGGTCGCCTCCCGATCTGACCTTGGTGGCCACAACAACCCCCCCAAAGACCCAGCCACAGTAAAACCATCCTCCTTTACCCTCGGATCTGACCCCTGGCGGCCGGCTCTCTCCCGGGTGTGGTAGATCTGGATCTTCTTCGGCACCCCCCCAACGACCGATGGTGAGCGGACTCAGCAGCAAAGCCCCAGCTTCTCCTCGTCTGCCTTCTGGTTTGCTGGCACGCCCCGACCCCGATGCCCTTCTTCCCTGTTGCCACGAGGCCCCGGTGCTTCCAGACCCGAGCCCTATGCCGTTGCCGTCTGCTTCATCCTTCAGGGAGCCGACCACGCGACAAGCCCCGAAGCGCGTCCCCCTTGGCCTTAATTTCTTCACTGGCAAAATCGAAGGACTTTCCCTCAGCTGGATGCCACCGAAGTCTCCGAAGCCCTCTTTTCCTTTCAGCCCACGGATGCCCACAACAATAGTGGATGGGCTTCAACGGTTGGGCCTGCCGTCCCCTTTCCAGGTAATAAATCCATTACCTTTCATAGTTTTGATTATTTTTTTCATGTGAATGATTACAATCTTAACGAATTATTTAATCCGATGTTTTTAAATAGTGTCATTTTTCATTGTTTTGAGTGTATTATTTCCGATTGGTTTTACCAAAATTTTTTTAGGATTTTAATTCATACCTTTTTTTTTTGCGTACTTGTGAATTAATGCTTAATATACATTATTAACATCCATCTTCCTTTGTTTTGCATGAAAAACACGAGGAAATTTCTTGAATATCATCAACAATTTACGCCAAGTGCATATCTCCGATCAAAACGGTAAGACAAGCCTTACCTTTCTCAATTTAATTGAATTTCATCCGAATTCGACGATACTAACCACTTCTTTATTTTTCTTTGCATATACATCGAGTATCTAATCTCAGAAGATCAACTTCAAAATATCGAAGATTAACTCGAAGGCGCGTGTATCAAACCGCGTGGATCCACCCCGGCCTAAAAACCGTGGGTTCGAAGGCTTAAAGCGGCCCCAAACTCAATCAAAGGTACAAAGGGGAGGTGCGGGCCTCCCCGAATTTTTATTCAAATCAACTTGTAACGGGTTGCGGACCCAAGTGTATAGGCCCGCAATCACCGCCCTTCCCCGCTCTTTTGATCTAAATAATTGTTCGTGATTGCATGTATGCTTAGGCTTTAGGTTTTACGTCGCATGATTGGTTTTAATCAAACAAACCTAAATTCGGGTCCAACGCCCGTTAAAACGTCGATAAAAGTCCGGCCTACTCCCGGATCGGGCCCAAGACCCGTCAATCAAAAGTTAAACTTTTTTGGAAAAATCGCCGCCCTTTCGCATGTTTTAGAATACAAAGGTTAGTAAATAGGAATCCCCGAACCCAACTCTGATTTTTTTCGACTTAAAATCACATTTTTAACTAAGTCGGTGGCGACTCCGAACAATTTACCAAAGCTAAACTACACCCTCTTCTTTTGGAGCCATTTAGGATGAGGTGACTGCAAACCGAGCCGCTCCTTGGGCCCTCCTAAAAATTCGCGAGCACGGTCTTAACGCAGCTTTTCGCTCGCCACCTTCAGGGAACTGGAGATGGTTGGCAAAACGTCTCGCAGACCCGTTCGCGAATCAATGGAAGGCCTAACCCCGGGTCCTCTTTCTGCAGCGTCCGGCGTTCGAGCCGGAACGTCGACCGGACTGGGCCTCGGGGGAGCGGGCCCGGATCCTCGGGTTGCCCGAACCGCCATCGCGCGTGCTAAGCCGGAGGGCGCGCGTACGACGTCGACATCGCAGAGAATGTAAACGGGCAACCCCTAACCTACAAAGAGTTGACTAAAAAGAACTTCTAGCCAAAACCCGTCCAAAGGCACAGGAGGAAAAGAAATATTCCTTCGAGGAGGCGAAGGCTGATGAAATGTTTTAGTTCAAGCTTCAAAATGGGCGAATTCGATTGAAAACGAGCCATCGAATCCCTCACACTGACGGAGAGAAGTGTAGAAACTTCTGCAAGTGGCACGGGTCATTTACCCACACCACTAGAATCTAAGGAGTTGCGTTTCCCGACTTGGGGGATCAGGCGTTGATTGAGTCACACCCTTTTGGTGACTCGATTGAAATTAACGCTTTCGATGTCAACTGTTTAATTTCAAGCTTCAAAATGGGCGAATTCGATTGAAAATGGGCCATCGAATCCCTTGCACTGACGGAGAGAAGTGTAGGAACTTCTGCAAGTGGCACGGGTAATTTACCCACACCACTAGAATCTAAGGAGTTGTGTTTCCCGACTTTGGGGGATCTGGCGTTGACTGAGTCACACCCTTTTGGTGACTCGATTGAAATTAACGCTTTCGATGTCAACTGTTTAATTGTCTCCCCTTCATTGATGCAAGGAGGCCGAGATCAACCGATCAAAACTGGTGAGACAATCATCGCCAATATGCTGTTCAAACTACTTGTAAGTAAGCGAACACTTCAGTGCCCTGCTGATCTCAAGAGCATACAACACAATCACTGTCGTTGGCACATGGATGCCTCACATATCATTGATCGGTGCCATATCTTTAGGAAGTACCTGTTGAACGAAAGGAAAGCAGAATGGTATGATCTTAACCGCCTCGAGGAGATGGCTATAGTGGCCCAAGGGTGCATCAACTCTTGGAGAGACATCAAGAGTAAAAAAGCAGCCCGTCCAACTAGAGCAAAGGGACTCTACACCCCTGGAGAACTCTTGAGATTGGAAACTGTGGGTAAGAGTGAAGAAACTCAAAAAGACATCCGTAAGTGTTTCCGCTTGAGGGTGTTGCCTGCTGCTTTCTCTTCTCTTTCTTCGTTCATACGGCGACCACATATTTTAACGAACCTCTGAGTACCAATTGCTCGTAGTGCCAAGGATTTCCGACGTGTTTGGACCCACCTTGTCCAGCGGTCATTTCCGGAGCGAACACATACCTAACAGTTCGATCAATAGAAAATCAATTTATAATCACATCCTTTCTCCATTCTTTTTCTCTTTGTCGTTCAATATAGATTTCTTACTTTTTCTTCGTTTCACGATACATTATCAGCACTAAGCTTTGTTGAAGACGAAACTCTATTGAGAAAGGAAGAAAACTCAAAGCGAGAAGTTGTTGAGGAAATGAAATAAGAAACAGACGATTATTCGTGAGTTTATTTTCATATTGAAAGGATGATTAAATCAATGATCTAGGTTTCTAAGAGTATGTTCATAGCACAATTCATTCTTTTGTTACATTTACGAAAGGCTAACAAAATAGAGTTTCCCCAAAGCAAACTCTAAGTTCCCAGAAGTTAATAGTTTCATCAAAGAAAATTCTTGTTTTTAAGAAGCGAATTCTCGATTAAAAAAAGAAAATCTTTATCAATAAATCTCTTACAAAAGTGCGATGAAAATTTTTTTATCTTGATGGTAAATGTTTCTCTAGAGTGAGTTCTTGATTACTCAAAGTATCAATTCCCATAAGTAAACTATAAGATTCTATGAAATGAACTCAAGTAAATCGATTCCCAAAGTGTTCCCCAAATGAATTGTAGGTTAACGATAAAATTGATTCCCTGGAGGAATAACAAATCAATTATGACAATTACTGTCTTGAAGACTACACGTCAACTCATTTGTAAGGATAACAAATTCATTGTTGATAAAGGATAAAATATGAAAGAAAATCGAATACAAATCATGTAGTGCTTCAAAAGAGTTAAAACCATTGAATTCTCGAGAAGAGTCAATTGTTGAAAACTTTAAAAGAGTTAATATTTTGCTATTTAGAGGAATAACTTTTGGATTGATGACATTTTATATTCCTCAAGCTAAAAATAAATTTAGTGTTTGATCTATAATATCCATAATAGACATTAGATTGAGATTATAAATAAGGATAATACAAATATCGTTGTACTATTATAATTGTCAGGGAAGTAAATGCATTTAAAATCCCGTAATTTTAATTTCTTATCATATACTTCATTGCAAACCAGAAGTTTTGTGGCGTGGTTGATTGATTGGGGCAAAGAGAATTAGTGATTGATGCGATATTATTGAAAAATGAGAATATTTTTCATCCAATGGAATTTCATATATGATTCTTTTGAGATGGAGTTAATTATAAGACTATCATATATATAAATAAGAATTGAATTCCTTATTGAAATGTATACAAAATAAGAATAGTGATCCAATTCCTGAAGAAAATATTTGATTCGTGTCCAATTGAGAAATCCCTTATGGTTTACAATTAGGAAACATATATTACCCATCTAAGAATATCTAGATGTGTAGTATACGTGTCTATTGCTCCACACGTACAAAAATGGGTCCTAAGAAAGATTGAGATATATGTTCAAATTAAGATATATGTTGGATACGGGCAATTTATTTACAACCGATTGTCATTTTGATGAAATAATATTTCCAACATTGTAAGGAAAAAATAGATAGTTGGAAAATGAAATAATTTTCCATGCTATCATTACCTCACAATGATCCTTATACAAAGTAATTTTGAATTAGAAGTTCAAAACATTAGTTAGATGCAAAATTAGAAAATCAATGGTCATATTCTTTTATTTATAATAAGAAAGCCCAAAACAATATTACAGTTATAAATGATCAACTCGGAATTTACGTCGAAGGACAACCCTAAGGTTGCAAAAGGAGCTTAAAGTACAAGTGAAAGCTTGGTAGACATGTCGGTTCCAAATATAAAAATCCTAAAAAAATAAAGAAGAAGAAATAAAGGCTCAAATAAAGAATATAGCTACTCTAATAGAGTATCTAACCATTGGTAATAAGATTATCACTAATACCTAAAAACAAAGAGATCTCAATCAATTATCTTTTCAGTAGAAAAATTTGGAATCAACATCCATGAAAGTATAAAATGCAATGTTGTGAATGAAATAGAGGATCTTCAATCAAGATCTGTTTAAGAAAGTAAAAGAAATGAATGGTAAAAATAGAAAAATGTTAATGCAGAGTTAAAATCAGTCACAAAATGCATAAGTTTATAGATATGTTATTTGTACACCTAAAGTGTAAAACCGATTGGTTACAAGTGAGTACTTGTGCACAAACGAGATGAAGAAATGAGATACTCATGCATAAAGGCACGATTGTTGTAAAGTGAGTCTTATAGAGACTATATTTAATGTGTAGATAACTTTAGTTTATGATGATAAGTTTGCCAATCCATGAAATATAATAAAATATGATCAATGATATAGTTGAATCATATTGATATGACTTCTTTAACAAACATGAAAATGCTTAATGGATTTATATTGTCAGAAACATTCAAACTATAAGAAGCATGTGATAGGTATTATCATGAATTTTGTTAATCGTAAAGATCCATATCTGTATTAAAATAATTTGGACGATCTGATATAAACGTTTAAATGAATATTGATTGAGAGATAGTAATATCACCCCATGTATAAAAAGATTTGGAATTGAAACTCAAGTTGTAGTTTTATAAATATAGAAAATATCTATAGGTGGTGTTTCAAATGCAAGATCTTGAAAAACAAAGTTATGATTTGAGATGCAACGTTTACAAAGAAACGCTATTAAAAAGGTCGCATAAATAAAGAAAGATCCATTTGATGATGAAGTGTCACATCTAGTTTTATTGGATTATTACATGTGAAATATGAAATAATATTATCTTTCATGCTTATTGAGTATGTCATTTCTGTAGAGATGCCTGAATAGATTGTTTATTGATATATTCACGGCTCAATAAATGGGAATGATGTGTCAAAGTGATCGAAGTAACAGAGAGTTCAAATTTTGTTAACGATGTTTTGAAAATTTATGAAAATTTTATTTATATATATTAATGTTTCATAAATTTATTCATAATGATTTTTCGTATCGAGATATCCGATAAAATATTTTTTTTCCTTTGACCACGATTTCCTTAGACTTTTCACTTACTTTATAAGAAGTATATTTCTTGCCTGGATCCGTTGTAACAATTCGAGCAAAAGGAAATCAGCAAAGAAAGTCTCCCATTTTTCCTTTTTTTTTTTCTCTGTTAGTTGTTATATATATATATATGGGGATATCTTGCTTTTAGTTTCACACCAAATTTTATAATTAAGAGTATTAATAAGTCTGGGAAGAGTGGTGAATTATTGTCATTGAAGACATCTAAACTACCAACCAACTTTGATATTGTTACTATATTAAATGTCGATGTCATTTCATGTCTACGTATCATTGATTCAATATCTGTATATATCACCCCCCCGCCCCCCAACACCATTTCTTACTTTAGACGAAATCATTCAGTTTCAGCTGCGGAACAACGCCCCCATCAAGTTATGGATTCGGTAAAATTCCTCATCGTTATTGTCACTTGTTTGTTTTCGCTCATCGCTCCGCTGGCACATGGTTCGGCCAAGAGCAACAAAACCGACCTAGCCGCATTGGTTGAGTTCAGAAGCAGAGTATCCGACGACCCCGACCAGGTTTTCAGCTCGTGGAACGACACCGTCGACTTCTGTCTTTGGCCTGGCATCACCTGCAGCCGTCGTCATCCACGCGTGACGAAATTGGTACTTGAGGGCTCGAGGCTCCAGGGGTCTCTGTCTCCCTTTGTTGGGAATCTCAGCTTCCTGAGAGTATTGAACCTCAGGAATAATAGTTTCGCCGGGGAAATCCCACCTGAAATTGGCAAGCTACGCCGCTTGATGTTTCTTGGACTCACTAATAACTCGTTTTCCGGTGGCATCCCAGGGAACATCTCGGGTTGCACCAACCTGAGACATCTCTTACTTGGTTGGAACATGCTCGTCGGGGAAATCCCCCCAGGGCTGGCCGCTTTGTGGAAGCTTCAGAACCTGCGGATCTACAAGAACGGACTCACAGGGAATATCCCTGAGTTCTTGGGCAATCTATCATCCTTAGAAGCCATATCTGGAGTCTTCAACTATTTCGTAGGTGAAGTCCCTGCGTCCCTCGGACGGTTGCGAAATTTGAAGCGGATTTATTTCGGTGTGAACAAACTTTCTGGGGCACTACCCTTCTCCCTCTTCAACATCACCTCCATCGTAGAGATTGATTTTCCAGACAATCAACTCGACGGCAGTCTTCCGCTGAACCTTGGAGCCACTCTTCCTTGGCTTGAGGTCTTCAATGTCGGTATGAATGATCTTACCGGATCGATTCCGCCAGCAATAGTAAATGCAACTAGCTTACTGAGGCTTGGCTTATCCAGAAACAATTTCACCGGCTCTGTCCCTGACCTTAAGAACCTAAATCGATTGCAGTGGCTGGGGATCGGGTACAACCATCTGGGAAGTGGCAGTGAAGGGGACCTGAAATTTGTCGAGTCACTCAACACCACCGACCTACTGGAATTGACCATCTGTGTCAACAATTTTGGTGGTGTGCTGCCGCCATCTATCGGAAACTTAACATCTCGCCTGGCAACACTGGCGGTCGGACCGAACCGGTTAACAGGAACTATCCCTTCTGGAATAGGGAACCTCCACAACCTTGAAATTCTAATCATTGGTCCCAACAGATTCACTGGGAGCCTCCCCAACCAAATCGGAAATCTTCACAAGTTGAAGGACTTTCGAGGTAGGGACAGTGGATTTACAGGGCAAATCCCATCTTCCATTGGAAATATGAGGATGTTAACATCACTTGCCTTGTCCGGCAACAGTTTCAGAGGAAGCATTCCAGCGAGCCTTGGGAACTGCACGAATTTGTTAAGGTTAGAACTCTCCCGAAACAGCCTGAGCGGCGCCATTCCCATTCCAGTTCTAAATATATCGTCCATGGCAATTGTCCTGGACTTATCCCAAAACAAATTGACTGGAGCACTACCCAATGAGATTGGTGATCTAAGAAACCTCGCCAGACTGTATGTGGATGACAACAGACTGTTGGGACAAGTTCCCAGCACCCTCGGCCAGTGCACTAGCTTGGACGAGTTGTACCTGGGGAATAATCTGTTTCAAGGAAGCATCTCCCCGTTTCTGAGTCCACTGAAAGGACTTCGATATTTAGACTTGTCGCAGAACAACTTTTCGGGCGAGATTCCTAAATTCTTGGGTGATTTCAACCTTACGTACCTTAATCTATCTTACAACCGTTTCGAGGGAGAAGTTCCCAAGCTTGGCGTATTCTCAAATGCCACAGGGATCTTGGTTCTGGAAAATTACAATCTCTGTGGTGGAATTTCAGAGTTGAACTTACCGCGCTGCCCTACTTCAAGATTAAAGCGCAACAGAAAAGTTTCTTCTCAGGTGATCGTGGCCATCGTCTGCGGGATCGCAGTCACATTTGTTGTGCTTCTGTTGTTGATATCATATATTTACGTGAAGAGAAATAGAAGAAGAAATGAAAAGCCACAATTTGGGTTGGGACAAGTGTTTCAACAAATCTCATATGAAGACATATTCAAGGCTACGGAAGGGCTCAACCAAAATCACCTGATCGGGTTCGGCAGTTTTGGTTCCGTGTACAAAGGCACCCTTGAAGGCAGTGATAATCCGGTAGCAATCAAGGTTCTCAACCTTGATGATCGAGCTGCGTCAAAAAGCTTCACTGCAGAGTGTGAGGCGTTAAGAAATATCAGACACCGAAATCTGGTGAAGATTCTCACAGCCTGCTCAACCATAGACTTCCAAGGAAATGACTTTAAAGCTCTTGTGTATGAGTTCATGGAAAAGGGAAGCCTGAAAGATTGGTTGAATCCTGAAGCTCCATTCGATGGAGTATACCAAAAGTTAAGTTTAATACAAAGGTTGAGCATTGCGATCGATATTAGTTGTGCGGTTGAGTATCTACACCATGATATTGAGACGCCAATAATCCATTGCGACTTGAAGCCGAGCAACGTTCTTCTGGATGCGGAAATGACTGCACATGTAGGTGATTTTGGCCTGGCAAGGATTCTCTCTGCTGCCGAAGTTATTTCACAAGTGAGCTCGGTAGGGGTGAGAGGGACCGTAGGATACAGCCCTCCAGGTACGTCAATTTCCCGGGTGCTTTTAAAGTAAGTGCGTGCTTCTGACATTAGTTTGCTTGTGCTTGTAAGAAGGCCATGTTTAATATGAATTGTGCAGAGTATGGCACAGGAAGCGAAGTGACAAGGGAGGGAGATGTTTACAGTTATGGCATTCTTTTGCTGGAGATGTTCACAGGGAAACGACCCACCAATGACATGTTCGAGAATGATTGGAACATCCGAAGCTACTGCGAGGCAGCCCTGCCAGAAAGAGTTGCAGAAATAGCTGACCCTGATTTGTTTTCAAACGAGGTGGGTGAGGGACCAAGTAGCCGTGCTCCCAGGAGGATGCAAGAATGCCTGGAGAAAGTGTTCCAAGTTGCAATCGGGTGTTGTCAGGAGGCCCCAAGAGAAAGGATGGACATTCGCAAGGCAGCAGCAAAACTCCGCTCAATCAGAGCTTCAGCTCGCTGATCATTCGAGGAGGCTCAATGAAGTTAACAATTGAAAAAAAAACCCACAGATTTTTGTAGCGTTTGTCTGGTTTGTTGCATTTCAGTTTCACCCCCATATCACCTCATTATATCCGTACGGTAGTTAAGTCTAAGTTATTGTTATTACAGGCATTTATGTGTGTCAACACACTTTATTATATTTATGGATAAATAATTAATAAAGGCTTTTACTTTTCTGCACGTAATAAAGTTCAACAGATTAATTAATTAATATACTAATTTGGAATCGTCCGATAAATGTTTAGAGGGGACATGGACAACTAGATCATCGTTGAGTGTAACTGAGGTCAAGATAGACCGATGAATAGAATATCCAAGATATACTTAGGGGTACCCTGAGATTATAATACCCGTCTAAGAAGATACAACATATTAAATGGTCAATCCTCTTTATGAATGAGTGTAACTAATCTTTTAACTTGAGACTTTCATTTATTATGTGGGTAGAGTTTATGCGTTTTGACGTCGTTAAAAAAACAATCTTTAACCGGATTGTGAGTAATAGGATTGTTGGGTGTTTAACAAAGCACAGGGAGAATAATGTTGAGTCAATATATGATTCACCCACTTTAGATTAGAGAGTTGACATTTAGGCCACTTGATAGAGATATTAGTGTCTCTAAAATACATGACCATAATAGGAATGATTTTATATTCAAGTAAGACTATTATATCTTGGTAATCAAGTAAAACAATTAATTTGTTGATGATGTATTTTGCGCCGGATTAATTAGAGTGTCGGTCAGATGAAGAGATTGAATTACACTCGATTCATAGTGGTTTATGATTTAGTATCATTATCCTGACACGTTGGATGACTAAAAATTGTTGCTAGACGATTGATTGGCTTAGTTTGTGTATGGATTTACATTACCTTTGTGTATAGGAGCTAGAGGGTCGCACGCATTGCACGAATATTATTTTATTGATTATTTAATGGAGATTGAATTAATCATTTTAATATTTCATAATTAAAATTAATTGAATTATTAATTTATTCTAAAATACCATAAGCAAATAACTTGACTAAGATTAAAGTTTACATTAAAGTTTTAAGGCAAAATATCAATTTATGGCCCCAACTTTAAGTAAACTTTCTGTTTTATCATTAATTTATTTTGTTATATAACTTTGTCATCAACTTTTATTTTTACTTTGGTTTTGATCAATCTTGAATTTTATGGTGCTTAAGCCAAACTGACCTTAATAGACAATTTTCATTTATTGACTAATAAGAAAAAAATTAAAAATATGGAAAATAATAATGAAACCTATCAAATGTTTTTTTATTTTAAAATTTTGATGGAAAAATCAAGTGAATTCGAAGCCGAAATTGGACAATAGGTGCTGATGTAGTCAAAAAATACACAAATATCGATGAAGGTCGGATATTAGGGGGCTGCTACTATGAATGAGAGATTGAAACTCCATTATTATAGGACACATGTCAGATTATATTAAGGCTTTGTTTGGTTTTCGCTAGAAAGAAATTCAAGATTGGTCAAAATCAAAATAAAAACAAAAATTAGTGGCAAAATTATATAACAACTAAGTTAATGATAAAACAGAAAATTGATTTAAAGTCGAGGCCGTTTGCGAAGTTTTAAACATAAGATCCCTTTGCATAATATTTTGTTAATATTTGAGCGATACATTGTAACGTTGCGTTAAAGTTAAAGGTGATTTGATTTCTATTATCTTATTTTTTTTTATTATAAAGCAAACGTGAAAAAGATATCAATTGACACATACTATTCTATGATACAAATCAATTAAGGAAATGATTTGATTTTTTTTCATGGTCATTACCATACCAACAATTACCCGTTTGTCGGTAATTATTATTAGTGGCAATAATTATTAGATATTAAAATAAGGGGAGGAAGGACATACGAAGAATGGGAAGGAGTGATTGTCTGTGAAACAGAAAATATACGAACAAAGAAAAACCGGAGAATGTGGGTGTGCTTCCTGTCTTGAGATTAAAAGATTTAAGAGATTAGCATCTATCGGATTGTTCATGATTATGTACACATAAATATTTTTGGAAGAGTCACATATCGGGTTTGTGATCATTTGAGATTTCATTTATTTCGCCAAAATTTCAAGATACGAGTTCTAGATAAAATTATTTTATCAGTATTATAATAGGTCTTGTTATTTATGTGCTTAGAATTTTATTTTTACTAGCGCCCGAAATCTAACAATTATTTCACAGGCTTAGACTTTACCGGTTGACTTTGCTTGTGCGGTGAATATCTTCACCATGGTTGTGAAATGCCAGTTGTCATCTGAAGTTGAGTAACATTCTGCTGGGCTCAGAGATGGTTGCACATGGACGCAATATCTGCCCGACAAGGATTCTCTCGGATGCCGACGTCGTAACATAAGATGTACGCAAGCGTTTGATCCCTCGTACACATGACGTTTCGGACGACACGAAAATTCGAATCCGCTCCATCAAACACCCATCGATAGACGCTTCGAATTGGGGGTCAAAGTGTTGTGGAATAGGTCAAAGTGGATTCTCCATTGCTTTCTAATCGGTTATGACTTGGATCTCTCTTGATCTTCTCCAATTCCCTACGAGGGAGTCGGACGCGATGAGCAATGGACGACACATGATACATTTAGGAAGGTTTGGGAGGGTCGAGAATGACTCGTATCATACTCCCATTTATGATCCGTAAAAACAAGATTGCCATTGACTTATTTTTACAAATTGTTTAAGTCGGAAGTTGATTCGGGATTTATAATTACTAACTCTTACACTCACATGCAGTGAAGTTTATTCCAGAATTGCCATCGATTACGAGCGTTGAATCCAATCTCTGCGTTAGACTCATATTCATATAACTGTTTTACAAACATTGGATTTGATTGTGCTTAGAACCATATTAAAGTATTTAGATCAAACCTGACAAAGAAGGGTGGTGACGGGCAACCGCAACTCGTTTTAAGGTGAAGTTAGAATTTCGGATGGCATGTGGATGACAAGTTTAGTATTGCGCAGTTGGCAGAGTCAACACTGCACTTGTACTACTACACCAATAATTTTTATTGGAAGACTCCATTTGAATTCCATTGAAATCATTTGACACGCTGTTAATGCCCGTGAACTCAGGGAGTCATCCCCCCCACTTTCCAAAGGAGTTAGGAAGACTGGTGGCAAACACTTATTGTCCACCCAACCCTGACAAACAAGATGACAAAATAAATTTTGGGTGAAGGCTGGAATGGTATGTCAGAACACTATTGGGAGGCCTTATTTGCCCGGCAAAAATACCAGCACCTTCCTTCTTTACAGATAAGTTGATATGTGGATTGAGCATCTGACCTAGAGGTTGATGAGGCAATTGCCTATCGAAGGTGGTTGAAGTCGCTGGAGGAAAGGTCAATTACTCGCACAAAGGCTGAGAAAAGCTCTGCTCCATCAAGGGCTGGTTGTGGCGCGATGCTCTGAGTCTGTGATTCCAAGATAAAATGAAAAAAAAAAAAAGAACATTAAATTTTCTTAAGGGAGTATTTTTGCGTGGTAACCCAAATAATAAATACATGATCCGTTGACTCATCTGTTAAAAAATCTTTTACCTCATGGATATGAAAAATAACCTAATGGGGATAGGAGGGTAAATCAGTCTTTTCATATCTCCACCATTTTCAAAAACTTGTGGGGACGTACAACGACGCTTCCGAAATTAAAGGGGTTGTGGTCGACGACGGTGAAACCCTAAACCTAGCACTCATCGCCCGTCGAAGAGGTTAATCAAATTGATCCTCAATTCCCCCACAGCGTCGCCTTCGTTTGTTTGTTTGTTTGTTCTAATTCGAATTGACGGTTGAGATGTGATCTGCTCACGTGGAGTAGTCAGTATTTGTTGATTTTGATGGGATTGTCATTTGGTCGTGGTAGCGGCGATTACATTCGTTTGAGTCTTCGCGTGTTGCGATGCGTGACTAGAGGAGTTGGACAGTCGGGAATTTGACACCGTCTCCATTGCAGGGTTTCTGTTGAGTGTAGGGTTGCTGCTGGGGTGTGGTTCTCTGTAGGCTTTTTGAAGATGAATGGAACTGTGAATAGGACTCCCAAATCCGGTAGGCAATCATTGTTTTTCCAAGATTTGGCTACCCCCGTTTCTGCAAGGAGAGGGAAGTTCTCGAGTACAGGCCAGGCTGCTGCAGTTTCTGCTCTCTGGAGGGAGAATTTTGGTTCTTCGGATCTGCCACCACCTCCCTTATTCACATTGGAGGATCGCACTGATTTTTCACCTGAGTCCGGCATCCCTGACTATCCGTTGTCACCGTCACCGGAAGTAAAGTCTGACCCAAGGACCCCATCGCATGGCTTCAGTCAAGATTTTTCTACTCCTTCTAAAGGTAAATCAGAGGCGAGCACCTCATATGCTTTGAGTAGTGCGAAGCAACTGCAAACACAAAAGAGTGCTGGAAGTGCCAGCTGGTGGTCCCCCACAACAACACCGGATGCTTTGACGAGTGGGAAGACATTGCAAGCTCAGAAGGCTTCAGGAAACACGAATTGGTGGTCTACACCAGTGACGGCTGATGGATCTGAAGAGAAGGGGAAGGGTTCGCCAGTTAAAGGCGTTGTGGAGCCCGGTGCTTTACTTACACTTCCACCCCCAAGGGAGGTTGCAAGGCCTGAAATGCTGAGAAATAGTTTGCCTGCAGGGAACCTTGATGAAGAAGAATGGGTAACCGTCTATGGGTAATGATTCTTGGTAGTTTCTATTTATCACAATGTGTTGCTGGTTACATTACCCTGATGCTGAAACTACACATTCGTATTTTGTGACCTTAGTGGAATTAAAATACAACATGTTGTTCTTGTTCATTTTGGTTTGCTTATAATAACTATTCCTTTTTATGCTTGTTATCACTAGAAGTATATATCTCAAGCTCTTATTGCATATACTTAATGTCAGCGGAATTAACTTACCATCAGTATCTGAGAAGTAATGTTTTGGCAGATTTCCTCCAGGTGATACGAATTTTGTATTGCGGGAGTTTGAGAAATGTGGAATTATTGTAAAGCATATTCCTGGGCCAGGCAATGCAAACTGGATGCATATTCTGTATCAGGTTAGTTCTCTTCTCATATCTTGATGAGCTCGGACCGGGGTAATTCATCTGATATCAAATAGAATGGGTTTGATTTTCCTGGTATAGAGCCGATCAGATGCTCAGAAGGCTCTTAACAAGAATGGGATACAAATCAACGGTGTGCTCATTGTCGGCGTGAAGCCTATTGATCCAATCCAACGCCAAGCTCTGGATGAAAGATCGAAGAACCAAGGCTTCTTACCGTTGCCTCCGTCGACTGGCCGAACCTTTGACCCGATTCCTCCTAGAAGTTCGAGTAACCCTAGCAGTATTCCAAATGGCAATGCTAGTTCTCGCCAGTCAGGGGGTGCTATTGCATCTCCCGCCAAATCAGTGGTCTCAAAGATAATGGACTTGATGTTTGGAGTCTAGGTGCATATCCTCGGCTATTCGACCTTTGACTTTACTGCGATCTTATCTCCGTGATGGGTGAGTCGTGTAAATTTCAGAGTACCCAGTTTGCGCTGGAACTGCCTGTTCTCTGTTCGGGAGCATGTTCTTCCCAACTCAATTCCTGTTTAAAGATGAATGCACTTGTCTGTTGTACTCTATGGATTTGAAATGTGGTCGGTTATGAATTTGACGTGTTTCTTTGTCTGCATGTAGGATTACAGAGAGAAATTTATAAAAGCGATCTTCCAGAATATAATAATCTGTCCACCATGACAGGTTTATATCATTCGAATGTGAAAGTGATCGTGTCCATTCTGTAATATTCCATGATCATCATAAGAGCTCTAAACTTGATTTCAAGATTTAGTAATGAGAACCCACTTGTGCCGGACGTAATAGTGCTTGTAATTATCGTGAAATACTTTTCGCAATATACTTTCAAATCTGAACCGACAAAACACTACGCATGTTAAGTCCAACTCCGTTAAACTACTTTACTGTCGAAATCAATCCTATGAACTTAAGCCACACTACTTGAATTTTTTCCTTTGACTCCACCTGACAGAAGCAAAGCAGAGAGCCTATTTAAACCAGGAATTGAGTGCTAATACTACATCCAATTTTATATTAAACGTTGCTGCCTCTGGCGATCTTCACTTTTGGTTATCGACATGCCAATTGGAGAAGCAATCCTATCTAGCCTCGTCTTGCTCCTCGGGGCCACGAAAGCGATATGTTTGTGTTATGCGTCTTCAGAGAAACCATTGTGCCACAAGGAAGAACGTTCTGCCATGTTGTTAACATGGTAAACGACATTTTGGGTCTCCTGCGATGGGCATCGAAGGGAAACAAGATCAACGCAACTGTAAAATGTTCGATCGTCGTTTCAAAGGTAGCTGTCAAGACAATGATCGATGTTGGTCTTACGAGCAAGTCGAGGGAATGCCGTTCAATGGTGAAGATGTTCGAGGATAATACTTCATCGAACTTCTCCAGTATCGACTGAAGACATCATGACCCGAAGTCGCTACTCATAAGTGTCGATAGTAGGTTCTTCTTAGCAGTTGTTTAGTTAGTTTTATGACAAATGGCATGTGTTAAATGTGTGTCGATTGGCAGTTATTAGTTAGTGTCTATAAATAAGTCAGTCCTGGTCAATTGTAAGGATACGACAATCATTCTATGACCCCGAAGGGCTGCTTGGTTGTCAACTTATCTTTTCGCAATCGTTTTAAGTGTTGCTGCAAGATGGCTGTAAGTTTTTCTCTTTATGCATAGTGAATTCTGATTGTTCTTCGTTACTTTCTTTATTGGCGTCCACATTTACTTTCAACGCTTTTAGTCCCTGATACATCGCCACGTGTTTCGCCCGCAAACACGTTTTTGACGACTATAGTGGGAGTCAGAAGTGAGTTCTGTGCGATTACACGGAATACCAACAACCCGAAGCGCGGCTAACAGAATGGCTGATACTCGTGGTGATTCGGAGCCCAATTATGGGCAAGGCCAAACTGCTAACAATGGCTAGAGTCGTCGGAATGGGCAACAAAATGCCCAGAACATTGGACAACAAAATGTCCAGATGCAGGAGCGAGGGATATCACCTGTGTCGAACGTCATATCGGAGACAGTTCCCTTGGACGTGTTTCTACAAATGCAGGCCAAGTATCAGGATAACTTCTTGGAGTTACAAAAACAACTCCAAGGATTAACTGCCAGGATCGATGCTGAATATTCCCCCGATACTACGGCCAAAATGGCTGCTATTCGAGATGGGAAGCGCATGGTAAGTTTCGATCATGAGACCACCCACGATCCTGTCCATTTAACTCAGGACTATCGACGGACTGAACCAAGTAGGTCACGTTTTGTTTCTGACGATCGAGGCGGTTTTGTCACAACTGATCGATTGAATTGCTATAATGAGTTCGTCGACCTTGATGATGATGTAGAAGATCCTTATCGACCACAGGCATACGCACCTCCTCATCGTCGAAGGGAGAGCCATTATACGTGATCCACTGTCGACAACCCTGTCCGCGGACTACCTGTAGAAGGTCAACTCCCAAGGAGGAACCTTTTCGGTGATGTCCCTAGGGACGTACCTACCTTCGACCGGGAAGCTGATAGGAATCCTCTGGAAAGGGAAGTCCCCAGAGTCCCTCTGAGGCCTATTGATCCTATTGATTATAGAGATGTTCGAATAGTTGAGCAAATGTTCCAAGGAGCGGTGCGTCGAGAAGAGGTTAGCCTGTACAGGACACCTTATCCTGAGTTTATCGATCGGGACTATCGTTATCCTAGGGGTTATAAGATCCCCAATTTCACTCGCTTCTCTGGTGAAGATGAAATGACGCCGATGGAGCATATAGCTCAATTCACTCATCAAACGGGTGAGGCATCGAACAATGACCATTGGAAGCTTCGACTCTTCCCCAATTCACTTACTGGACCAGCGTTTACTTAGTACATTCATCTCCTGCCTAACTCAGTGCAGAATTGGCAGGATATGCAAACGCAGTTTATGCAGGCCTTCGTTACTCTTGATTCGACCATCTTTTTGGTTGAGCAGACTAAGATACGACAACAGCCTGGAAAACTTGCAGCGACCTTCCTGCAGCGATTCCGAAAGGCTCTACTCAGATGCAAGACATCAGTCAGCGAAGATGAGGTGGTTAAGATAGCCCATGATGCCTTTGATATCCGTATTCGAAAGAAAATTCAAGGAGAAAAGTTCAGAGACCTCTATGAACTCTCTTTGAGGGCCACTAAATATGAAAATATACTCAGAGAAGAGTCAACGGAATGTACGGCATATCAGATCGAGCCTACGCTTGTTGAAGTCGATATGGCTAAATTTGTCAAGGGCAAAGCTATTATTTCGATCCATTGTCAAAGAAAAACTTCAAAGCTAAGGCATCTCAGAAGTCGAATGAAGAGCGAAAGTACTCTTTCGATATTGAGAAAGCTTATGAAATCTACGATTGGCTCCATAAACGAGACCGAATCAAGCTGAAACCTAGTCGTCGACTTTCCCAAATTGACAGGGAGAAGAGGAGGAGTTACTGCAAATGTCATGGGTCTTTTACTCACGCCACGCGCGATTGTCTAACTTTTAGAAACCTTATTCAAGATCTTATTGAATAAAAGATTCTTTGTTTCAAAGAGTCTGAAGAGTTGTCACCCGTCGATCGAAAACCTTTTACTGATTGTGAAGTACATACATTCGATATTAACATGGTTGATGTTGTTCGATATGCTTTTCAGGTTTCTAATGTTTCCAGTGAAACCTATGTAGTCAACAAGCTGTTCAAGAGGCTTCTCGACAATGGAATCGTCTATTGCCCTGTGGCCGCGTTGAAGCTGAAGAATGAAGTCTGCTGGTGGCACATGGATGAAACCCATACTACTAACAAGTGTTTCACTTTTAAGAAGTTTCTCCAATCTCACCAGACGAGGATTGGTTTGATCTAACTCCTGTCGAGAGAGTCGTAATAGAGATTCTCGCAAAGAACCTTTGAAGGCGTTCAATCGAAATCCTAGAGGACGAGGGTCTGTCTCTGATGCTCATAAGGTTTTTCCTGACAAAAGGCATGTTGTTCAGAATGCAAATGCTGCACCTCGTTGCTTCGACACCCTGATTACCCCGCTACCTGTCAACAACGATGTGGATTCCTTTGCTAAGTCAAGTGACCTGTCCATGGAGACCGTCAAAAGAGGCAATGTCAAGGATTGCCTTCGACCCTCTCCCTGCCTCGATGAGCAGGCTATCAAAGATGGACCTCCCATTTCTTGAGAAAGCTGACATTTGCAATCGGTGCAATCCTATCCTGAGGAACAAGATATTAATCTCACAGCTATGCCACCTATGCTCATACAATTACTTTCAGAAGTTGATCGTCATGTCCTTGGCAAACAAGTTCGACATCATTTTGGTCGACAACCCGATCCAAGGTATGATTGAAGCAAACCCATTGTATTGCATGCCTGTTTTTGTTGGACAAAAAAATGTAGGGCAAGTCCAAGGGTATGATCCCTAGAAAGGACAGTATGTCCAGGTATATCCTGAGTATTATCAGTCCTGTCGTTGTCGACTTGATTTTTCCTGTTCTAATGACGATGAGTGGAGGCAAGTGGATAACCGACGATCGCCACCTATGTCTAAGAGCAGCAGGAAGATGAAGGAAAGGCATCGAAGGAGAGCAGAGGATAAACGACAAAAATCAGTTGACCCTACAATGGTCGAGGGGGAGAAGATGGATCATGGTGACCTATTTATGGTCGATGACTCGGTTCTCCGGGACCCTCATAAGGATACATAAAAACTTGTTGAGGATGATGATTTAGAAGATGTCTGTGATGATTCGGACTGCAATCCAGTCCGGTTCGATGCTCCTGAAAACACTTTAAAGTGTAACGTCATTATGTTACCCACAAAGTTTGCGGGACCTACAATTACTTAGCCTATTCCAGGTATCCTTAAAACCTCGACTCCTCGGGTCGTTCGTTGTCTTATAGGCTTTCCCGTAAATTGGTTTGTTAAACCTACCCCTTCGATGCAATCTCAGATGCACTCCTTATACATCGAAGCAGATTTTAACGGCGTCTGAAGAAAGTATTAGTCGGCAATGGTGCGACTGTTAATGTGATGCATTTACGTACCCTCAAATATTTAGGGTATGATAAGGCTGATATTACCAACACCAATATTGGCATAACATGTTTCAATGGCCTTATGTCGAAGTGTGTGGGAATTTTCCCAATCAAAATTAAAGTTGGGAGATCTACGATGAATACTGCTTTTTTTATTGTCGATGTCGATACAACATTTACTGCTCTTTTAGGTCGAGATTGGCTGCATAAGGCGACAGTAATCACTTCTACTCTTGATCGAGAACTTATGCTTTGGCTTGATTGTGAAATTGATGTTGCTAAAGCTGACTCATCCATTAACACTTGTCTTAACCCTATCGAAATCTATACAGGAAATGTTATTGGTGCTGTCGATGACATGAGCTTGAAGAACTTATACTCTCTTGGAGATCCGAATGTTGGACCTTTGGGAGAATCGACTGGAAAATTTGACTTCCTAGTCAAATATGGGGATCCTCCACATCCTATAGTCGATGCTCCAAGTGGATGGGATTCTAATGAAGTACCTCCAGCTGTCGAAGCCGAGGCTCAGGCAAAAAAGGAGGCGGAGCTCGATAGTATCCTTCATTCTATTAAGGAAGCTGCTGGGCTGTTCCCTGAAGCCATCATCAAAGAGGAAAGTGCTGAACCCATTTATGAAGACATGAATGCTAATATCGTCGATGGCAAGGAAGGTGTTGACCCTGGCAACCCAGACTTGGAGCCCGAGAGACTCCTCAGAGAAGAGGAAGATGATTGATGTCGATCAGGAAGACGTAGTCACTGATGTCTTAGAGCGATTACGAGTGTATAGGCTAATTAGACCTATAGTTAGTCTTGAAATGTGTCTTGAAACCAGTTCGCTGGACGTAGCTAGTCCCGACCAGCGTACTGAAGAGGATGGGTCGAATCTTGGTTTGAAAATCAGTGTAGATTCGACTGGTGTTGTATCTCATCCTACTATGAATAAAACAACGTTTTCTGATAAGTCTATAGCTGAATCCCCAGAGGATCGATGCACATTACTTATGCCTCGCGATCCTCTTGTAACTGTAAATTTAAGCGACGACGCGACTCAGCGACCTACCTTTATAAGTGGTTTGATTGACAAAGATCTCTTCCAATCGATTCTAACACTTTTAAAGGAATTCAAAGACTATTTTGCATGGGACTATACTGAAATACCTGACATGGATCCGCGATTAGTCGAACATACCTTGCCTACTAAGCCAGATTTCAAACCTGTGAAACAGGCTCCACGTCGATTACCAAGCGAACATAAACAACAAGTCTTTGAAGAAGTGAAGAAGTTGTTCGATGCTGGATATATAAAAACATCTCGATACACAGAATGGATTTCTTCCATTGTTCCTGTAAAAAGGAAAAACAAAAAAATTCGAGTTTGTATTGATTTTAGAGATCTCAATAAAGCGATTCTAAAGGACGAATATCCGATGCAAATGGTAGATGAACTCATCGATAAGACGTCTGGACATAAAATTATGTCTTTTATGGATGGCTATTCTGGATATAACCAGATCTTCATCGCTGAGAATGATATACATAAGACAACATTTCGTTGTCCCTTAGAATTTTTGAATGGGTTGTCATGCCTTTTGGAAGAAAAAACGCTGGCGCAACCCATCAAAGGGCAGTGGACCTCATCTTTAACCCATTGATTGGATCGTCGGTCGAAGTCTATATCGATGATATCGTGGTAAAATCGTTGGCATATCACTGCAATGTTGATAATCTTAGAAAAGCTTTTCTTTAAATGAGAAAGCATCACTTGAAGTTGAATCCCTTGAAGTGTGCCTTCGGTGTTCGCACCGGACAATTTTTGGGATTTCTAATTCATCATCGAGGGATAGAGATTGATCCGGGCAAGATCAAAGCTATTCGGGATCTACCTCCTCCATCGACTAAGAAACAGCTTCAAGCATTCTTGGGAAGTGTTAATTACTTACGATGATTTATAGGAAATCTTGCCAGTTGAACAACGACATTCTCTAACTTGTTGAGAGGACAAGATAGTTTTGAATGGACTGATAGCCATCAGGAATCCTTCAAAGCTATTAAGAAATACCTCATCAATCCACCTGTTCTAGTTTCTCCAAGGCAAGATCGACCCTTTTTGCTGAACATCACTGCGGGTGATAAGGCTATCGGATCGATGTTGGGGCAAGAAGATAACCAACATAAGGAACGAGTCATTTGTTACTTATCCCAGATCCTTACTCCCATCGAATATAGATATACTAATAATGAGAAGCTATGCTTATCATTATATTATGCGATCATGAAAGTTCGACATTACATTGGGAGTAACACGGTGTATGTAGTATCAAATGCTCCTATATTAAAAATGTTATTCGATAGTCCTATGTTATCAGGTAGGTTTAGTAAATGGAGCCTTATTTTACATCCATTTGACCTTTGATATCGATCACAAGCATCGATCAAAGGGCAGATTTTAGCCGACTTCTTAGCCCAATATACAGATTCCAGATTAACCAGTTCTCAAGATTTGAAAGAATTTTGGGAAGTTTGGTTTGATGGGTCTGTGTCCAACGAAGGGGTTGGAGTATGAATTTATTTTCTATCTCCTTTGAAACTAAAACACAAAATAGCTTATCGGATCGATGATATGTTGACAAACAATTCCGTCGAATATGAGGCTTTGATCATTGCTCTACAAACCTTGATCGATCTTCAAGTGTCATATGCAACAGTTCAAGGGGATTCACAGCTCATCATCAATCATGTCAAAGGTTTGAGTATGTGTACCTTCGACCACCTCCAGCGATACTTGGATAAAGTCCATGAGCTGTCTTTTTCCTTTAAGGAAGTTCATTTCGAATACATTCATAGGGAAGACAATACCATGGAAAATAAATTAGAACAACATGCTTCTGGGTTTAAAATAAGTCATCGACTGATGCAAGAAATTGGATGGAAAATACAAACAATACCTTCTGTTTTACGCAATGATTCTGCACAAGTATATGCCATCGGTATTTTCCGATCAACAATTGATTGGAGAACACCATTCATGGAATTCTTCTCCAATCCTGGGAAGGGGTCAACCCGCCAAGTAAAATTGTCAGCGCGATTCTACACCATAATCGATGATGTACTTTATCGAAAGCATACTGATGGTATTCTCTTAAGGTGTGTCGATATGGATGAAGCAATCCCTATTATGTTAGAAGCACACGAATGTCGTTGTGGTCTTCATCATTCCGGACCGAATATGTGCTGGTCGATCAAGAGGCATGGTTTCTTCTGGCCCTCGATGATGAAAGATTGCATCAACATGGCCAAAGGATGTAAAAAATGTCAGAAGCATGGACCCATATCACATGCATTTGCAACTCATTTACATCCTGTGGTTAAACCTAGGCCATTTCGATCTTCGGCTATGGATATTATCGGAGAAATAAGACCAAGCTCGAGTAACGGAGATTCTTATATCCCTGTAGCCACTGACTACTTTACAAAGTGGATCGAAGCAAAGGCTTATAAGAATATTACCCAAAATGAAGTGATTGATTTCCTTCTATCCGACCTTATTTATAGATATGGCATTCCTCAAAATATCGTGGTTGATAATGCTATTGTTTTCTATGGCAACTTGATTAAAGAGTTTGCTTCTGAATTCGGATTTGTTTTAACAAATTCCTCTCCTTACTATACACAGTCGAACGGGCAAGCTGAATCTACCAATAAGATTATAAAAAAACGCTATTCAGAAGATGATCGATGACAGTTCTCGATCTTGGCATGTTTTATTGTTGGATGTGCTTTGGGCATTCCGTGTTACCAAATGAGAAGGTATTGGACAAACTCCATGCAGTTTAATCTATGGACATGACACTATCCTACCCATCGAAGTTCGTTATAAATCGATGAGATTTTTGGCCCATCATGAAGATCGTCCTGTCGATTATAATGAATCGATGCTGATTAAATTAGAAAACTTAGAGGCGATACACTTTCGAGTAGTGAATCGAATTCAGGTTTAAAAAGAAAGGGTCGCTCGAAGTTATAATAAGAAGGTCGTCCTAAAATCCTTCAAGTAAGGAGACTTAGTTTGGAAAATGATCCTCTCGATTGGGAAGAGAGATTATTTCCTAGGCAAATAGTCTCCTACTTGGGATGGTCCTTTTAGGGTCGATGAAGTTTATCCTAAAAACGCTTATCACTTCTCATACTTAAATCGCGAACCACATGCCTTGAAGGCTAATGGCAAGCATTTGAAACTCTATCGATAGACAATAAGGGATTTACATTCCAAAGAAATTCAGTCTCGATGTCCCGAATTATGGTCACAATTAATAGGGATAGCCGACATTAAAGAAAATACTTGATCGATAAACAAAGTCGATTCACTAAGAAACATTACAAATACAAGTGGATCGATACATATGAAATAAAATAAAGCTAGACATTCCTTCAATATTAAGCACGTCAATCGTCGATTGTTGCAGGCACTTTTATCAGCACTAAGATCGATTGTTGTAGTCACTGGAGTTGTCGCTCCAGTCTTCCTTCGTTTGGAGAGCATCCGCACGTAGGGTTGCTATCAATGTCCCCTGCTTCGTTTGCTCCAGACCTACCTCGAAGGTCCACCAGGATTGCGGCTTTGACAGTAAGCAATATTTGGAAAGGATATTCGAGGAGGCCAGGAAGGCCTCATGGTCCGACACAACGAAGCGACGTTTGCAACCTGGGCAAACCTTATGACGCTTGGCTCAAGCTTATACTTGAGCCATGGTGCCGGGCGATGGAAGGGAACCCTCTACCTAAGGTTGAGGACTTAGGCTTTCATGGGGTCTAAGGTTGAGAACCTAGGCTCTGTGGACTGAGGGGAAACTCATAGGTTTGGAAATAAAGCTTCTCGGTGGGACATTGTATTGGGGATTGTTTGCTAATATGTGAGCCTGTGGTCCCGTGATTCTGCTATTTATAGGCAGAAGTATTAGGCTACATCGATCATAGAGAATCTCAACAGTCTGAGAAAATCTTAACATTTCCCGGATAATCTCAACAACCTCATTAAATTGAGTTATATTCCCGATCATCGCATTTAATTAACTTAAATTTGTGTCGATTGGGAGTTTGGAGCTACAAGTATATTCGTATTGGGAGTTTAAATTTGTGTCGTTTGGAGCTATGAGTATATTCGTATTGGAGCTACGAGTATATTAACTTAAATTTGGGTCGATTGTCGATTGGGAGATTAAATTCCCGATCGTCGCATTTAATGAATAGTATATTCGTCCGAATATACTATTCATTCGATCCAAAATACACAGAACAAGGGGAAACAAAGAAAAACAACAAATGCATCGATAATGATGACGGTTCTAAGGTAAAGAGAAGTCCAGCTAGCAAATCGGCGAAGTAGGCTCGAGTGTTGTTCTTCACATTGAGCATATTCATAGCCTTTTGGAATGAGATTAGGTTGTTTATCTCGTATGTGGGAATACGATTTGCTTCGACTTCTGTCGGAGCCTCTGTTAATTCCCTCTCACGAACAATCACCTAGGCTTCACCCTTTTCCAGCTTCGACGACAACTCCGCTATTTTAGTCTTCAGTCATTGATTCTCTTCGATCAAATGACGATGCTCAACAGTAATTGCCATCACTTTATGCTGAGCAGACTCGAAATCATTCAGCTTCGTGGAGAAATCCTTCCACTGCCTGTCGTCTGCAAGAACTTTCTCCCAATCTTCCCAAGATTTCTAAAATGTTTCCTTGAAGCATTCACAAATGCCTAGCAGTTTGATGGGCGCCTTGGCATGACTCTATGGCTTTGATAGCTTGCATAATCTCATCGAAGTTGGATTCAATGGTTCTTCACGACGTAGGACCTCAAGTAGCTTCAGAGCGAGCAAAGCAAGGTCGCTTTGATCGACACTCACTCGGTTCACGTTGCTTGATGAAGTAGCATGACTACGCTTGCTGGGACCTTCATTGGTGATAATTCTAAGTTTTACTGTTTGAAATAATACATATTTTAGTTTACATTTTCTGAAGTGAAACACAGAGCGAAACTCATTACTCGAAGCTAGTCAAAGAACTCGACTAAAGTGGGTTCTTCCAATCCTCGAGTTGCTTCTGGTGTTTGACACTCTGCTTCGATGTTCTCAGGAGGTATTACATTTGGGGAGCAGGCATTATGTCTGTCGAGGGAGAAACTTCCACCTACAAAGGTATTTCCGAATATGAGTTAATAGGAACATCGTCACATTTGAAGGATGTGGAGTGATTGGTTCGATCAGGAATGGATTCCTCGATGGTAGGGTCAGAAGAGAGTGAAACGACCTGCGTATGTGAAAAGTCAAGTAAAATCTAGAGTTGCTTGATGTAAGTTCAAGGGATATACCTCTACAACTCGCGCTAGATTAACATTTGGTGGGACAATTTCTTCAGCATTTTCAGTAGCTCTGTCAATCGAACCCTCTTTAGAAATATTATTCGTTGTGTCCTCGGTCATACCTTCGACGCTGGAAGGAATATCTTCTGTTGGAGGTGACGGGGGTGTGAATAAATCTTCATATTCGACATATGCGTACAGCGCGTGTTAGAGTCCAAACTTGTAATCATTAGAACAGCAATTCTCATTTTACCATTTCGAACGCTTGATCTTTCTCCTTCGATTCTGGGGGGGCTTTTTCTTCTCTGACAATTGAAGGCCAGCAGTTGAAGGATTAGCCTTCGGAGGCTCGATTTCGAATATGTCGTCCTCATGCTGAAGGTGTTCCTCCGGAATGGTAGTGGGCTTGTTCTTTCTAGAACGCCGATGGAGACTCGCATTTTCTTCCTCTGCAATTTCGTTAGACAACTCGCCTCTGCTTGTCGAAGAGACCCAAGTGTTGGGTTTTTTCGATGCAGCTACTGGCGGTGCCCATTTCCTTTTCAGTCTCCTTTTCTCGGTGGTCACCATCAGAATTATGTTATCAATGCTCCTGTGAACATCGATCTTTGTCGGAATCGATAAAAAATTAATAATCAAGAGTTCACGAATAATACCTGGCATCAGCGATCTCTCTTGCTTTTCAATTAGACCGCTAAGGAAATCTTCCTTTCCCAGTAGCGGTTGCGCTCCTTTTCTAGGAAACTTAACCTTCACTACTATCTTTTTGAAGATCCTCTTCCAACAATAATCGAACGCCTTAGTTACACTACATCCTCCTAAGTTTTCAGAAAACGTGACTTTAGAGATGGATCGATCTAGAGTAGTAAATAGCTGCAGTAGTAAGGCAAGTTAATTCTTGATCGATAGCGTAACTGGTTATATATCATTAATCTTACCCTGCTAGCATATAAGACGTCGATGCTGACGCGTTCTTCTAGGTTGGTATTGAAGGAGTCGATGAAAGGGAAAGGACAACCCTGAGCAAATCCTAGTTGTCGCGCCACGAACTGAGGATTGTAGACTTCGACAAAAAATCTTTTCGTATCTCTACCGACCAAGTCTCTCGGTGTTAACACTTGGTCCCAGAATGGGTGGGGCTCTAAGGATTGTCGAAGCCTACAGAAGTCAACGCTTTAGGGTAAGGTTGCCAACGGGGTTTGCTGGAATATAGCAGTCGATTGAGATATCTCGTAGCAGTGTCTTTTCCCCAATTTTCATAGCCGAAAAAGCGAATAATCTCTAGACCTTCGAGACCTGATGAGTTATTACTAGTCGGTAGTTTAAAGTGGTGCATGCCAGGAAAGTATAGGTGCGCCCATGCGCAAGTAATCCACAAAGGGCCCAATGTTGGTCTAGTAGAGAACGATCCTGGATTTTTTTAATCGACTACAACAGCTTCGAAATGAGCTCGGTAAATCAAGCTGAGGATGAATGGTGTCATCGCTACTGACCTTGTCGCTTTCATCATAGAGTTCGCCACTTACGCCATGTATTTCAGTGATTGTTTGCTGCGACTGCAATAGATATACTTCGTAAGCCATTCAATCAAAAATTGGAACTACTCTTCACCCCCCCAGTTTTTTGGATTCTTCTGCAGATGTGCTTCGATAATCGAACCAAGACGTTGTCCTTTTTCGAACTTAAAATCGTCAGGCTTCCTGACATAGTAACATCCTGTTAAAAAGGTTACGTCGGGAATGGTCACAATCATAGGGCCTTCCCGAAGATAGAAGCAGTTAGTATAAACATTCCAAGAGATAGAAGTGCTGCGACTGATCGATGGTTGCACCTCATCGGCTCTACCGTCACTCTAATCAAATGATAGATCCTATCTTCTCCAAATACTTGACTAGCATTAATTGAATCCTCGGGGTCAGAGGATCGACTCTTGTCAGACGATTGACTCTTATCAGAGGGTCGACACCAATTACCTGGATCGACGAAGCTGGTTCTGCAGATCGGTATGACCTCAGGATCGGGAAGGAGGTAATCGAAGGGCACATGTTTTGTCCTCTGACGTACAGTTGAAGCAGCCGCCCCTGAAAAAGGGACCCAGAGTAATCTGTCCTTTCGACCTTACATCTTCGTCGGCGAAGTCGCTAGTCTTCTTGGTCACAACATATGTTGCCAGAATTCTGAAGTCTTTGAAATAAACACCAGACCCCTTCAGCGGTGTGTGATTGTAGAATGCCTGGGGAGCCATGATTGGAGAGATTTTGCTGAAAGGAAAGAAAATTAGGAGCAGGCAGCGCAATGAGGATAAGAGTTTTGAATGAAGGCAGACAATGAGATGGCAAGGGTTATATAGAAGAATCTGGAAGATAAATAGACGAGTCGAAGGAAGGGGGGCCAAATGTTTACGTGGTAAACGTCATTTTGGGCTTCCTACGATGGGCATCGAAGGGAAACAAGATCAGCGCAACTTGTAAGATGTTCGATCGTCGTGTCGAAGGTAGCTGTCAAGACAATGATCGATGTTGGTGTTACGAGCAGGTCGAGGGAATGCCGTTCAATGGTGAAGATGTTCGAAGATAATACTTCATCAAACGTCTCCAGTATCGACTGAAGACATCAAGACCCGAAGTCGCTACTCATAAGTATCGATAGTAGGTTCTTCTTAGCAGTTGTTTAGTTAGTTTTAGGATAAATAGCCCGTGTTAAATGTGTGTCGGTCGGCAGTTATTAGTTAGTGTCCATAAATAAGTCAGCCATGGTCAATTGTAAGGACACGACAATCATTCTATGACCCCGAAGGGCTGCTTGGTTGTCAACTTATCTTTTCGCAATTGTTTTAAGTATTGTTGCAAGATGGTTGTAAGTTTTTCTCTTTATGCTTAGTGAATTCTGATTGTTCTTTGTTACTTTCTTTATTGGCGACCATATTTACTTTCAACACTTTGAGTCCCCGATATATCGCGACGTGTTTCGCCCGCAAACACATGTTGTAATTCAATAGTTCATTCTTTAGTGAGACTACTACAAAGACATATCGCGGGGTATTGTCGTGACTGGGGAGCTGTAGATTGCGGCAAGGGGGACACGGGCACGTTATCTCTCTTACAAGCTGTGTTTTGGTGGCGAAGTTGCGCCCAAGAATTTTTTGATGGGGATGGATGGCGGAGACATATCTTTGTTAACCAGATGTCTAGAGATGAGACAAACATATTGTTGACCCAGGATTAATATGTTGAGAATACTTGGCTCGAACACGGGGATCAGATTTTGGTTTGAAATTGCAATCGACGTACAAAAGAAACGAATAAAACATGAACAAGAAGGATCAAACACTTACTGATGCCATTGAAATAAGCTATAAACAAGATTTGTTCTGCTGTTGAAACACGTCGTGTGCACTTTAAGAATCGTCATAGAATCTTTAGATAGTTAACTAATTGATGCCTTCTCTCTTCAATGCCCCGTAACCATACAGAGATCTTGGGATATCCTCTTCAATTAGGCGACTCAAATAATATCATCGCTCAAAAGGTGTCACCGCTTGGTTGATGTTGTCGCTCAGTTAATGTTGTCAATTCGCTTGCTTGAGTATCAATAATAATTTCCATATACCTCAGCCCATGCTAGTCCTATGGCCCAAAAGTTTTAGGACTAAACACATAGCCCCTCCCTAAAAACCTATTTTTAAATGGGTCTTTCATCATAACGCCCCATTGCTCAAATCTTTAAAAAACCTTTCTTCTTCAAATTTCCATTAAGGATTTGCAAAAATTTTTATTGGTAAGCCCAAGGTAAATTTTGATGGAAGATTACATTCTAAATATTTGCTACCATCAAATTTTCACATTTTCATCCAGAATATCCAGAATATCTTATTAGATTCCTTCGTAATCTTGTGAGAAATCATAAACAACTTAATTGATGGATAGTATACCTCAAGAATGAAGATTGTACGACATGCCCAAAAATTGTTGTCCGACGAATTCATCGGTTTTCATCAACAAAGGACAACAATAAAAGCTCTCCCCTTTTCCACTAAGATGAACATTGCTTCATTGTTGGGATGTCACTTTTGGTTAGGGTTTGACATCGAGTTTGTGGAATGGGGAGATGAATCTGGTCAAGGACGAGCGTTTTAATGGTGAAGATGACGCCCTTGGAATGTCTCACCGGTGACGCGATGTATTAAATTGAATCGACCGGAGCTCGAGAGTGTTTAGCAATAAAAATTCTAGGTCACAGATTTCAGTGTAATCTGTGGATCAACGGTAAAGAATGTAGGCCCGAAGTACGAGAAGCCAAATAAGGAGTTATCTGTGGAAACACAAAAGGCGAAGGCTTGTGGGCGAAGCAGTTACCAAGCGACAAGGCTACCAGGCGACGAGGGTCAACGTGGTGATCAAGCGATAGTTAATTGGACGAGCGGGGAAACTCTACGGCGAAGGTTAGTGGGTGATCCAGTCGATTAGTAGCTATTATGGGAAGATTCCGGACGGTCTCAATACATGGAAGGAAATTGTTGCCAAGATTGTTGAAATAGAAAAGAGATATTCCATGAAGACCGGCAACAAAGACATGTAATTTATGTACAATATTTCATTTCCACACATACATAGGTCTAGCTTAGTGTAAATAGTTATTTTTAGGCATTGTATACATACAACTCTCTATAAACGGACATACAATCTTTTTATCTTCAGTTAATTCAGCGTTCAAGCATCCTGTGTTCCTACTTCCTTCCGATGGTATCGTCAATGTCATCCGTATGTGCTTCCGCTTAAGGGTGTATGTCCGCTGCTTTCTCTTTTCTTTCTTCATTCATACGGCGACCACACAATGAAACTCCGAGTACCAGTTGCTCGTAGTGCCAGAGATTTCCATCGTATTTGGATCTAGCTTGTCCAGTGATCACTTCCGGAACAAACAGAGAGATTATTCTTTGAGTGTCCTTTTGGAGTCAACCCCTCCCTTCGTTCGCCATTCTCCTCGTCATCACCAATCCTCGGGGGGTTTGAGTAAACTCGTGAAGACAAAGCAGATGGGATCTCTGAAGCGTTAAAGTGAGTGCTCCCAAACTGAAAGCATATTTTTCTGTTTTCTTCGGCCACAACATTTCTATTTGCCTCCCTACCCTGGGGAAGCTGGTCGGAGTTTTCATTGGTCCTTCCCACAGAGGCATTATTACAAGAGTCTGCTTTCTAGGCATCGCCTTATGGCTTCAAACCGAAACTTGATTCTTTGCCAAAATTTTTTCACTCTGTCATCGGTTTTACCCAACCTTTCTAGGAGGAATTTGAGCGTCTGTCATATAAGAGACAATTCCGCCTAGACCCGGCATAAGAAGTGATACAAAGACGATCGACAACTCACCTATGCCCCTTCCATCGCCCTCCCGAAGTGGACTCACTTTGCTCATCAGAGATTGACTGAGCGGCGGAGGATTGAGCGACATCTTCAAGCGACAGGACCCAGGCGACGATCATTTAGGCGACATTCATTCTAGTGGACTAGCGTCGTTCTATAGGAGGTTCATTAGATGTTTCAGTTCGATCGCAGCCCCACTCCTTGAATGTTTGAAGTGAGACAAGTTCGAGTGGACTTCAGCCGCACAAGCTAGTTTTGAGCGACTGAAGGAGTGTCTAAGCGAAGCACCCGTTTTCGCCTTACCTGACTTCGCGAAGATATTCGAGGTCGAATGTGATGCATCAGGAGTAGGGATCAGAGGAGTGTTGTTGTAGGAGGGAAGACCCATTGCATACTTCAGGGAAAAGCTCAATGGTGCCAAACTCAACTACTCAACGTACGACAAGGAGTTTCTAGCCATTGTTCGAGTACTCGAGACGTGGAGTCATTACTTGCTGTCCCGAGAGTTCGTGTTGTACACCGATCATGAAGCACTCAAATACATCAGTGGTCACCACAAGCTCAGTCAACGACATGCGAAGTGGGTCGAGTTTCTACAAGCTTTCACCTTTGTCTTGAAGCACAAACAAGGAGCGAAGAATGTAGTCACTGATGCTCTCTCGAGGAAGAGGACCCTACTATCCGCAATGGAGACAAAGCTTATTGGATTTGAGTACCTAAAGGATCTGTATAAGGACGATGAAGACTTTGGAAGGATTTTCGTTCAATGCACCAATCAGGCCATCGATCGATTCCATCAGGTGAATGGATTCTTATTTCGAGATTCTAAGTTATATATTCCCAGGAGTTCTACTCGAGAGCTGCTTATTCGAGAAGTTCATATAGGAGGAATAGCCGGACATTTTGGGATCAACAAAACATTGTCGATGCTACATGAGCATTTTTATTGGCCGCAAATGGAGAAGAAGGTTAGAAATCTTGTTTTGAGATGTGCGGTATGCCAACGAGCGAAGCGCCGAGTCCAACCCCAAGGATTGTATACTCCACTTCTACTCCCGGGCGACCATGGGAACATGTAAGTATGGATTTTGTTCTAGGATTGCCGAGAATGCAGCGGAGGAAGGATTCGATCATGGTGGTTATCGATAGATTCTCGAAGATGGCACACTCCATTCCATGTCAGAAGACGGATGATGCATCTAATGTCGCAGATTTGTATTTTCGAGAAGTCCTAAGATTGCATGGAGTGCCGAAGTTGATCGTATCAGATCAAGACGTCAACTTCCTTAGTTACTTTTGGAAGACATTGTGACACAAGATGGGAACGAAACTCGACTTCAGTACAACATATCATCCACAGACCGATGGACAAACGGAGGTTGTCAATCGTACCATGGCTGTAATCCTTCGAACCTTGGTCTCGAAGAACCAGAAGGATTGGGACATCAAGCTTGCTCATACAGAGTTCGCGTACAATCGAGCTCCTAGTTCGACAACGAAGTCATCATCCTTCGAGGTAGTTTACGGACTCAATACTTTAGTCCCTGTCGAACTAATTTCCTATGAGTGATGCGAGATCAGTTAGCCGGGATGCTGAGGAATGTGCGAAGGAGATGCGAATGCTCCATGAGAAGATTCGAGTCCAGATCGAGAAGGCCAACAAATGATATGAAGAGAGGGCCAATCGAGGATGTAGGGAGAAAAATTTTTCAGCCAGGAGATTTGGTGGGGATTCATCTGCGAAAGGAGTGTTTCCCTGGCAAAAGGAAGAACAAGCTGATGCCGTGAGCGGAAGGACCTTTCAGGATCGTCGAACGAGTCAACAATAATGCCTACAAGGTTGATCTACCAGGAGACTATGGAGTTTCTGTCACTTTCAACGTCCAGGATCTCATTCCGTTTGCGTTGGATGACGACGATGTGAGTTTGAGGACAAACTCTTTTTAACAAGGGGAGGATGATACAAAAACGGTCGACAACTCACCCATGCCCCTTCCATCGCCCTCCCGAAGTGGACTCACTTTGCTCGTCGGTGATTGACTGAGCGACAGAGGATTGAGCGATAACTTTAAGCGACAAGACCCAGGCGACGATCATTCAAGCGACATTCATTCTAAGCGACGACTTAAAGGTTCGAAGCTGAAGGGTCACGAAGCCGAAGAGTCTTGAAGAAGCTGAATCAATTTCCCTTCCTCTATTCATACATCTACTCAGTCATGCACCTACATTTATGTTTGTTGCATTTACAATAAGCGATTTATGGTGCATCATGAATCTGGCCATGCATGCATCAAGTCTACGTTCATCGTCTTGCATCTAAGTTCTTGTTTAGGTGATCCCTATATAATGGGCGACCTTGTAAGCTTTAAAACAAAGTTGATCAGATTATAAACTATTTTGTAAGACTTTGTCTTTCTACTCGAAGTGAGTAGATTCTCCTTCAACCTCGTTATTCATTTGGTGGATTCCAAGTGCGGATTGAGTTGAACATATCAACCGGTGGTGGTGTATATGTATCCTCCACGTTGTGCCTCATCCTCGTCTTGTTTATAGTGGTGTATCTGTATCCACGGCCAAACGAGTTTACCCGAGTTCTTCTTTCATGGTGGTGTCTCTATATCCGTGGAGGTTGAATATCATCCTATCCCTTTTCCCTTATTCCTTTTTCATTATTCCACCCGCACCCCCCTTCACAGCCTTCTATCCATCCCCACATCACTCCATTCCGCACCTTAGTGATGTTCCCCTTCGATTTTTGGTATTGTAATCATCTATTCCTTGCCGTCCCCGTATCAAGAAAGCCTTTCTTTCGGGGATCCTTTAGCCTGGATTTCGACGCCCTGCTGACTTGCAGGTGCATCTTCTAACCCAAGTGAGTTGTTAGTTTCATTGGACAGTGTGTCCAGAACTCTATTGTCTCTCCTCGTCATCTTTCTCCCACTGTGATCGCTAAAAATGTGTTGATCCGAGATCAACGCGTTAAGAATACTTAGCTTGAATACGTGGTTTGGATTTTGGGTTGAAATTGTGGTCGTCGTACAAAAGAAATTGAATAAAAGAAGAACAAGAAGGAATCAAACACTTACGGATGCCATTGAAATAAGCTAAAAACAAGATATGTTCTGATGTTGAATGTTGTGTTTAATCTAGTAGAAAGAAATCATATTTATAATCGTAATCTATTTCCTAAATTCTCAAACGTCGTGGACATGTCTTCAGCTGCTCAAAAACTTGTCAGAGAATCTGTAAGTAGTTGGCTAATTGATGCATCCTAATAAACCACGTTTTCTCTTCAATGCCACGTCACATAGAGAAATCTTGGGATATCTTCTCGAATTGGGCGACTCAACTAATATCATTGCTCATAAGGTGCCGCCGCTTGGTTGATGTTGTCGCTCAATTAATGTTGTCGCTTCGCTTTGCCTGAGTATCAATAATGATTTCCATACACCTTAGCCCAAGCCAGTCCTATGGCCCAAAATTTTTAGGACTAAACACATATATGGCAAGGTCTCAAGAATGACCCGACACATGCATGACCATAAATAGGATTAAAGGATCAGCTTCTTTGGCTACCATAGTGATAGTATATTCACAATTGCTTTTGCATGGGAACAATTGTGCAGACGATCGCAACATGTTGTTTGGGGCAAGCTTGTATAGTCCAAAGGTATGCCTGCGATTCTCTTTTTTCTTATGGCTATCTTTTAGGGACATGCTCTACAATGCGACCTTTGGGGCAAAGCTAAAGATGTGAGACAATTAATCATCTCTTCTTCCATTGCCCTTACTTAATGGAGTTTGAGCTTCACATCAGTACGGGTACTTTCCTCATCTTTTCCATTATCATGAAAGGTGCATCCGTCCACATTTGGTGGGTAGTGGAGATTACACACGGCGCTTAAATTCGCAAAACTTCTAGGAGTGGCGATATACTACACGTGAATGGAGCGCAATAAACGAATAACTGGTAAACGTCAGTTTCGTCCTGGAATATGGGCAAAGATCACGCTAGTTGTGACCTCAAATGCTTAGTGAATTCTTTGAATATTTTGGTGCGTAACTCTCTAGTCTTGGGAATTTTTACCTGAGGGATTGTATAGATGACCTATTTTTTACATATGACTTACTAGATAGAGCATGGTGGAGTACATAGTTTGTCCACTCACACGATATTAGTACGACTCCATATATTAGCCTTATGTATACGATTCGGGTATGCCCATGAAACCGTATACATTTGATGTCTATCTATGTTAGTAGTTATAAAAAGCCTATTGCTCGATGGTATGAATCCCGTAAGTACACAGCTCGCACAAGTAACAGATAAATGAGTAATCACGGAGAATTATTTCAAAAAATTCCTAACGATCAATGATAAATAATCACAATGTAGTCAAATTAAGTAAACTAAGGATTTAGAAAAATAAACTAATAAGAAACTAAATAGTATAAAACACGATAATTAATCAAATGAGAAAGACCTACTTCCTCCGATACTTCACTAGATCACTCCCCCCTCTTAATCATTAAATTTTCCAAAATTTGTTTACCAACCTAAGATTCTCAGCTTTTCTTATGCATATTCCGAGCTACACAACAACTAATTCGGCCAAACCATCTACATTCCTATGGGAATTAATAGTTGAATTAAGTTCATTAAGTTCCAATCTTAAACTGGCTACCTAAGCCAAGTAATGTGTTGCTATAATACTCGTTAAATTAACTCGATTCCTCGATGTTAACCTAGGGTTTATTGTCCTTCTAAAGCTAAAATTCCCTTCCCAAGTTTAGATAGGTTAGGAAATCAATACGGATTATTGATCAGGAAATCGCATGCATTAAGAACAAGATAAAATAAATAAACTAAGTCCTAAACTCATTCAATCAAAGAGAGTCAAAAGTAATTCGGCTACATATCAGGTTCCGTCATAACCTTAGAACAAAAACTTAGTTCATTACGAAATTGGCAAAAAATCAAAAAATAAAAGAAGAAATCATCCTAAGAAAACTAAAACTCCCTTCTCGACGACTTTCTTTCTCCCTTCCCCTTCTCTGAAACTCACGTTTAAGCCCCTATTATAGCTAGGGCAAATCTTGTAAGATTAGGAAATATTTTAGAAATATTCCTAAAAATATTCCCGGCTCATACCAGATTCTCGTGTAGCCAAACAGAACATTCTGTGATGGTTGCTCTACTCGTGTGGTCATGCCAAATTTTCGTATGGCCATACGAATGTTCCTGTCGAACTACTTTCCTTAGCAACTTCTCATTCCGGACTTCTTTGACTTCCTCTATCAAGATATCTTCTTAAGCATGATTTATGCGCTGTATTGACCAATTAACGTGCATTGAAAACCACAACTACAAAAGTACCCATGCAACACAACTAAACTAGAAATACCAAACAAACTTACTATATATACAAATAAATATCGGATATCTAATACTAATTAGGCTCGTATATGAGACATAGAACTCTAATTTCTTAGAGTTAACACCGATCATTTCATTAACCGAAAAGGGAAAAAAGTTAGTCGTAACAAAGTTATTATATGATCTTAAAAAAGATATAATTTGAAATTATATATATATATGTTCCTTTTGTAAAGTTAGAATGCCAGCATCTTAAAGTAAAAGTTGTGGTTCGAATTCAAATAGGAAAGAATGTTTTCGGACAGTGGCTCCCTCCGTTTTTTTTTTTTTTTTTTTTTGTTTTATTTCTATGTCCCAAGTTTTGAATATCCGATAGTTTGTTTTTATTGCTTTCGCAGACTTAAGTGGTAAGAGGGTAAGACACAGAGGTTTTAAATGGTGTGCCGTGGATTCATTTCGTGTAAATTCCACCTCAATGCGAAGCAGTCGTTAATATGGGCAGTCATCATCGTGGGCATTGCCGTGGCGGTGAGACTTTTCTGCTACAGCCTTCGGAAGTGGTTGAGTGGTCCGCGGCAGCAGGGAGGAGAGAGCTCTCAGGGTGCCCCTGAAGCACGTCCGGCTGGTTAACTGGACAGTGCTAGATGTGGTGGTGGATAGATGTTTGTCCTGTCACGGATCGCTTTCCTGATCCTCTTTGATCTGTATGGAACTGTTGTTTCATACACTGCTACGATTCACGGTTTGTAGTTTATTGCATAGAGCCGTGGCACTGCGCCTTAGAGGGCAGATCCAATCTCACCAAACTTGTTCGGCTTACAACTCCAGCAAAATTCAAACACTTCTCGTCATCTTCCGAATCCGAAACATTGACGGTTATTATTTTCGCCTTGGAAAGATATTTTTATAGAATTTCGACGCGGGGGATTCACGCTATGAAAAAGGCTAAACGCAATTTCCCTTTTGTCTTCTTCCGAATCCGGCAATTTCCTGCGGTTTTCCCACTTCCTCCGATACTCTCGGCAACAATCTCCAGCCGTGGCGGCGTCGATGATTGGGTTCGTGCACCCGAGAGGCTGCGGTCACCTTGTTGCTAAGCACAGCCAGGTGTGCTCTTGTTCGATTCGGTTTGGCTTGGACATGGAATTGAATGCAGTGCTACGGAGTTCCCCCCGTTTGCAAATGTTGTCATCTTATTTTTCTGGGGAAGTAGGATTTTAGGGTTAAGTTCTACGTTATCCATGTAGGATGGTGCACTCGGTGTTAGAACCTTAGAAATGAGCTTAGCTTTTGGTCGAACAAGTCGTGCGCTGACAAATTTTGGATAAAGTTCACCCCAGAGTTAACTGAAAGGAAATTCAGATTACTTGTCGTGCGTGAGTTGATCTGTAATTCCCATTCTAAGTTCTGTTTTACTTTGAGGGAGCTTGGATAAGACGTGTAAAGTGAGATTTTTCAGCAGGCATGGGGTTTTCGGGACCCTTTGTTGTTAGTCTCCTGGGTTTGGATATTATTGGGTTTTATGATTTTGGAATCTCATGCTTCTGGTCAAGTACAATGTTTTTTTGGTGAAGAATGCCAGAAATGTCGATAGAGGTGCTTATCTGTGTAGGTTCTTGTATTTGCTCCTGCAGATATCATTTCCTGTTTCTGTATCGAGAGCTAATCAGTTCGATGCCGCAAGTTTTGACGTTGAGATGTCGGCCATGCTTGAAGAACAGTTGGTGAAGGTCTTCTCCTTAACGAAGGTGTTTACCTCATTTGACATTTTTCTGTGTCCTGGCCCATTTTGTGTTGCTCATTGGTTGTTGGCTATTCTCCTGTTGATGGCACATGGGACTTATGTTAAATTGTTTTCATTTTTTTGTCATTATCCAGGAATGCTGTTTCAATATGTGCGAGAACTTTATGCTTTCCTTGAGTTCCTGATTTGGCGGTTCTCAATTTGTGTGGACTAGCCCACACCGGGCATTGCTTTGATGAATCTTAGATATAGAGTACGAGATTTCCAGTAGACGAGAAATACGTGAGTTTCATGCGATTATCCTCCTCTAAATTGATGAACATATGTAGGCTACCGGTAGATTCTTTCTGAACATTGTCTAAATTAGAAGCAAAACCGACTTGGAAGGACCTGCCCTTTTCTTTGCTTAGAAAATTTGGTATTGTATTGCGAGCGCTGGCAGTCAGTACATATGGGCAAGAATTCAATTGTTTTCTGCATTTCGCAGGGGGTAATACCAACCAGGTGAGAAATTTTCCCTTAACGTCTCACTAGATTTCTTTCATAAAATTCAGCCCTTAATGTCTCACTTGATCTAGTACTAGATCATCATCCATCCGCCCAGGAAGAAAATAAGCATGACGTGACCCCATCTGGCTTGTCCCAGCATTATAAACCTTGTTTTCCAGAGCTAGGGCATATTGGAGACATTGATTAGCTTAGGGCCCTCATTAATTTATAAAATCAATGAGAAAACAGTGACATCAATATGCATGGGGTTTCTTTTTCTTGTTTAAGCTTAACAGAGGTTGTTATCGGAGTACCTTCCTTCCATTCTAGGATCATGAACCGTCAATTGGTCTGGAATGAGTTCTTGGTAGTTCTTCCACCATATCCCACAAATCTTGTCCATTAACTAGCGACCATGTCTTTTGTGCATTTCCGGTGGCTTTATTCATTGATCAAAATTCATTACAGAAGAATGTTGCTCTAGCACAAGGCAGATTTTCTGGGTCTGTTTTTTTCTGTTATTTATGATCTGATATTGGCCCTTTTATTATTTTTGAGATTGTTCATCTTGAACAATAAAGTACCATGGAAAATATCGAATGATTTACTTGACTTAGGAGACCATACTTTAATATGCAGGAAATGTTGCTGCTGCTACTTCCACTTCTCAACTCGTCCTCTCTTAAAAATTTTCTCCACCTGTTCTCAAAGGACAAAAAACAAGGATTCATGGGGGAGATGAATCTGTATGCCCCATCTGTCAAAGTAGCCCAAACATTCCATTTCTCATCCTTCCTTGCCAAACACAGGTAAGGAGAAACGTCAGCAGTCTCCACTTCCTGCATATCCTACCATTTGTTTGATTACCTTTACATAAACTCTTTCTTGGCTGTTATTTGTTCTTTCTTTATTGTTGAAGACATTGCCACTACTGTTTAAGAATTCGACATGCCACTGCTCCTTATTTCGATGTCCAGGATGCAATGAACCCATCCTTACCATGCAGCGACACAGCGAATGAGTAGCAATGTCAGCTCCAAGTGATGATATCTAGTAATTGGAGCGAGCAATGTTGTCATGATTTTGCACGCTGAAGAAGGTTCTACAATAGGGAAATACATCATATTTTTGTTGCAAAACCGTTCTTTCACCCTATAGAAAAGGGTGAGACGGATAGGCTTGTTTTAATAATAGCTATGTAAATAGTTCCTAGAATCAATTGCACCTTTTCATGACAGTGTGTCAATGTCGTCGAGTTGCCCGAGAACTGTTCGAGTTATTTAAAAAGAATGAGATCCACATTGCCAGTGAAGGGAATTGACAGGAAAGGAGTTTATTTACGGTGCTTGTATCACCAGTAATCGCTGCAAGAGCAACTCCCGTCCACGAAATGGTGGTAGCGATTGACGTCCCTAACCACAATTTCCCTCTGTGTTACTTTCGAAATGAATTTAATGGCAGTATGACAGTCTTCGCAAACCCGAATGTTCTTTGTTATCAGAAGTCTTGTCCCTGATGGAGTAGTTATCAATCCAAATGCGATGGCCAGCCTCTCACTATGACTACATATCATCTGAGTCTTCTCGTCATCTTCAACATCATGGAACACTGTCTCAGTTCTTGGGACGTACCCAGCTTCCTTGATCAGTCCTTCCACCCTCTTTAACTCTGCATAAATTTCCCCGTACATGGGATGCGAGGTATCTCCTGTAAGAAAGGCATGCACTTTGTTCTTCACTTCGATCCAACTATAAGCAGTACTCTTCTTGATCCCTCTGTTCATCATCATATCCCTTAGATTTGCAACTCTATCCCACTTCCCCACCTGTGCATACATATTCGACAAGATCACATAGTTTCCTGCGTCATCAGGTTCAAGCTCGATAATCCTCTCTAATGCCAGCTCTGCTAATTCCATGCGACTGTGAATTTTGCATGAATTCAATAAAGCACCCCAAATGCCAGAATCAGGAAGAACTCTCATTTGCATTATGAGATCATACGCCTCGGTTAATCGGCCACAATGACCAAGCAAATCTACCATGCAAGTGTAGTGCTGAATGGTGGGCTCAATTCCATAATCTTTCTGCATCATCTTGAAAAACCTCCAACCGTCATCGAACAAACCACTGTGACTGCAAGCCGAGAGAACACCAACAAAAGTTATCCCATCTGGTGCTAACTTTCTCCTCTGCGTCTCAAATAAACTTAATGCCTCTGCAGCATAACCATGCATTGCATATCCGGTGATCATTGCATTCCAAGACACAATCGTTTTATCCTCCAACAGGTCGAACAACTTCCTTGCAACGTTCACCAAACCACATTTCGCATATAAATCAACTAAAGCAGTTCTTACTTTGGCATTCGAGTGAAATCCGAACCTCCAACCCAATCCTTGAATCTGTCTTCCCTGAGGAAGGGCTGCTATATCTGCACAAGCCGATAGAGCGGCCACAACCGTACCCTCACTAGGCGTCATGCCTTCATACACCATTTTGCTACATAACAATAGTGCCTCGTATGCTCTCCCGTTCCGTGAGTAACCCGCGAGCATAGAATTCCATGATATCACATCCCTCGATTCCATTCCATCAAACACTTCCCGAGCATCGTCTATGCAACCACACTTGGCATACATATCGACCAAAGCGGCCCCAACAAAGACATCCTTTTCCCAACCGCTATCCCTCACGTGCTCGTGAATCTCCCTCCCGGAATATATCGCGGTCAGCCTTGCACATGCCTTCAGCACAAAGGGGAACGTAAAGTTGTCTGGCCTGAGTCCACGTTCACGCATTTGGTAATACAGAGATATCGCAACCTCGTGGGGGCCAAACCACGCGAAACCCCGTATCATGATGTTCCAGAGGAATAGGCTCTTCTTGGTAATTCTGTCGAACAGAAGGTGGGCATGGGTCAAGGAATTACAAGAGCAGTAAAGATTCACCAACTTGGTGGCGATATGAGGATCGTAGCTCATACCCATCACGCACAACTGCCCATGGACCTGTTTTCCGGGGTTCAGACACTTCTTTTCTACAAAGTGTCTGAGGAGGGAGAGGTAAAACGGGAACAGAGAATTCTGGTCGGGAAAGGCAGGGATTCGATACAAGACGTAATCCAGATGCGGCATTTGAGGAGGTGAAGGAGGCACGGAAAGGGACGACGAGGACGGGAACGAGTCCGAAATCGGCGGAAACCAGGTGGGTTTGGGTCTCCGGAAGGGTCCGGGCAGGGGATGCATATGGAGAGAAGGGTTGAATGTTTGACTGGCTATGTGGCGGCGAAGGCCGTTGTGTCGGAAAGAGCGTTCGTCCCGACCAAAAACGAGAGAATGGAAACTAAGAACGCCCTTGTTTGGCGGGAAGGAATTCAATTTACTGGAATTGTGATGCGACGATCTCGTTCGTCAATTTGGATCAGGCAATTATCCAGGCACGTTTCAGAGGCAATTGGGTTAAAGCTGGAGCGTTGGGACACGTGTCATCATTCAGCTACGAGCAAAAGATCAACGTCAGCATCCAATCACAGAGAAGTCGCTGATGAACAAGCACAGTTGGGAAGAGCCCACCACAAGGACAAAGCAATGGCTTCGTTCCTTGCTTCCTTTGCTGCTGTCCATCCGTCATCCTCGTTCGTCGGAGGGCTAGCTGGAAGCTCCATCCCTGTGGGACGAAGCACGTCGTCATGCCCACCTCTCACAAGCTGAGTCCCTAAAAAGCATCAAAGTTAAGAGGATGCGGAACTGAAATTGTCAGGACCAAGTCGATCCTCGATTTCAGCTGGGCCTATAAAGGCAATGATGTTGAAGGAATTAAACCGGAGAATTAGTTTGTTAAGTTAGTTCTCGGTTAGTCAGAGAGTCGGTTGTAGAGCTTAACGACCAAAGTCTCTATATATATTGTAAATATTCTTTTATGGGTTAGTAAAGCAGTTTTTCCAGAAATCATTCTCTTTTCACTTCCATTTACACCTGCCCCCTCTGTTCTTAGTGGTTTTTCGTCTGCAAGTTGTAGATTTGTAATCTGAAGCAGGGGCACAGATTGCAGTTTGGTATCAGAGCCTTACGGAGATCAGAGGCACAATAGAGCAGGAAGGTCTACAAGCACAGACACATAGTTTGATGGATATTACTTCAAGATCGTTGTTTTCGTTGCCACAAGAAAACTCGGTGGGTTTTTTCTGTTTCTCCTATTTTCGATGGAATGAATTATGCTGCTTCGTCGAGATCCTTCTTGTTGGCACTCACAGTGAAGGACAAAGTAGGGTTTGTGGATGGGTCAATTGAGAGGCCGTCAGAGAACGATATGTTATTTCCTCTTTGGAACAGATGTAATAGCCTTGTTGTAGCCTGGTTAATCAAGTTCAAGTCTATTTGATTGTTACTGCTTTGTAAAGTACAAAGTGCACGTTGTGAATGTGTTCGTACACTCTAAGATTTTACAAACTCAATTAATAACGAACGAAATCTCACTGTTCCATTTTATAAAATTTTAGGGTACCAAATACAAAGCAAACGAGATAGCTGTAGGAGGCCTGGTCGAATCCTGCAATTACTGTTTGGTAATGGTTCGTATTTTTGTTCATAAAGTACGAAATAGTAAGTTATTGTTTGATACTTTACGAACAAAAATACGAAACAATATCCGCGAACAACATAACTTTAGGTGCACGTGATTTTATCCTTACTGGGGTTTGCAATGATCCTTGAACCCCTCCATCATTGTCTAATTTCTGGGAGCCGCGTTCCCCTTTTTGCCGGTATGGGTTGTCCATTGAACAATAAATGTTTGTCGAAAACGGAGGTAAGCATAAGGGGAGAAACATTGCTTCTTTAGACTCCCCTTTCTCGGGTAATCAATTGCTTCATAATTTATCTATGTTGAATTGGCTTCTGAAATTTGGAAAATTCTAAGAAGCAGATTTGCTCAGCCTGATATTGTTAGGATATGTCACTTGTTTCGGATTTTACATTCAGTTTAACAAGAGAACAGAACTGTACAAGCATATTTCCTGCAATTGAATTCCATTTGGCGGGAATTTAGATACTTGAGGCCATTTCCCAAGTGTTCTTGTGGAAGGTATAATACAAACTGCTTTAAAGAGTTTACTGAAAGAGAACAAAGGGATTATGTCTTTATCTTTTTGAATGGTTTGGATAGTTCCTATGAAGTGTTGAGATCTCAAGTTTTATAGAAAGAGCCTCTTCCTAATATTGACCAGGTTTACAACATGGTGTTGAGAGAACAGTCCCAGAAGCTTTTGCATGATCAGTCTTTACGTCCTGCCCAATCTTCTGTTCTTGCTGTTGCTGGTGATCATAGAAAGAATATGAAATCAAATATGTTTTGTTCTTATTGTGGGAAGAAAGGACATAGAAAGGAAGCTTGTTATAAGTTGGTAGGTTTTCCTCCTAGTTTCAAATTTGCCAAACCTGGTTTTCAATCTTCTAGAAGGTTTCAAGGGAAGTTTCAAAGACCTAATAAAAATCAGGCTTCTCTTGCTGTCAATTCTGTAACATCTGTGGCATATGTGAATGGCTTAGCTCCAGGAAATCAAGCTCATCCAATATTGAGCATGTCTAAAGATCAGGTTCATAAGCTGTTCTCTTTGTTGGATACTTCAGAATCACAGTTTAACATTGGTTCTTCCTCTGAATCCTCAAACTCCAATTTGTCAGTCCCAACAACTTCTTCTGTTGGTATATCAACTCTACTTTCTTCAGTATTCACAAATACAATGCATGATTTTTTTTTCTACATCTTGGGTCATTGACACAGGTGCTTCAAATCACATCGTTTGTTCATTGCATCTTTTGAATAATCCCAGAAAATTGCATAATTTGTTGGTTCAATTACCAAACGGTACAAAAGTTTCAGCTACCCATATTGGATCAGTTAAAGTACTTCCAGATTTGGTTCTTGAAAATGTTCTTTGCATACCTTCTTTTCATGTTAACCTTGTGTCTGCCAGTAAGCTTTCTTCTCTTTCTGACATAGTATGCATTTTTGCTAAAAACTCATGTTTCATTCAGGAAATTTCATCTTGAAAAACGATTGGCATTGCTAGAGCACAAAGCGGATGTGTGGATGAGTTTCATTCCTAACAAAACTCATGTTCTTACAACAAGAACAAGGCAAAAGTCTAGTTAACAATTCTGCTGTGTCTTCTACTTCGCAATGTTGTTCAATCAATAAAGATTCTGAAATTTCCAAATTGTGGCATTTTCGGTTAGGACATGTGTCACACAAAAGAATACAATATGTACTTTCATCTCCAAATCTTGTAAATCCATTTTCAAGAAATGAAATTTGTGATGTTTGCCATTTGGCTAAACAAAAGCGTTTATCTTTTCCTGATCATATTAATGTTTTGGTTACACCCTTTCAGTTGGTGCATCTGGATGTGTGGGGTCCTTTCCATAAGGACTATCATGACAGATCTCATTATTTTTTAACCATTGTTGATGATTTTACACGATTAACCTGGATAATGTTGTTCATATTCAAATTGCAGGTTTTTCCATAAACTTGTGAAGAATCAGTTTGGATATCACATTAAGTCCATCAGGTCAGATAATGGTAGCAAATTTCTTCCTTTTAATTCCTTTTGTGCTGAGCATGGTTTTTTGCATCAATATAGTTGTGTTGAAACTCCTCAACAAATTGGAGTGGTTGAGAGAAAGCATCAAGACTTGTTGTGTATCGCTAAAGCCTGAATGTTTCATTCAAAAGTTCCTGTTCAATATTGGGGAGAAGCTGTCATGACTGCATCCCATATCCTTAACAGATTAACTACTGCTACTTTAACTAGAAAAACACCTTTTGAAACATTTTTCAAAAAACCGGCAACATTAGATCATTTGAAAGTCTTTGGTTGTCTTTGTTTCGCTTCATCTTTGACTAATGGAAGAAGAAAGTTTGATTCTAGAGCAAGAAAATCTGTTTTTCTGGGTTTTGTCAATGGTGTTAAAGGATACAAGTTGCTGGAATTATCTACTAATCATATTTTTCTATCTAAAGATGTTTTGTTTTATGAAAACATCTTTCTATTTAAAAGCAATTCTGGTAAATGTTTACAAGACAATAAAGTTTGTGCTTCTTCAGATCCTTTGTCAATGATTGAACCTTTCCTAGATGATGTTTCTCTTGTTATGCCTTTAACCCAATCAGATGTTGCTCATGATACTCAAAATGATTTGAACAATGCTTATGTTCTTTCTTCTCCTAGTGTTAATGATAGGCCAGTTCTTAATAGTTCTATTCCCAGCACAAAACCAAATGTACCTTAACATGTGACAAGACATAGCACTAGGTTTAGACAATTGCCTAAATACTTGGATGATTATCATCATAGTCTCGCAGTGCTCCAGCATCCTAATCGACATAATCAGTCTCATTTGCATGATTCTTCTGACATGCATAATCATTCACATAATTCTCATTCCATGTCTATTTTTTCTTCTCATGTCAAATATCCTATCCAGAACTATCTTTCCTATGATAATCTTTCTTTCTCTCATCGTGTTTTTACTATTTCACTTTCCAATGAAACTGAACCTCGTACATATCAGCAAACTGTGAAACTGGAGCACTGGCAACGGGCCATGGTTAATGAACTTTGAGCTTTAAAAGACAATCATACTTGTATTCTGACTAAACTACCTCATGGTAAGAAGCCCATTGGTTGTAAATGGGTTTACAAAGTTAAAATCAATGCTGACGGTACTATTGAAATGTATAAAGCTCAGTTGGTTGCAAAAGGTTACAATCAACGGGAGGGTTTTGACTACACATATACATTCAGCCCGGTAGTTAAACATACCACAGTTAGACTATTTTTGGCATTACCTGCAGTCAAAGGATGGCATTTACATCAGATTGATGTTAACAATGCATTCTTAAATGGCGATTTGAATGAAGAAGTTTACATGACAGTTCCTCAAGGTCTTGAGCTGATTTTCGGAGAAGATTCTGTACTCCAGGTTTGGTTTGAAGGTTAACCAAATTGTTATATGGTTTGAAACAGGCTTCTAGACAATGGAATTGTAAACTTACCTCTTGTCTTCTAGAGGCTGGTTATACACAGTCCAAATGTGATTATTCATTGTTTACCAGGCAAGATGACAAAGCTTTTGTGGCTATTTTGGTTTATGTTGATGATATGGCCATAGCTGGTGAAGATGTTTCTACTATCTTTGATTTGCTTCGGTTCATGTCTGGACATTTCAAGATTAAAGATCTGGGATCATTGAAGTATTTTCTGGGATATGAATTTGCTAGGTCTAATGAAGGCATTTTTATGCCTCAGAGAAAGTATGCCGTTGATCTATTACAAGATACTGGTTATTTGGTAGCTAAACCAAGTTCGATTCCATTGTTCCCAATCACAAACTTTCTGCTGATAATGAACCTTTTCTGGAAGATCCTCTTTCGTATCGGCAGCTGGTTGGTCGGTTGCTATTTTTTACCAATACAAGACCAGACATCACTTATGTTGTCCATATTCTTACTCAATTCATGAGTAAACCAACAATGGTCCATATGGAGGCTGCTCATAAGTTGCTTCGTTACATCAAGGCAACTCCAGGACAGAGTTTATTTTTCTCCGCATCTAATGATCTGCAGTTGCGAGGATTCAGTGATAGTGATTGGGCTGGCTGTCCAGACACACGACAATCACTAACTGGTTATTGTGTATTTCTTGGACCTTCTTTGATTAGCTGGAAATCTAAGCGACAGGCTATAGTGTCTCAAAGTTCTGCTAAGGCTGAGTATCGAGCTCTGGCTGCTACTAGTTGTGAGCTTGTTTGGTTTTGAACGTTGTTGAGAGATTTTCAAATTCAGCACTCTGATCCTGCTTTGCTCGATTGTGACAATCAGTCATCCTTGAATATTGCCAGGAATCCAGTTTTGCATGAGCGCACCAAACATATGGATGTTGATTGCCATTTTGTAAGAGACAAACTGCAAGATGGTTCCATCGTTATTGCTTATATTCATACAAAGGAACATGTTGCTGATATTTTTACAAAAGGACTACACCCCAGTCATTTTAATTACCTGTTATCCAAGATGAATGTGAAAAATATTGATAACTTATTATAAATATGTATTTTAATCTCTCTAATTGCGTGATAATGGGTTAAATCCTTGAGATATATTGTAATATATGAGTATATTACTTAGATTGGGGTAATGGTGGTAGTTTTATTAATTTTGTAGGTAAATTCGAAAGGAAGGAGGGCGGATGGAGTTTTGTCGAAAGATGGTGCAGCTGCGCCAGATTTCATTGCAGCTTGGCCACGGGGTCAGAAAGTGCTCAGAGAGTTGGAGCAGCTACACCAGAAAGTGTTGCAGCCGCACAGGGTGGACATAAATTGGAAAGAAAGTTGGTGCAGCTGGACCAGATTTTCGTGCAGCTGCACGTACGGATGCAAGGAAATATTTTATTTCCTAGATTCTCTCTACCTTCAAGATTTGGAAGATCCTCTAGGGTTTAATCCTTGGAGGTATAACAAGGACGTCCTACCTTCTTGAAGGGTGTGTCGGGACGAGAGATCACGCCGGGCCGCACATGAAGACATTCGACAAAGCTTCGGGCGATGTTTAGGATGTTTTCCTTTTCTTCTTTAGCTTTGTGTTTGATTATTTTCCGCATGAACTAAGTCTATCTTCTAGGAATATGATGAACTCGGTGTGGAGTTACTTTTTTAGTGAATTCCTTTGAACTAACTCTTTTTCGTGTTTCGTTTATTTACTTCACTTGTTCTTAATGCTTGCATGCGTGTGGCCGACGTTCGTATTGATCGCTTGTGCTTGAGTAGCTTGAGAGAGGATCTTAAGAGAAGAAGTAGTGGTAAAAGTAGCCTAGTTTGTGTTGTGAGAGCGAGCAGACTTAAGGTGAAATAGAGATATGCACCGAGGGCCACCAATGGAAATCGGGACTTAAGGCATCTAATTAATCGTGACCCTAGAGATAGGGATCGGTTATTTGAGTACTTCGGCGGACTTCGAGAGGAGCACGATAACTAGGGATTTCGGTTAGTAGACGAACACGAAATTAAGACAGGGAGAGGAGAGACACGGGATAGTGACGAAACAATTAAGGGATTCATAGTCCTAGGCTTTCTTATTATTGATTTCACTTTACCTTTACTTTATTTACTTGCTTTCATTTTTAGTTTTAGTTTCTATTCTCACTACTTTCGGGTTGACTTTGAAAACGTTGGCACCGGACGATATAAGGGATTTCAAGCACTGTCTCCTCGTGGGATCGACACTTACTCTATATTACTTGACGCGACCCGTGCACTTGTGGATTTAGTGAACAAGTTTTTGATGCCGTTGCCGAGGAGATGGCTGCAAACTATTCTTTCTACTTATGTTTCAACGATCTAGCCACTGATCTTTTGATCAATTTTGCAGGTTTATGCACCGCACTCGATGCGGTGAAGAGTTTGAGTTTGACCTAGAAATCGAACGGACATTTCGGATTCGGAGAAGGGATCAACAACGAGCTATGGAAGAACAAAACACCAATCAAGTTGTTGATCCACAACCAAGGAGGACCATGCGTGACTATTCTCAGCCAACACCATTAGAGAACACGCCATTTTGCCCACAATTAAGGCGCATAATTTTGAGATCAACCGTTCGATCTTGAATATGATTAAAAATAACAGTTTTGGAGGTTTGCTAAACGAGGACCCTCATTGGAATTTAACTCGATTTAAAGATCTTTGTGAAATTTTCAGGTTTAATGGAGCAACCCCTGATGCAATTCGACTAAGGCTCTTCCCATTCTCATTGAGAGACAAGGCACGGGCGTGGCTCTATTCACTCCCGCCTGAGTCAATTCACTCGTGGGAAGATTTGACACGAGCATTTTTAGGAAAATACTTTCCACCGAGTAGGACTGTGAAAATTCGGAGCGAAATCACATCATTTCGCCAACAACCGGTGGAATCCATGTACGAGGCTTGAGAAAGATTTAAGGAGCTACTCAGATTATGCCCACACCACGAGATTCCAAGATGGATGCTTGTTCAAAGTTTCTATGACGGATTGATAGATTCTCTCCAATCTATGGTGGACTCAGCGGCAGGAGGAACCATCATGAATAATACACCCGACGAGTTATGGGACCTTTTCGAGCAAATAACGAACAATGGCCAACGTAGAACATCTCCCTGTGGATTCAATGGAAAGCGTCGATGCATTAACATCACCAACTGCCCAGATGGAAGCTCCAACGAGAAAGGTAAATGCTCTTCGATCATCACCACGTACATCTAATAATGTGGAGCTACAGGAGGGCATGCATGAAGTTAATTATGCGGGTGCAAATAAACAAAACATTGAGTATGCCAATACATACAATCCTGGATGGCGGAATCATCCAAATTTTTCCTGGAGGAACAACAAAGGCCAGCAAGAACAAACGCAACAAAGGATGAATGAACCTCTTGGTTTCGCTGGCACATCACGACAGCCCGCAGGTGTGATTAAACCTAACGTGGAGGATTTGTTGAAATAGTTGATCACAAGCCAGGAAGAAGTGAGAAAACAACAAGAGGAGTTGAGGATACAACAAGAGATAATCTTCAAAGATCATGCTACTGCTATCAAGCAATTGGAAATCCAAATAGGCCAGCTCACAAACTCTATGACGATGCGGCCACAAGGGGACCCTTCCGAGCAACACAAAACCAAATCCAAAGCGTGAATATTGTAATGCAGTAACCCTTTGAAGCGGGCTTGGAAGAGGCCTTCGAGAAAATGGAGGAAAAAGAGCAGGCTCGTGAGAAGCATCGTAGCCATAAGGTAAGTAGCTCGGAACCTGTCGAGACTGACAATGTTGTGGCCACGCAGGTACACCCCACGCCGCCGCCTTTTGTCCCCAAGATCCCATTCCCACAAAGATTAAAGAAGGCTAATGATGAGATAGTTCAAGAAATTTCTGGACATGTTCAAGAAGCTACAAATCAACGTCCCTTTTGCGGAGGCAATGGAGAAAATGCCAAAATACGCTAAATTTATGAAGGAGATGTTATCCAAGACGCGTGGGCTAGGTGATCACGAGACCATTGCCTTGACTGAAGAGAGTAGTGCCCATCTTTCAGAAGAAGCTACCTTTGAAACTCAAAGATCTAGGTAAATTCTCGATTCCTTGTAGGATTGGTAATGAATTTTCTGGACAGGCACTTTGCGATCTTGGGGCAAGCATAAATTTGATGACATATTCGGTATTCCAAAAAGTATTACATCAGCGAGGTACGTCCCACTTCTGTGACTCTTCAATTAGCTGATCGATCATATACTTATCCAAAAGGTGTGACTGAAGATGTCTTAGTTAAAGTGGACCAGTTTATATTCCCAACTGACTTTGTGGTTTTGGAGTATGAGGAGGATCGTGAGATTCCGATCATTTTGGGCAGACCATTCCTTGCAACTGGAAGAACACTCATAGATATGCAAAAGGGCGGATTCACCATGCGCGTGCATGATCAGGAGGTAAAGTGAGGAAGTGGTGCACAAGGAGATCATCAAGTGGCTCAATGCGGGCATTATCTACCCATTCTCGGACAGTTCATGGGTCAGCCCTATCCAGTGCTTACCAAAGAAAGGTGGAATGACGGTCGTGGAAAATAGTAAAATGAGTTCATTCCCACAAGAACTGTGACCGGATAGAGGGTATGCATGGACTACAAAAAGCTGAATGCAACCACAATCAAGGATCAATTCCCATTGACGTTTATCGACCAAATGCTTGACATGTTAGCAGGTAAGAGTTTTTATTATTTTCTTGATGGATATTTAGGATACAATCAGATTGTAATAGCTCTAGAGGACCAAGAGAAAACAACCTTTACCTGCTCGTACGAAACATTCGCATTTAGGCGCATGCCATTTGGCTTATGCAATGCACCGGCTACATTTCAAAGGTGCATGATGGCCATCTTTTCAGACATGATTGAGCATAACATCGGGGTATTTATGAACGACTTCTCAGTGTTTGGAATTTCATTTGATAATTGTCTGGAAAATTTGTCTGCTGTTTTACTACATTGTGAGGAGACATGAAAGATATTGTCTCATGTTAAATTGGGAGAAATGTCATTTCATGGTCCGAGAAGGTATTGTCTTAGGTCACAGGATCTCCGAGAAAGGAATCGAAGTGGATAGAGCCAAGGTTGAAACTATTGAAAGGCTGCCCTCACCAACTTCAATCAAGGGAGTGCGAAGCTTCTTAGGACACGCGAGATTCTATAAACGTTTCATCAAGGATTTCTCGAAGATCACCAAACCATTGTGCAATATTCTGGAAAAAGATACAGCATTTATCTTCGATAGTAAGTGTACGGAGGCATTCTTAGAACTCAAGAAGAGGTTAATTTCTGCTCCTATAATTGTTGCCCCAGACTGGTCTTTACCATTCGAGTTAATGTGCGATGCAAGCGATTTCGTTGTGGGAGCAGTTTTAGGACAGAAACGAGACAAAGTATTTCACGCTATTTATTACACTAGTTAGATGTTAGACAGAGCACATGTAAGCCACACAACCACTGAGAAGGAGATTGTCGCAATAGTATATGCTTTCGATAAGTTTCGCTCATATTTGACTGGTTCCAAAGTGATAGTGCATACTGATCATGCAGCTATCAGGTACTTGATGCATAAGGCGGATGCAAAGACAAGGTTAACTAGATGAATTTTGCTATTACAGGAATTTGACCTTGAGATTGTAGGCAGGAAAGCAGCAGAAAACCAAGCTACCGATCATCTATCACGCTTGGAAGGTAATGGGCGACTTGCGGCCATAACAATCATCAATGATACTTTTCCGGATGAGCAACTTTTTGCGATTGAAACAATAGTGCCTTGGTACGCTGATTATGTCAATTATATTGTGGCTAAATTCCTCCGAAGCTGACATCTCAGCAAAAGAAAAAATTTTTACATGACGTTCGTTTCTATTTGTGGAATGAACCGTTGTTATTCTAGAGATGTGCATATCAGATGATCCGCAGGTGCATACCGGAAGAGGAGATGACATCAATTCTTTAGCAATGTCATGTGTCCCCTTATGGTGGTCACTTTGGAGGCCACAAAACTGCACTAAAAATTCTACAATCAGGTTTCTTCTGGCTCAAATTGTTTAAGGATGCTCATAACTTTGTAACCCACTGTGATCGATGCCAGAGGATAGGTAATATTCCGTGCCGTGATGAAATGCCGTTTCAAAATATTTTGGAGGTTGAAATATTCGATGTTTGGGGAATTGACTTTGTAGGTCCTTTTATTGAATCATTTAGGAACCATTACATACTTGTGGCTGTTGACTATTTTCTAAATGGGTGGTAGCCACCGCTCTGCCAACTAATGATGCTCATGTAGTGGTCAAATTTTTAAAGAATATTTTTGCACGGTTTGGAGCACCAAGGGCAATCATAAGTGATGGAGGATCCCACTTCTGCAACTTAAAGTTCAAGGCCTTGATGAAAAAGTATGGTGTGACGCATAGAATCGCTCTGGCCTATCATCCACAAACAAGTGGGCAGGTAGAAGTGTCAAATCGTGAAATTAAACGTATCCTGGAGAAAATCGTGAGTCCAAATAGAAAAGCTTGGCCAAGCAAGCTTTTAACGAGGCACTATGCGCATATCAGACAGCCTACAAAACTCCTATAGGCACCTCACAATACAAGTTGGTTTATGGAAAGGCATGTCATCTACCGGTGGAAATTGAGCATAAGGCTTATTGGGCAATCCAAAAGCTGAATTTTGAAATAAGGGCCGCGGGTGAGCAGCAAATGATGCAACTCAACGAGATGGAAGAATTTCGAAATGAGGCCTATGAGAATGCACGAATGTATAAGGAAAAGACCAAACATTGGCACGACCAACGAATTAAGGAACAACAATTTTAACCAGGTCAGCTTATTTTGCTGTTTAACTCACAACTTAAGTTTCCAAGTAAGTTGAAGTCAAGATGGTCAGGACCATTTAAGGTGTCAAAAGTATTTTCCTATGGAGCATTGGAGTTGGAGAACCTGAAAGACCACACAAGGTTTAAAGTTAATGCTAGTCGGGTCAAACATTATCATGGAGGAGGTGTCGAGCATGACATATGGACACTGACATTGAGTGAACCATAACAACCGAGGAACGTCAAGCTGAGGACGTTCAACCAAGCGCTTGTTGGGAGGCAACCCAACCATAATAAGATCGGCCACTAAGCAGGCAAGTTTCCCGTTCTTCTTTTCTTTTCTGAATGTTTCTATTGAATAAACATCGGGACGATGTTAGATAGGTTTGGTGGTGTGTATCGCCTGACATTGCTTTAGTACCCGTGGGTGTTACCGTTGAGTGTGTTCTGTTAAAAAAAATTAATTTACCTACTATTAAAATTAATCTTGGGCAATTATTTGGAAGATTGTGATTAATGATGAATTAAGTCAACTAACACGGACATAGTAGCATTTTAACTTGACTTGTGTTAGGCAATTTTATTTCCCCATCTCATGTTAATTTTGTGTGGCCGCAACAATTCCTAAATCCTAGAACCGAAAGAGAAAATGAAAAAGTATAACTTTTTAGCATTTTGAAAGAGAACCTTCAGAAATTTTGAATAAAATAAGAAGATAAAATCCTGCCAAGGCTCTGAGTACCGCTGTTTGGGTGTGCAATAAAAAAAAGAAAAGAAAAAAAGAATAAACGGACAAAGTCAGAATAACACCCGAATATGTGCTTGTGGTGCGAGTCATAGTATGGTAGCTCAAGTTAGTAAATCCGAGAGGTGCCTTATCACCCGGTGCCTTGGGCCATCTGGTTTGGGAGACATCGTTTGAACAGTTGATACATGAGCACTCCCGCTATTGATAAAGCATTTAGAGTCGTGTAGAGAAAAAAAAGAAGAGAAAGTGCTTAACTGACGAATGGGGCGAACAATCTCAATGCTAAGTAGTTCTATGACTTGAACTTAAGTAGGTATGTAGAGTGACGGAATTGTCGTGGCTTGTATGTCGTGCGACCTGAGCGTGTGGGCATAAAAGACTGACAAAGCATGATGAGGGAAAGGGTTGAAATTCGAATGTGTCAGTGTATTATGGCTGATATTTGTGAGCACATAATATGTAATGACTCCTCGGGATATTGTTTTCTAGTAGTATCATGTGCTTGTTTTGCTCGGGACTAGCAAAATGTAGGTTTGGGGGGGTGATAACTTATTATAAATATATATTTTCATCCTCTAATTACGTGATAATGGGCTAAATTCTTGAGGTATATTGTAATATAAGAGTATATTACTTCAATTGGTAGTTTTATTAATTTTGTAGGTAAATTCAGAAGGAAGGAGGGCGATGGAGTTTTATAGAAAGTTGGTGTAGCTACACCAAATTTCATTTCAACTCTGCCACCGGGTCAGAAAGTGCTCAGAGAGTTGGTGTCGCTGCACCAGAAAGTGTTGCAGCCGCACAAGGTGGACATAAATTGGACAGAAAGTTGGTGCAGATGCACCAGATTTTCGTGCAACTGTACATACGGACGCGAGGAAATATTTTATTTCCTAGATTCTCTCTATCTTCCAGATTTTGAAGATCCTCTAGGGTTTAATCCTTGGAGGTATAAAAAGGGACGTCATACCTTCTTGAAAGGTGAGCCGGGACGAGAGATCACGTCGGGCCACACACGAAGACATTCGACAAAGCTTCGGGCAATGTTTCAGACGTTTTCCTTTTCATCTTTAGCTTTCTGTTTGATAATTTTCAGCATGAACTAAGTCTATCTTATAGGAATATGATGAACTCGGTTGTAGAGTTACTTTCTAAGTGAATTCCTTTGAACTATCTCTTTTCGTGTTTCGTTTATTTACTTCACTTGTTCTTAATGCTTACGTGCGTGTGGTCGACGTTCGTATTGACCACTTGTGCTTGACTGAGCTCGAGAGAGGAACTTAAGAGAAAAAGTAATGGTGAAAGTAGCCTGGTTTGTGACGTGAGAGCGAGCGGACTTAAAGTGATCTATAGATATACACCGAAGGCAACCAATGAAAATCGGGACTTAACGCATCTCATTAATCGTGAGCCTAGAGATAGGGATCAGATTATTTGGGTAGTTCTATGGACTTCGAGAGGAGCACGATAACTAGGGATTTCGGTTAGTAGACGAACACGAAATTGAGATAGGGAGAGGGGAGACGCGGGATAGTAACGAAACAATTGAGGGATTCATATTCCTAGACTTTCTTATTATCGATTTCACTTTGCCTTCACTTTATTTGCTTACTTTCGTTTTTTGTTTTAGTTATGATTCTCACTATTTCGGGTTGACTTTGAAAGCGTTGGCATCGAACTATAAAAGGAATTTCAAGTACTGTCTCCTCGTGGGATTGACAGTTTACTTACTCTATATTACTTGACGCTACTTGTGCACTTGGGGATTTAGCGAACAAATATAGACATTCATCTTGAGGGGGGCGTAAAGGCAATGATGTTGAAGGAATTTAACTGGAGAATTAGTTTGTAAAGTTAGTTCTCGATTAGTTATAGAGTCGGTTGTTGAGCTTAACAACCAAAGTCTCTATATATATTGTAAATATTCTTTTCTGGGTTAGTAGAGCAGCTTTTCCAGAAATCATTCTCCTTTCCCTTCCATTTACACCTGCCCCACTCTGTTCTTGGTGGTTTTTCATCCGCAAGTTGCAGATTTGCAATCTGAAACAGGGGCACAGATTGCAGCAGGGCCTTATTCGTTTTGACTTCTTTTCTAGGTTAGGATGGTGCCGTGGTCGCCAAGTATGGTGACAAGAGCGTCTACTTTGATATGGAAGACCTCGATAACACAACCTGACTGTACGGGTTGGATGTTCCCTCACTTTACAATTCCCTTTGGGTAAATGGCTGGTCATATTACGTTGTTAAACTCTAAGAGACATACACGAGGGTCTCCACACATCTTCGTCCATTGAGGGGGTTTGATTAAGGCTATGAATCTTTCAGAACAAGTTCTTTGAAACTTTTGTGGCACCATTCACCAAGAGGGGACTATTGCTACACTTCCTGATACTGGGAGGCGGCTCCACGCTCGCGTACTTCAGTGCCACTGCGTCCGAGGACATCCTCCCCATCAAAAAGGGACCTCAGCTCCTACCGAAGCTCGGGCCCTTGGAAAGATCTAATTTTTACTGGAATTCATCACCTACTACTTTCTGGAAGCCGAGGTCCTGTCCAAGAATATTGAAAAAAGGTTGTGGCTTAAGAAGTTACAACAAGGTAAGAAGTATCGAGAAGGGGAATGGCGGTGAAATTCCTGGTCAGCAAGGTTAGTAAAAATGAATGGTGAAAATTAGTAAAACGTGGTCAAATCCCATACTTTAATCCACTCGGGATTACCACTATAAATAAGGGCATCGTTCCATTTTGTACATCTCAACGAAGGCAAATTGAATAGAGTTAAATTTGTTCTCTCCAATCTCCTCTCATTCGTTCTCTTCTCCCTTTTCATAGTCAAGTATAATTTATTTAAGTCGTAGAAAGTTGGTCCAACTCTCCAGTGGTGGTATTAGGCTGGTGGCATTGAATAAGCTTCGGTTCAGCATTTGGTATCAAAGCCGGGTTGTCGAGGTCGAGGCGCCGAAGTGTAGCGGAGGTTTTGCCAAAGTCCAACGGAGGTTCTGCCAAAGTCCCGCGGAGGTTCTGCAGACGTACAGTGGAGGTTCTGCCGAAATACTGCCGAAGTTCTACTAAGGAAGCTGTTAGCCGGGATTGCGTTGAGCATAGGTCGGGAACTAGGCTACGCTTCCAGAAGTCTAGTTCGGTATGGCGGAATTCAATACTGTCGGCATGCTAAAGAAATTAAATAACCAAAATTTTAGCAAGTGTGCATGGAGTCCTATCTCCAAGGCGAAGATCTCTGGGAAGTTATTGGCGGAAGTGAGATCACCCCACCGGAGGAGGATGCTGCCACATTACGGAAATGGCGGATAATGGCAGGGAAGGCCATGTTCGACATAAAGACCATCATAGAGGAGGAGATGCTGGAGCATATAAGGCATGCCACTACGCCGAAGGATGCATGGGATATTTTCTCAAAGAAAAATTATAAAGGCTTTAGTTACTAGATAATGACCTACTTGATGTTAGGCAAGGAGACTTAGGAATAAATCAGTTTTCACTAAAGTAAAGTCAATATGGCAAGAGATATCAGAGTTAGACCCAGGATCCAGGATTAGTGATGATAGGATTAGGAGGTTAATCATCAATGGGTTGCGGCCAGAGTATAGATGATTTATTGAGACAGTGCAAGGATGGCCCACGCCGCCATCGTTAGAAGATTTAGAAAATTTACTAGTTAATCAGGAGACGCTGGCAAAGCAGTTGACGGGCATGACTTTAGAAAACAAAGAAGAAGCCTTATATAGTAATAAGGGAAGAAGTTATGTTAAAAATAAGATGTCTAAGGAGAGAAAATTCGCACAAGGCGGTAGAGACGGTCGACGAGATTATCAGCCCAACCAATGGAAGAATGAAGAATGTTTCAACTATGGCAAGAAGGGATACTATGCAAGAGACTGTTGGTCTAAGAAGAAGAATGTGGAAGGAAATGCTAGCACGTCAATCACTCAAAACAAATACGAAGAAGAGTGGAACCTTGAAGCATCCCTCGCCGTGTAGGAAGAAGAGTAACTGTTAGAAGACCCAGGCTCTTGCAGTGGTCCACAATAACTCTGTGGACTATGTAGAGAACTGGATATTTGACTCAGAGTGCTCTAACAATATGACAGGTGACTAGGAGAAGCTACAGGAGCTGTTAGAATACAAAGGACAGTGAGTCGTCGTCACCGCCAACAACTCAATATTGCTCATTGCCCATATCGATAAGACTGTCATAGAAGGTGATGACAGTTCCAACAAGGTGCAACTGTAGGGAGTCTATCACGTTCCTGGAATAAAGTAGAATCTTCTGTGAGTAGCCCAACTGACAGCCCCTGGCAACTTCGTGGTGTTCGGGCCTGATGACGTCAAGGTCTACCATGAGCTAAAGCTTTCGGGGACACCGTTCATGGATGGGTGGAAGGTCAATTCTATCTACGTCATGTCTACAGAATCGGCATACATAGATAGAGTAAAAAAAATGAAACTATAGATCTATGGCATGAGAGACTTGGACACGTTGGGTACCACAAGTTGAAGGCTATGATGAATAAGGAAATGTTGAAGGGCCTCCCACTGTTAGAGGTAAATGTCAACAATGTCTGCGCGGGTTCAGTACGGGAAAGCACATCGGTTACCGTATGAGGAGTCCAAGTATAGGGCAGATGAACCACTACAACTCATCCACTCTTATGTGTTCGGGTTCGGTGAAACATCATCAGTAGGTGGTTGCAGATACATGGTGACGTTCATCGATCACTACTCCAAGTATGTCTGGGTAGACTTTATGAAAGAGAACCCCAAGGTCTTACAAAAGTTCAGACAATTCAAGATCAAGGCAGAGAGCGACATGCATGCAAAGGTGAAGTGTCTTCACACAGACAATGGTGGAAAATATACCTCCAAGGAGTTTGTTGAGTACCTCAAAGAGTCGAAGATAAGAAGATAGTTGACTTGAACCACACGCAGTAACAGAATGGTGTTGCAGAAAGAAAGAATAGACATCTTGCAGAAGTATACAGAAGCATGTTAAACGCCAGAAATGTCCTAGGAAGTTATTGAGTAGAGTGCATGAAGACGGCTGCAAAGACTACCCCAAGCTCGCCTCAACTTCAAGACACCCTTCGAGCTACTATGAAAAGTGAAGCCAACAGTAAGTCACTTCCGCATCTTCGGGTGTGTCTGCTATGTGTTCATCCCTAACCACCTGTGAAGCAAATTTGACAAGAAGGAGACCAAGTGCATCTTCGTAGGATATGACACAGAGAGAAAAGGGTGGAGATGTTGTGATCCTACGACCAACAAGTGCACTGTATCAAGGAACATCGTCTTTGATGAGGCAACTTCCTGGTGGCCGCCTTCAAAGGAAGTAGAAGATAGAGACAAGGACCAGTGGGAGGAAGTACCATTAAAGCCAGTCATCGACAATTGAAGAAACTCTTGTTGCCAGAAATAGTGATGAAGAAGAAGATCGACCATGGCAGACCGGAGTCTATCAACGATCTACTCAAGATATGATGGAAGAAAAAGAAGGAGATAATACAACACCATAGAGGAGATCTACGAGACGACGTAGACCTCCAGCAAGATACATAGATGTGACACTTACTGAAGACGTTGATCCACGAGTGCCATCAAGGTACGAAGAAGCATTAAAGCAGAAGGTATGGCAAAAGGCAAAAAGATCCGACCATTGGAAGAAAACCAAACTTGGGATTTGGTGCCCAAACCTAGCGAGGTTAAACCTATATCCTGCAAGTGGGTGTACAAAGTGAAGACATGCCCAGATGGAACGGTGGAAAGGTATAAGGCCCGGCTCGTCGTTCGTGGATTCTTTAAACAATACGGCTTGGACTACGACAAGACGTTCAATCCGGTTGCAAAGATAACAACTGTCAGAGTACTACTCGCCTTAGCAGCAAGAAAGTCCTGAAAGCTTTGGCAGATGAATGTAAAGAACGCCTTCCTGCATGGAGAGTTGGATCGAGCAATCTTTATAGAGCAGCCACAGGGATTCGCAAACAAGGATCATCCAAATTAAGTTTGCAAGCTGAGGAAAGTATTATATGGACTAAAGCAGGCGCCAAGGGCATGATACGACAAGATTGCAGAGTTCTTAGTCCAAAGTAGATATACACTTGCAGTAGCCGACTCAAGTCTCTTCGTGAAAGTCAAAGAAGAGAAAATTACAGTGGTGCTCGTATATGAGGATGATCTTATCATCACAGAAGATGACAACAAAGAGATTAAGAAAATTAAGGAGAATCTCTCGGTGCACTTCCACATGAAGGAGCTTGGAGAGCTAAAACACTTCCTTGGGGTAGAAGTTGATCAAGTTTCACAAGGCATATTCGCATGCCAAGAGAAATATGCAAGGGATCTGCTAAAGAAATATGGGATGCTCGAATGCAAGCCAATATCAACACTCATTGAGTTCAACGCCAAGCTCAACACAAATGAAGGTAAAGATCTTTGAGACCCGACGTTGTATCATCGATTAGTGAGAAGTCTAATCTATCTTACACATACAAGACCAGACATTTCATACGCTGTCGGAGTGGTGATCATATTTATGCAATCTCCAAAAAAACCTCACCTCGAAGCAGTTCATCGGATACGGAGGTATGTTAAGGGCACATTTGATTATGGAATACTCTATAAAAAAGAAGAAGAATGCAAACTCGTAGAGTACTACGATGCGGACTGTGCCAGAGACCGCGACACTAAGAGTTCAATGACAGGCTATTTTTTCACTATTGCAAGGGGAGCAGTATCATGTTGCAATAAGCGACAACCAAAGTTTCACTCTCAACGACAAAAGCAGAGTATAGAGTTGATGCAACTGCAACACAAGAAGCTATTGGGCTAATGCAGCTCATGCGAGATCTTCACAAGTAAACTGACTATGGAGTTCCTCTATCATGCGATAACCGATCAAAGATTTAACTAGCAGAAAACCCAGTGTTTCATGCACGAACAAAATACGTAGAAGTCCACTATCACTTCTTAAGAGAAAAGGTGTTGCAAGGAGATATCATGCTACAACATATTGGTACTAGAGACCAACAGGCAGACATCTTCACCAAATGACTTAATACAAACAAATTCGAGGAGTTTCGGATACAACTCGACTTGAATAAAAGAAAGTGACGGTGTTGAGGGGGGTATTGGAAATCATCACCTACCATGCTCTGGAAGCGTTGAGGTCCTGTCCAAGAATCTTCAAAAAAAAATTATGCCTTAAGAAGTTACAACAAGGTAAGAAGTATCGAGAAGGGGAATGGCGGTGAAGTTCCAGATCAGCAAGATTAGTTAAAAGGAATGGTAAAATTTAGTAAAACGTGGCCAAATTCTATACTTTAATCCATCGGGGATTGCCACTATAAATAGGGGCATCGTTCCATTTCGTACATCTCACGGAAGGTAAATTAAATAGAGTTAAAATTGTTCTCTTCAATCTCCTCTCATTCGTTCCCTTCAAATAGTCTAATATAATTTATTTAAGTCGTAGAAAGTTGGTCCAACTCTCCGGTGCTGGTATTGTGTTGGTGACACTGACTAAGCTTCAGTTCAACAAGTTTATATTCTTGAGTTGGTTTAATCTGTCATGTGATGTGGCGACATTTTGTAATTTCAAATTCTGCCGAATCCTCAAAAGTCATTGCAACAGTTCATAGTCTCCCGATCTCGCAATTGGAAAACCATTGTCTGTCCTCTTTCCTCAAACAAATTGCAAGACAGAGATGATTTTCTGGCTTGTGTTTTGGACTGTGAACTGTTAACACCTCGAGACGTAAAGAGAGACTTATCTTTTTCTTGTTTGAGGCATGTACAAGATGCTACAACTCAATCGAGCACAGAATCCGGATCCCAAGCCGCTCCCGTTTCAGAACGAACCCAATCATCCGCCCCCCAGTTACCCTCTTCCGAGCTTCTTTCCATCTTTTTTTTCGCCTAATTGATTTTGTTTCCCCCGTCCCTACATACCACTCGACTAGTGCCGCGCTGTTGGGCTTCTCGAGCCGCCGAGGTTCTCAAGCTTCTCAATGTAAGATACCTTCTTGTTAGTCTTCATCATCGGGAGTTTCTCCATTACCTTCCCATCAGCATCCTTCACCCAGTCATCCTCCGGTACAGTCGCTGAGTCCTTCTTATCCTCTTGGTCGAAGTTCCACCCCATGAAATCCAGCAGTGTCATTGATCCCGCGTCGACCATGTTCACCTTCTCTATCTCTTCTACTGGGTTCAACCTCTTGGATACAGCCACCGACGACGCCAAGCCTCGTACCATGTTGTTCTTCTTGCATGACCCTTGTGACGGGTTTTCAACGAGCTGGTCAGCGTATATGACATCTTCAATTCTTGAAAGGACTGTGAATGCCAAACTCTCTAATATTCTTGAGTAACTCTCGAGAATTGCCTGTCCAACATCCTGCAAAACCAGACAAAGGCTCGCAATTCCTCCAAGAAAAAATTCTGATGATCCTATTTGTGATTCATACCGTGTTGTACTGGATTTTGCTGATGTCAAGCGAGGACTGTGCTATCCCAGGAAACCTGTGCTTGATTAGGAGCAAGATGGTCTCGGCTCGTTCCTCGAACAATTCCCTCTTCTCGCTGCTCACACTGGATCCCCAAGATGATTTTGTGTCCTTGTTTGTCATCTTCCTCTTCCAGATCACGATTGAGGCCTCGATCCTGTTCTTGAGGTCGAGGATCTTGTGTTCCGATGACAAGTCCATGGAGCAAAAGAATTGATCCGGGTCAAAATACTCCACGGTTATGCTCTTGTAGATTGAGTCTCCGAGGCTCGCCCTTCCATTCTAACAAAAGGTAAACTGCCAATGTGTTAAACGACTACAAAATCCCAAAACAGGATTCCGTGTTCCTGCTTTTACCTTTGGTAGAGACTCCAGGTAGTTTTCAGGAATTTCCATCTCAGAGAGGACTTGGGCATTGATTGCCATGGCAGCCTTCAAAACCTGATTGACAGAATCCTTCTGGATCTGCAGCCATTTCTTCATCATCTCTGAGAGTCCGTTTGGAGGGACCTTCACGGTCGGTAGCCACCACTTGTCGTCTTTTCGCTGGGCCGAGTTCCCCTTGTCATTGTCCTCCTTCACGTAGTAGAACTCGTTCTGGTCCTTGAAGTTATCCAAACAATCCTGCCATGAAAAAACAACCATCGTGTCTGCATTAACGGGACGAGGAAAACATCTAGCATTCAGCAGCAATCAGTTCTCACGAGTAGCATGGCGTCGAGCTTTCGCAATGCCGGGATGTTCATCTGCAAATCCGTCCTTTGTTTTGTCGTCATGACCTGTAATCATCATAAAATCTTGAAATCGTAAGATCTCGAATCAATAAGAAGAGAACAATGATCGCGTGCTGACCTCCATGCTCACGCCGTTGGTGCTCTGCTGTGTAGGCACAAACTCAACGATATAATCCGTCACGGACAAGAGCCAGTCGATCTCCTTTTTCCATCTCCCTTTCCTCTCTTGCGCCATTGGTTCTAGCCGTCTCTGCTCCCCGAACACGGAGGCTGCCAAGTTCGTGATGGCATTCGACAGTGCCAGGGCGGACGACACCCCTTTGCCTCCCCCAGACATGTCTTCACCCAAGAGTAACTTGGAGAATTTCTCCTTCATCAACTCCATATCTGCAAACAACCACGCGATGCCATCATCATCACCGACTCGTGATTGCTTCTCATGCAAGGAAAACGAAGAAACAGAGCTCGTATCTCAAAACTAACCAGGGTTCTTCTCCTTTGCCTCCTCCCTAGCAGGGCGAGGCCTGGAGGCCTTTTCAGGGGCCTTATGGAGCAACCAAATGCTCGGCCGATCCTCCGAGCTCTCGTCACGGGGACCAGCCCCAGGGCTCCAGGGGCATGACAATTCGTCCGTCACGACAGCTCCACTGGAGGTCTGATCGGCGCTTAGGCTCTTGACGTGACGTCCATTGTTCTCCTTCATTCCTTGGAAATGGAACAGCCTGGACCTATAATTATCCTGCTCTTGCTCCAAAGCCCGAACCATCTTATCGCCCTCGTAGCGGAATCGAGCGGCCAGTCGCCAGAAAATTATCAAGTCCTGGGGGATGGATCAAAAAAGGTTATAGCGACAGGCCTCCGTTTTGCCTCATTGAGGTGTATACAAAGGAGGAGGACAGAATCACAGAAACACGCCAAGGCAAGGGAATAACGATTATGAGTGATATTTCCTTTTCTTTAATTTGGGAAAATCCTGAAAATAATAATAATATTATTATTTTTAGAGAGGGGATCAATTTTCTTTTGTTTAATTTTGGGTTTGTGTTTTTTTCTTCCTGTTTTAGGGGTTTTGCAGTTGTCGATGTGGGGATGAAATAATAATTAAAATACATATAATATATATTTAGATGGAGATCTTTATTTTATTTCCCTTTTTGTGATAAATCCGGACACTCATCCTATAATCACCCTTTTATCCTCCTCCTAGTTTTGTAGTGTTTTGTTTTTAATTCTGTACGGTGCCGGTCAATTACTACTACCTAAAATCCAATGTTATTCCCACTCTGCATATATTTTGTTCATAAATCACGGCAAGCATTAGCGGATGTGGGCAGAAATCGAAGATCTAGTCGCTGAGATCATGTCGATGTCAAACACTTCATCGTGTGGTATCCTCAGAGTTCAACGAGTGGGATCTGAGTAACTTTGAGGATGAGGCAGAGGAGAACGTTGGAGGGATCCGGAGAAAGAGGAAGATGCTCGTTCTCGATGTGGATGTGAAGTCCCAGCTGAAGAAACTGGTTCGCAGCATTAGCAATATCTTTAGTCTTTCTGGTGTCCTTCCATGCCAAAAGCCTTGTAAAGTGCTGGGAAGACAGTCGCGGGCATGTCCGATTCGGATAGGCTGTAGTTATGTTTTCCTATTTGTTGTTAATCTGTCAACTGTCTCTCTGCAATGCTCCTTCGTCCTTTACTTTTCAAATCTGTTTGACAACAGAAATTCTGGGCCACATATCTTGGCTTCATATGTGAATTAACGGTCCAGAATATGGGCCCAAGGAACGGAAATCCAGCAAGGAGGTGACAATGGAAATACACCAGGCGAAGGCTTGCTGGGCGAAACAGTCACCTAGCAACAGGGTTACCAGGCGACGGGCAGCAAGGGTCAATCAAGCGACAGTCAACTGAGTGAACGAGGAAACTCTACGGCGAAGGTCAATGGATAATACGGACGATCAGTTGATGGCTTCATGCTCCTGCGTTTCTGCTTCCCTCCGAATGCATCGTCGATGGCATCCGTAAGTGCTGTCGCTTAAGGATGTTCGTCCATTGTCCTCTCTCTCTCTCTTTTTTCATACGGCGACCACAAATATTCAACGATCCTTCAGGCACCAGTTGCTTGTAGTGCCAAAAATTTTCGAAGTGTTTCGATCCGGCTTGTCCGCAATCACTTCCGAAGCGAACAAAATCAACCATGCAACGTTCATATTATGTGACCGAAGAATGCTCGGAAGACAGCAGCTACGGCTAGCTCTCCTAACATTAGTGACAGACAGTAAATGGTGATTCTAAGGCTTCCTTTCCAGTTCTCATCACAGTAGAAACTATATTCATGACAGTTTGCGTTTCATCTCGACGTCAAAGGAAAGTTCTCTCTCTCTAAATGTGTGTGTCTACAGAGTGAGTTCGTGATCGCTAAATTCTCACACCACAAGTGTACGGATCGCAACAAGTAATATAGAGATGAGTAGAGTTATCGTTCCCACGAGGATAGCAAATAAAACGTTTTAACATACATAATTGGAATTCTTATGTAGCCAAGCCAATAAGAGAAATGGGTTTAAAATTTAGAATATTAATCTAATGAAAAGCAAAAAGATTAAAGCAAAGAAATCAGAATTCTATCAATCGAGAAAGCCTGGGATCATGTATCCCCTTCTTGTTTCGTTAAATCCATTCACTCAGTTATCCCAAATTCATATTAATTCTGTTTACTAACCGGATTCTTAGGTCCCTAAGTGCCCTTCCCGAGTTTACAAAAGTCTATTCCATACAATCATAAAACCTATATCCCTATAGCGAATTACGAAGGGAAAAAACGCATTAACATTCAATCCTGTAGTGGTTGCCTAGAAGTATATTTCCCGATACTACTTACTAGCTAATTCGTTCCCACGATATTAACCAAGGCTATTCCGTTCTTGTTCTCTCCTAAAATTCCTCTCTCGAGTTTAACTTAGAATAACAAATCAATACAGCTCATTGATCAGATAAATTGCATGCATTAAGATCAAACGAAATTAGTAAACATCCAAAGCACGAATTTGTTCTAAAACGAGTTCAGGAAATTCAACTACGCATTTCGGTTCAACATAATCCTAGCGAAGAAAGTTTAGCCAAGCATTGTTTTCGAAATACAAATCAAAGAAAAGAAAAGCATCCTAAATGATAGTCTAACTCCCTTGCTCTCCTTGATAAAATTCGTCCTCCTCTAGCAGGGGTAAATAAAGTACTTTTATAAAGTCTAAAAATAAAACCTAGAGAATCTAAGAAAATCTGGAATAAACTCTGGAATAAAATATTTTTCTCCCGTTCGCGCCACTGCACGAAGATCTGGTGCAGCTGCACCAAGTCTCTATCCAACTTCTGACCCCATCGTGCAGCTGCACCAAGTTTCAGTTTTAATCCACGTCCTTCCTTCCCTTCTGTCGCGCAGTGACACATCCTTTACAGCTGCACGGAGTCTCTGTTGATATGTCCAAATCTTCTTGTTTCCGCTTTTACCTTGAAATAAACCCAGAATTCGGCAGTATGCAAACTTCTTGGGAATAATGTGAAATATCAAGAAATATTATACAATGTACGCAATATTTCACAAATATAACATAATCTAGGTATGAAATTGGATTAAATAACTCTACTTTCATAGACTTATCACACCCCCAAACCTAAATTTTGCTAGTCCCGAGAAAAGATAAGAAAAACAAAAATTAAAAGACTCTCCTCAGCAAACTCAAGTCACACAAACGTGGAAAAAACATTTAGAACATTCTCAGAAATGGTTGAATCCTTCCCTTGGATCTAGATTCCATTCACTACCTAGCATGCTCACTTAAAAGCTTTAAAACGCAATATCTTCATCACAGAAAAGTACATACTCAACATTAACAAGCCTACACTTCAAATAGCTCATGTCAACCAGTAACCCGCAAAGATCACCACAAACTTCTCTATCCACTCATCAAAGGTTTTCCTTTTTACTACTATATTTCTTCTTTTCTTTTTTTTTCAGGTTGCACGACTCTAAATGTTTCATCTAATTCCGACAAAAGTTCATGTGGCAAGCTCTCGATTAATGACTCCCGGTTCAGTTGAGCCAAGGCATTAGGTGATAAGGCACTCGTCGAATTAATCACTCAAGCTAGCACGGAAGATTCACACCACAAGCACATATTCAGGCAATCTCTCTTTTTTAACACCTGAACATTGGTACTCAAAGCCTTGGCAACCTTATTTTCTATTTTCTTTTTCTTTCAGCACATTGACCAAAGACTTCGTTTCAAGAGATAATTCAAGCTACTCTACTCGTCACTATCTATAATGTATTCTAAGGAGATGTAACCCGTTGCCGCTAAGAACGCTTCCTACTAGGAGATCTTTTCAAAATTCGACAAAAAAATTTAGCACACTAGGCAAAGAACTTCATCTTTCCACACATTAAGAATGCAAACCTTAAGCTTACCATCGAATAAAGACATTCCCGTCCAAATTTCTAAGGTCACGCTGAGGAGTAACGACACAAAGATGAAAAACAATTAACCAAAACAGGACTCACCCTAGGTAGACACCACTCCCAAACTCAACACAACACCACAACACCACACTCCCAAACCTAAACAGAGCAACGTCCTTGGTGAGAAATAAAATAAATGACAAGAAAGAGATAACAAAGGGAAGAAGGGTACCTCTTTATGCTGAACCCTCAGAATTGTTGTCTCCATCAAACCAGGACGGTGAAGGTGCTTGTTCGCCAAGGTCCGATAAATGGACGTACAATGCATAAGATATTCTCCTTTCGATTTTTTCGGACCATTGATGGCACGCAATTGAATAGTTCATAAATTCCTCCATCCGCATCCATTGATCTGGTGTAGGAATGTTCGTTGATGGGATGGAAGACCCAATGTCGGTGTGCCTCCTTTGATCGATGCCATCTTCGGCCATCTCCTTGTTAAAATCCTCACGGCGTATTTTCCACCATGTTGCCTTGTTGATTGGTTTTTGGGGATGGGCAATTTCCTCGAACGGATCCCATTGCACCCTGGCCTTCCCACATAACTCAAATACCAATAGGGAAACCACAAACCAAGGTTAGCATCGTTTAACACTCTATGCAACATTTGGTTAAGAAGTTTGCCCACATCGATATTCATTCCTTCCAATAAGCAGAATACCAATGATGCCCGCTCCTTTGTCACATTGGTGGTGTTCGTTCCTGGAATGAGTCATGCCGATACAAAATGGATCCACATTTTAGCTTTAATGGTGAGATCCTTGCCCGATAATACCAGAGGTTCATTCTTCCTCGACTACATCCACGTTGCCCCTGGTCTAACACTCAAGCACGTTATCATCATTAAACTCCTCATTAAGGTATTTAGTGAAAGCATCCTCGTCATACATGGGGAGATTGAACATTTCACTAATAGTCGAAGCACTAAACACCACATGTTTACCTAGAACTTTAATGCTTTCACGATGTTTATCAAAAGTATTTGCATTGGCATAAAATTCCTTAACAAGTTGAACCACCACGGTACCCGGAGGAGTGTAAAATTGCGTCCAATGCAAAATATCTGATGTGCAGCCTATAACTCTCCATCTCCCCAGCACTTACGTCAAACCCACGCTCCGGAATAAAGGTTCGGTTTATCATCGAATCTTGGTAGTGTTTGGCCGCTACCTGAATAGCCATCAAGAAAATAATAAATACTTTTTCCAGCCAAACGATCAAGCATCCATCAATAATTGGTAAAGGGAAGTGATCTTTATAGGTGGCAACATTTAGTTTGCGATAATCCATGCAAACTCTCTAACCGGTGACTATCCGCATCGGGATGAGCTCGTCCTTCTCGTTCTCCACCACTATCATCCCACCTTTCTTCGGAACGCACTAAACCAGGCTTACCCATGAACTGTCTGAGATGGGGTATATGATTCCTGCGTCCAATCACTTTATTATTTCTTTTCTTACCACCTCTTCAAGCCTGTTTTTTTGCATACATATCACATGACCTTAATGTCTATTGCTCCATCTAAGAGCTCTTTGTGTTCTCGAAGCACTTGCAGCAGTTCCTCTTCCTGTTCGTTAGATAGTGTTGACGAAATAATAACCGCAAGAGTATTAGATGAACCTAAGAATGAATACCTCAGGTGCTTAGGTAGCGGTTTGAGTTCCAACTTTGGCGGCTCTTCTATTGATGGTTTTGCTGTAGAGATGGGGTGTTCCAATGGTTCAGCCCTTGGCACATGACACATATATGCAGCTTGCTCTGTCTCAGATTCATCACTATCCACTACAACGCATTCTGGTGCATCTTCTTGTGGCCACGATTCGATTGATGCAGCCACATACTTATCAAACAAGTCTCCATACAAGATTTCATCATTCGCGTCCATGAAGATGCATTCATCAGTCTCTTTAGGCATACTCATGGCATTACATATGTTAAAAGTTACCTCCTGATCATGGACATGCATGGTAAGCTCGCCTTTTTGCACCCCAATCAAAGTTCGCCTTTTGGATAAGTCTAAGACCGATCAGCTAGTTGCCAAGTTAAGGAGTCGATTTTACTTCCCCGATTTTCAACTTCTCAAAGAAGGAAAATGGCATCAAATTGATGCTTGCACCTAAATCACAGAGGGCATAACATAAAAATTGAGGTCCAATGCGATATGGGATAGTGAACTTAATAGTGAACTTACCTGGCTCCTTTAATTTTGGTGGTAGCTTCTTTTGAAAAATGGCACTGCACTCCTCAGTAAGTGCAATAGTCTCATGCTCACCAATTCTTCTCTTTCTTGACAATACCTCCTTCATGAATTTGGCATTTTGGGCATTTGGTCCAAAGCTACGCAAAATGAATATTAATCTACAACTGCTTAAAAACATCCATAAACTTTTTGAATTGTTGCTCGTCACTAGATTTTTTAAGCCTTTGCGGAAAAGGAATTTTGGGTACAAATGGGGGTGTTGAGGTATATGTACCTTTGTGGTTGCGACATCGGTCTGCTCCTTATAATTTGTCTCGCCCCCTCTTCGCTTGTTTTCTATTTGAGGCGTTTCTCTCTGGATTGTTCCTTCTCCACCTCCAACTTCTCGAAGGTTTCTTTGAAGTCACGACCATTACGAAGGGTGACGACGTTGCGATGCTCTCTTTTTGGATTTACCTCGGTGTTGCTCGGTAGAGTTCCATGTGGCCTGCTGGTAATTGAACTTGCAATCTGCCTAATTTGCACTTCTAGTTGTTTGATTGATGTGGTAGGGAACCGTGTTAGTAATTCATCAACGTTAGGCCAATTCTCACCTGTAAATGGTTGTTTTGTGCTCATAAAGCCAATTCTCACCTGTAAATGGTTGTTTTGTGCTCATAAAGCTAGGAGGCTGGCTCATCCACGGTTGAATTGGTTCTTGTGGCCCTGGGTTGTTTCTCCGTGAGAAGTTTGGGTGATTTCTCCATCCGGGGTTGTAGGTGTTGGAATATGGGTTGTTCCGTGGATTGGATCCGCATAATTTATCTCCGGCACTTCTCCGGGTCCTCATCTACCTGCACATCAGAATACATGATATTAGATACCGGTTTTGTAGTTCGTAGAGCAGCAACTTCCCTTGTTCAGCTTCTCAAGCTGGGCATTTATAGATGTTTTCTGGTCAAGCAACTTCCCTGGTCAGCTTCTCGAACTTCCATTTGGTGCAGCCCGATGACTCCTCTTGTTGATGTTTTGTGCTGCCCATTGTTAGCAATTTGTTCAAACAACTCCAAGGATTCCTCAGGTGTCTAATTCATCAAAGTTCCTCCTACATCGGAATCCACCGTGGATTGAAGTTGATCTGCCAAGCCATCGTAGAAGCTTCGTACAAGCATCCACTTTGGGATCTTGTGATGCGGACATAGACGTAGCAATTCTTTGAAACGCTCCCAAGCTTCATACATGCACTCAGTTGAATGTTGACGGAAGGTTGTGATCTCGTTCTTAATCCTTACGGTTCGGCTCAGTGGGAAATATTTCGCCAAGAATAGCTTTGAAAGATCCTCCCATGATCGGATAGCCTCTTCCGGCAAGGAATAAGGCCATGATCGAGCCTTGTCCCGTAATGAAAACATAAACAATCTCATACGGATTGCCTCAGCTGAAACTCCATTGCAACTAAACGTGTCGCATAAATCTTCGAAGCGAGTGAGGTGCCAGTGAGGGTCTTCGTTTGTCAAGCCTCCAAAACTTGAGTTCTCAATCATGTGGAGTATGGACGGCTTGATCTAAAAATTATGAGCCTAATTGCTGGACGATATCTGGCGCATGGGGAGTAGGTTGAGCAAAGTCCCGCATCGTTCTTCTCACAGCTGGTGGATTAACTTCCTGAATTTCGTTGTAATTGCCATTGTTATTATTTATGTATGCCATTGTGCTCCGTTGACTCCTTCTGAGTGCTCGGAACGTCCTCTCAATTTCAGGATCGAACGCAAATAAATCTTCATTGCGCGTCCGACGCATACACCTAAAATAAAAGGAATGAAAAAATAAACGACTTGGTCAACACAAATTGCTTTCGTCGCAAGTAAAAGATTCTAAAATCTATTCCCGGCAACGGCGCCAAAAATTTGATCGCAGAATTCGCACACCGCAAGTATGCGGATCACAACAAGTAATATAGAGATGAGTAGAGTTGTCGTTCCCACGAGGATAGCAAATAAAACCGTTTAGCATACACAATTGCAATTCTTATATATGCTGTACATATTTTAGGTCAGTTCATGGCAACAGCTACTAAGGTTCATATGGATGCTGCATTGCAAGTTTTGAGGTATGTGAAAGCTACTCCTGGACAAGGGATTTTCTTTAGTTCAAAAGCTGCAAATAAGTTGGTTGCATTTAGTGACAGTGATTAGGGAGGATGTCCCAACACAAGAAAATCCATCCTGGCTATTGCATATTTCTTGGAGATTCTATTATTAGTTGGAAGTCAAAGAAGCAACAAACTGTTTCACGGAGTTCTTTAGAAGTAGAATATAGAGCCTTGGGAGTAACAACATGCGAGATCATTCGGTTGATAGCCTTGTTGCAGGAGTATGGAATGATTATTGAGCAGCCAATTTCTTTATTCTATGATAACCAATCAGTCATATACATTGCTAGCAATCCAGTTTCATGAAAGAACAAAACATTTGGAAATGGATTGTCATTTTGTAAGAGAGAAAGTTCAATCTGGTTTAATACAGTCCAAGTATTTGCAGACCAGGTTGCAGCTGGCTGACTTGTTTACAAAAGGTTTGTCATCACCAAGGTTTGTTTGGTTGATAAGCAAGATGGTCATGAAGGATCGTTATGCACATATTGAGGGGGTGTAAAAATGAAAGAGCAGGAAGTGGAAATCTTACTGTTCACAGAAGAACAGATGGTGCGGATGATAGAATTTTTGGTGTTGAAGAATGTAAGTAGAAATGAGAAATGGGATGGGCTTAGACATTTTGTATATAGGCTGATAAGTCAGATAAAGCCTCTCTTGTATATAAATATCATTGAATGAATGACAGAGGAGGTACTTCTTCCCGCTTTTCCCAACAAACTTTTCTTTGCTCAACTTCTTTATGTTGCTCAACCGTGGGACCCCGGCGTTGTCTACCTTGTTTTCATTAGATTAATCATTCAAGATATTTTGGGCAAGCCGAGGATTAAAGATAGAAGTTTTCCTGTTCATGTGACTGGGATCGATGATTGGGTATCCGAAATGCTGAAGTTGTTGTACTGGGACTCCTCAGACATAAGGGTTATTGTGGTGCATGGAATGGAAGGCATTGGGAAGACTACCTTAGCAAGTGTAGTCTACAACAAAATATCTTCCCAGTTCGAAGGTTGTAGTTTCCTTTCCAACGTGCGAGAACCATCGACAGGTCATGGGGGCATTGCGAAGTTGCAGAGTAGGTTGTGGAGTGACATCCTGGACGTCCAATATGCGAGATCTTGTAACTTTGACGATGAGGTCAATGATATCATTCCAAGGCTTCAAGGAAAACGAATTCTACTCATCCTGGACGATGTGGATAAGATGTCCCAATTGAAGAAATTGACAGGAAATAATCTTGACTGTTTAGGACTAGGGAGTCGAATCATAATCATGACTCGGAAGCCTCCAGAGGATTACATCACTTTGTCAGAACAGGTAGTTAATGCCACAGGAAACCTTTCGTTGGGATTGGAGGTGATTGGGGGGCACTTGTGTTGTCAGAGCGCAGAGTTATGGAAGTATACATTGGAAAAACTCAAGCAAGTTCCCCCAAAAGAGGTCTTTGAAATCTTAAAGAGAAATTATGATGGATTAGACTTCAGGAAGAAAGAAATCTTTCTCGACATGGCATGTTATCGTGAGCAGATGCCTCGGAATTATGCTGATCACCTCTGGGATGCTCGCAAGTTATATCCTAAATGTGCAGCAATGGTGCTAGTGAACAAATCTTTGATAAGATCTCTCGCATGACCAAGCTTCGTGATATGGCCTCAGAAACCCCGTAAAGTTTACCCGAGTTTGGATTCCAGAAGATGCCTTAAATGTAGTAATTCGAAAAGAGGTAATGAATCATAAGTTAGTTTTCCCTGATAGATAACTCAAACGAGCATTCTCGTAGGGAATTCTTTGTTAACTGTATCTCTGGGCTGCACGTCGGATCTTGAGTGATTCTTTGTTTACCAGGTCACGGAGATAATCAAAGCCATGAACTTGGGGAGACAGTCAAAAGGGCGCTGCTTCAAATCCGAAGAATTCAAAGGGTTATCTAACTTGCTGTATCTTCAGCTAACTGGAGGGCGAATCATCGGATACTTTGAGAATCTCCAAGCAAGGTTAATGTGGCTTTCTTGGTATGGTTGCCAGTAGGGATTCGATTCCTTTTTATCCAAAATGAGCAACATAGTCGTTCTCATAGCATCAGGACTTGGAATTGGAGATGGGTGCGAGCTGGTATCCATTCCTTAGGTTACTTGTTCGATCGATCCAATACTATTGGAATTTGTGTTCTTTGCTCTGTTGCTTGGGATGCATGCATTAACAGGTAATAGATAACTTCTTATAAATATATGTTTTCATCCCTCTAATTGCGCGATATTGGGCTAAATCCTTGAGGTATATGGTAATATATGAGTATATTACTTAGATTGGGGCACTGCTGGTAGTTTTATTAATTTGGTAGGTAAATTCGGAAGGAAGGAGGGCGGATGGAGTTTTGCAGAAAGTTGGTGCAGGTTCACCAGAAAGTGTTGCAACCGCACAGGGTGGACAGAAAGTTTGTGCAGCTGCACCAGATTTTCGTGCAGCTGCACGTACGGATGCGACGAAATATTTCATTTCCTAGATTCTCTCCACCTTCCAGATTTTGAAGATCTCCTAGGGTTGTAACCCTTTGAAGGATAAAAGAACGACTTGCTTGAGGGAGAAGGGTGTGCCGGGAACGAGAGATCACACCGGGCCGCACACGAAGACATTCAACAAAGCTTCGAGCGATGTTTAGGATGTTTTTCATTTCTTTAGTTTTGTGTTTGATTATTTTTAACATGAACTAAATCTCTTTTTTACGATATTATGAACTCGGTTGTGGAGTTACTTTCTTAGAAATTCTTTTTAACTATATCTTTTCGTGTGTCGTTTATTTACATCACTTGTTCTTATTGCTTGCGTGTATGTGGTCGACGTTCGTATTCATCGCTTGTACTTGAGTAAGCTTGAGATAGGATCTTAAGAGAAGAAGTAGTGGTGAAAATAACCTGGTTTGTGTCGTGAGAGCGAGCGGACTCAAGGTGGTATAGAGATATACACAGAAGGCAACCAAGGGAAATCAGGACTTAACGCATCTAATTAATCGTGACCCTAGAGATAGGGATCGGTTATTTAGGTAGTTCGACGGAATTCGAGAGGAGCACGATAACTAGGGATTTTGGTTGGTAGACGAATACAGAATTGAGATAGGGAGAGAGGAGACACGGGATAGTAACGAAACAATTGAGGGATTAATAGTCCTAGTTTGTCTTATTATTGATTTCAATTGCCTTTACTTTGTTTACTTGCTTTCGTTTTTAGTTTTAGTTACAATTCTCGTTACTTTCGGGCTGTCTTTGAAAGTGTTGGCACCGGACGATAGAAGGGATTTCCCATACTGTCTCCTCGTGGTATCGACACTTTACTTACACTATATTACTTGACACGACCCGTGCACTTGCAGATGGAACGAACAAGTTTTTGGCGCCGTTGCTGGGGAGACGGCTGCAAACTATTCTTTCTACTTATGGTAAGAACGATTTTAACGATCTAGCCACTTATCTTCTGATCAATTTTGTAAGTTTATGCACTACACTCGACGCGGTGAAGAGTTTGAGTTTGGCCTAGAAATCGAACAGACATTTCGGATTCGGAAAAGGGATCTACGACGAGGTTGGAAGAACAGAACCACAATCAAGTTGTTGATCCACAACCAAGGAGGACCATGCGTGGCTATTCTCAACCAACACCATTGGAGAACACGCCATTCCTTTTGCCCGCAATTCAGGCGCATAATTTTGAGATCAAGCCTTCGATCTTGAATATGATTGAAAATAACAGTTTTTGTGGTTTGCTAAACGAGGACCCTCATTGGCATTTAACTCGATTTAAATATCAATGTGACACTTTCAGGTTTAATGGAGCAACCTCTGATGTAATTCAACTTAGGCTCTTCCCGTTCTCATTGAGAGACATGGCACGCGTGTGGCTCTATTCACTCCCGTAGGAGTCAATTCACTCGTGGAAAGATTTGACACGAGCATTTTTAGGAAAAAACTTTCCACCGAGTAGGACAGTGAAAATTCGGAACGAGATCACATCATTTTGCCAACAATCGATGGAGACCATTTACGAGGCCTTGGAAAGATTTAAGGAGCTGCTCAGATTATGCCTACACCACGAGATCCCAAGATGGATGCTCGTTCAAAGTTTCTATGAGGGATTGACATATTTTCTCCAATCTATAGTGGACTCAGCGGCGGGAAGCACCATCATGAATAAGACACCCGACGTGTCGTGGGACCTTTTCAAGCAAATAGCGAACAATGACCAACGGAGAACATCTACCCGTGGATTCGATGGAAAGCATCCACTCGATGCATTAACATCACTAAGTTCCCAGATGGAAGCTGTAACGAGATAATTAAATGCTCTTTGTTCATCACCACGTACATCTAATAATGTTTACTCTGAAGTGCACGTTGTGGAGCTACAGGAGGACATACACGAAGTCAATTATGCGGGTGCGTGTTGATACCCCAATTTTTCCAACAAAATAAGGAAAATGATTAAAATCAAAAAAATGGTAAAAATCACCAAAAAATTCAAAAAAATATTTTGTACCCTTAAAAATTATCGCAATCGATAAAAAGGAATAAATGAAAAGAGGAACAAATAAAATCTTAACAAAAAATTCAAGAAAAATATTTGCATAAGGGGACACACACCCAAGCTTGGGGGGACGCTTCGTAAAAAAAAAAAAAACACAAAGGAAAAACGAAGGGGATTCGTCCTGGGAGTTAAAAAAGGTAGATTTGCTTTTCTTTTTGCGGATGGCTCGACATCGTGTTGCATTCCAGGCCAACCGAACAAACTATGCTTGTCATCCGCTCCTCAAACAACTCGCGCTACTCGACAATTCGGTAACCCCCTTCCTTTACTTCTGTTTTAATTTTTGGTGAATCTGTCTACCTTTAATTTCCTTCAATTATATACACAGGAGACATAAAAAGAGAAATGCTTGGGATTTTTCTAGAGGAGACGGAGAGAAAGCTTGAAGGTGACTTTCCAGGGAAGCAAGAAGGTGAGGAAACACAGAAAGCAAAACATCCCTCGTGGTAATCAAGGTCTTAACATTTTGTGGAAACGAACCCTTGCAAAAACGAGTCGTCCTCGCAGTTTTTTCTTTTTTGCTAGCAACACCGAAATCAAACCGAGCCAAGCCAAAACCACACATTCGTCACTGTCGCAGCACCAGCAGAAACGAACAGAGGGTGTTGTATTTCGTTGTAACTCAGTTCTCGATATCCCACAATAAGGGCCCGGTCACCACCACCAACCCACGTCCAGGACATCTCTGGATTTGATCAGTCAAGTGCCACGATGCTGACGACGAGTGTGTTGCAGTCCCCTTTCCCGGCACCGCATCTGTCTTCGCCCGCTTAGACCCAGCCTTGAGAAGCACTCCTTTGTTCATTCGGCTGCGGGCAGCCGCCACCAACTTGCTCCATGACCTTTCTTTCCACTGGTCGAAACAATCAATCCCCATCATCACAGACCCATGCTCAGCAGCTTCAATTTCTACACCAGCCCGCAGTAGCCACTCGTCAACGCCCTGATTCGATGTCCCCACGGTTTTGACCTTGAACGAGCCATGGCAGCCAACAATCGTCGTCATCAACGACATCTCCGATTCCCGCATTGGTTCCTCAACGTCAGTAAAGGCGAGCCCCAACTCCAGCTCCCCAACCTCAGCACCAACGTCTTTCCGCTCCATCGACAAACGATTAATCAATACACATCATCCCAACTACGACAACAATGTCGGCTGTCCCTGTAGCCTCCAACCGTCGGACAAGCTTCCAGGACATCATCTGTCTGTCCCAACACCAAGCCCTAGACGTCCCCCGACCTGTCCTCCTCATCCCGACGAGTTCATCCCGACTGACCCACAGATTCAACTTCCTGGCATATTAAGATACGTGCATTGATGAAATCTTCTTTTTTTTTTAAATTCGTTTCATGGCATCAAGTTCTAATCCACATGGCATGACTACTCCAACATGATGCACATATTTCATTTTTCTAGAATGATTTATTGATTATGCATTTTTATTAAAAATTACATTCCTTTGGAATTTTCGATCACTGACATACCTCGAAAAATTTACATCGTTGTTTTGATTTTATGCAAATATTCTGGGGCGTGCCTTGCAGACAACCAACACACGCACCCCGTTTGACGCTTTCGAGACAAAGACAACGTATTATATATTCGAGGAATTATTTGAATTCTCGAAAATCAAGACCCTCAGAAGACGGCTTCGCACTCACCAACGTACGGCATCAGCGGCTCGCCAGGTTCGGTGTAAATCTATTTTAAAATAGTATTGAAAGGTACAACGAGTGCTTTAAGGGAGACGAGAAATGGTGCTAATCTCGCTCATCCCATACCTGGTTCTCTCTCGAACTCAATTCGGCTTAGAAATTGATAAGCGCCTTAATCAATCTATGTTTGTAGCGTTTTTCCCAAAGTAATTTTTAATGAATAACTCTTTCTTCTAAAAATGACTCACATTGACATTTTAAGCATTATTGAATTTGAGAACATTTTTTTAATGTCAAACGATTGCTTTTTTTCAAAAACCGAGCTCAAATAAATTTGGACATCGGAAACACACGATAAAAGCCTCCCTAATTCCCGAACCTAAACGAATCTCTCTAGTTGAGGAAACAATAAGAGGAGTTGGGGAAACAATAAGAGATAATCCTAAAAGATCATGCTACTTCTATCAAGCAACTGGAAATCCAAATAGGCCAACTTGCAAACTCTACGACGATGCGGCCACAAGGGACCCTTCCGAGCAACATAGAACCAAATCCAAAGCATGAATATTGTAATGCAGTAACCCTTCAGAGCGGGCATGATTAGGAAGAGGCCTTTGAGAAAATGGAGGAAAACGAGCAGGCTCGTGAGAAGCGTCGTAGCTATAAGGTAAGTAGCTCGGAACCTGTCGAGACTGACAATGTTGTTGCCACGCAGGAACACCCCACGTCGCCGCCTTTTGTCCCTAAGATCCCATTCCTGCAAAGATTAAAGAAGGCCAATGAAGAGATGCAGTTCAAGAAATTTCTGGACATGTTCAAGAAGCTACAAATCAACATCCCTTTCACGGAGGCATTGGAGCAAATGCCAAAATACGCAAAATTTATGAATGAGATGTTATCCAAGAAGCGTCGGCTAGGTGATCATGAGACCATTGCCTTGACTGAAGAGTGCAGTGCCATCCTTCAGAAGAAGCTACCTCCGAAACTCAAAGATCTTAGTAAATTCACGATTCGTTGTAAGATTGGTAATGAATCTAGACAGACACTTTGTGATCTTGGGGCAAGAATTAATTTGATGCCATATTCGGTATTCCAAAATCTTAACATTGGCGAGGTACGTCCCACTTCCGTGACTCTTCAATTAGACGATCGATCATATACTTATCCAAAATGTGTGATTGAAGATGTCTTAGTTAAAGTGGACAAGTTTATATTCCCTGCTGACTTTGTTGTTTTGGAGTATGAGGAGGATCGTGAGATCCCGATAATTTTGGGGAGGTCATTCCTCGCAACTGGAAGGACTATCATAGATGTGCAAAAGGGCGAACTCACCATGTGCGTGCATGATCAGGAGGTAAAGTTTAATATTGGTGATGCATTGCATATGCCTAACGACAATGATGAATGCAGTTATATGGACATACTCGAAGACATTGTATACAAATCCTTCTTGGAGATGTATGCCAATATTCCGCTTGATGAGATGATGAGTACGATGGACGTACAAGCTGTAAAGGAAGAACCAGATGAGGCATCTTACATCCATCGCATTCCAAGAGTGGAACCATTAGATTGTGTGGCTACTCGAGCTAAACCATCTATGGAAGAGCCACCCGAGCTTGAACTCAAACCGCTTCCAAAGCATTTGCGATAGTCCTTTCTGGGTAAGTCCAGCACCATACCTGTTATCAGCTTATCTAACCAATGAACAGGAGGAATCGTTGCTACAAGTACTACGACAACATACAAAGGCAATTGGCTGGACTATCGCGGACATCAAGGGGATTGGCCCGTCCATCTGCATGCACAAAATCATCTTGTAGGATGATAAGAAGACATCAATAGAGCAACAACAGAGGCTAAACCCTAACATAAAGGAAGTGGTGCGCAAGGAGATCATCAAGTGGCAAGATGCGGGCATTATCTACCTAATCTCGAACAGCTCATGGGTTGATTCCCACAAGAACTGTGGCCGGATGGAGAGTATGTATGGACTACAGAAAGCTAAATGCAGCCACAAGCAAGGATCACTTCCCATTGTCGTTTATCAACCAAATGCTTGACAGGTTAGTAGGTAAAAGTTTTTACTGTTTTCTTGACGAATATTCAGGATACAATCAGATTGCAGTAGATCCAGAGGACCAAGAGAAAACAACATTTACCTGCCCGTACGGAACATTCGCATTTAGGCGCATGCCATTTGGCTTGTGCAACGCACCTGCTACATTTCTTAGTACATGATGGCCATCTTTTCAGATATGATTGAGCGTAACATCGAAGTATTTATGGACGACTTCTTAGTGTTTGGAATTTCATTTAATAATTGTCTGGAAAATTTATCTACTGTTTTACTACATTGTGAAGAGAGAAACCTCGTATTAAATTGGGAGAAATGTCATTTTATGGTCCGAGAAGGTATTGTCTTAGGTCACAGGAGCTCCGAGAAAGGAAATGAAGTGAATAGTGCCAAAGTTGAAACTATTGAAACCACCAACTTCGATCAAGGGAGTGCGAAGCTTCCTAGGACACGTGGGATTCTACTGACGTTTCATCAAGGATTTCTCGATGATCACCAAACCATTGTGCAATCTTCTGGAAAAAGATACAACATTTATCTTCGATAGTAAGTGTATGGAGGCACTCTTAGAATTCAAGAAGAAGTTAGTTTCTGCTCCTATAATTGTTGCCCCATATTAGTCTTTACCATTCGAGTTAATGTGCGACGCAAGCGATTTCGCTGTGGGAGCAATTTTAGGACAGAAGTGAGACAATGCCTTTCAAGCCATTTATTACACTAGTAAGACGTTGGACAGAGTACAGGTAAACCGCACAACCACTAAGAAGGAGATGCTCACAATAATCTATGCTTTCGATAAGTTTCGCTCATATTTGATTGGTTCCAAAGTGATAGTGCATACTGACCATGCAGCTATCAGGTACTTGATGCATAAGGCAGATGCAAAACCAGGGTTAATCAAATGGATGTTGTTGTTACAGGAATTTGACCTTGAGATTACAGATAGGAAAGGAGCAGAAAACCAAGCTGCCGATCATCTATCACACTTGGAAGGTAATGAGCGACTTGCGGCCACAACAATCATCATTGATACTTTTCCAAACAAGCAACTTTTTGCGATTGAGACAATAGTACCCTGGTACGCTGATCATGTCAACTACATTGTGGCTAATGTAATTCCTCCGGAGCTGACATCTTGGCAGAAGAAATAATTTTTACATGACGTTCCCTTCTATTTGTGGGATGAACCGACCGTTGTTATTCAAGAGATGTGCAGATCAGATGATCTGCAGGTGTGTACAGGAAGAGGAGATGACATCAATTCTTCAGCAGCGTCTTGCGTCCCCTATGGTGGTCACTTTGGAGGCCACAAAACTGCACTAAAAATTCTACAATCAGGTTTCTTCTAGTCCACATTATTTAAGGATGCTCATAACTTTATCACCCATTGTGATCGATGCCAGAGGATAGGTAACATTTCGCGCCGTGATGAAATGCCTTTGCAAAATATTTTGGAGGTTGAAATATTCAATGTTTGTGGAATTGACTTTATGAGTCCGTTTATTGAATCATTTAGGAACCGTTACATACTTGTGGCTCTTGACTACATTTCTGAATGGGTGGAAGCCACTGCTCTGCCAACCAACGATGCTCATATAGTGGTCAGATTTTTAAAGCAGATTTTTGCAAGGTTTAGAGCACCAAGGGCAATCATAAGTGATGGAGGATCCCACTTCTGCAACTTAAAGTTCAAGGCCTTGATGAAAAAGTATGGTGTGACGCATAGAATCGCTCTGGCCTATCATCCACAAACAAGTGGGCAGGTAGAAGTGTCAAATCGTGAAATTAAACGTATCCTGGAGAAAATCGTGAGTCCAAATAGAAAAGATTGGCCAAGCAAGCTTTTAACGAGGCACTATGCGCATATCAGACAGCCTACAAAACTCCTATAGGCACCTCACAGTACAAGTTGGTTTATAGAAAGGCATGTCATCTACCGGTGGAAATTGAGCATAAGGCTTATTGGGCAATCCAAAAGTTTATTAGCGTAGAAAAATAATAATGCACAGAAATAATTTTTCTTAGAATGTTGTAAAACTGTCCCGACAGATTTCTCGACTAGCACATCCCTTTCATTTACGTTATAGTTCATTCTTGACGGATGCGCAACTGCGAAACGTCAACGTCTCCAAATGCTCCAGCTCTTCGAGTACGGTAACCTCCATCAATGCCGGACAATCACTGAACAGCAGCGAGCTTAGTCTCCCTAGTTTCCCTAAGTTGGACAGCCTCTGAAGCCCTCCACAGAACATGATATTCGATGTCTTGAGTCTGTTTAATGAATTGAGTTCATCGAGCTGAATTTCCGTCAACGTCGAATTGACGAGCTCTAACTTTGTCAAGAACCTCAGGTTGGAGTAATATCCCCAGGGTATTATTATTTGAGAGTCGAAGAGCTTCACTGTGGACAAGGACGATGGAAACGGCAAAACAGATGCCATGTCTCGGCATGATAAATGGAGTTTCTCGAGTCTGGAAAGGGAGCCCAACTCCGTAGAAACGATTATTGCGATTCTTCTGAGATATAAATTCAAAGTCCTCAGCTTGATCAACTTCCCGAGCCAACCTAAACTCCACAGGCTGACCGTCAGTCTTCATGCCATGGGGAACCTCTTCATAATCATTCCCTTGGCCATGGCCGTCACCGAGTGTCAGCTCTGTTAAGCTTATCAAAGAAGAGAGATTTGGCACTGCGTGTAATGAACTTGATGAAAATGTCTTTCGTTAGACTGGCAGGATGTTCTGGCAACTCCCTAAGCATATGGTAGCAATCCAGGTTCAGCGACTTAAGGTTCGTGAGTCGACTAATGGTAGATGAGGAATCTCACTGTTTCCAAGGTTTAAATTAATTAAACCAGATAGCCCCCCAAGTTCTTTCGGGATTCCGTCATGGAGAGGACAAACGAAGCATCCAAATCTTCAAGGTTCTTCAGATACCTTATCGTAGCAGGTTGGTTTCTAATCTTGGTATTATGTAACACAAGTGCTTTCAGTGATTCTAACTTCCCTATTGATTCAAATACTTCTCCGATGCCATTACCCGTCACGATGAGCTCCTGTAGAGCTCTCGCATGACCAAGCCCTTCTGGTAAACTTCTCAAAGACAGACACCTGGAGATACTCAAGGAAGCAAGATTCTCCAATTTACCTATTGAACCAGGGATTGCAACCAACCCATGGCACGAGTTAAAAGCCATAATCTCCAACTTTAAGCAGCTAGAGACGTCAGGGGCCACGAGTGAGCAACGAATGATGCAACTCAACGAGATGGAAGAATTTCGGAGTGAGGCCTGTGAGAATGCACGAATGTATAAGGAAAAGATCAAACGTTTGCACGACCAACGAATCAAGGAACGACATTTTGAACTAGGTCAGCTTATTTTGCTGTTCAATTCACGACTTAAATTGTTTCCAGGTAAGTTGAAGTCAAGATGGTCAGGACCATTCAAGGTGTCAAACGTATTTCCTTATAGAGCATTGGAGTTGGAGAACCCGAAAGACCACACAAGGTTTAAGGTTAACGCTAGTCGGATCAAACATTATCATGGAAGAGATACGAACACGACATATCGACTCCAACATTGAGTGAATCATAACAACCGAGGAAAGTCAAGCTGAGGACATTAAACCAAGTGCTTATTGGGAGGCAACCCAACCGCAATAAGATTGGGCACGGAGCAGGCAAGTTTCCCATTTTCTTTTCTTTTCTTTTGAATAAACATCGGGACGATGTTAGATAGGTTTGGGAGTGTGCATCGCCTATTTGCTGCTGCTGCTTTGCTTTAGTTGTCGTGGGTGTTACCGTTGAGTGTGTTCTGTTAAAAAAATGATTTACCTACTGTTAAAACTAATCTTGGGTAATTATTTGGAAGATTGTGCTTAATGATGAATTAAGTCGGCTAACACAAACATAGGAGCATTAGAGCCTCAACTTGACTTGTGTTAGACAGTTTTAATTCCCTATCTCATGCTAATTTTGTGTGTAGCTGCAACAATTCCTAACTCCTAGAACCGAAAGATGAAATGAAAAGTAGGACTTTTTAGCATTTTGAAAGAGAACCTTCTGAAATTTTGAATAAAAAAAGAAGATAAAATCCTACCAAGGCTCCGAGTACTACTGTTTGGGTGTGTAAAAAAAGAAATAAAAAGAATAAACTGACAAAGTCAGCAAAACACCCGAACATGTGCTTGTGGTACGAGTCATAATGCGGTAAGCTCAAGTTAGTAAATCCGATGGGTGCCTTATCACCTGGTGCCTTGGACCATTTGGTTTGGGAGACATCGATTGAACTCTCGATATATGAGCATTCCTGCTATTAATAAAGTATTTAGAGTCGTGTAGAGAAAAAAAAAAGAAGAGAAAGTGCTTAATTGATGAATGGGGTGAACAATCTCAATGCTAAGTAGTTCTATGACTTGAACTTGAGTAGGTATGTAGAGTGATAGAATTGTCGTGGCCTACATGTCGTGTGAGCTAAGCGTATGGGTATAAAAGATTGTCGAAGCATGAGTTGAGGGAAAGGATTGAAATTCGAATGTGTCTGTGTATTATGGCTTATATATGAGAAAATATAAAATATAATGATTCCCCGAGTTATTGTTCTCTAGTAGTATCGTGTGCTTGTTTTGCTCGGAACTAGCAAAATCTAGGTTTGAGGGTGTGATAACTTCTAATAAATATATGTTTTCATTCCTCTAATTACGCGATATTGGGCTAAATCCTTGAGGTACATGGCAATACATAAATATATTACTTAGATTGGGATACTGCTGGTAGTTTCATTAATTTTGTAGGTAAATTCGGAAGGAAGGAGGGCAGATGGAGTTTTGTAAAAAGTTGGTGCAGCTGCACCAGAAAGTGTTGCAGCTGCATAGGGTGGACAGAAATTGGACAGAAAGTTGGTGCAGCTGCACCAGATCTTCGTGCAGCTGCACATACGGACACGAGTAAATATTTCATTTCCTAGATTCTCTCCACCTTCCAGATTTTGAAGATCTCCTAGGGTTGCAACCCTTTGAAGGATAAAAGGACGACTTGTTTGAGGGAGAAAGGTGTGCCGGGGACGGGAGATCACGCCCGGCCGTACGCAAAGACGTTCGACAAAGATTAGGGCGATGTTTGGATGTTTTTCATTTCTTTAGTTTTGTGTTTGATTATTTTCAGCATGAACTAAATATCTTTTCTAGGAATATGATGAACTCGGTTGTGAAGTTACTTTCTTAGTGAATTCCTTTTAACTATCTCTTTTCATGTTTCGTTTATTTACTTCACTTGTTTTTAATGCTTGCATGCGTGTGGCCGACGTTCGTATTAATAGCTTATGCTTGAGTGAGCTAAGAAGAAGTAATTGTGAAAGTAGCCTGATTTGTGTCGTAAGAGCGAGCGAACTCAAGGTGGTATAGAGATATACACCGAAGACAGCTAATGGAAATCGGGACTTAACGCATCTAATTAATCGTGAGCCTAGAGATAGGGATCGGTTATTTAGGTAGTTCAACGGACTTCGAAAGGAGCACGATAACTAAGGATTTTGGTTAGTAGACGAATACATAATTGAAATAGTTAGAGGGGAGACACGGGAGAATGACGAAATAATTGAGGGATTCATAATTCTAGGTTGTCTTATTATTGATTTCACTTGCCTTTACTTTATTTACTTGCTTTCATTTTTAGTTTTAGTTACAATTCTCATTACTTTCGGGTTGACTTTAAAAGCGTTGGCACCGGACAATAGAAGGGATTTCCTACACAGTCTCCTCGTGGGTTCGACACTTTACTTGCTCTATATTACTTGACGCGACCCGTGCACTTGCGGATTGAGCTAATAGTAATGCCAAATTTAAAGGTGCTGGAGATCCAGGACAGCCCCATAAATTTCTAATTGCAAAGATTTGCCATCATATGATGGCCCTTACCAGCAGTACAAATTTCACTATAGACGAAAAAGGGGTGCCGACCAAATTGATCTGGGTGATATAGAGCTATAAAATCTTTGTGATCTGCTCGGCGTGCCTCATATGTCTGGAACACCATCCTGCATCACAATTTTAGTCTCTCTCAGAGGCCCTGACCATTTTCTACTCTCTCCTGGGCCACTCCATGAGCAACCTGTGACAACAGGGGATCAGTTTTGTCGACACATGGGCGAGCAGCTATATTTTGGAAATCCTTGAACACCCTGTGTGCAGTATTCTTGAACGGCCAATGCTGATTGCATAAGGTGGCGGACCTGTCTGCCTTGTTCGTGTCCAATCTAGAGCTGAGCTGCCGTATGCACAGCAGCAGTCCCTGCGAGATGGACTAGATTACTCCTCTATAGACTCAGATCAATTATTCCTGCAGATGAACCCGGCCATGTTTGACCTAGTAAGAGAACCTGTCAGGAATGTGGTTACGAAGAATTTGTATTCAGGGACTTATCCATCCCAATCAAGTCGAGACTCTCCAGGAATTCCAGTTGCCTCAGCCACAACTGACAAAAACAGCCTGAAAGACATACATTGTGTCCAAGAATAATATCAATGTTTCCGGTTAGAGCTTTCAGTGTGCTGTTTAAGACCTATGTTGCACAAAAAGATGAGGCTGTCAGTGTTCACAAAGGAGGATGAGATGCTCGCCTACGCAGGACTGTGAAAGGTCGACCGAGGCACAGGCCAGGAATGTGAGGGCAGAAAGGATCCAAGACAATAAGCCCCTATTGTTAAGGAAATAAATATGGGAGGAAATCTTCCTGGACGTACTTCACCATGAAGGAGACAAATATCAGCTCTCATCTCATTCAGCTAAAAAACATACGTTAAATTGGTTTAAGCGGAAACTTAGCTCAAAATCTTGAATAAACTCGAGCTTCTACAGTAGTTTTCGATGACCGAACAATTCGCCAAGCCAAAGCCGGTGCTTAGACAAAAGATAACTCAACAAGCATGGAATGATGGAACCCACGTTTGTCTCTCTTGATAAATAACTGTGTACAGACATCACGTAATCAACAACAATTTTCACATAAGGGTGTGTCACTCTCACTACAGAATATTTTTTCTTTTGCAACATAAATCAGTACCATGTTTACTTATCGTCACTGAAATATAATCCTTCATGAGGAAAATGCACATACATTTCCTTATATTTGAATCTTCAGCAGTCGCAACCGCTTGATCTCGGTGGCCGCCCACCACCCGCAACATCAATAGTATCAGGCAGATATCTGTAATAAGAAGATTAAAAGCAAAATAGCATTAAAAACCACAAATCGATGAGGACAGGCCTGAGGAAACAATGTACGACTACAGATGCGATGCTTGTCGAGAAGAGAACATACATTTCTTCTTCAGGTTCGTTCTTCAAAGCATTCTTAGCTATACACTCAAAGGCAGCTTCAACATTGAATCCTTCTTTCGCAGAGGTCTCAAAGTATGGTATGTTTCCCTTTGAAGCGCACCAGGCCCTCGCTTTCTTCTCAAAAACCTATAAGAAACACAAGGGCAGTTTTTCTTAGCCGGCTATTAAATCCATCGAGCCAAAAACCCACAAGAGAGAAAGGCATTGACATGTAAAACTGAAACCATATTCTTAACAAAGCCAGATCCACAGCAGCTTAGCTGTAATATCAATATAAAAAAGGGGGTATCTCTACATTTCTTGAAGATACAAGAAGAAAGGGAAAAGGCCGATGTTTCGTTTCGGACAATTTAGGTGTAACAAGAACAGGAAAGTCGAGGAATCTTACCACCCGGCTGTTGCCACTATCAACATCCACCTTATTACCCAGTACAACAAAAGGGAAGTTTTCTGGGTCTGATGGACTGGCCTGGCACATCAGGAAAAGATAAAACTCTTTCTTTGATCGAAATGAGGGTGACCTACTTCAAAAGGATATTATGGATACCTGAATCAGGAACTCCTCCCTCCAATTGTTCAGGTTGTCAAATGACTTCATCACATTCACATCGTAAACGAGAACACAGCAATCAGCACCACGGTAGAACGCTACACCAAGACTCTGGAACCTCTCTTGCCCAGCGGTATCCCAGATCTGCAAAGAGTACAACATCCATTTAGCCATACCTTCCTTCTAAGCTTCAACCACCAAATACCAATGTAAACTTCTAAAGCACTTTTTCCAAATAGAAATAGATAAGTTCGTGAAGTGATTCTACTGATTTCTTGCATTATGTTTACATAAAGAAGAATCTAAGAAAGGCCATAACATTCTGCGCATGACATACTTCCAGTAAGAACAGAATAGACCCATGGGATCGTCATTAACATTCCAAATCACCAACAGGGAACAGTGAAATAGACCCTTCCCAGCACAATACTTGTGAAACTTTTGAAGAAATAAAGCTTGTGTACCTAGGTTGTGGTACCTTTAAACCCGACAATCCACAAGCACTTCAAAGAGGAGAGAAGCACACAACTTATTAATGGTCGTATAAGAATTGTGAAGGATTTTGTCAATCATGGCCCAACAGATCATGAACTGTGGCCAAGCATAATTTACGAGAATGAGAGGAGAAAAAGCATTGCCCTGTCTATTTTCTGGAAAATTTATTTTAATGAATCTCACAATCTATCAATCTAACAGAGATCTGAAGTTCCTGTAAAACCTTATAACTCAAGGCAATAGACAAACTATGATGTCTGAAACCACATCTTTCGACTCATCCCAAACCCTGAACGCTAACACCAACAAATGGAGATCAACATGGACCAAACGGCATAGAGAGATTCGGAAAACCGAACATTCTGAAACCTGCAATGTGAAGAGTCTATCCTCAAACTGGACTTCCTTGGTCAAGAAATCCGCCCCGATCGTAGCCTTGTACTGGTTGCTGAACTTCCTATTTACATACCTAAACAAACAACCACCAGCAAACACACAAAAAAAAGCCTCATCTTCAAACAACAAACCCAACTAAGAAAAACCAAAACCCTCGAGCCAATGGGAATCATGTGACTCACTGGTTCATCAACGAAGTCTTCCCAACCCTAAAAGCAAGAATCAAGACAACACAACCAAACACCCACATCAGAAGACAATTGAAAACAAAAGATACCCACAAATCCAAAATCCAATTCAGGGGAATCACCCGCTGTCTCCGAGGATTATGACTTTGAGTAGCATTCGCCGACGGGATGCCATCGTTCCAGTTAATTGGGTTGTAGGGAGGGTGGGTTGTGATGCGGGAAAACCACGAACGCCCGTTCAGTTGTGTTGTTGGCTGGTAGTCGCCGCCCTTTGTGGTTGCTTCATTACATTTCTTTATGGCCTTTGTACACAGAATTGTAGTTGGGAGAGAGGGAAGTCTTCTCTTTTTCTGGAAGGATGGACGTCTGTCATCATACTTAAATTCATTTTTCGACTTGGCTCATATTGGTTGGCGACGGTTCCCTTAATAATATATATGATTTAGAAATATGTCTTATACTGTGTATATATAGGAGATGATGTTCTCTTCCGGAGTTAACTTACATAAGTCATGTTGGACCTAAACTTACCTATTAAATAATCACCTAAGAGCCACGGCCCCTGTGAGAGTCACCTATTCAATTCCATGACAAATGGGGGATCTGAACAATAAGCAAAGTCAATCCCTAAACACAAAGTCCAGGAAAACAAAACTCTGATACCACTAGTTCAAATGCAACAATAGCAGCAAGTTCTTGCAAAACCAGGACAAGATGTCCCAAGCAACCCAAAATGCTCAGGCAGTAGCTCCAGCTACCTGTTTCCTTGGAGCAGCTTGAGTACCTGAATCCATGATAGCAAAGCAATCAGGTTTTTTTTTTTTTTATTTTGTGCGGGTGGCCAGGTAAAGAAAGGGTACGGAAGTAGTATGGTTTAACTACCTTCTCTAAATCCACTCTTAAACCTGCGGGGCAGGTGTCGGAGATACCTCATCCTCCCAGTACCGGTGGTCTTTCTCCGGATGGCCTTAACACTCCAATTGTCTGAACACAATCATCCAAGAAGGGAATGAAAGTCGATAACACCTAAAAATATTAAAGCATGGAAACCTTAACAAATCTTCCTCCTAAACAGCAAGCAACGGATTACACCACTCTGAAAGTAGATCCATGTTAATTGTTAGCTTTTTTCCATGGGCGTAAAACATCAAATCAAAGTTAACATAGCTCTTGCCAAAATTGACAAACACGAGATTCCAAGGAAAAAACAAGAGATCCCAGAATCACAAAACGTATGGAATACAATGATCAAGCATCCAAGCGTGTGTATCGAGAATAGTAGCAGAAACACAACCAGCAAAGCATCTGGGAAACCAATCAGGTAGGCATTCAATTAGACACAAATCATATTATCTCACCACCCACTAAAACTCCCTAACCGAATCACATCCAACAGCCACACGGAACTCGACACATCAAGTAAGTCTACGAGATTCAACCCCTCAAACAACTGATCACAACAAAACGATATGAGATCACGATGAACAAACTAAGCAAGATCAAGCCAGGCAGAGAGACGCACACTTGCGCTTGCGGGCGGCGGGGAAGGCGCAGGCGGAGCAACGGCTCTTCTGGAGGTGGAAGCTGCGGCGACCGCACCTCACGCAGAGCGTGTGGGTCTTGTTCCTCCTCTTCCCGAAGCTCCCCGTCCCCTTTCCCTACAATAACAGAAAAACACTAACCCACTCAAGACCGACACGATCAAACAGCGGTCGAAGGAAACCGAGTTCAGCGCTTCACCCACCATTCTGCGGAGCCGGCGGCGGCGTCACACGCAAACCTAGCGAAAAAATATGAGTAAAAGCGAAGGACGACGAACCCTAATCTTGTTTTGTCACCATGGGCTGAATATTGGGCCATCCCATGTTGAGGCCCAAATAGATGGGTTAGGGAGGGAGTGGCGGGAAGAGAAATAGTTTCCTTCTTTCCCCGGAATGAAGGAAAGACTGAATCGCAGATCAAGATGAAGGGGGAGGGGCGGGGTTGTGGTCGGGAAGAGTTCCCTGGGTTCCCCTTCGAGCCGTACTCGATCCAGGTCGAGTTCATGTCCGCTCTCTACCGGTTCCTCGACGAGGGCGGGGTTTCCATGCTCGAGAGCCCCACTGGTGAGCTCGATTATTATTTTTTTTTTTTTTGTAGGATTGACTTAATGGGTTTTCCGGGTGGTGCGAAAATCTTTAGAGTGGGTGAGGGATGTTATTTTTTCTGTTTGGATGAAATTGTAGTGGTGACCGGGAGGTGCTGACCATAGGTTTTGTTGTTAGTTGTGGATTCTGGGTTGTTGGAAAATTGGAGATTGGATTTAAGGATTTTACGTGATGTTCAGAATGTGACTGTTTGAGTTGCTTTGGTTTTTATGGATGTGGCTTGCTTTGTGGTCTACGATGGTTAAGAAGATGATTGCTCGGATCTATGGGAAAATTTCTGCACTGGTGACTTCGTAGGTACAGGGAAGACCTTGAGCATTATATGCAGTGCATTGCAATGGCTAGTAGATCGGAAAGAAAGGAAAACGTCGGGTTCAGAAGTTGGTGGGGATGGTCTTGAGTCCGCATCTGGGGCTTGTTCGGACGACGAGCCCGACTGGATGAGAAATTTTAATAGCAATGGGGATAAAATAGATGTGACGGGTACAAAGAAGAAGGATGAAATTGGATTTGCCAGTAACCGAAGTGGGAGAAGAGGAAATTGCCGGAATATGTGCAGTGGGAAGGAGAAGATATATGGTTCTGCACTGGGGTCTAAGAGTGGAGAGAAAGCAGATGTTGCAAATATGAGTACGGGTGATGAAACTGAAGACAATAGTAGGGGTGAAGATAATGGCGATGATGAGTTTCTGGTGGATGATTATGAAAGTGAGGAAGATGGGGAAGTAGGTGCAGGACTCGGGTCTCGAAGATCAAAGAGAAAAGTCAGTGGCCTATCGGGATGTTCGTCGAGTGAAGAAGAGGGAGAGATGGCTGATCTCGAGGAGGAAGATTGTCTGAAGATATACTTCTGTAGTCGGACACACTCTCAGCTGTCACAGTTTGTGAGAGAGCTGAAGAGAACTTCTTTTGCAAAGGAGATCCAGGTTGTCAGTTTAGGCTCCAGGAAGAACTTCTGCATTAACGAAGGTAGATACAAAGTTGAATGGACTTGGTAGCAACTTATTTGCCTCTTTAGTGACTGTTTTGTTTCCTTCTTTCCAAGAGGTTTTACGATTAGGGTCTTCCGCCCAGATCAATGAAAAATGCTTGGAGCTTCAAAAGAACAAGAAAAATGATGTCTCTAAAACAAAGGTACCTTATGTAACGGTGCAATTATCTTCTACATGTTATGTGATTCGGCCTGTCGTGCATTGCTCAATGGAATGAGCTTGCATTCTGAGTATAATATTTGTTCCTTCTGATTTCTTTTGAAGTGGCAGTGTCCATACCATGGCCAGCGCATATGATGAATATCCAATTTTCTCCAATCTCACCTTCAATTCTCTGCTGCTGCATAACATTTTGTGTTTCATGGATTTCAGAAACTGGGTATGGGAAGGGTGAGGCGGACTAAGGCATCATCTGGATGTCCAGTGCTAAGCAGGAAAAAACTGCAAAGGGAATTTAAGGACCTTGCTCTTCAAGAAGGACCATTAGATATTGAAGAACTGGTTCACCTTGGAGATTCTTTGGGAGCATGTCCATATTATGGCACCAGAAACTCGGTTCCTGTGGCTGACCTTGTGGTTCTACCATATCAGTCACTTCTATCAAAAGCTTCCAGAGAGTCCCTTGGTTTGAACTTGAAAAACAATGTTGTTATTATAGATGAAGCTCATAACCTGGCTGATTCTCTAATTAGCATGTACGACTCGAAGATCGCAGAGTCTCAGGTGGATGAGTGCTGCAAATTTTTTATTTTTTGTTTTCCAGCTGTGCCAAAGCACAATGAACCGGAATTAGTTTCACATAGTTATGCCTCATAAGGAACTAATCTGGATCCGGAGTCTGATTATTGATGCGCTGATTTTATGTGTCATGCTTGACGAGCATAGTATATTCAGGCATAGGCATTCTGTAGATGCACATCAGGAGTAATTAATCTGATAAAGCTTTGGTTCTTCTGATGCAGCTGGCTGATGTGCACCTTCATCTTGAGAAGTATCTTGAACATTTTCGTAATCTTTTGGGGCATGGCAATCGGAGATACATCCAAATGCTGATGGTTGTCACCAAAGCTCTTTTACGGGCTCTAGAAGGAAAAAATGATGTCCTTCCCATTCCTTACACGAATTCTGAGACAATTCCAGGAAAACAGCTAGCATGTTGCTCTTCTGTGACTATCAACGAATTCTTGTTCTCTTCAAACATTGACAATATTAACTTAGTGAAGTTGCTGCATTATATGAAGGAGAGCAACATAAAACACAAGGTGAATACATATCTTTGCCACCTAGTCCCATATCTCGATGTGCTTTCCTTATCCAATCATGTGTTGTGTTGCTTTCGGTTTTTACTGCTCATGTTATTAGGTGAGTGGATTTGGGAAAAAAATGGCAAGTCTTGACAAAGGACCGACGTCGGATAATGTAGCTTCTGGGGAGAATGGAAGCACTTTGTCCAACTTTCAATTGTTAGCAGATATGCTATTTTCTCTTACGAATAAGGACAGTGATGGAAGGATTATTATCTCAAGGGCTACAACAACCTCTCTCGGGCAACAAGAAAGCTTTATCAAATACGTTATGCTAACAGGAGAGAAGATCTTTGCGGAGGTTTGCTGGAAATCCACTTTCAAGTGCCTTTTAATGTTTCTTTTTTACCTGGTAGGATGCCAGACTAATTCATCTAAGGCGCTAACTCATAACGTTTATAGATTGCGGATCAGGCGCATGCTGTTATACTAGCTGGCGGTACTCTGCAGCCAATCGAAGAGACTAGAGAGCGCCTTTTTCCTTGGTTGCCCCTGGAGAATCTGCGTTTCTTTTCGTGTGGTCATATCGTGCCTCCTGAAAGTATTATGCCGATAGTCATATCCCGTGGCCCTTCTGGTCGTTATTTTGATTTCAGCTACGGGTCACGAAGCTCGCCTGTTCTGGTGATTATTGCTTCTGTTCTATCGGTTAAATAAAATTGCATTCCACTGTTGCATTCTCAGAGTAGTATTTGTTTTACAGATTGAGGAGCTAGGATTGTTGCTTTGCAATTTGGCAACCATTATTCCGGAGGGAATGGTTGTGTTCTTCTCCTCCTTCGATTATGAAGCAAAGGTCTTCAGTGCATGGAAAGATACCGGCATCCTGGACAGAATCGCAAAGAAGAAGCGTGTATTCAGAGAACCGAGGAAAAGCACAGAAGTTGAATTAGTTCTCAAGGAGTACAAGGAAACAATTGAAAGAGTTCACAGTGGCAAATCAAAAGATTTGGCTCCTCAAAATGGAGCTGTCTTATTAGCTGTTGTTGGGGGGAAGGTTTCTGAAGGCATCAACTTCAGCGATGGAATGGGCCGATGTGTCCTAATGGTAGGACTGCCATACCCGAATCCATCCGACATCGAATTGATGGAGAGGGTAAAACATATAGAAGGCATCGGAGACAGGAAACCCACTGCCTTTGATATGCCTGATTACGATGGACACGACGACAGAGACTATCGAGATGGCTTCACCATCTTGAGAAATTGCAGTCGCCGAGGAAAGGAGTACTATGAGAACCTTTGCATGAAAGCTGTCAATCAATCAATTGGTACGTTTCAACTATGGTAATGGACCGCTACTGTTCTCGAAAGACACCACCACGGTTTGTGATTTTATGTTGGGAATTATAATCTCAGGTCGAGCCATTCGGCACCGGGGTGATTATGCAGCAATTTTGCTGGTAGATAAGAGGTACACGACAGACCCCTCGAGGAGTGGCCATACTCAACCAACTGATAAGCTTCCGAAGTGGATCAAGGATCGACTTGTTCATACTGCCACCACGTACGGAGAAGTGCACAGGTTGTTGCACCAGTTCTTCAAGTTCAACCATATTGGGAAAATACAGACAAGGGCTGGCTGAATTAGATGTCTGGATTTCAAAGTTTAGAGGATACAACTATGTTAAAAATATTTAACAAGAATATATGTTAATCGCAAAATTAGGCTGCCCGGGCTCGGGATCGCCTTAGGGGCAGAGGTTTGTCTCTTGTTTTGAGCCACGTGATGAAGATTATTGGCTCTTCTTTTGATTTTTGTCGACCTCACGAACCTGCACACTTAAGGTAACGTTAGGAAACAAAAACGAGGCCACTTGTGGCCATGTATGAGATTGGCGAGGGCGAACGATTGGTCTTGGATCGATCTTCATTCCTCCAACCTCGCAGCTTGAAAACATTATATTCTTGAAGTTGTGTACGTTGGAGAAGGCTAAATATGATCCCGTCCGGACCAACAAAGGGGACGAGAGTGAGGTAAGAACTCTCCGATCATCTTTCCCTTGCTTGGATGGATCTGAAGACTTCGCTGACCTTGGCAGCCGCGTGGTGAGGTTCGACAGGGGTTTCTCACCCGATGATGAGCTTACCTTGGCCGAAAGATGGAGCGAATGCAAGGGGGCAATGATCGGAAGTGATGGCGACTCTGGGGTCTTCCTTGGGAAATGGAGGTGCTAATGGATGCTATGATAACGATGATGGAAAAGAAAAGAAAGAAAAGATAATGCAACAAGTAAAACAAAATCTTCGGACTTCACTATATTAAATTAAATGAAAATTACGTTTTTAATGGGCTTGTCCATTTTATAACATATTTAAAGACCCAAGTCCAAGTACATGGGATAAATGTAAATGATTAAAAGTAACCAGGTGAAAAATAACTTAAAATATGTACATATAATTAATTCTTAATTAGGAATTGATCACCCTAATCATGTTTATAGATGATTTGTGGAGTTCAGAAAAAATCAAGCCATGTGTTCGTTGACTTAATTAATAATTTTCAAACGAAACTAAAAATTCAACTTTATAAAAACTTCGATTCAGTAGTTGAATTACTTTCATTTGTAAATCAATCTTAAGGAATATTTTTAACTTCAGCATTTTTTAAATGTGAAGCACTGAAATAAAACATTTTTCGAACCAAGGAATTGGTGGCTTTGTTTATATTCACCTTGGTTTGTCTTGCTTGATTCCAAATTCGAATCGATTTGCGGTATCTACAACAAACAGAGGTAAAAACTCAAGTTACATTTGTAACTTGAGATTTGAACGATCATTTACTCAATATACAACGCACTAGAAAATTGTTATAACAGGATAGAGGTGTATACAATTACATACATATTGAATTAATCTAAGTTGGACTAGCCCACTATTCCATCTACCAACGGATAATCTTGTAGTAGCAGCTGTAATAGATAAATAAGGAGAGATTTTAAGACCAAATGACATTATGGATACATGTCAATTTTGCAAATGGTCTTGTATGGCTTCAAGTCCGTTTGAATTTTATGAGGGCCTTAAATGATATATATTTGTGTAATTATCTAACCTTGGTTAATACAACTAGTCCTGGTGTGAGTAACATCATTAAAAATGGATTAAATGAATCCCAAGACAAAATTATTGGCATATCATACTAGAATTATCTATAGCCTTGGTTAATACAACTAGTCCTGGTGTGAGTAACATCATAAGAATCACTGATTTGTTCGAGGAAGTGTAGAATAATTAAAAACAAATTCATATGCGAAAGATAAAACCCGTTGGAATTAACATGACCTAAAAGTTTAGTTATGATTGAACCTTCTAGTAACTGTAGGACTATTAGTGCAACCATCATTCAACAAGGATGTAATTAAATTACCTTGATGGTAAGAAAACCGTCGTGTAGTATTCCTAGGCTTGATAAACAATTGTCTATGAGAGTGTAAGCTCTGAATGAGCCTAACACCATTAGAGGATACCGGCTTTCCAAGGTTTCTTCAAGATCAAGTGATGTAGGAGAACACGTAATTGTTGATCAATCAGTAGAAGCATCTGTATCGCCATGAGTTGAAGAGATATATTGAAGGTCAATTGATTTTATACCAACATCACAACACACTGGAAGAATTATTGGATATAAACAAGAAACCTTACCAGTCTATGATTACCCATAGACCATTCGATACTGGAATAATTAATAATGATGAGAGTTACCTGTTTAGATAGCTCATTAACTAAAATAATTCTGGGAGTTTGTGGGGTTATGGAGCAAATTGACAAACAAATGACTATTTTGGTAATCTGGAGAATGATAGAACCATACTAATTACGGAGTGTAAATAAGCGGAGCCGAACCAGAATACTGGTGGGCTCGGGCTCGGGCTTGACTGGGAGCTCGAGCTCGAGCTCCAAACTTGTTTTTTTTTTTTTTGGAGCTCGAGCTCGAACTCGGTTTAGGCTCGATAAGAATGTTATGTTTGGCTCGATTTGAGCTTGAGCTCGTTTTAAGCTCGATACTAATGTTCAATGAAGGACAAACACCTATTAGATTCCCACGTAATTTTAAATTTCCAAATATCAAAGTCTGAGTTAGTGTTTCCCAACAAAGTTTTCTAAAAAAAAAATAAACGACCAATATAGGTTCTCAAACAAATGATTGTTGCTCTATATGACGAAGCTTGCATTGTCCATGGTCCATCATGGAATAGGCAGCGTGATCTATATTGGCTGATTCGTTTCCTACAAAATTGATGAATATATATAACTATAAAAGTAAATGTAGAGATTTCATAAATAGAAATTTTAAAAGTTTAACCTTGTGACTTTTCTTGACTTTGTGTAAATTCTTACACCAGTCCTTTAAACATTTGTAAATGCCGTTAGAAATATGAATCCCACGAAGAGGATGTGAAAGATGCACAAAATTAAGAACTCTCTCGAAAGTATATTCCCTCTCTATCAACCTCTTCCATACGAAGCCAACTCCCCTAATATATCCCCATGGTCTTACGAGGGAGCGCAACCACAACTGAATCACCACTACACCATCGTAAACAAATATGCGATCTTTTGTACAGGAAATCGAAACTCTCCTAGTGACTATACAGACAAATCCCTAAGCCTAACTCAAACAAAAAAGACAACAACACATCGACAACGAAGAAAGGAATTAGGGTTTTAGAAATACGACAACAAAACCGTGAGAACAAATTGGGGGCGGTTTCCCTCCGAGAAATGAAATCCCAAATCCTAATTTTAAGAAAGGTAGAAGAATAAACTTTGCGATAGATTGTAGTTAATAACAGAAAACGACAGATCGTATGAATTTCACCAAAGACAATCAACAGCAACAACAACAGAAGAAGAAGAGGAAGAGTCAAATGCAAGCAGCCGGTCGACAACTCAAGACGAACCAAGAAGGGGCAAATCCAACAAACAACGGGGAAGAAGGAAAGGGTCAGCCGGGGGTCGTCTCTCTTTCTATGCCATGTTTATTTGGGGGAGGACCAAAAATAAGAATGGGGTGACCGATTATTTATTTGGGGAGGGGAATAAAATGGAGCGATGGGGGAGAAAATAAAATCGATGTAGGGTTAGATCCCTAGACATCCAGTTTCTAATACTCGGCTTTACCGTTCTTGCTACAAGTGAAAGCTTGTTTGAGCTACAAGAAAAAGCTTGTTTAGGAATAAATAATATTAGGGTCGAGCTCGGGCTCGTTTGTTGTCGAGCCGAGCTCGAGCTTTCATCGAATAATTCTCGAGCCGTTTTCGAACCATTCTGATCATTTACACCCCTAATCCCTAGACACCATATTTTAGTGTAAGGGACAAAGAGTTGAGTACTTATGCGGCCCTAATATTCAAGTTCCCTAGATACCCAGATCAAAGTTATATAAACTTGTTAAACTCGTAATCTAGCCACTTAGCTTTTAATCTTGAAGTTTAAGTTGTTTATGCCCTGTTTTTCATTATTGAAAGAAAATTTTAATTAAGGAAACTTATTTAAATTATTGTAAAAACACGAGTCATTTTAATGATTGATTGTTTGAACATAAAATTACTTCATTTGGATCATGGGATATGCAAAGTGTCAACAAACACGGTGGTCGAGGTTTATCAAATTAGATAACTCAATTGTCTATGCTATTAGTGAGTTATTTTAAGAAGGCAAGATATTGATGTGTGGCCCCAACCGTCTGTTATGTCAATAATTTAGTTTGTTATATAATTTTGTCATCAACTTTTGTTTCTATTTTGATTTTGACAAATCTTAAATTTTGTCGCACGAAAGCTAAACATGTTTTAATAGACAATTTTTATTTATTCAATAAAAAGGAAAAAAAATAGAAAAATGGAAAATAATATTGAAACCTCTCATATGTTATTTTATTTTAAAATTTCGATGGTCAGATCAAGTAAGTTGGAAGCCGGAGTTAAACTTAATTTAGCCTTTTAAGAAATTGAAATAGTTGACTCTAGTTTAGTGTGAATTTTTTCCTCAAGTTAAACCTAGTTTGAAATTTGCGGATAGTTACTTCGGCGAATACTGTTAATTGATAGTCGACGTACAAGACAATTAAAAAGGTCTTCCGAAATTAATACGTTGTTGTTAAAATTGGTATCATAGCTGTTTCAAAAAAATTGAATTTTACCTAATTTAAGAAATAAGGCAGGATTAAGGAAAAATTGAAAAGGATTTGAGTAATAAATCGGAATTAAAGAAAAAAAGAAATATTTTCAAAACTTAAAATCTTAAAAGATGTGAGTTAAAAGAAAACAATCAACTTTTATGTACAATAAATGAAACCCTTTCATCAGATCCAATCGATGTGATAATGAATGAGGGATTGAATGCAAATATGTGATGTTTGCACATGGAGGGTTGCGTTGGTTTGTTTTTTCATCTAATTTTATTATATTTCTATAAAGAGAAAATGTACCCCCTACCCCCATCAACATCAACCTCTTGATTCTTGGCAAGTTGTCGGGGTCATTTTATATTATCCACGGGACCATTTCCTTCCATTTCCCATATGCACTAAAAAAATATAGAAATTGAAATGGCAAGTAGCTCATTAATTGTGGATGATGACTATTCGTTTAGTCCTGAGTTTTTTGGGTGTCCCCCCCTCCGATGGCTTTGAATTAAATACAACCTTTTGCATCCCTTTCTTTCCTCTTTTTTTTTTTAAAAAAATAAATAAATAAATTTTCCAAAGGCTGCTCTCTGTTTGATTTCGGTGAAGAGCCCGAGGGATTCCGATTTCACTTCGGACAAATCGTTGGTAAAATTTTACTTTTTTTTTTATTTCTTGATATGTCACAAAAACAACATAAAAAAAAGGGACGCGATGGTCGTTTCATTTTCTTATTATTATTATTGTTAGTTAATTATGATGACGTCAGTCTCCCATACCTAAGGGTTCCATAGGAATTGCTCATGCATATTATACATATATCCATCCACACACTCGTGAAATCCCCGTGATGCCGTTTTGAATACTACTACTACTACTACCTTCTACTTAGTAAGTGTAAATTCAGAATGTCATATTCTTTTTAGGAAGATAGGATATCTTCTCTCCACCGCTTCATGCATATCCCCCCATCAATAATACTCATACAACTTGTTTTTTTTTTTAAATCATACAGAGTATTATTAGGGGACATAATCACAGGCACAAAAGATACTGCATGCAAATGTTGGTTGCCACTCATGTTATAGGAAGGTCTCCCCCATTTCTCAGCAGCACATCCCATTCCAAAACCTCTACATACGTATAAATTAATATATATAGAATAGAATAAAACAATATAATTTAATTCATTTGGGTTGGCGGGAAAAGGGCCTTTTGCCGCCGCCTCCTCTTCCTGCAGGATCATTAAAATTCATATGCCCCCTCCCCCCCCCCCCCCCCCTCCTTATTTAATGGTTGCAGTTGGGGGAGGGGGACTAATAATATCCACTATCCATCATCAGAATTTCATTTACAGATCAAAATATCATTGAACCATCACACACACACTCAGACAGAAAAACATCATCAATTTAATTGCTTATGTATTAGATTAAAACAACTAAATGAACATTTTTGTATTCATGTGGGAAGAAGCATTGATTGATAGCAGCACTTCATCCCCAACTGCCTTTGTCTCCAGGCAATCCTCCCCCCCCCCCCCCCCCCAAACACAGACACGACACAGAAACTTGTGCTCCTGTTTTACCTTCTCGTTTTCTTTCCTTAATAATTAGAATGTCGTAAACGAAAGAGAGGAATTCGTTTCTGTAGCCAGAAGGGGGAAAAGAAAAGACAATGCCAAACCAGGAGAAGGGCTCCACCAGAGGGTTCTTCCACCAGACCCTCAGGAACTTCACCAAGCTACTCTCTGGCGGCTACCGCAAGATTCCCAAGCCTTCCACCCTCCGACCCTTCTCTTGTGGCAGCTTCAGGGAGCGCGGCACCAAGTTGCCCAGCAAGATGGACCACTTCTACCGCGCGGACTGGCAACTAGGCTTCGAACCAAACAGTGCGATGGCTGAGGAGGAATCCGTCAAGAAGCGGGCACAGGCCGAGAAGGACGCAAAGGTTGCGGAGAAGAGGGAAAGGCAGGGGGTCGGCGGTTCAGGACGCAGAGCCACGGAGGAGCTTGAGCTGGCGAGGAAGATGAAGGAGATGGAGATGGCGGATGCTGGGGATATGGAGCAGGTCTTGGACATCGAGGAGGCACTTCACTATTATTCCAGGCTCAAGAGCCCCGTCTACATGGAGATCGTCGACAGGTTCTTCATGGACATGTACGACGACTTCTCTGCCCCGCCGTCATCACGGGTTAGACGGGTTCAGCACCCAGCTGCCCTGTCCAAGTGCATCACCGGCTCCAGGCGGAGGCTGGGATCAATCAGGCTCTAAGGGAACTGGGTCCTGTAAGATTACTTGTGTCATTAGAATGTATAAATGTCTGAAACTGGATGTTAAATTTGTCTCATGCTGCTTGATTATACAAGGCCCTCGCAATCGCATCCTTGGGCCGTGCTCACTCATTGAGCTTGAGAAAACCTAACTAAGAGGCAAATAGCAAATTTTACAGAGTAAACGCCATACCATAGCCAAACTACACAACACAGCTCATTTCTTACTCCCTTTTTTCATTCTACGTTTTCTTCACCAGCTCTACAAGAAAAAAAGAGACATGCCGGAAAATAATTCATTACATAACCAAAGAATGGTGTGCATATGAGAGATACAAAACCACCCCCTCACGACACATTAACAATGGACAGACCCCGGACACCAGACGGCAGCGGAAAACCCTCCCGGAGATGTCCCTGTGGGTTTGTGGTAGGAGGGGTATCATCCAATCCAATCCAAGCCAAGCCAACAATCATTAATCCCAAAGAAAAGTAAGAAGATATGCGTATCTGATCTGCATTGCCACACGAGTTTAGTAACCTGAGGAAACCAAGACATTATGTTCCTTCAGGCGTTTCTGGAAGTTGGTCAGGCGAATCTGTAGTTGACGTATCCCTGCAGCCTTCTGAACGAGAATGGTGTTCAATCTGCTAATGTAATCATCGAGCTGGTTCCCCGGTTGGTCCGCTTGGACCAGGAGATCCATCTCCTGGAAAAGTTTAAGCCATGGTCAATGCCACTCGTATCATTAGTCTTTTCCATCAGAATAGTGGATTATAGATAAAATTCCCAATCCATAAAGAAGACATCGACACTATGGCCATATGGATCACGGAAAAGAAACTCGACACTAAACTTACATGATTTTAAATGAAAATCACGCAACCAAGTGGGTTACCTCTCTAACTATATTCATGGTATCTTCTACCTGCTTCCGATGAGCATTGACAAGATCTTCCTCTTCCTGAAAGAAACACAGACGTCAGATGAAGAAAACATTCCTGCAAGGAATCTTCTTAATGCAAACACAACATGGTCGCAGTGCGTGCCTGTAAAAGCGCATCTAAATGATCCTCCACATGAGGGTTGTTGGCAGCAGGCTTCTGCATATCCATCCACTTTGACTGAGAACTGGGTTTCTGGAACTTGTTATCTGCCAAAGTAGGGAGGCTACTGGGCTCTAGCCTCCCATTGTTCTTTTTAGGCTGAACTGGAACAGTCTCCTGCTCATAGAATTCTTCTGTAACTTCGTAATCATCTCCATTTTGATCCGGCCAAGAATTGCTCATTTCATCTTCAAAGTTTGATGCGTTGGCTGCAATGGCGGATAATGGTACAGTAGTTGACTCTTTTAGGTTTAAGGAAGTCCCGAGTATATCTTTCCTAGGATTGCTTCCTTTAGAAAGGCTTTTAACCCTGAAAGAAAAGACCAGAAAACATTGTAACAAGACAAGTAATAATAGGAGCAGGCAGAGATTGATAATTTGCTTCTGGGCAGATAATTCACCTGTCGGCATATCTGAGGGTATTGAGAGTGTGCTCACAAGACCCCGAGCTAGGAGAGATGCAGGATATCATCACAGTGCGGGAGTTGCCCATGAAAGAATCCCTCAGTACTTCAGTCAACTTGCTACCTCTGAAAGGAATATGGCCCTGGTCATTGTCCAGAGCTCTAATGCATTCCTTCAATGCAAGCAAACTCTTGTTGATTTCTGCACCTTCCATTCTGCCACGAGAATAAGCTAATGAATTACAGGGTGAAAAGGGAGAAAAAAAATATCAAACCTGATTTTGGGGAAACCATACAATCTGTTACAGTTTCCAGGAAAAGAGAGAAAAGACTATGTTAGGGCATTTATATTACCTAGTCTGTTTGTCATTATCAGTGGTATCTGCCCCACGCTCACTTCCAGCAAGATCTATAAATGAAAGCTTTCCAACAACACGTGCAGGCTTTGACTCACTGCCATCAGCCGACCTCTTAATGGCGAGTTGCAGAATGGCATGAGAACGCGAGGATTCCTCATTAGCACCTGTTGTGCCTGTACTTCTTGTGGCATTTCCTCTCTCAATTAGCTCTTTAATCATCTCCACATCTGACACTCTGTACTCTGTTAATCCAACAATGCAGACTTGCTGCTTTCCATCCTCTCTCATACAGAGTTTCCTGCGGATGTAAAGCTATGAGTTCTGAACAATAAGTATAAGAACCAATGAGAATAGCCAAAAACAAGAGCACAGCAACAGGCAACCTACTTTCGATCACTGAGCAGATCGAACAGTTTCCCCCCATATATCTCAAAGAAGCTGAAAAATAGCTGAAAACCTTGGTTTCGATAAGTATGATTCATCAGCCTCAAGATGTCCCTTGAAGCTTTAAGGGGTAATGGTTTCATTGTGTATGTTTTTCCACTTCCTGCAAAAAATTCACAAGTCTTAGAGTAAGATTGCTGGTAATATGACCAGAGGACTGGGAAAAATGCTGAATAACCACATAAGCCTCAAAATCAATGGATAAATCACTCAACAGCCGGACAATTGGTATTACAATCAGCGGTAGCAATAGCTGATTGAACAAATGTAGTCATGCTTCCATGATCTATCCCTTGACTCAAACTTCTAGACAAGTTGACAGAAAAGTCAATCAAACCATCTCTGAACATGAGTTAGAGCAAGTTTACAAGCCCCTTATTAGAAAGCTCATCTTCAATTTTGGAACTTCAGCCAGACATTTCTTGCTCATGACTCGCACATGAGGAATATAACAGGAATTTGCGAATGAATAACCACACCATTCTCAATCAAAATAAGCTGTCCAGCAAATTGCGCTTGCCAATGAATCTAACCACAGTTTCAAATAATTGAACAGCTAACGCACCAGTCTGCCCATAAGCGAAACAAGTAGCCTTGGTCTTTTGGAAAATAATGGGAACAATAGGCTCAACTGTCTCACCGTAAACCTGCATGCATACCAAGAAGGGAGGATGAGGAAGTACAAGGCAGCTTATTTTTAAACCAAGGATCTACAAATAAACAGGAGTAAAGTTATTTCCGTGAAGTTTTATCAACTCACATCATCATTAGAAACCTCTTCGTTCAACACAGCATCAAATACAAATTCATGCTTTTCGACATATTCTGTCAAGTCAACCTGCAGATACACAGATATTTGTGTCAGCGCTTGAGTGGCATACCCCAAGTTGAAAGGGACAGAGCATAAAATTCAGCAGACAAACAGAAGACATGTAAGAAGTATTTCCATCAACAGGCTGAGATGCCCAATATCATCCTATACATGTAGAAGGAAAAACTAGAAAGTCTTTTTCTATTGCATGGGAGTGGAAAAGATACCTTGAGTTTAGTCTCGTGTACTGTAAGGGTGTTGGCATGTGTCTCTATGATATCTTCTTCATTCTTGGCTAATTCCTTTTTGTTGAGTGGCCTCTTTCTCACCTGTTTAAGCAAGGTATGTAACCCACTTGAGAAAGAGATGACATCTCACAGGAAAAGTCCCATCAATCGACATGACAAATACATGAGCACCAGCTACTACGAGAAACTAAATATCCTAATCAAATAAAAATATAATAATGACGCTAATAAAACATTTCCAAACATACCACAACTTTGATCTTTGCAACAGAACTAGCTTTAGCATTATCGGCAGCAAAACTCTTTAGGAGGAGATTATCCGGTGGAGCACGAGCTCTGCCAGCTTGCTTATTGTTTCTCATGTAAGGTTCAGTGTCATCAAAACTTCTCACTTGACCAGAATTGAACATGGATGGACCGTCGCTGATACCAGAAGTGGGCATCTGAGCACCATATAACATTGTAAGCGTAATTGAGGGAGAAAGAAACAATCTTTTCTTTCACACTGATCCCACAAAAAGGACAGTGTGGATCAATTTATTGCAGGTAATGCCATTTAGATTTTATCTCAAATTCATCAGACTGTAGTTAGATCTAGTCTCCCATGACCAAAGTTTACATTGTGTAATATTCATTTCACAAGCATTTACCTCCCAGACATAGTCAAGTCCCAATTACCCAAAAAAACTACAAACAAATGGTAGTATAGTTTAAAATACCCAATTCAAAAAAAATTAGAAGTAACATTTTATAATGCAATAAGGAATTTAGCTACTATAATCCTGTGAAAGTTCAGCCTCAGCAGGAATCTAAATGTGTGTGTAGGCAGAAAAAAAACCAAAGTCGATTATAGGCCAGCAAACCACCTCAGAAAGAAGCTCAGTGTCAAATGAATGGAGATCCAGCAGCCCGGGGCTGTACTCGCTTGGGGACTCGTCACCATCCTTTCTCTGGCTGGACGATCTGGAATTCACAAGCGGCGTCGAAGGGTCGTTCAAGAAGTAAATTCCTCCACCAAATCCCCTTTGCAGGCCCCGATACATCCTTGATGCTTGGCCACTGCCGGCACCAGCATAGTAACCAAAATCCTAGTTCCCCATTCAAAACAAGATTACATTAAACGCTGATAAAAATAGAGATACAAGATCGATAATCATCCAAAACAACTCCAATAGAAAGAGAAACATTATCATACAATCCTCATAACTTAAACCCCACACAAAAAATTGGCGTAGATAAACTGATCCATGACGTGATATTGAAACTCAACAACACTTCACAAATTTAAGCAATGTTAATAGGCCCCAATAACAGCAAGTCATAACGAAGGAGAAAACGCCTCCAGGACGAACCACATCCACTGCTCTGAGACCTCAACCAACTTCCCCATTTTTTTTTGGGGGGGGGGGGGGGGGGGCATCGAAGATTATAAAGTCCGATCCACACCAGATTCCGAGAAGTAAGGAAGACACAAGTCCTCGGTCAAGAAATCCCGCCTCTCGAAAGACAACCAAATAGCACCTTGGAAACCCCAAACGAGAAGCAAAGAACAAGGACCAGATCTGCAAAAGGAAGACGAGGAAAGACCTGGAAGCTTCCTCCGGCGCCATTGGAGTGGAGGTGCTGGAGGCCGGCGGACTGCAGCCAGCGGCCGTTGGAGGAGGAGCTTGTGGTGGTCGAATCGAAGAAGTTATCGGAGTGCTGCCTCTGGTGGTGAACCACGCCCGATCTCTTGCTCATCGTCGGCGGACAGAGCTTCCCGACGGCCGTGTGGGTGGAGGTGGTTACGACGGTGGAGGCGACAGCAAGAGATGGGGTGGTGTTTGAAAATCGAGTACGAAAGGGAAAGGGATAGGCTTCTATTTTCTTATTATTATTATTATTATTACTTTTTGTCTTGGGCTTCTTTGAAATTTGAAGTGAGTCCTGGGGGAACTGTCCGTGGTTTGTGGTTTGCAGGAGAGAGGGAGGGAGGGAGAGAGAAGGAAGGGGACGGTGGCCTCTGATGGGACACGTGGCGCTCTCTTGACGAGGCGCTTCTTTTCAGGGGGTAAAAACAAAGTCACCCCCGGTGTATTTTAATTTTCTTTTTTTTTATAAATTATTTTAGGACAAAAAATTATAGATAAATATCAAAATAATTTGTACTTTCAAATTTATTAGTGCCTTTTCATTTTCGACGTTCGAAAAGTTTGTTACAAATATTTTACGGGTAAATAATTTTAAAATTGAACCATTCTTATTTCACTCTCTAAGAAAATTAGAGTTGACAATTTGGCTCAGTATTTAATAAAATCGGAGTTACCACTACATTCCCTTAAAATTAGTATTGATAACTTGAAATCAAAATTATTGATTCCAATTTCGAGATATTATTTAACAAAACTTGAAACTATTTATTATATTTCGCGAAATTCTTTAACGACTGAATTTGCGTCAATGTAAATCACCGCACTTCGTGATTTGAATGTATCCATCATTTTCCTCCTCCGATCAAAATTTGTTTTTATCCTTAGTCTAAACTTAAACAATAATATAGTTATTATGAATATTTGTAAATGTCATTATGATTCCGATTAGTAACTGTCGAGACTCTTCCCCTATCAAAACTCTTTATCTACCAAAGATCTTTCATATACCGAGACTATTCATTTACCGAGATGTTTCATTTGATTATATTATAAATAGAGAGTCTTGTAAGAAGTATTTTGTACCTTTTGATCGAAATCAATAAAGAAACTATTTCCCTCTTTCTACGTTCTTTCTCTTGTGTATTCTCTCAATCTTCTCATTCTTGTTTCGTTGTTTTACAATACGTTATCAGCATGAAGCTCTACCGGAAAGCGAGGAAAGAAAAGAAAACGACGGTCGTATGCAAGATTTTTCATGGATTGAAAATGCGTTAAATCAACGATTCTGTGGAGTTTGTAAACGGTAATCCTGCACGCCATTTCAATATTTTTACATTTATCGAAAAGTTTATTTGTACCAAATCTCGATCCCTCGAAGCGAACCCACGATTCCCCATAAGCATATTCACCGTCCCTAGAAGCGGATCATCGATCATCAATTTCTAGAAGCGAATTATCATTTTCCAAAAGCGGATACTCGATTTCCAGAAGATAATCTTCGATTTTCTCGATCCCTAGAAGGGCAAGACATTGCGTAATTAGTTAGTAAAAATGGAAGTTCCTGGAAGCGAATCTTCCACTAATGAAAAGAGTATTTGTCTCGTAAACAACGCATCAACGCATATTATTTTGAAAAGCAAGAAATTATTCATCGTCTTGGTAATGAACGAAAGAAGTGTCAATACAATATTTGGAAGTTCAAAAATCATTGAGGGCTTAACCCTTAAAATTTCTTGAAAGAATACAAGGTGATATATGTGGGCTTATTCATCACCATGTGGACCATTCAGATACCTTATGGTATTAATTGACACATCAACAAGATGGTCACATGTATGTTTATTATCAACTCGTTATCAAGTATTTGCAAGATTGCTTGCTCAAATTATCAAATTACGGGCTCATTCCCGGATTATCCAATAAAATGTATTGGTCTTGATAATGCTGGTGAATTTACTTCCCAAGCATTTAATGATTATTGTATCAAATGAAAAAAGTGTTGAACATCAAGTAGCACATGTTCACACACAAAATGGCCTTGCAGAGTCATTGATAAAACGTCTTCAATTAATTGCAAAACCGTTGCTTATGAGAACGAAACTCCCGATACATGCTTGGGGACATGCTATTTTGCACGCGACAACGTTAATTCACATCAGACCTATAAATTATAATGAGATCTCCCCTTTGAAAATAGTTTATGGTTAGGAACCAAATATTTTTCATTTTTGGGTGTGCGGTATATGTGCTTGCTCCACCACAATGCAAAAAGATGAGACCCCAAAGGAGATTGGGGATATATGTTGGATATGAATCACGGTCTATAATTAAATATCTTGAGCCATTGACGGGTGATTTATTTACGGCATGGTTTGCCGATTGTCATTTTGATGAAACAATATTTCCAACATTAAAAGGGGAAAATAAGCAATTGGAGAAGGAAATAATCTGGCGTGAGTTATCATTAGCTCATTATGATCCTCGTACAAAAGAATCTGAACTCAAAGTTCAGAAAATCATTCACTTGCAAAACTTAGCAAATCAATTGCCACATGCTTTTACTAAACCTAAGAAAGTGACAAAGTCTTGTATTCCAACTGCAAATGCTCAAATAAGAATTAATGTCCCTGAAGGATAACCTAGTATTGCTAATGAGCCTAAAATGCAAGTGAAACGTGGTAGACCAGTCGGTTCCAAAGATAAAAATCCTCGGAAAAGAAAAGAAGTAAGGCTCAAACTGAGGAAACAATTACTCTAGAAGAGCCTCCAATCATTAAGAATACGATTCCAGAAGAGTCACAGGCATCTGAAAATGAATAGATCTCTATAAATTATGTTTTGACTTGAAAAAGATGGAATCGAGATGAAATTGACGTCGATGAAAATTTTGCATATTGTAAATGAAGACGATGGTCTTGAACCAAAGTCTGTTGAAGAATGTAGACAAAGAAATGATTGGCCAAAATGAAAAGATGCAATGGAAATATAGTTGAAATCGCTCGAAAAAACATAAAGTTTTTGGACCTATTGTCCGTACACCGAAGGTGTAAAACCGATCGGTTATAAATGAATATTTGTAAAGAAATGAGAAAAATGAGATTGTCAAATATAAGACATGATTTTTTGCCCAGGGTTTCTCGCAGAGACTTGGTATTGATTATGAGGAGACATATTCTCCCATGGTGGATGCAATAACATTTAGATATCTGATAAGTTTATCAATTCATGAGAAATTGGAGATGCGATTGATGGATGTCGTTACACAAAACTTATATGGCTATCTTGAGAACGACATATACATAAAACTCCCTGAAGGATTCAAAATGCCAGAAGCCTGTAATTCAGATCGTCGAGACTTTTACTCTGTCAAATTATGCAGATCTCTATATGGATTAAAACAATCTGGACGTATGTGGTATAAACGTCTTAGTAAATATTTATTGAAAAATGGATATCAAAATGATTCAATATGTTCATATGTGTTTATTAAAAGATCTGGATCACAATTTATAATAATTGCGATCTATGTTGACGATCTAAATATTATTGGAATCACTGATGAAATGACTGAAACTGTTGATTATCTCAAGAAAGAATTTGAGATGAAAGATTTCGGGAAAACAAAGTTATGTCTTGGCTTGCAGATTGAGTATTTAAAAAATGGAATTTACGTCCGTCAATCTGCTTATACATCAAAGGTGTTAAATGGATTTTATATGGATAAAGCGCATCCCTTGAGTAGTCCAATGTTCGTGAGATCGCTTGATATAAATAAAGACCCATTTCGACCTCGAATGAATGATAAAAACAATTTTTCCTGAAGTACCATATCTTAGTCTATTGGAGCATATTATTACCACTACATCTACTAATCATTTTGAGATTATAGCAATTCATGAAGCAATCAGAGAATGTATATGGTTGAGATTTGTTATACATCGCATTAGAGAATCATGTCGTTTATATCTAAATAAGAATGTCCCGACGACATTATATGGGGATAATGCTGCTTGGATTGCTCAACTGAAAGGAAGATATATCAAAGGCGATAGAGCGAAACACATATCACCAAAATTCTTTTTCACACACGATCTCTAGAAGAGTGGTGATATTGACATTCAACAAATTCATTCTTCAGATAATCTGGCAGATCTATTTACGAAGGCTTTGCCTGCGACTATCTTTGAAAAGCTTAGACATAAGATTGGTATGCGTAGACTTGGAGATCTATGATGAGGCTATGAAGAGGGGGAGTAAAAATATTATACTCTTTTTTCCTTAACCACGGTTTTTCCCACAGGGTTTTTCGGATAAGGTTTTTAACGAGGCAATATCATAATGGTCATTCAAGGGGGAGTATTATGAATATTTATGAATGACATTATGACTCCGAGTAGTAACTGCCGAGACTCTTTACCTGTCAAAACTCTTTATCTACCAAAGTCTTTTCATATACCGAGACTATTTATCTACCAAGACGTTTCATTTGGTTATACTATAAATAGAGGGCCTTGTAAGAAGTATTTTGTACCTTTTGATCGAAATCAATAAAGAAACTCTTTCCCCCTTTCTATATTCTTTCGCTTGTGTATTCTCTCGATGTTGTTGTTTCTTTTTTCGTTGTTTTATAACAATAGTTACTGTTTTTAAAAACTGATTTTAGTCAAAAGAATTTGGAATACTTAATTTAATTTCTAAAATTCTAAAGGGGAGGGGGGGGGGGGGATGGAGGCAGGTGTATCTCCCGTCCGTACGTCTCCTTAAAATTTAATGAATGAGAGTGTGTTCTTGGATTGGACCATACTTTTTCGAATGAAATCATGGGGGTCTCTGGATTCAATTGGGAAATCCATGCTCATAATATGATTACTTTTTAGGAAAAGGACGTAAAAGCTTGTACTCAATATGCATGCATGCCGTACAATTCATCAAAAATATTATTAACTAGCTGATTGTAACCAACAATTCTAGTGATCTTTTTTTTTGTTTTTTGTTTTTTTGCTGTTGCTAATCATGGGGGGTTAGTAACTATGTTTTCCCCATACTTGATAGACTTTTCACAGTTCATAATTACTATCACAATACATGATCGAATCCCAATCACCATCCAAACCTCCAAAAATTCATTACATTTATACTTCTCATTCCAATTACATAAGAATTTTTAACGTACTCAACAAATTCATTTCTGTCTATAGTTTTATCCAAAAATGACGGGGCCTGACATTTTCTTCCGGGCCCGATTTATAGGCCCACAATATACACTTTGGGGGATAAATGGGCCGATCATTTGATTGTATTACCGGGCTTCGTCCACTGGGCCGACGGGATCCTCGATCCGAACCGTTCTCTTCCGGATATCCCCCGGGTCGTGTGGTGGGTATATCGGCGAGAGGCGAAGCCGCCAACAGAAATTCTCGGCTAACCCGCCCCCCTAATCGACGCCGTTGGCCGACACCTTCTCCCGATACCCGCCGGTGGATTCTGCCGCCGAAGATGCCTTTACCGACGCTAGCCGTCCTCCGGAATCCGTCCGCCGGCTCGTGGATGTCCCCGGCTTCTTCCAAGCCGACGTCATCGGAGCGTTGCGGGATATGCTGTCCGTGCAGTTACCCGCCGACATGTCAAGTATGCGGTTCGTTAAGGCCGTTGTTTAGATCCCGGGGGTTGAGGAGCGGTCTGAGGAGTAGGCAGGTAGTGAGGATGGCTCCCGAGGAGGAGAAGATGACCCGCCGTTCGCCTCTCGACTTCCCAATCGTAAGTCACGACCGGATTTGAGTTGTTTTCAGGTGGTTGTTTTTCTGTGGAGGATTTGAGGTTTGGTTGGTGGCCCTTCTGGATTCGAACGAATCACGAGGTGTTTCGCATGACTACTGCTTTTGTAGTTGTTAGGATTACGAGGCGGATTGCTTGTTTTCTGGTGATTATCAGAGGATTTAGTAGAATCTTTTTGGGAGTTTTAGGACTTAGTGTGCCCTTAATTGCCGGGGAAACTGTGAGTCACGTATTAGTAAAGGATTGATGGATATGAATTGCAAAATTCTTCAAGAATTTCTTCCGGGTCTGAAACCCTCTAGCTTCTGTACAGAAAATTGGCCAGGGAGTGGAGATTTGATGTGTTGTTTGAAAATACCTGTGGGTGCCTACGATGGCCTCGGAAGGTGATTGGTTACTTGCTATTTACCCATATCTCGATGATAAATGAAATAAAAATGAGGCATCATCTTATCTCAGTTAAATATGTAGGAGTTATATTGGGCATGGCATCCACATGTGGTGATGCTGAAAGACGCACTATGTTTTGAGGTGTGAGAGCTGGATTTTGGTCTAAAATCACATTGAGACATTAGCCATATAGATTCTTGCAAAACACCTCTCTTTAGATTAGGCTGTTGAATTTGGCTCTTGGGGAGTGTTCTGAATAGACTTTTGACCCTTTTCTTAAGGACAGGCGTAGTCATTCCTTATACTTTAAAGTGTGCAGTCTCCAAGTCATTTGTCTTGCACCATGCTTGTAATTACAGTCTACCATGACATCTTGCCTAATTATAAGCCACTATTGGGTAAAGTGCAATTTGCATGTTGGTTTTTCCTCACGGCATGGGTGGCTCTTCTCCCCCAGGGTCAGAACATAGCCTTGGAAACATGTTTACACTAGCTGTAAATCTAATGTGTCATTCGGTTCTATATTGGATCCTAAACTAAAGATGATTATAGGCTGTTGTTGTAACTAGACACAACAATCTGTCGGAGGTGTTAGCATTCATACGGATAGTTTGTGTTGGACATTTTGTTTCCAATGCCCGTGAAAATGATATTGTCCTGCCAGATAATAATGAGGCATCTGTTTTTGACAAGATCATGTCTCGTGTTGACATGTCAGGAATGGGAGAGACCTAAGCCCGGACGAAGACCAGATATATTCCCTCAATTCAGTCCGATGAAGACACCATTACCGCCGCCTCTCCCTGCAGATCCTCCTGAAGAAGACGAAGAGGAGGAGGAAAAGAAAGAGGAAGAAGAGGAAGATCCCGAGTCGGAGGAACCGGGAGAGAAACCAGAGAAGCAGTAAACATCTTTGATCAGGAGTTACTGCTCACGGGATGGATAAAGTATGGCAATTTTGAGCTGTTGTTGTTATCATGCAAATTTGATGTGGCAGGAAGGTCAGCAGTTTTTTTGTAACTTTACCAGTTGCTATAGCGGCGAGTGCAACAACAGGCAAGACTGCTGCTGCTCTTTGTCGGAGTATTTCTTATCGGATGGAGCCGCCCAGCATACAATGTTTCATTGTTCATTTGAGCAGAGAAGGATGGTAGTTGTAACCAAGGAACGTGGATTGCCACGGTTCCAGTTAACCTGTTATCTCTCCTAAGTTAAACGATGCTGTTAGAATAAGACTGAACCGACCAAGCACAATCCATGACAATGTCGTGCCATGGTAGGAAGACAATCAGGGTGGGGCGGGGTACGGAGAAGAAATCCATCAGAAAGAAATCAGTGGGAGGGCATCTTGACCTCAAACTTTTCCTCCGTCTTATCTTCTTTTGCTGGAAATGCCATGTCCGTAATCTTCCGGCCCAATTCATTTATATGACTATTTTAGATTTTGAAACGGGCGAAACGAGAGACGTGGTTGTTGAGAAAATCAAACATCTATTCAAAAGAAAATCACAGACTACAAAATACAGAGTTGACATTCAGATGCCCGTCTATAGGATTGAAATAATAGTCCTTTGTGTGTTATTCTAATGCTAATTATGACTATTTGTCCTAATCTTAAGACAAAAAATGGTAAAACACGTGAAAATTGGATGAAACTATCTCCACATAATCAAACATGTGCTGAAATTGAGATGAAACGGCCGTCATCAATAGTTGTCATGTGCCGAAATTGAGCTCAAATCATCTTATCTGCCTGTAATCATTGTTTTGCTAAAGGTAACTACAATTTTCACAAGTTTGGCTTTTGTCCAATCGACTTGCTTCTGTACAGGTATAGTCTACTGGCTTCTGTCCAGTCGGCGAGTATTTGTAGGCACGGCCGATGAGCTTTTGGACGCACCGTCGACGGGCTTCTGTAGGCACCATCGACGGGCTTCTGTAGGCACCGTCCATCTGCTTCTATTGGCACCGTTGATCGGCTTCTGTGAGCATGATCGATTGACTTCTGAAGTGGTCCGGTCGACTGTGTTCTATTTAAATGAACGCCACAATTGATGGCCATAAATTATTTTGTGTAAACATTTGGCCCCTTTCAAAAGAAACTAAATTAGGTGGTCTAAAACCATTACATTTAAAGGAGATTTCTTTAAAATTAACATTTTCAGTAACCATCGGATATTAACAACACTGGAGCCAAGGGAACACCTTGAATTTCTTAAGAAACATTAATTTCACAAAGTATATCCAAGGCCCGCATTCGTTATTCGCTCATCCAACTCTTGTAGCGTAATTTTCAAGGCCTCATTCAAACATTTGTTAGTTAATTGAACAACCCTTTCAAGGAATCAGAGCTCCATCTCTCAGTTCATTATACACTCAGTTTGTTGGCGTTTTGATAATGGAAGTCATGTGATTTCACAAAAACAACATCTTGACTCCCACTATGGTCGCTAAAAACATGTTTTTGCACAAAACATGTTGCGAAAATTGATGTGCAAAATGAGTTCAAGAGATGCGGCCTCCAAGAAAATCAAACAGTACGAACAAAGAAAAGAGAAAGACTTACTTCCATTGAAAACAAAAGCGTAGATTACAAAATACAAAGTTAACAACTAGATGTCTATCTATGGGGTTGAAATGATTATTCTTTGTGTGTTATTCCGATGCTAACTAAGATTATTTATACTAATCCTAAGAAAAAAAATGTAAAACATGTGGAAATTGGATGTAATCGCCTCCGCATCACCAAATATGTGCTGAAATTGGGACGAAATCGCCGTCAACCATGCCATGTACTGAAATTGGGCTCTAACCGCCTTATCCACTTATAATTATCGCTTCGCCAATGGAAATCGTTATTTTGTTGTCTCATAAGTCTGACTTCTATCGAGTCGACTTGCTTCTGCAAAGGCCCAGTCTCTATCCAGTCGACAAGCTCTTCTAGGCATGATCGAAGAGCTTCTACAGGCATCGTAGAATATATCCCACAAATTTTGAAAGGTGCCTTAAGGAACACAAGATAGGATAACGGTCAACATCCTTAGATGCCACAAACGAACAATGTTGCAGCTATTGGAGAAAGTAAGAAAAAACATCTTATCGAACTTTGTAGAATCATGCTACATGTAGGGAATATTCCTGGAAGATACAAGGAGTAATGAATTACTATAGGCTTAACAAATAAGTTATTGCAATCTCATCTGATCTTCAAGACATTGTTCGAGTTGCTTTGAAAAATCAAGCCTATATAGCCACATTTGGAGCAATTTTGATGATAATTCAACAAAGTATATCTTTGTTGGATACGTCACGGAGAAAAAAAGATTAAAATGCTATGATCATTTAACCAACAGGTGCATTGTATTACACATCATCGTCTTTATTGAAACAAATTCCTCATAGTATTTTTAAAGAAAATATAAGAGAAGTTGCAAAGGAAGGAAGTAGCTTTGAAGCCAACCATTGAGGAGATAGAAGAAATTCCCACTACTAGAATGAGATCTAAATATGTGACAGAGGAAACTGTAAACGAAACAATACCACTAATGAGATCTACAAGACAACAATGACTTCTAACATGGTACATAGATGTAGATGCACAAAAACCATCCACTTATGAAGAAGCATAAAAACACAAAGTCGAGAAAGAGGCGATGCAAGAAAGAGATGTAATTATTCGAAGAGAACGAATCATGTCATTTAATCCCCAAACTTGGCGACGTTACACCTTTATCCTGCAAGTGAGTCAATAAGGTGAAGACTCGTCAAGATGGATCACTGCATAAATATAAGGCTCATGTCATTGCTAGAGGGATTTTCAATAATGTGGTCTAGATCGCGACATCACATTTAGTCCCACCATCAAGATTGCAATAATTTCATTTCTCTGCGCCCATGCACTAAGCAAGTCTTAAAAGCTCTAGTAATTGGATGTTAAAAACGCTTTTCTACATGAGAAATTAGATAGAAAAATCTACATGGAGTAACCAGAGGGCATTGTAGAGAAGGATCGTCTCAATTATGTCCGTAAGATAAGGAAACCTTTATACAGCCTCAACCAAGCACTACATGTATGGTACGATGGCACAAAGATCAAACATATGAAGAAAAATCTTTCCTCCATGATGAAAGTGTTAGCATTATGTTCGACAGCCAATCAGTTTTATGTTTATTTTTATAATAAATGATGATTTTATTATTTCGTTCCTTGAGTTATCCTGATATATGGATCACGAAGGTTGATGACCTAAGTTGTAAAACTCCATTATCTTCATTATGATTTCTCCAAAATCCATAATCTTGATAATTAGAATGGGAAACTAATTATCAAATAAGATTAGTGTGTGGATTAGATTATGACCATGTTTTACTGATCATGTGATAAGGAGTTATCAATCTAATCACACAAGTATCTAAATGAGTTTAGGTGACTGGAATGACCCGATATGAAATACTAAGATTACATTGTGTTATTGGTATTTCGTGTGTCTAGAATTTTATGGTTGAGATGGTTCTCTTCAATATGTAAAATGTATTTTGTTGGTGCCATCAAAAATCTCTAGATTGGGATTAATAAAGGTGTTTGCTACATTATACATGGAGCATATGTGGAGAGTGTTCACATCAAGAAACCTTTGTCCCTCGAATGATGAGTGATGATGTCTACGGGCCATCGATGAATAGAGATCACATGTGCACAATGATTAATGGTTAATCATAAGAGATCGATATTCGGGAAATCGAGAATATATATAATTCGACAAGGATGACACGTTCTTACCTTGTGATTATATGGACATCATGTGACAAGGAATTGACACAAACAATTTATGTTGTTTGAGGATCACAATTTGCCCGGCGTATTTTGTCTGCGTCGTTTGGGGATCAATATATGTTGGCTAGGCATAAACTTGATTTTAGAATTAAATTGTTTAATTCTATAACCCAAGTGACGGGATCCCACAGGGTCACACCGCATAAGAACAGGTACGGAAAGAATGTTTTACCGTGTCACATATAGTTGTGATCATATGTCTGAATTAATGATAAAAGTTATAATTAATTATAGACGAGCAGTTTATGTTATGAGATAACATAAATTAATCCTAGATATTTTGGTCGTAATCTATTATTATAATATAATTTATATATATAAATTATATTTAAAATAATAGTAAAATAAAAATCAACCCTAAGACTTTCCTTTATGTGATCGTCTCTTGCATTAGGATTGGAAAACGATTTTAGAAAATCGTTTCTTACCTTGATTGGGAGACCAAAAATTGATATCCTTCGGAACAACGGTTTGTTCCGGAGATTGATCTAGATGAAGCGGTTTCATCTCGCGTGCTTCCTAGCTAAAGCGCTCGGGCATCTTTTCGAGTTCTTGGTGGATACCTTTGGAGGTTTTCGTTTTGAAAACTAGATCGGGTTCGTCGTTGATTCGTAGAGAAGAATTGTCAACCAAATCCGTAGGTAAGAAAAGGTATAATTTTTATCCCTATACACAGCATCGGTTCTAATCCACTTTGAATAGGTAGATCCTTAGGTTGTTCACCGAATTTATGAAATTTGATGTCATCAATCTTAAACAGACGAGGATCGGATCCTTCAATTGGTATCAGAACGAGGGTCTATACGGAGTGCCTTTAGACGTGTGAGATGCTAAAATCTATGGAAGAACGTGATTGTTAATTTTCGTTTCCGAAGTTTCTGAAATTTTAATGGTATAATAGATTGGTTTTAGATATAAAGTTGTTATATCAAAATCTTAGATTTTTATTATACGAGAAATTGATTTTAGATATAGAATTGTTATATCTAAATATTGGGAATATTTTTATTAACAAATTTTAGATTTGAAATTATTATATCTAATTATTTGAATTATAAAATTAAAAACAAAAATTGATCTAAGGGTTAGATTAATTATTTCTGTACGGTAAGAAGAGACATGAGATGTCTGATGATTAATTGCTTTTAAATGTCCTAAAATAATAGGTTTGATTCCTTCCCTACTCTATCCGCCTCAAATTACAGATTATTTGCGATGAGCTCCACCCAAGTGGGCGTTGTATTCAATCCGTAATAGTCGTGGGGTATGTCCGACATGCCGAGCAAAATAGAGTGAGGTTTGCCTATCAAGGGGCTAAAACGGTTTTAGACCTTGAGGAATAGATCGTTAACATATGGTGATATTTTAGCGAGCCAAGAGTCACATGTGATGTGATTAGCAAGGAGTTGCTTACCTAAAATAATTAAGTGTAAGTTTCATGCCGACGCTGGCTTAGACTTAATGAATCTTGGTCCTACTACTTTTATAGGACAATATTAAAATTGTAGTGGGAGTTTTTTTATAAAACTATGATTTTATAAAACTATTTATGAATTAAATTTTTCTTGTGTTGTAGATAATGTCTACGTCTGCGAACACGCCTCAAAATTCATTTTTTCGTTCTTTGTTGGAAAAGGAACGTCTGCACTCGGATGGGACTAACTTCCTGGATTGGTCTCGTCAAATGGGAATTGTTCTCAGATATGAGCGTAAGGAATATGTTCTTGATGTTCCCTTACCCGAGCAGCCGACTGGTGATATTACATCAGATGATATCGCTAAATACAGGAAACACCTTGATGATGAGCATGAGGTGCAGACTCTCTTGCTTTCAATGATGGAGTCTGAGTTACAGAAAGAGTTTCTGTATCAAAACTCATATTTCATCATGAACAAGCTCAAGAAAATGTTTCAAGAGAAAGCAAGAGTTGAGCGATACAAGGTGATTCAGGATCTCTTATCTTGCAAGATGTCGGAAGGGAGTTCCGTTAGTACCCATTTGCTCAAAATGTTTGGCTTATTGCGGGAACTGGAAAGACTTAACCATCATGTGGAACAATCGTTGGCCACGGACATAGTCCTAAATTCTCTCCCGAAGAGTTTTTTCGGGATTCATTATGAATTATCATATGAATGATATGGATAAGAGTCTCGAGGAGTTGCATGGAATGCTTAAAACCGTTGATGCCGACATGAAGAAGGGTTCTTCATCGGTTTTGGTTGTAAGCTCGGGGTCGGAAAGGACCAAGAAAGGGAATTATAAAGGTAAGCGTAAAGCTCCGAAGGGAAAGGGCAAAATGGCGATTTTGCCACAACCTAAGGTGAAGAAGGCAAAAGTTGCTGAGGGCGCCGAATGCTTCTATTGTCATGGAATTGGACATTGGAAGAGAAACTGTCCCAAGTACCTTGATGACAAGAAGGCAGGAAATGTTCCAACCAAGCAGTCAGGTATATTTGTTATTGAAATCAATTTAGCTACTTCTTTTGATGATTGGGTATTAGATACTGGATCATGTGCTCATATTTGTTCAAATATGAAGGCACTTAGAGAAAGGAGGATGCTAAGGAAGGGTGAAGTGCAACTCCGCGTTGGAAATGGAGCAAGTGTTGCGAGCCTCTTCGTGGGATGTGTTGAGTTGCATTTACCAAGTGGACTTGAAATAAAACTGAATAATGTTTATTTTGTCCCATCCATTTCTAGGAACATTATCTCTGTTTCGTGTTTGGACACTGATGGTTTTGAATTTATCATAAAGAACAAATGTTGTTCTATCTACAGAGACGGTGTGTTTTATGGATCATCTTATATGAAAGATGGTTTATATGTGCTAGACATGGAGAAGCCCATTTATAATGTTAATAACAAAAAACTCAAGTCTTCCCATGAGAGTATGACTCACATATGGCATCACCGCTTAGGTCATATAAATGAGAGTCGCATTAAGAAATTGCAAGAACTTGGAGCTCTTGGTAATCTTGACTTGGAGTCTATAGACAGGTGCGAATCTTGTTTGATTGGTAAAATGACTAAAGCACCGTTCAAAAGGGAAGGTGAAAGAGCAAGTAACTTATTGGAACTTGTACATACTGATGTATGTGGACCCATGAGTACTTCTGCTAGAGGAGGTTTTCGATACTTCATAACCTTTACCGACGACTTAAGTAGATACGGCTATGTCTATTTAATGAGGCAAAAATCTGAAACCTTTGAAAAGTTCAAAGAATTCAAAAGTGAAGTTGAGAACCAACTCGATAAGAAAGTTAAAACTTTACGATCGGATCGTGGAGGTGAATACTTGAGTTTGGAATTTCAAGCTTATCTAAGGGAGTGCGGAATAGTTTCCCAACTCACACCTCCAGGAACACTGCAATGGAATGGTGTATCTGAGAGGAGGAATAGAACCTTGTTGGATATGGTTCGTTCTATGATGAGCGGGACAAGTCTACCGATAAACCTTTGGAGTTACGCATTAGAAACCGCCGCATTTTTACTTAATAGGGTTCCATCTAAGTCTGTAGAGAAGACGCCATATCAGTTATGGTTTGGAAAGGTTCCATCAATGTCTTTTCTTAAAATTTGGGGTTGCCAGTCTTTTGTTAAAAGATTGATATCAGACAAACTTGAACCCAAATCAGACAAATGTTTCTTTATAGGTTATCCGAAAGAGACTAGAGGATATTATTTTTATTACCCGTCTGAAAACAAGATTGTTGTTGCTCGACATGGAGTATTCTTGGAGAAAGAGTTTCTCGCAAGAACTAGTCAAAGTGATATTAACCTTGAAGAGGTTCAAGAAACATCACCAGGCAACATGATCATCCGTGATCATGTGTTCCAATCGTTTGATGTGGGGAATAGTGGGAGTAATACTGAACCAACACCTCAAGTGGTTGAGGAAGATGTTCAAGTATCCTCTCAAGAGTTCTCGACTCAAGTTCAAGAAGATCCAATACCACAAGTAGTTGTGGATAATATTCCTGAACCTGAGATTACACCAATGGAGACTCTGAGGAGATCCACGAGAGTGTCTCAACCACCAAAGAGGTATATAGAATTTTGTGAGGTGACGATATCAGATACCGAAGACCCTCTGACCCATAAAGAAGCAATAATAGGCCCGACTCTGGAGAATGGCTCAAAGCCATGAAATCCGAAATACAATCCATGTACGATAATCAGGTTTGGAACTTGGTTGAACCACCTCAAGGGGTTAGACCCATTGAAAACAAATGGGTCTTTAAACGAAAGACAGATGTGGATGGCAACTTGACTATTTACAAGGCTCGGTTAGTAGCAAAGGGTTTTCGTCAAATTCAAGGAGTTGATTATGACGAGACTTTTTCGCCCGTGGCTATGTTAAAATCAATACGGATACTTCTAGCTATCGCCGCATTCTATGACTATGAGATATGGCAAATGGATGTCAAAACTGCATTTTTAAATGGTGATTTAGAAGAGGATGTGTATATGACACAACCCGAAGGTTTTGTCGATTCAATTGAAAGTGGAAAGGTGTGCAAGCTTCAACGATCCATATATGGATTGAAGCAAGCATCCCGGAGTTGGAACATTCGATTTGACAAAGAAATTAAAATGTTTGATTTCGTCAAATGTGAAGAGGAACCCTGTTTATACAAGAAGATTAGCGGGAGCTCAATTATATTCTTGGTCTTATATGTGGATGACATACTTTTGATTGGGAATGATGTATCTCTACTGGGATTTATTAAGTCATCATTGATGAAAGTGTTCTCGATGAAAGACTTGGGCGAGGCTACTTATGTATTAGGTATTCGAATATATCGGGATAGATCGAATAGACTTATTGGATTAAGCCAAGATGCATATATCAACAAAGTGTTAAAGAGATTTAATATGGATGAATCCAAGAAGGGGTTTCTTCCGATGTCACATGGTAGTGTCCGTTGACACCTGATGAACTAGATGCGATGAGTAGAGTCCCATATGCATCGGCAATTGGCTCTATTATGTACGCCATGATATGCACGCGCCCTGATGTCGCCTATGCTTTGAGTGCAACTAGTCGACATCAAGCGAATCCTGGTATGGGTCATTGGAGAGCTGTCAAGAATATTCTTAAGTACTTAAGAAGAACTAAGGATAATTTTCTAGTCTTCGGCGGGGATACTGAGCTTGTTGTAAGAGGTTACACTGATGCTAGCTTTCAATCGGATCCTGATGATTCTCGATCTCAATCGGGATACATATTCATCTTAAATGGAGGTGCTGTGAGCTGGAAAAGTTCTAAGCAAGAAACCACAGCAGATTCAACCACCGAGGCAGAATATATAGCTGCTTCAGAAGCAGCGAAGGAAGGGTGTTGGATTCGAAAGTTCATGTCAGAACTTGGCATAGTGCCTAGTGTTTCTGGTTCGATTGAACTTTATTGTGACAACAATGGAGCGATCGCACAAGCTAGAGAGTCTAGATCGCACCAGAAATCTAAGCATGTTTTGAGACGTTATCATCTCATCCGTGAGATTGTCGAACGGGGCGATGTGAAAATTGTTCGTGTAAACACAGAGGCAAACGCGGCTGACCCGCTAATGAAGCCTTTATCTCAAGTCAAGCATACGATGCATGTTGCATCTATGGGTATTAGATACATGGGCAATTGGAATTGAATTATTGTTATCACACTTACGTGTGATACTGGATAAGTTGGCTACTTGTTTATGACCAATGGTCGATTGGCTCTAGAACAAGTGGGAGATTGTTAGCATTATGTTCGACAGCCAATCAGTTTTATGTTTATTTTTATAATAAATGATTATTTTATTATTTTGTTCCTTGAGTTATCATGATATATGGATCACGAAGGTTGATGACCTGAGTTGTAAAACTCCATTATCTTCATTATGATATCTCTAAAATCCCTGATCTTGACAATTAGAATCAAATAAGATTAGTGTGTGGATTAGATTATGACCATGTTTTACAGGTCATGTGATAAGGAGTTATCAATCTAATCACACAAGTATCTAAATGAGTTTAGGTGACTGGAATGACCCGATATGAAATACTAAGATTACATTGTGTTATTGATATTTCGTGTGTCTAGAATTTTATGGTTGAGATGGTTCTCTTCAATATGTAAAATATTTTGTTGGAGCCATCAAAAATCTCTAGATTGGGATTAATAAAGGTGTTTGCTACATTATACATGGAGCATATGTGGAGAGTGTTCGCATCAAGAAACCTTTGTCCCTCGAATGATGAGTGATGATGTCTACGGGCCATCGATGAATAGAGATCACATGTGCACAATGATTAATGGTTAATCATAAGAGATCGATATTCGGGAAATCGAGAATATATATAATTCGACAAGGATGACACGTTCTTACCTTGTGATTATATGGACATCATGTGACAAGGAATTGACACAAACAATTTATGTTGTTTGAGGATCACAATTTGCCTGGCGTATTTTGTCTGCGTCGTTTGGGGATCAATATATGTTGGCTAGGCATAAACTTGATTTTAGAATTAAATTGTTTAATTCTATAACCCAAGTGACGGGATCCCACAGGGTCACACCGCATAAGAACAGGTACGGAAAGAATGTTTTACCGTGTCACATATAGTTGTGATCATATGTCTGAATTAATGATAAAAGTTATAATTAATTATAGACGAGCAGTTTATGTTATGAGATAACATAAATTAATCCTAGATATTTTGGTCGTAATCTATTATTATAATATAATTTATATATGATATAAATTATATTTAAAATAATAGTAAAATAAAAATCAACCCTAAGACTTTCCTATATGTGATCGTCTCTTGCATTAGGATTGGAAAACGATTTTAGAAAATCGTTTCGTACCTTGATTGGGAGACCAAAAATTGATATCCTTCGGAACAACGGTTTGTTCCGGAGATTTGATCTAGATGAAGCGGTTTCATCTCGCGTGCTTCCTAGCTAAAGCGCTCGGGCATCTTTTCGAGTTCTTGGTGGATACCTTTGGAGGTTTTCGTTTTGAAAACTAGATCGGGTTCGTCGTCGATTCGTAGAGAAGAATTATCAACTAAATCCGTAGGTAAGAAAAGGTATAATTTTTATCCCTATACACAGCATCGGTTCTAATCCACTCTGAATAGATAGATCCTTAGGTTGTTCACCGAATTTATGAAATTCGATGTCATCAATCTTAAGCAGACGAGGATCGGATCCTTCAGAAAGACGGGAGAACCGAAGGATTTAAGTACTGTCAAGACTTACCCATCTCCTTTTTCACCGCGTTTTGATAAATTTAATGTTTTATTAATGTATTTAATTTATATGAATTCCAACCATTTTAATGATTACTTTATCTAATTTTTTTGACATAATTGCTTATTGTGCTTGTTATGAAAAAGGTCCAACTCATAAATATTGAGGCTCTTCGATAGTAGTATTAATTCAACTGATAAAAGATTGTATTTAATAAGTTTAAATTGTGAGGTCGAAATCAAAGTTTTTAAAACTTTGAAGCGTATAATTAATTCAATGAACGATTTGGCGTCATGGACAAGGAAAACGAAAAAGAGATTAGGGAGAGATAATGTTCATATTAATGGATCACAATTTAATTTTGGGAATTGGAATGAATACGCATAATTAGGATTATTATGACCCAATTTATAAATCACGAGATAATAGAGTTAGAAGACGAGGAGCGAGTTTTGGTTTTGTTAAGCTCTTTTGGACACCACTTAGAAAATTATTCCAGCAAGATTCTTTTATTACAAAGACATTGGTGTTTCTTGGTCTACTATTTCTTCCCGGAATGTTGATCGCAATCCGTCAGGCACGATGCAAAGCAACCCCTTGATTTCCCTGCATCAGTAATACATAAACTCTGAAAAGTTAAAACCTTTGTTCAGGTCGACTTCATGTTGGAGTTACTCAAATGTGTTCTTACCATGGAGACCTTCACCGCATTTTGAGTTGATGCATTCCATTTTGCACCGAATCTTCGGGGTTAAAAGATTGTTGTAAGAAGAATCAAGAGCCTGGCGTTGACAGCATTTAACATTGACACAAATGCGATAGCATATTCCTTGGTAGCTAGATCTCCGTCCACCGCATCGCTTGGCACATCCACTTTGGCAAGCGGGCGTTGGCTTGCCGGCTACATCAATTGAATAAACCATCATCATCAGAATTGTCAACAGAGCCGTGATGGGTAACAATTTCTTGGAAGCCATGTTGGGAAAGGAAATTCAGAGATATGGGTTTTCCTTGGTGGAGGTTTGTTATTGATCGAGTGAGTAGCTACATATTTATATTAATATTGGTGATTACTTTTCTTGAAGACGATAATTTCATTCGATTTTCTAAGTCACAGTGAATTTAAATTAATATATTTAATTTCCAACACAGTGGAAAATCAAAATTTAAGCATTTAGCCAATTTTTCACAATTGTTTTAAATACATTGGGACGAAATCTCAATTACTTAGGTGAGAAAAGCCTCACGTTGTTTTGTGCATTTAGATTGTGAAGGGATTAATTACTAAATTAATTGAACGTATGAGATCGATGGTTTCTTAACTTTAATCCAAGATGAGATTTTAGAGCATTCGGATCCTTTCAATATTAATTTCATGTTTAAAATAATCTGCTATTATAGATATTTTCTCAACCAAACAACACTTAACAACCGCATTATTGTGTCCTTAAAATACTAATTAACAATCAGATTATGTCGTTACATGAAAAGAGTACTCATGAATAAATTATATACTCTACTATTACACTTCAGGACAACGAAAAACCATGCGATAGTGCAGGGTTTCGTCGAGTCTTCAGGGAAGATGCAACTTATTTTTTTAAACTAAATTATCAGTGCAATATTTTATGGTATTGTGCACTCTGTGCAAAGAAATTTTAATGTATTTATGGATAGTTAATTAATAAAAGTACGTATTTGTCATTAATTCTTTTATTTTTTTTTATGTGAATGATTGATGGTAAAGTTTTACTTTAAAATCTGAAATAGTCTTTTATCAAATATGTGTCTAGAAGTAATAACTCAGTTACCCTAAGATTATGGATACTAGGCATGATCTACTCTGTAATTGATATTTTAATTTGAGATCTTTATTTATTCTTCACGTGAAGTAAATGCTTTGACACTCTTTAATGTAGTCTCTAATTAGATTGCAATTAATACGGCTGTGTGACATAGCACATGGATAACGGTATTGAATCGATATATGGTTAAATCGTTCGCTTGTATTATATATTTGCATCTCACCACTTGACAGAGATATTATTGACTTTAAAATTTATCTTCGTAGTATGAAGGCTTTTAGATTCAAATTGAGTGTATTATATATTATAATCAAAGTGAAAAAAAATTAATTTTTGAGTTGATGTGTTTAACATTGACGGAATGTTCATCGGAGAACATATTAAATTACAAGGTACATGGTTGATACGGTTTTTTGATTTAATATATTGGCTTAGTCTAGAAAATCAAACACTTTCGTTATTTAATAAATTTGATGGATACTAAAATTAATCATTTTATTATTAAAGAATTAAAATTAATTGTATTCTTAATGTTTTGATTATCAAAAAAATAAATAGATCAAAATTAAATATGAGCTTATTCAAGTCAATTTTGATTATGTTAAAACATATTTATTCGCATTAATGTTCTAATAAAAGATTTGTTCATATAGTGATTATTAAGAAACTGTTTTGGTTTTTTAATGGTTATTTCAATAAATAAAATAATTTATGAACGATTCTGTTAAGAAACAAAACATGATAATTGATTTCTTTTTATATAATAAAGATATAAATAGCGAGGTTTGCGACGGACAAGAGTATGGAGGATTTTTGTTTTACAATTAACGGGGATGCAAATGGATCGAAAAGAAGGGTGTTTTTGCTTTCACATTTCTAGTTCACCTAAAGGATCGTCGAGTGCTTATGAGTGCATGCATCGATAAAGCTAGTGAGGCTATGAGTTGATTAAAAATTGCTTTCATAAGCAAAGCTTTTCAAAGTAAAATTTCGAGTTATGTTTTGAGCAACTTTCATATTATATATATATCAAGAGTTATTTTTCATTTTTCTAACAAATATATTGATTATTTGATTGTAGTTACACAAATGAAGGGCGTGTAGCAAAATCAGCTGATTTGGTTTGAATGTACCATCCCAGAAATCCCAACATTTAACTTAGTGTGAATCATTAACGTACGCCACATAAATAATATCATCGACTACAACCAAGAGGGCAAGCTTAAGGATCTTCTAGTTATTCACAAGAAGCCTCTTAATATTTCACCACTCATTCAATTGAGGACTTTGTTACAATTTTACAATGTGAATGTGTTAATGATGACTACATGTGGTTGGCATATGACTTCTAATAATAAATTCATATGTCTTGTTACCGATAATTCGAAAAGTTCTTTCGATTTCTGGATCAAAAAGAAGCAATTTACCTCCACGCAAGCAACGTCAAGATTTTTCCCTACAAGTAAATCGAATACTAAATTAAATTCAACTAAAGAAAATTGAACTAATAAATATATGATTGCAATTAATATTGGCTAAAAGGTAGGAAAGGTCCGTCCCCCGCAGCGGCGCCAAAAACTTGTCACATCGAAAAGTTGTTCACCACGCAAGTGCACGCGATCTTACAAGTAATAGAGTGTAAGTGAGATATCATTCCCTTGAGGACTGTTCTAAACTTCTACCAATTATCAACATACACCAAATCTCTATTATTCAACTATGTGAACTAAATATTAAATTAAGAAAAATGAGAGTTCTAATGAATTACTGTTAAGAATGAGAAAACACCTAGGGTAATGATTTCACCTAACAATTTAATCGCGAGTCATATCACAATCAACACACTGAAACGATTCGTTTAATAATCTGAATTCGGTTATTTCCTTACGCCCCTTCCAAGGTCATAAGAACCTACCTCTCTATAACTAGTAACCGCTATATTCCTAGGTAGATTAACTATCGAGAGTCCATTAAGAATCAATTTCAATTTGATTACCTAAGACGATTAGGTATATTCCTATCATGCTCGTTAATAATCCCGTCTTCCAACCAAAATTAACTTAGGCTATTCTTATTCTCGTGCTTCACTTAGGATTCCCCTTTCGAGTTCACCTTAATTCACTATTCAATCTTCATTATTCAATTCTATTGGTGATCAGTCAATAAGAAAATATCAAGAACGAATAGAAATAATAAAACATAAATCACCCAAGAGTGTCAAAAGAGATAAACTAATTGGCTATATCCATCTTAACCCTAGGCGAAGAAAATTAGTTCACAATGAAAGTAAATGAAAACGTCAATTCAATCTTAAATATCCAAAACGACATAAAAAAACTAAAAAATCCGGCGAAGTCTCCATTGACAACACCTTGTCACCGTGTTGACACAATAGATTATTTTGGGCATACTATTTCTGACAAAGCCCACAATGGACGCTAAGCCCATAACAGAGTTAGACACACCAGGCCTGCATCTGTAGTCTACACAGACTATATGGCTGAGTAGTGATCCTGTAACCAGAGGAAGTCTACAAGCCTGCACTGGCACAGGACACATGTCATGGAGAACGGATAAATAGCCCCGAGATAAATGGAGTTTACAACCCACGTCTGTACTGATGCACGTCTTAAAAGACAATTGATTAACCCCGAGTCAAAGGAGTCTACGACCCACGTCCACATGAGTAGAAGTCAGTTTGTTGGCTCCGAGATCCTTGGGGGTGGTTGAGTCTGGAAGATCTTCAGAAGGTCGTAACAGACCGGGTATAAAAGGGAGAGGATCTCCCTCAGAGAAAATAACGAACAAATCAGCCAACAGAAGCTTATTTTGCTCGTCACCCCTTAGTTGTTAGTTGTTAGGATTCCCCAACCTGGGTGAAACTTTTAAAGTTTCATTGGTCTTCCTTCCACCATCAGAGTGAGCAACCGTAGCTCCGACAGCCAAACTCCGCCTTCACTTCCACCGTCAGAGTGAGCAACCGTAGCTCCGACAGCCAAACTCCGCCTTCGCTTCCACCATCAGAGCGAGCAACCGTAGCTCTGGTAACAAAATCCCTGTCAGCACTCCAACGCCAGGACGAGCCACCATAGTCCCGGTACACATCTCCGCCTTGGACTCCAACCCCAGGACGAGCCACCGTAGTCCCGGTACATATCTCCGCCTTCGACGCCGCCACCAGGGTGAGCCACCCTAGCCTTGGTATCCACGTCCGCCTCTACATTCGACCACATTTCCGACCTATCTATGAGTCTACAGGGCCCAGTAGCCAGTCTACAACCTTACTACCGTCCTTGTTTTTATTTTTATGGCTGTAAGCATTCTTTACTTATTGTGAAACGGTTTACATTCGATCTATTTCATTCAATTACTTACTGGCGACCACATTTCCAATCCCTGTGAGTCTTATTGCCAAATATTTCCGACGTGATCCGTTTTCGACGTGAACACGTTTTTGGCGACCACAGTGGGAATCGTAAAACTTAAAGTTTTCATATGGCAAAAAGTACCAGGAGTAGAGCTAATCGCGACCCTCCCCCTCCATTAGATGGAGATGTTCAGCTTATAGCAGGAGGCTTAAACGTCGACAACGCGGCTCTAGGAAGCTAAGAGACTGCGAATCAACCTGATTCTGGAGTACATATTCCTTCTGAGTTCATATCCAGGTTTGAATTCCACAAAGAATTCAATGATATGAGGAGCCTAATGGACAGACATATCACTGGATTGCAAGACAATATGGCTTAGATTTTGGAACAACTCGGTGCTTTGAATAGGCCAAATGTCGCTACAAAGCCAAGCGCCCCCGTAGACAGGAAAAATTCCTTCATGGGAGATGCCCGGCGCGCAGAGAGGCGCAATGTATCGTTCCAGGAAGATGAACCTTGGGGCGGCGCCAACCCACTCGCTACAGAGGTAGGGACAGGTTGTCCCTATCAAGGCCTACTACCTCTCGGTCTCCCACATCTTAGAGGGCAAATACTGTGTATGCAGTGAACCCTGTAGATGATATGTAGGCTAAGGGTGAAACAAACAGGTATGCAAGTGGCATACCCCCTCGCCGACCTGGTAAAGCACTGTAGAGGTGATACCTCCAGGGGAAGCTCTCGCTATGGAAAGTCTACCACGGGCAGAGAGCTTCTACACTAACGTCTCGGTAAACCCACAGCCACCTCGAGCCACAGCAAGGGTGTCTTATCCTCCAGAGAAAGTGAGTCAGGAATATGTTCGAGAACAATTCGATCCTGTACCACCACAGAATCTGAGGGAGACGATTGTTCAGGTCTTGGAACAGATGGTGCCTGGGGCTGTCAGGTAGGATAACCCTACTCTATACAGGAGTCCATACCCTGCCTACATTGACAGGGACTTTTCCCTGCCCAGGGGGTACAAAGTACCTGATTTTACCCACTTTTCAGCGGAAGATGAGATGACACCCATGGAGCATATAGCCCGGTTCACTCATCAAGCAGGAGACGCTGCGGCCAATGATTTTTGGAAGCTAAAAGTATTCCCGAACTCTCTTACAGGAGATGCTTTCACATGGTATGCGAGTCTACCTCCTGGATCAGTAACATCATAGGCGAAAATGCAGTTTTTCTTTATGAAAGCATTTGCTCGGCTAGACACCCCCATGTCAATCTTTGAGGTGATGTGGCTTAAGCAGACCGTTGGATCCTCATGCATCTACGAAAGGTGCTACTTCGCTGTAGACCTGTAATTCCTGAAAGGGATCAGTTGATGATTGCGTTAGAGGCGTTGTCTATGCCCTTCAAGAAGAAGCTACAGAGGGAAAGGTTTAATTACCTATATGACCTGTCTAGGAGAGCGACTGAATACCATCAGTTACTGATGGAAGAAGCCCAGTCTAAGCACGCTTATCAGTTGGAAACCCTTGAGGTAGACATAGCCGAATTCGTGAAAGGTGAGGCAACGGTTTGTGAACCTTTGGCAAGGAAAAACTCAAAAGCAAAAGCATCTCAGAAGTCTGGTGAAGAAAGAAAATATTCTTTCGACGTAGACAAGGCAGATGCAATTTTTGATTGGCTCATCCAATGGAACGGATTAAGCTTAAGCCAGGCCATAGAGCCCCCCAGACAGAAAGAGAAAAAACTAGGAATTACTGCAAATGGCATGGGTCGTTTACACACACGACCAGGGACTGTCTGTCATTCAGGAATATAATTCATGACCTTATAGAGTCAAAGGAATTGTGCTTTCCTGAAGTAGACGAAGTCACTATGGTCGACGACAGACCTTTTGACGACGAAATAACCATTCATATGTTCGATGTTGCTGCTGTAGACATCAATTTCATCGAAACTAATACAGACTTTTCCCTGCAGGATATAAAGATTCCCGGGGAGACTTTGGTGGCGAATGCCTTCTTCCGTCGCCTGGCTGATAAGGGTGTAGTCACCTGTCCGGTCAAGGAAATGGCGCCCAGCCTCTGTTGCTGGCACATGGATGACACGCACACCACTGATAGATGCAATACGTTCAGGAAGTATTTGCAGAACAATCAGGGGGATTCCTGGTATGACCTGACCCCACTTGAGGAAGTAGCGATGGGAATAGTCTCCCCAAGCTCGCGAAGCGCCTCCAACAATTCACAAAGGGGATTTAAGAGCCCCCCAAGCGCAGAGCGCAGGCCAGCTACCCGGGGAGGAAGAGGTGGCCCTCATGGTCGAGGTAGAACACCCGACCAGCAGCCCCGCGCGTTCGAGCGTCCCAAACGACATCTGGAGTTTAATGATTCGTCCTCTCAACAAGGGGCATAGCCGGGGCAGGAGAGACATGGCCACTCTGGTAAATCTCGCTCTGGAAACGTAAAGGAAGACGATCTTAGTAGAACCCGACGGTCTGAAAGGCCACATGAGAAAGGGAACAAGCCGAGACACGAAACGCCTAAGGTAGACATCCAGGCGCTCCGGACAGGACCACCGATAGCTCAGTTCCTTGGTGAGAGGATGCTCTGCCAGAAATGCAAGCTTATAGCTCAAAACAGGATCCTGATCACTCAGCTATGCACCTCCTGTTGTGTCAACTACTTCCTCAAGCTTGTAGACTTGTCCTCAAATGGGGAGATCGTGGTCAAACCCACGCGCTCTACAGCTACAGGTATTCGTGAAACTAACAACACTTGTTCGGAACCGCAATAGGAACCAACACGGACGGTAGTAAGATACGATCCATTCGTTGGAGACTTTGTCGAGGTATGTCAAACTCTCCTTGGTTCTAAGAGATCAAGAGTAATTAAAGCGGTTAACCCTTCAAAATATTGGCAGAAGGCAGTGGGCAAAACACTTTGCCACCAAGGGCTCGCAAGAGAAGGGACAGACGTCTAAGTCACGTCGCTAAGAGGCCTAGGCCTACCCTCTCAGGGGCCGCTCTACCGGCTAGGGTGCCTACAAAGGGATTGAACGCCGAAGCAGAGCACATTGAGTCTACAGACCATTCAGAAGAGCCTAGCTCAAGTTTCGACTATACCCCACTTCGGAACGAAATCCCAAGTGATGTCGACAGAGAAATGAGGCCGGTCGTGAGCTGCAACGCTCTTACCCTGCCTGTAGACTTCGCTAGTAAGCGAAATGTGGAGACCCTAAGAGGTAAAGTGCCTCTTCCTTGTTTTCCTGCTTACCCAATAGGCTTCCCACTAAATTGGTTGGAGAAATCATCTGATAGCATGAAACAACACATGCATTCTTTATACATAACCGCTACCTTTGATGGTACAGTGGTGAGTCGAGTCTTTGTAGATAATGGAGCTACTATAAACGTGCTTCCTCTGTCCAGGTTTAAAATGCTTAGGTATAAGCCTCACGACTTGGTTAAAACCAATGTCGCAGTGAGTGGTTTTAATGGTAGGAAGTCCGAATGCTTAAGGGTTGTCTCTGTGCACCTTGAAGTCGGTCGCCAGGAAAGAGAAACCGCTTTCTTTGTGATAGACATAATTCCTACTTTTAATGCTTTGTTGGGCCGCAACTTGCTCCATAAAGTGGCAGGTATTCCTTCCACTTTACATAGAGAGTTGATGTAGTGGGTCGACTCTGAAATTGAAATTACCAAAGCTGATTAATACTCCTGTTGTGACAAAGGTATCTTGCATGCAGAGACAAGCAAGACTGTTAAGGACCTCACACTGGAACAGCGTTATAAGCTTGGCGACCCTACTGTCGGACCCCTTGGTCAACCATCTGGAAAGTTTGACTACATCGTAGACTATGGAACATCGCACCCTAAGCCAGAGACGGGGCCGATCGTTCCAACTGAATGGGGAGATGAGCTGTCTGCCAAGGACATAGAGGAAGTTCTGCAAGAGGTTAATTCGGGCGAAAACCCCGTAAGAACCAATGGAGCAAAGGAAGACGGAGATGGAAAGGACCAACAAAATGCTGGTGCAGAGTTGGAGGCTGATAGATTCCTAAAGGAAGGAACCTATGGACCAGAATGAAAAAGGGAACGAAGCAGTCGCCGATGTCCTTCGACGGTTTCAAGTCTACTAAGGAAATCATTGATGTTGACAACCTATCTCTTGGCTTTCAATAAACTCAGAAGCGCTTAGAGCGCCTAACGCTTGTAATAAGCCCGTGTCTACCGACTTAGGTGGTACAGAAGAACATGAGTCTTTGATTACCCCATGCGACCCATTGGTCAGCATTAATCTAGGAAGCGAGTCTTCTCCTAGGATTCTTTTCATTAGTTCTTCAGTAAATAAAGAACTCTTTAATGCTATTAAGGGAGTACTTGAGGAATTCAAGGATTGTTTCGCCTGGGATTACACTGAGATGCCAGGTTTAGATCGTAGACTAGTGGAACACACCCTTCCCATCAAGAAGGATTTTAAACAAGTGCAGCAAGCACAAAGCGCATGACTAAGGAAGTAACACAATTAGTCTTTGAAGTTAAAAAATTTTTTCAAGCAGGTTACATAAGGACTTCACGCTATACAGAGTGGATTTCTAGCATCGTGCCCGTCTTAAAAAAGAACGATAAAATCAGAGTCTTTATAGACTTTAGAGATCTGAATCGTGCTACTCCAAAGGATGAATACCCTATGCCCATCGCAGACGATCGTATAGACAAGACAGCAGGGCATCAGATTATGTTATTCATGGATGGTTTTTCTGGTTACAACCAAATCTTCATCGCAGAAGAAGATGTACATAAAACAGCATTCAGATGCCCCCTAGGAATATTCGAATGGGTATAATGTCATTTGGATTAAAGAACGCTGTGCCTCTCTTGGCAAGACAGTAGAAGTCTACATTGATGATATACTCGTTACGTCGACAAAGGTTGAGCTTTATGTCTACCATCTTTGAGAAATCTTCAAAAGAGGGGCTCTTTGTGACCAAGGTTGCTTCTCCTGTTTCTCGCACTTAGTTAGCTCTTCGACTGCTGCGTCGAAAACCCAGTCGATCCCACTTTCTTTTCCTCCTCCGCTCCTTGTTCTTCTCCTTCTGCCTTTTCGTCCTCGGGGTCTGGCAGAGGCAAGTCGACTCGTGGGGTTGTGATCACACATATTTCATTACCCCCTATTTCACGGGGTCTCGTTTATTAATAACAGTTTTCTTGATTAGATCACAAAGTACAGGTCTATAAAGAATACCCTGAATCTTCAATTTGGGGTATTAATGAAGTCTTTGCGAGAAAATCTTTTACAAGCCACTCTCGCGAAGAGGGGCAACTGTAATACTCCAAATTTTTCCATCTGATCAAGATTTCCTTTAAAATTGCAATCACACTCAAATCATCTAAGATTTCGGTAATTCATCATAAATCACCTTGATTGAGAAAAATCATCAATTACATCGATCACTCCAAAACAATATATATCACATTCTCAATTTAAAAAAATATCTTACCTTCTTTGTCCAATTAGAAGATGAACCTAGACACAAACCCCTTCATACAATCTCCAATTACACAATAACCTCACGTAAAAAAAAAATCAATCAGGGATCTCTGGAATCCTCTCCTTCCTAAGAGACAAAATCATCGTCATCCCCTTTTAAACAATTATTAGACAATAAAAAAAATCAGACAATCTCCAATCAGAGAGATGTCCTCACCTCACCACTCCCTCTGGGGAACCAGAGATTCCACCTCCCATTCCGGGGAATCGGAGACAAATTCCTCCACATACAATCGGAGGTCAACTCCTCTAGGTATACACAGAAACCTAAGCCAAGGACTCCCCCTCTCCAATGCTGACGAGCCAAAACCTCCCGACCAGCCAACACCCTTCTCTCCGACGACACTGCCTCCTGCCACAACCATAACCCAAGCATGGTGCGCCAAGGCAGCCTTCTAACGGACTCCCCGACGTCCTTCTTCTTCCTCGGGCCACCCCGAGGCGAGGCAACCCCTCGGTGAGTTTTCGATTTTTTTTATATATATATTCATTCAGCCCGTGTTTTAATTTAGAACATGGCTAACCATTTTTACATTTGTTGAACTCATCGGATGTGATGTGGGGAACACGAAACTGAGCCCCGACGGAGCATCGTAGCCTCGACCAGAATGCAAGGGAGTCAGTCCGCAGGCCATAAGCTTCACGTCCATTGTCGGAATCAGACAAAATCTAATTATATCGGTCCTTTATCCTGTTAACATGATTGTGATTAAATTTTAGCCAATTTGGTTGAGTTTTCCCTTACTTTTGACTAATTATACTTGGGTTCCGTATGCTCGAATAACGAATTACAAAAAACGCATGTGCTTGATCTTATCTGTTTTTGTTTTTTAGACTACACTTTAACTATAAAAATAATTTTTATAGAAAAACCGTTTAATGATCTTTGTTTTGATATATTATGCACGAATTTATCATTTTTAGATTTCAAGTTATGATTTTTTTAATATTAACCATATTTCTGTCATGTTTTCAGTACTATGTATAATAAACTATTTTGTTTTAAATTTGCACATGTTCAAAAAATTGGAAATTTTAATATGTTATTTCTTATATAACTAGAAAGACATATAATTTTATTTTACTGAATTTTGACGTTTTCTGATTAAAATATGCTTAAAGCGATTTCAACATGTGATATGAACATTTTCAACAGCTTTGTTTCGGTAAAACCGAGTTCATTTGTTTTTTATGAATATATTTCCTATAAAATTTTACAATCATGATCCTTAAGTTAAGCATCTTTTAACACTGGTTTTGCTTCATTTGGATTTCTGGATCAAAAGTTACATATTTTTCTTTAAGTGGTCTGCAATCAGATCGCGCGTCGGGTTCGACCCAATTTCGTGAAATTTTCTGCTATGTTGTTGGGCTTAATATCTTAATTCCAAAATTTTATATTTCATGTTTTTATCAGGTTAAGAATATATTCCTATAATTTTATGATTTTTTAGAGCCCATTTACATATTTTTCGACATTTTCCCCTACATTGCATCATTGAGTTGTGTTGGCTCTTTGATTGTTTTATTATTGGGCTAGCAGATACTCATGGACCATCAACGTCGTTGGTCAACTTCAACACACCTAGAAGGAGTCCCTGTAGACGGTGCTCAAGACATGACGACACTTGGAGTTCGACCGCGGTGGATGTTTCACAAAAGCGGCCCCAACTGACGAGCTTAGTCGATGACATGCCATCCCGGCAGGCCACGGGTATATAAGGGAGGTGCGGGCCTCCCGTTTTTTTTATTTTCACATGTAACGGGTCGTGGGCCCAAGTGCATAGGCCCACGATCACCACCCTTCCCCGCTCCCTTTGATCTCAATAATTGTCTGTGCTTGGCCGCATGCCTTAGGCTCATAGGTTTATCGCCGCTTGTTGTTTTCCAAACACACATGAGTTCGGGTCCAAAGCCCGAATCGGGTCCAACGCCCGTAAAATATTAACATGAGTCCGGAGTTATGCTCGGATCGGGTCCAACACCCGTTAACAAAGAACAAAATTTTCGAGCAAATGCCACCTTTTCGCATGTTAGAATGTAAGAGTTAGTAACTAGTAATCCCCGAACCAACTGTTTTTTCCAACTTAAACAGATTTTGTAAATAAAGTTGGTGGCGACTCCGTATAGTTTAACTAGGTTAAACAACAACAAACTTTTTACGGAGCCATTTTGGATGAGGAACTGACGACGCGAGCCGCTTCCGATTTCTCCCGAAAGTTCCTTCTTCGGATCATGCTCCGCCTTTCGCCCGCCGCCTCTTAGGAAAACAGAGACGGTCGGTGAGGGCCTGAGCAGGCCCAGTTAGGAACTTAGGGAGGGATCACCCAATTTCCTTCCGGAGCGTCCGACGTTCGAGTCGTGACGTCGACCAGATTGGGCCTTGGGGGAGCGGGCCCGGATCCTCGGGTCGTCCGAACCGCCACGCGCGTGCTAGGCCGGAAGGCGCGCATACAACATTATTTGTGATCATTGCTCTAGCATCAACCAAAGGTCATACTTTATTTACCGTAAAGCACAATATTGGTAGGTGAATCGAACTTTTGTGACGTCGCAACTATCTGAGCATACACATATCTTAGGGATCTCATAGAATATGTGCTAGTCGGGGTTGATAAGTTCATTTTTCCTATCAATTTTCGCTTTTTGGATTATGAAGTGGATCACAAGGTTCCGATCATTCTTGGTAAATTGTTTCGTGATATAGGAAGAACTCATATCGATGTGCACAAAAATGAATTAACAATGAGAGTTCATCATGACCATGAGGTATAAGTTTATATTTGTAATCCCACGAATATGCCCGATAATCATGATGAATGTAATTTTGTTGATGTTATCGATAAACTTATACTTAGAGATTTTCTAAAGTTGTACCCACGCTTTTCACTTGAAGCAACATCGATGCCACACATGTGAATGATTGAACCATTGTAGTGGTCAATATACTAAGCGAAGTCATTTATTGAATAACCACTGAAATTAGAACCAAAGCCATTACCCAAATATTCGATGTAGTGCTTCATTGTTATGCCAGGAACCCTTTTAGTGATTGCTTCTACATCTTTGACTAACAAACAGTTAGGGAAGCTACTTCAAGTGGTACTCAAGCACTAGAGAGCCAAAGGGTGGACGATCATTGATGTTTAAGGAATCAACCCATCAATTTGTATGCACAAAATTATATTAGAAGGGAGTCACAAAGCGTCCATTGACCCACAAAGAAGATTGCATCTAAACATGACAGAAGAGAAATAGTTAAATAGATATTTGATGGAGAGTCAAGGAATACTTGGCAAGAAATCTATGGAATCATGGTAGAAGCCAATAGGAAGTTTGTACCCGCAATGAAGCCTAAGAGATGTTTACTAAGAAACCTAAGGGAATTAGGCGAGATACCAAAGTGAAGTCTCTAATAGGAGTGGATCACTCTTGAAGAGTGAGTCAAGTGATACTTGGTGAGGAACCAAGGGATGGCAGGTATGGATGCCACCGTTGAGCATATGCAATTGATCGCTATCTAAAGTGGAATACCTTTTAGTGGATATTGTACATTGTTGGTCCTGTATGATATTCTAATCACTAAATGCATCTTGATTAGTGATAGCCACCCTAGAATTTGGTGAGAGTGAATGCAGGCGCATTTGTCAAACCATTATAAAATGTACATCTTATTTTCTTTCGTTTACTAAGCATTCTTGAGCGTTGATCAAATAGAAATCATAAATAAAAGGAAAGTATAATAGAAATAAATGGTTGATTAGTGCTTTATAGGAGATGGTTTTCGTCCTACTGTTGTTCCCAACGTTTTCCGTAACCTAATCCTTTAAGGTTTGGAGAATCCTCGAAAATTATTTTATTGGATTATCGACGACGTATATATAAAGATCACTTCAGGGTTTATTTTATGACATCTGTTTATGTTTAGAATCATCACGCATGTTATGTTCCTAAATAAAGGTAAATCTTCCTTTACTAGGGTTACGTGAAAAAGGCCAAAAGTGGCTATTAGGCAAAAAAAAAAGATAATCAATTGCCTCTTATTATTAAACAAAGAGCTAACGCGATCCTTTGGATATAGGTTTGTGACGTTTAAACACAGTGTCAAATCCAAAGGTCGCAACCACAATGTCCCAACCCTTGGCGTCCATCCTGCTGACACATATGAGACTCCATTAGGTTTTGGCCAATTCACTTTTTGATATAAGAGAGAAAATACACACTGAATAACATACAATATACATTTCTTTTGCCACAAGCTGCTAAAGACCTTCAAAATCACTCTCAATAAGAGTCGGGACAACAGATGCTTCTCAGGTCAAACTCATAATCTCATGTTTATATCATTTGGACCGCGTAAGTTCAAGCTGTGGTATCCTAACTGAAACCAGTATAACTGAGCCAGTTGAATATTTCACTATGCATGACCGACATATATTATTATTTTTTATTCAATGTACTCGACGGTGCTCTTTTTGTACCATTTATCTTCAATAATAAATGGGATGATAATATGATTACTTAACTTTGATTTTAAAGAATAATTTCAGTCGGAAACTGTGTATGTTTCAACTACATTATAAATCATTGTACATTGTGCCATTCTCTGGCGTGTCGACTTTTCATAGTTCTTCTAAACTCTTATTGATTCCATAATACAGTCCTAAACACTTCGATAAAGTTTGACGCTTCTTATCGCTTGTCATTAACACATACGATGACATTATCGCGTGGAGTTGATCGGGACAAATTTTCTAATTGATTAATAGCAAATACACTGTGACACATGTGTGATTATGCCCAACCCCATGTGCATTAATGCTCCGGCATAGTGAAACCAACTATTTAAGCTAGCGACTTTGAGATCAAACCTACAGTCATCACTATGTTGCAAAACTCAGTTTCAGAGGATCTCCATTAGAGGATCTCCAATTTTCTGGAAATCTGCGACACCTTTCGTTACAATGGGCTATCAAGCGAGGCAATCCAGATGAGACTCTTCCCGTTTTTGTTAAGGGATAAGGCACGAACATGTCTCCTTTCATTGCCAAAACGGTCCATCACTAAGTGGGAGGAGATGTCCGGGAAATTTTTATCAAAGGACTTCCCGCCCAGCAAAACCATCAAGATGAGGAACGACATTACTTCGTTTCGTCAGCATGGGACGGAGTCACTTTTGAGGCATGTGAGAGATTCAAGGATCTTCTAAGAGTGTGCCCCCATCACGAGAAGCCATAATGGATGTTGGTCCAAATCTTTTACGATGGGATGTCGGATGCACTTCACTCGACGATAAATGCAGCTGTTAGGGGAACGATATTAAACAAGCAGCCAGAGGAAGCACTAGAGCTAGTTGATCAGATGGCTAACAACAGTCATGGAGTATTGCACACCCGAGGAGTAGCCGGAATTCACGTTGTTGATGAAGTTGCAGCTCTCAATGCTAAGGTGGATGCATTGACTCGGGAGTTGATTGCATTAAAGGGTCCCATTAATCCCATTCATTATCCATGTGAGAGGTGTGGAGAGAATCATGCTCCGAGTCAATGCTTCATGGTGGCTGAGTCGGCCACCTATTTAGGAGCCAACTCGAGGAATAACCCCTTCTCAAACACTTACAATCCGAGCTGGAAATCACCCAAACTTCTCGTAGGGAAATCAACAATCAACAAAACCGACTCCACCGCCAGGACTTCAACAGCAAAAGATACAACCGCCAGAAAAAATGTCAAGTATTGAAGAGTTATTGGTGATCGAAAACTGACACTCTTTTGCGGAATCAATCGGCCTCGCTCCGAAGTTTGGAGGTTCAAGTTGGACAACTAGCACAAGCAATTAACAACAAACCTCAAGGTGCTCTTCCGAGCAACACAGAGGTGAATACAAGGAATGAATGGTATGAACAAGTCCAAGCCGTTACTTTACGGAATGGGAGAAAACTCCTAGAAGCCTCAAAGGTGAAGACATCAGTGCAGCTGTACCAAAAAAATAGTGTAGCCGCACAAAAGCGTTAAAAGTGGATAGATCAGATGGTGCAGGTGCACCAAAACTTTCGTACAACCACAAAAAACCTTCTGTCAAGCTAAGTCAGCAACTTGCTCAGCTTAAAGAAGGTAAGCAAAATGCTTCTATATGGATGGATAAACTCATCTATCCACCTCTTCCCTTTCCATCCATAGAAAGCTTATCAGTAGAATGATGAGAAGGACTTCCAGAAATTCTTAGAAGTCTTCAAAAAGCTACATATAAATATTCCATTTACTAAAGCATTGGAGAATATTCCAAGCTACGTCAAATTCATGAAGTATATCTTATCTAAAAAGAGACATCACGATGAGTTCGAAACTATTGCTTTAACTGAAGAGTGTAATGCCATCTTATAGAGAAAGCTGCCTCTAAAGCTCAAGGATCCAGGTAGTTTCACTATACCATGTTCCCTTGGCTCGAACTTTAATGGTAAGGCATTGTGTGATCTTAGTACTAGCGTTAATTTAATGCCTTTATCTATATATCGAGAATTTTTTATCTCGAGAAAGCCGGACATAAAAAGGATGCTCCAACTACACGAACTTGATGAATTTTGGCTTCAAGCTTATGAAAATGCGAGGATCTGCAAGGAGAAGATGGAACAGTGGCACGACAAGAGGATCAATGACTGAAAATTTGAGCCTGGACAACAAGTATTGTTGTTTAATTTCAAAGTGAAATTATTTCCAGGAAAGCTTAAATCGAGATGGTCCGGACCATTTTAGGTAGTTCAAGTATTCCCCTATGGTGCCATAGAAATATGAAATCCAACTTCAGATCAAACATTTAAGGTTAATGGACAGAGGTTGAAACACTTCTAGGGAGGTAACCTTGAATGGGTAGTTGCCACGATAATGTTGAGAGACATGACACAAGGAGTCGAGCCGTAAACTATAAACCAAGTGCTCTTTGGGAAGCAGCCCAATTTTATTTTATTTTATTTTACTTTTGTTTTCATTTCTTAGGCTTCATTTTATTTTCATTTTTTTCCTTGCTTTCTTAGGAAATCACCACTTCAAAACACTCACCATCGGCGCTTGACCATGAAGACAGAGACATTGATCAAGAAGTGACCTCGTAGGGGAGTATCCTTCTTCCATGATATCTTGTGTCGTCTCTTATCTTTTAGTTTGCATTGAGGACATTGCATAGCGTAGGTTTGGGGGTTTTGATGCATTGCATTTTATGCTGAGTTAAGTGGTGTTCCTTTAGGATAGGCCGGTTTACATGATGGTTAAGTCTAAAAAAATAAAAATAAAAATAAAAATAAAAATAAAAACAAAAATGAAAACAAAAACAAAAACAAAAAAACATTGTGTTTTTACTCGTCAGTGTTACCTTAGAAATTCGAAATTGGAATGTCTTTATTCTATGATGAGTGTGAGGTTTGCATTCCTAAAGTGTAGAAAGATGAAGTTCAAAGCTTAGTGTTTAAATTTTTTGGATGTTGATAAGATCTCCCAGTAGGAAGTGTACTTAGCTATAACATGTTACATCTTCTTAGAATGTATGGTGACTGGTGATGAGTAGAGTTGCTTGAATTATCCCTTAAAACAAAGTCTTTGGTGTATGTGTTGAAAAAAAAGAAGAAAATAAGGTGCCAAGACTCTGAGTACCAATGTTCTGGTATAAAAAAAAATAAACAAAAAACAAATATTGCCTGAATATATGCTTGTGGTCTGAGTCTTCCGTGCTTGCTTGAGTGATTGATCTGAGGGGTGCCTTATCACCTAATGCCTTAGTCCAACTGGACAGTGAGTCATTGATCGAGATCTTATTATATAAGCCTTGTCGGAATTAGATGATACATTTAGAGTCGTGCAACCGAAAGAAAAAAATTGAAATTGTGCATGAAAAAGTTCTACAACCCTTGATGAGTGGATAGGGATGTTCGTGGTATGCTTTACAAGTTACTGGTTAACATGAGCTATTTAGAATGTAGGCTTCTTAATGTTAAGTGTACAACTTGTTGGGATGAAAATGTGTTTTAGAGATTTCGAACAAGCACACTAAGTAATGAATGGAATCTAGCTATATGGGAAAGTTGCGACTTTATATGAGAATGTGAAAAAGATGTTTCTACGTTTGAATGACTTGTGTCCACTGAGGAGTGTCATTTGAGTTATTTTTTCATGTTTTTTCTCGAGAACTAGCAAAAGTTAGGTTTGGAAGTGTGATTACTCTATGAAAATAGAGTTAAGGGATCATATGTTAAACTTAATTAATGTTAGTTGTTAAGCATTTTATATGATTTTGTCTTCATTTTCTTTGTATTTGCAATATTTTGTTTATTGTCTCGTGGATGTGCTTTTCGATGTTCTGATTTAGGAAAATCATAGGAAGGAAAGCACAATAGGGGAACGAGGGCCAAAAAGTAGAAGCATGAAGAGCAAGAATGACCAAAAATCTTACAGCAAGATGGTGCAACTGCATGGAAAAGTGTTGCAGCTGCATGACGTGGTCAGACATTGCACGGAAACTTTGTGCACTGCACGGGAATTTGGTACAGTTGCATGAGACGCAAGGAAGACAAAGGAATATTCACGAAAACTTTGTGCATATCTGCAAGAGATTTTGGTGCGACTGCACCAGCACTGGAGATAATATGTTATTTTCAAGATTGTCGGTATTCTCTAGAGTTATTTTGTTGGGGATATAAAAAGATCTTCCACCATCTCTTCGAAGGGGAAGTCGATCGAAGAGGCTGCTGGTGACAAGGAGCCGTTGACGGAGACTTTGCCGGATTTTTTTAGTTTTTCTTTATGTTTTTTTCGATATTTAAGATTGAATTGATGTTTTCATTTACTTTCGTCGTGAACTAATTTTCTTTGCGTAGGGTTAAAATTAGTGAAGAATTTATCTCTTTTGACACTCTTTGGTGATTTATGTTTGATTAAATCTATTCGTTCTTCATGCTTTCTTAGTAACTGATCACCAATAAGATTGAATAGTGAATTTAAGTGAACTCGAAGGGAGAACACTAAGTAATGCACGAGAATAAGAACAACCTAAGTTAATCTTGGTCGGAAGACGGGATTATTAACGAACGGGATATGAATATACCTAAATTTGAATTGATTCTTAATGGACTCTTGATAGATAATCTATCTAGGAATATAGTGGTTACTAGTTACAGAGAGGTACATTCTTATGACCTTAGAAAGGACGTAAGGAGATAACCGAATTTCATGTTATTAAACGAATCATTTCAGTGAGTTGATTGATATATGACTTGCGATTAATTGTTAGGTGAAATCATTACCCTAGGTGTTTTCTCATAATGAACTTTAATTCGTTAGAACTCTCATTTTCCTTAATTTAATATTTAGTTCACGTAGTTGAATAATAGAGATTTGACGTATTTTGATAAATGGTAGAAGTTTTGAACAGTCTTCGAGGGAACAATATCTTACTTATGCTTACGAGCGCATGCATTTGTGTGGTAAACACGGTTTCGACGTGACATCCACTTATGTTTCCCAGCCCCTTCTAAGGGATGGGTCAGACGAGAATGATATCTCACTGTTTCTGGTGGAAACCGCAACACGTCGCGATCGAATCTTGGTGAACCCATAGGGTTCAAGAAGAAAAAGAGAAAGAAGAAAAGGGAGGAATGAAGATTTCCATTGATGAACGCTGAATAAATTACACGGGCATGTCTTAAAGATTGCCTAGAGATTCTGCACTAAAACTAGATAAAAGACAAAAGTATCTGACTATGTGTCGATGTGTGTGTCGTTGCCTGGTCTTGCCCTATATTTTTAGAGAATCATTGGCGGTTGATTGGCAGTTGACAATTTATCTTCAGATCTTCTATGCACATGTGTAAATCCTTCAATCCTATCTTCAATTTCCATACGTTCCAATTGTAATCTTCACCAGTAAAATCTTATCTAAAGGTTATCAATAAAATCATATTCTCCCCGTCGATTGATTTGTTGGATCGACTGGGTTAGATTTTCTCCATGGGAGAATCCTCCATCGACGGGGAGAATCTCCATCGAAACTAGATTAGATTTTTCTATCGATAGTGATTGATCGACTCTCTCATACATCCTCCTAGAGTCAGATTTTTTCCATCGACTGTCAGATTTTCTCCTTCGGGGAGAATCCTCTATCGACTGATATCGATAGGGAAAATAATCTATCGAGAGAATAAGATTTTCTCAATCAATCATCGACTAAATCAGGTTTTGTCAGTCGAGAGATTTTTACAGACAAACTAGACTTGCGTTGTATCGATTTAACTATTATATTCGTCGATTGTGCTTTACTCAAATCACAATCGACGGCCCAAAATAATATGGAGTAAACACTCACAAGATCGAGTTAGACGACAACGTTGGCGGTCATTGCCATTCTAATTTCTGCAGTCGTTGTGATACATCAATGCTTATTCGATCTTTCATTGGTGAGGCAACCAATCAGAAAGTTATTACAACAAGACTATTTTATTACGAAGAGACCGGACTACAAGGTGTGATCCATGTGCTGCTAATTGATAATGGAATCCTTATCGCAATCCCTCATGCACGACTTAATGCAAGCCCCGGAATTCTTCGCATCTGGAATTCAATGACACGAAAAGTGAAAAGTATCGCCAGATCAAAGACGCTGCCATACACAATGCGATGGTATTTCAAACTGGAAATTCGCGAATGTCCACTTACCTGAGAGATCTTCCCTGCAGTTTGACTCGGCGCATTCCTTTTGGCACCGGACCTTCGGGGATGAAACGCGATTGTAAGAAGAATTGGGAGATGGCATGCCGCATTTATCTTGCAGACAACGACGGTAGCATTTTTTGAAATCGAATGGGTGGCGGAGGGCACAATCATTGTGACATTTATATTCGCACTTTATATTCCGTGAAACTTCCACATCCATCGAGAATACCATCACCATCATCATCGAAATTGTCAAAATCGCGGTGATGGTTAGCAATTTCTTGGAAACCATTTCGAGAGAGAAATAATTCTGTGATGTGGTTATCCTTTGCTGAGAGGTTAGGCAATGGTCTAGCGAGGATCTATACCTCAACTCTATTTATATAGAATTTTTACTATTCACTGAAGGCAAGAATTTACCTTTTGTTGTTCTGGTTGAGTTATTAAAATACTAAATGTTGTTCAAAGTAGTCTTTTAGTTTTAAACTTACTTTTAAAATGAAGCTTAATAATTTTTAAATCTATGAAAATAATGTTGAAATTTTATATATAATTTTTTTAGATGTCGTACGATTCCTTTTGTCATAGTTTTCTTCAAAAAAAAAAAAATAATTTTCATCCCTTTCTAGCAATGAGTCAAAAATATTATCCCACTACGTTTTGTTCTTCCGGATTGATTTAATTACTTTGCATGAAATCTCCTTTTACCTGTTAACAATTAATTATCATGTTTTAGGTAAAAAAAAAGGGAAACGTGTATTATTTGGTTTTGTACATTTAGAATCTGAGATTATTTAATTTTCAAAATTAATTTAACGGATGAGATGGTCAATTTAGCCATTAAATGTAATCCGAGATGAAAATCTAGAGCAAACAGATTCTTTCAAATTAATTTCTTATTTTAAAAGTAATATGCTTTTAAAGTTATCGTCTCTACCAAACATTAATTAACTGTCACATTATTGTAAGCACCCACAAAGTAAGTAGTGGACATACCGGCAATGCCCAAGGCTCAAAGAGAGCATCTGCCCAATAGTTTTGTGTTGTTTATGAACCCCGTGGATGGGTTTCGCCCTTAATTTTGAAGGGGTATTATCTGTATGCAAGAGTTCGGGTGAATGTATTCTTGTTACGAGAAGTTAATCCGTTGTGTTGATAAGGTTGTCATAGATGCCAAACTGTTGTGTCATAGATGCAGGCCAGTTGTCCAACATACACTACAGCAATTTTGATCAACTACTACCCTTAATTCCTTACATTTTATGTTTGCGTTGGAAAATTTTAAAGTACAATTTTAATCACCAAAAAATAAAACATTAAAAGGATTTAAAGATTATTGGAAGCATGATAAATTAATTTTTATATTCTCTACCACAAAACTAATAAAAAAAATATAATAAATCCTATAACTACTATCCAAAAACTACGCCACTCCCCCACAATATCCTCCACCATTTGCTTTCCTTCTCTTTGTTTTCTCCTTCGACTTAAAAACAAAATCTATTTTGCTTTTCTTCTCTTTATTTCCTCCTCCTGCAATGAGTCTTCCATTCAAAAATAAAATTCTTGTTTGTTTAAATCTCATAAATAATTCTTTGATGTACAGCCGTGAAAGGATTGAAGGATCTCCACAAGGATTCGTAACTATTTTTCGTTCTAATGTTTTAATTTTTACTTTACTTATTGTTTAAACAAAAGATTTTATGGTAGGAATCTCCATTTCAAATTGTTTTTACCGGATGAATGATGCTCTTTGGCTGGATCTATCAATATAATCATTTGCTTTCGGGATTGTGAGTTCTCTTTTTCATATTCTTACAATATATTGTTTTTTATAATCTAACTTCAACATTTATTTTTTTCACTACTCCTAATTATTATTCTTCTATCTTAGTGCAGGATCGAATATTAGAGGAAGATCATGAACTTTTGAGAGAAGTCAAATTAGAAGTGTAGAAATTAATGTAGTTTACTTTTAATATTTTGTACAAAATCTTTCCTGGTATCTTTTTTATGTATATTTTGTGACCTTATGTAATGAAATTACAATATAAATTTATTATTTTTTTCACTTTTATTTAAAGTGCTTACGCAATTTAATGTGTAGGCAATATTTAGCCGCACCATACGAGCGAAACCCACATCTAGAGATGGATGTTGTGAAAGGCAAGAAACCCTGCCCGAAGTGATGGGTACAATAATCCCAGCTCAGGATGGGGGTACAGTCGTCACCACAAGTGAGGTACAAAATGTAGTTTAGCCATTTCTGATGGGCTTCTCGGATGAATTTTGGTGTAAAGGGTACTCAATATACTAGCGTTGATTTGAAATGTTAGAATTGGTCATGTTACCCAAGTGGTTCCTTCCTTCTATCGATCTGCTCGCCAAAACCGGTTCCTCAAGTAGTTTGAATGTTATTTCCCATCACATAATGGGTGTGCCCATCGAAATCCCAATCACTACTACACCAATTCTTCTCCCAATCTCATAATGTAACCACTTTATCATCCACCGTCGAAACCATGTACTGCACAGCCTTGGATGGACGGGCTGTTTACATGATAAACGTCATTTTGGGCCTCCCGATGGGCTTCGAAGGAGACCGAGATCAACGTCATTTGGTGAATGTTCGATGGTGCAGCATCGAAGTGATTATCAAAACAACGGTCGATGTTTAAGCAGGTGCTGGTCGATGATATAGCTTCGATATTCGATCGATAGTTAGTTTCAGGATAATTAGCCTGTGTTAATTGTGCGTCAGTTGATAGTTACTTAGGTTAGGTCTATAAATAAGTCAACCCTAGTCAATTGTCAACTTGACTATTCATAATCGCTTTAAGTGTTGCACGATGGGTGTAAGTTCTTTTCTTTACACTTAGTGAAATTGTGACTGCTCTTTTGTTCGTATACTTTATTGGCGACACCGATATATCGCGATGTGTTTCGCACGCAAACACATTTTTGGCGACCACAGTGGGAGTAAGAAACAATTTTCGTGTGTCAACATGGAATGCCAACAACTCGCGGTGTGGCTAACAGAATGGCTGATACTCATGTTGACTCTGAGGCAAACTCTGGACAAAGCCAGAATGCTAATAATGGTCAGAGTTGTCGGAATGGGCAACAAAATGCCCAAAATCCTGGACATCAAAATCTCCAGACGCAGGAGCGAGTAAGTTCCCTTACAACGAACGTTTTGCCGTCCGTGCCAGAGGCTGTCCCTTTGGACATTTTTCTCCAGATGCAAGCTAAGTATCAGGAGAATCTTGCAGATTTGCAGAAACAACTTCAGGGTTCGACTGCCAGGATCGACGCTGAATATTCCCCTGAAACTGTGGCCAGAAGGGCTGCAATTCGCGACGGGAAGCGTAGGGTGAGTTTCGATCATGAAGTCGCCCATGATCCTCTCCAGGTAACTCAAGACTATCAACGGGCCGAATCGAACAGGTTACACACTGTGCCTGATGATCGAACTGATTTTATCACTCCTGATCGATCTTATCATTATAACGATTTTGTCGATCTTGATGATGATGCTCATGATCAGTACAGGCCGTAGGCTTACTCACCACCTCATCGTCGAAGGGAGAGTCAGTACACACGTTCCACAGTCGAAAGTACCACTCGTGGACCGTCGGTTGAAGGTCAAATCCCAAGGAGGAACCTTTTCGGCGATGTCCCTCAGGGTAAATCATCAAGAGGTTGATAGGAATCCTTTGGAAAGGGTAGTCCCTAGAGCTCCTATGATGCCCGTCGATGCAGTTGACTATAGGGATATGATTGCTCGAATGATAGAGCAGATGGTCCCAGGTGCCACACGAAGGGAAGAGGTTAATCTTTACAGGGCACCTTACCATGAGTTCGTCGACCGAGACTATTCTTATCCTGGGGGTTATAAAATCCTAGATTTCACACGTTTCTCTGGTGAAGATGAGATGACACCGAAGAAACATATAGCAAGATTTACTCACCAAACAGGAGAAGCGTCGAACAATGACTATTGGAAGCTTCGACTCTTCCCTAATTCGCTCACTGGACCTGCATTCACCCGGTATATCCATCTCCAGCCTAATTCGGTGCAGAATTGGCAGGACATGCAAACTCAGTTTATGCAGGCCTTCGCTACTTTTGATTCGACCATTTCTTTGGTTGAATTAACTAAGATGCGGTAGCAGCCGGAGAACTAGCAGCGGCGTTCCTGCAGAGGTTCCGGAAGGCTCGATTGAGGTGTATGACATCAGTTAGCGAGGATGAAGTTGTCAACATAGCTTAGGATGCTTTGGACATTCGTATACGAAAGAAAATCCAGGGAGAGAAGTTCAAAGACCTTTACGAACTCTCTTTGAGAGCAACTAAGTACGAAAACCTGCTCCAAGAGGAGTCGACACATCGAACGGCTTATCTGGTCGAACATATGATCGTCGAAGTTGACATGGTGGAGTTTGTAAAAGGAGAATCTATCGTCTGTGACCCACTATCGAGGAAGAACTTCAAAGTCAAGGCATCCCAGAAGTCGAATGAAGAACAGAAGTATTCGTTTGACGTTGAAATAGCTGATGAGATTTTTGACTGGCTCCATAAGTCAGATCGAATCAAACTCAAACCCTGTCATCGACTTCCCCAGGAGAAAAAGAAGAGTCATTGCAAATGGCATGGGTCTTTCACTTATGCCACGCGTGACTGTTTGACTTTCAGAAATCTTATACATGATCTTATCAAAGCTCTAAAATTTTACGTTTGACTGTTTGACTTTCAGAAATTAGAACACTTTGTAATTACTACAATTGTACTAATAAAAAATTAGTACAATGTACAAACGCTGTACTAGTACACGGTTTGTACATTGTACTAATTTGAATAATAAAAGTTTTTTATCGATTAGTACAGTTGTAATTACTACAATTGTACTAATGAAAAATTAGTACAATGTACAAACTGTGTACTAGTACAGCGTTTGTACATTGTACTAATTTTGCATTAGTACAATTGTAGTAATTACAATTGTAGTAATCGGTACAAAACCAAATTTGGACGCACAACTTGTACAACGTGTACTAATTTAGTACCATTAATTAAGGCTCTTGAGACGCACAACTTCTTTCTGAATGAGGAGAGATTTGGACACACAGCTCTTATTAAAACAATGCGACAACATGTTCACCTCTTAGCCGCACGACCCAAAGCACGTCGAATTGCTATTACTATTATTATATTTCTCCTTTTTTTTCTGTATCATTAGAAAACGTAATCTTGCTATCAATCAATATTATTTCGGGTCGTAACGGCCACTTTGAGTGACCTCCTTGACTTAGAAATTCGCGTTCGTATGTCCTTCAGATAAATTTGACAAGGATAGCTCTCAACTGAACATCTCCAAAATAATTATGAATATTTATTGTTTTACACATATATAAATTTTAACAAGACGAAGTAAAAGCCATAATTAAAGGACGCACTCTACAATGAAAGGTTTATAAGAAGAACTGGAGATTAAGATAAAACTTTCAACCCTTGTGTTGGAGGAAGGGATATATCTGGAGTTTGAGATTAGAGACGTGGAATTTGGCCCGTTTTTATAACTATCTAAACTATTTATTAATAGTGTCTGGCATAATTTATAGGAAGCGCCATACATATTTTCAGCACGAACCACTTCCAACCAAATCATCAGAAGTTTGAAGAAGATGATGGCTGCTTGTACGTAACTCTATAGATTTTTGCAATTTTGGCCATATTAACTTTAGGAAGTCAAGCGGTGTTTTTATTTCGTTGTTTTCTTAAAATTTTTGTGACCATTTATTGACACATGGAAATTTCGGCCTTTATCGAGAAGAGCGTGTCACTCTACAGAAAGATCTTTCTCGAGAAAGAAAAATGTTCTCGAGAAGAACGTCTCGAGAGCGTCTTGAAAAAGAATCTTTGATTGAAAGATACTCTCGAAAATATCTATATATTACGAGAGAATATATAGATTTTATATAAAAACCTTTCTCAAAAAAGATATGAATCTTTGACTTAATATAAATATATTAAAATATATTTAGTCAGATTCTCCCCAAATTAAGCAACGTTGGTTTAGCCCAAGCAATCTAATAAACAATCTGATAAAATAGAGAACGTGTGTGAAGATCAAAAACCGCAAGAGAACGTGGATCTATCACCTGAAGACGTTCTATAAAAACCTCAGTTGAACCAACAATAAAGGACACACAACAACTCAGACAAACAGTCTTTTATCTTTTACTTTCGGTCCTTTATCCTTCAACCTCAGCACTGTGATTCTGTCCAGTGTTGTTGACGCTCTCCGCCAAGCCACGATGCCGTTGATTCTGTCCGGCGTTGTGGTCCATCCTCGGTGCTGTTGATCCCGTCTGGTGCCATTCACCTTCCACCACTTCGACTCCGCCCGCGACGCCGTTGATCCTGTCCGGCGTCGCGCTGCACCCTCGGTGATGTTGATCCTGTCCGGCGCCGTTGACGTCCTCGCTACTTCACAAGGGTGAATTCTACGAAAGGAGTTCGCCTCGATCGTCTTCCGTCCGCCTTCGACCGTCGTGAAGCTTCACTAGGCCTTTTTTGTTATTTACTGTTCGAGTGATGTCTGTAAGTGTCGCACAATATGCTTGATTCTATCGCATTAAATTCCGGTGTCTTGCCTACTTGTTATATTTGTATTCATTCACTTGACGGTGTACAACACCAAACGCTGTAAATTCAGTCCCATTGTATTAAATTTTGGTATTGGGTTTACTTTCACTTTATGGCGACCACATTCACTGTAAAATTCGATAGGTGTTGCGGGTAACAACTTTTCCGAGCCAACACGTTTTTGGCGACCACAGTGGGAGTCAGAAATCGAAAATCCACGAAAAGCCTTTGAGAAATGGCTCGTGCCAAAAAGAATGCTACCGACGAGGACCCTAAAGAAATAGGGGATCACAATGAAAGTCAAAATGAGGAGAGTCAGGATGTGCCCACGAGGCCTCTGAATACACCTTGGCTTGGTAGTGCTATAAGACAGTTAAAATTCGAACTGGCAGAAAGTCGTAGAAAATTTGAGATGCGATTGGATGAGAAAGTATAGGAAGTAATAGATACCTTAAGATTCCTTAAGGGTGATAGATCTGAGGAAAATACTGAACCTCTAAGAGCGAAAACATTTATGGGTGATGCTCAGAGAGTCGCTTTCTCAAGTACATATTCTTCTCAAGTTTCTGCTACTACACCGAGTGAGAAAATACCAAGCACCTTTGAATTAAATCCCATAATTATTGTACCTAATCTTGTGGAATCGCAGGTGATAAAGGGATATGAGAGAAAAGATTACACTCCCCTCGAGAGAGAAGCTCTCAGAGAAGATAAGGATGAAGAAATGATTTTCCAGCAATATATTTCCTCACATAAAAAATGTGACGAGGGAAATGGCAAATATGACAAGTACTCATTGTGGAATAAAAGAGACATTCCAAGTATCAATGTACACGAAATTGGAATTGAGGAATTTCCGGTGAGTGATGAGATCTCAATGGATGATATTTTCGAGATATATTTGAGTGAAAATCAACTATGCGAGTGTTTTGTTGGAATCTCGAGAAAACTCAAACAATCGGGCGATGTTCGGTTGAATAGACGAGATCTAACAAAATTTTTGTTGAAGTGCGATGGCTTCAGACCACCTAATTCGATTGACAAGTTGTGCGATGAATTTCAATAAAAAAAGAGGGAGACTGACTACGTATCTCTCTTGACTTGGAGTCTTCTCGAGGGAAAAAGAAGACAACTGTGTCACTTAGAGAAAGGGATACAAACAAAAGAAAAGAAAAGAAAAAGTTATATATGTAAGGCATGGTAAACCCCCAACAACTCGAGGAAAAAAGTTGGGGATAAAGACAAATGAGTCTTCTCATAAAGGAAAAGAGAAACTCTAAGTACAAAAAAATTGTTATCCCTATATTTACTTTTTCATTTCCAAGACCTAGCAACTCGAGAACGTGAAGTCACCAGCAATAATACGAGTTGACATCACCATAAAAGCAATGATCATGTGTTGACACATGAATTCTGACACCTTGTTCGGGAATGTCAAGAGAGACATGAATATCTTCTCGAGACAAGACTTGAAAGGTTCTCAAGAAAGAGTATCTCAAGAGGAAAGTCGAGAAACACTTTTAAAGTTATAGCCAGAATACTAAAACAATGTCTGATCTCGAGATAGGAACCATTGTATTCTGTTTCTCGATTTTGACAGATCATAACTCATTCAAGATTTTGACTTAATATAAATATATTAAAATATATTTAGTCAGATTCTCCCCAAATTAAGCAACGTGGTTCAGCCCAAACAATCTGATAAACAATCTGATAAAATGGAGAACATGCGTGAAGATCAAAAAACGCCAAGGAGATTGTGCATCTATCCCCTGAAGATCAAATAGTCTTTTATCTTTTACTTTCGATCCTTTATCCTTCAACCTCAGCACTGTCGATTCTGTCCGGTGTTGTTGACGCTCTCCACCAGGCCACGACGCCGTTGATTCTGTCCGGCGTTGAAGTCCATCCTCGGTGCTGTTGATCCAATCCGGTGCCGTTGACCTACCACCACTTCGACTCCGTTGATCCTCGGTGCTCCACTCTCGGTGCTGTTGATCATGTCCGGCGCCGTTGACGTCCTCGTCTTTCCACAAGGGTTATTTCTATGAAAGGAGTTCGCCTCGACCGCCTTCTGACCGCCTTCGACCGCCGTGAAGCATCACCAGGCCTTTTTCAGTTATGTTAAATGACTTGAATTATTATTAGCCGACCTGAATTATGACTCGACCCAAAGTTTAGGGACCTAGATGGGAATTTTCTAGGCCTAGGGTTACTTGTGGGTTTGTAAAGGGTTATTGTGGGGACAAGGCAATTGGGACGATGGCTCTTGAATTAATAGAATACTCTCTGCCCGTGGATGTAGGCTATCTTGGCCGAACCACGTAAAATCCTATGTGTTTTGTGTTTCTCTTGTTTTCTTTTCGTCGTTAATCTGGCTGCAATCGACAACAAGTGGTATCAGAGCAGGGTTTTGTTGGATCCAAGGCACTGTTGTTGAAGATGTCTTTTCACAAATTCGAAATTGAGAAGTTCAATGGTTCGAATGATTTCACGTTATGGAAGGTGAAGATGCAGGCTCTTCTAGTACAGCAGGGTTGTGCAGCAGCGTTAGATGGAGAAGAGAAATTACCAGAGTCGATGGATGCGGCAGTGAAGGCTGATATTCTGTCTAAAGCCCACAATACGATTCTTTTGAGTCTGGCTGATGAAGTTTTGAGGGAGGTGCTTGGAAACAAAACAGCGGCTTCGTTATGGAAAACGCTTGAAGATAAATATCAAAATAAATCATTGACGAATCGTCTCTATCTGAAGCAGCGTTTATATACTTTGAGGATGATAGAAAGTGCATCAGTTAAGGAGCACGTCGACAATTTTAATAAAATTGTTTTGGATTTACAAGGTGTTGATGTTAAAATTGACGATGAAGATCAAGCTTTAATTCTTCTGTGTTCTTTGCCTAGTTCATATGAAAACTTCGTTGATACTATGTTGTATGAAAGGGAGACCATTTCTGTTAGTGATATAAAAGATGCGCTACAGTCGAAAGAATTGAAGAAGAAGGTCTCTAAATCATATGAAGGTGGATCAGAATCAGGTCTGGTTATCAGTAAAGGCAGGAATAAGAAGAGGGATGGCGGAAAGAAGGGCAAGTCACGCTCAAAATCTAAATCCAAGGGACCGAGATGTTATCACTATAAAGAACCGGGGCACTTTAGAAGAGATTGTCCGCAACGAAAAACTGGTAAAGAAAGTAAGGAATCATATGGTAAAGCAATTGCAAGTGTAGTGCGTGAGAGTTCTGATGAAGGTGAATACGAAGGCAGTGATGTCATGACCGTTGCAACTTCCAGTCTTACAGATACATGGATCATGGATAGTGGCGCCTCTTATCACTTGACTTTTAATAAGGACTGGTTCAATTCATTTAAAAAATGGAACAGTTCTGTGAGGTTAGGTGATGATAAGGCAATTCCAGTTTGGGCAGCAGATCAAAATGTATGATGGGACTGTTAGAATAATCGACGCTTGGTATGTTCCGGACTTACGGAAAAATCTGATATCTTTGGCTACTCTTGATAATCATGGATACAAATTTACTGGTGGTGATGGACAACTCAAAGTCACGAAGGGTGCCATTACGGTGATGAAGGGTAAACGCCAACGTGGTATTTACGTCTTGATGGGGAATATAGTGACGGGAACTGTGGCTCTCTTTTTATGAACAGTCTGTTGATTGTACAGAGTTATGGCATTGTAGATTGGGGCATATGAGTGAACAAGGCCTTACAATTTTGAGTAAAAAGGGTTCGTTGAATGGAGCTGAAACTGGAAAACTGAAGTTCTGTGAAACTTGCGTTATGGGCAAGCAACGCAGGGTTAAGTTCAGTTCAGGAAAGCACACTTCAATGGGTATCCTTGAGTATATTCATTCTAATTTGTGAGGTCCAGCTCGGGTTAAGTCTCATGGTGGATGCAATTACTTTGCTACGTTCATTGATGACTACTCTAGAAAAGTTTGGGTGTACTTTCTAAAATCAAAGGATGAAGTGTTTGAGCGGTTCAAAGAGTGGAAGACTATGGTTGAAAAACGTATGAGTAAACAGGTCAAAATTCTGAGAACGGATAATGGGTTAGAATTTTGTAATTCACCATTTGATGGGTTCTGCAAGAAGGAAGGTTTAGTGAGGCATCGCACTGTACGACATACACCACAACAGAATGGAGTTGCAGAACGTATGAACTAAACACTGATGCAACGTGCTCGATGCATGCTGTTAAACGCTAGACTTCCTAAAGAATTTTGGGCTGAGGCAGTTAATACTGCCAGTTATTTGGTGAATAGATCCCCATCAACTGCAATTGATTGTAAGACTCCGCAAGAAGTATGGTATGGTACTTCATTTGATTATTTTGGCCTGCGTATATTTGGTTGTTCTGCATATGCTCATGTTAATTATGGTAAACTGGAGCCGAGGGTAATGAAGTGCATATTTCTAGGATATGCTAAAGGGGTTAAAGGATATAGATTGTGGTGTACCGAAAAGGATAGAACTCCTAAATTTATTATTAATAGAGATGTTACGTTTGATGAATCTGCTATGTTTGGCCAGAAAAGGGAACTTGATGATCTTGCAGGGAAAAGTGATCGTGTTGTTGTCCAAAAAGTGGAGTTTGATGCCGAAACTTCGAATAGGATATTGGAAAATCCTAAAAATCAGCCCATAGAGATGCAACAAAATGAATCTGAAAGTATTGCAACAAGTAGAGTTAGGAGGGTAACAAAAAGGCCTGCCAGGTATGCAGATTTTGTTAATGTTGTGGATACTAATCCAGTTGCTTATGCTCTGGCAGTAGCTGAGAGTATAAATTCGGATGAACCTCGGTCATATAAAGAGGCAGTGAAGAGTATGGAAGCAGCGGAATGGTTGGTAGCCATGAATGAGGAGATGCAATCATTGTCAAAAAACAAAACCTGGGAACTTGTAGCAATGCCAAACGGCATTAAACCAGTGGGATGCAAATGGGTCTTTAAAAGGAAAGAAGGTATTCCGGGGTTGAAGTAGCTAGGTTCAAAGCACGGCTTGTGGCACAGGGGTTCTTGCAAAAGGAGGGAATTGATTATCATGAGGTGTTTTCTCCAGTTGTAAAATACAAGACTATAAGAGTTCTATTAGCCATGGTGACTGCATTTGATCTTGAGTTAGAGCAGCTTGACGTAAAAACTACGTTCTTGCATGGAAACTTGAGGAGAAAGTTTACATGTCGCAACCCGAAGGTTTTCTTGATCCTGAGAAGAAAGATCACGTGTGTTTGCTGAAAAAATCTTTATATGGTTTGAAACAGTCGCCAAGGCAGTGGTATAAGAGGTTTGATGCATTTGTGATTTCTCATGCTTTTGTCCGAAATCAGTTTAACAACTGTGTCTACTCTAGAAAATTAACTGATGGCTCATTTGTGTATTTGTTGCTATACGTTGATGATATGTTAATTGCAGCTCGCAGTAAAGCTGAAATTAACAATTTAAAGGCTTTGTTGAGCAGTGAGTTTGAAATGAAAGATTTGGGTATAGCCAAGAAAATTTTGGGCATGGAAATCTGGAGAGACAGAAAAGCAGGATTATTGCACTTGTCACAAAAGAAGTACATTGAAAAATTATTGCAGGTCTTCCAGATGGGGGTATCCAAGCCAGTTAGCACTCCCTTGGCGGCACACTTTAATTTTGATGCTAGTGCATTACCGAATACAGATGAGGAGAAAGACTACATGAGTCGAGTTCCCTATTCAAATGCCGTAGGCAGCTTAATGTATGTAATGGTGTGCACTAGACCAGATTTAGCACATGCTGTTAGTGTGGTTAGCAGATTTATGAGTAATCCTGAAAAAACTCATTGGGAAGCGGTGAAATAGATTATGCGATACTTGAAAGGTACAAGTGGTTTATGTTTAGTTTATGGAGTTGGTGGAACTACTAATGGTCTTATGGGATATACTGATTCTAATTATGGTGGAGATCTCATGAGAAGAAGATCCTTGACATGTTATATTTTTACTCTCTTTGACGGTAGTATCAGTTGGAAAGCAACTCTACAGCCTACTGTTGCTTTGTCTACAACTGAAGCAGAATATATGTCATTGACTGAAGGTGTTAAGGAGGGCATCTGGTTGCTTGGTCTTGTTGGTAGTTTGGGTTTGGAGGTGCAGAAACCTGCTATTTACTGTGACAGTCAAAGTGCATTATGTTTAGCGAAGAACCCGGTCTATCATGAAAGATCGAAGCATATTGATGTTAGACTAAATTTCATCAGGGATGTTATTGAAGAAAACGTATTCTCCATAGAGAAGATTGCCACAGCAGATAATCCAGCAGATATGTTGACTAAGCCACTGCCTGTAGAAAAGTTCAAGCATAGCTTGAACTTGGTGAATATTCGCATATCCCCAGGCCCTTAGGGACATGAATGGCAGAGAGTTATTCTTGTGAGTTTCCAGATAATGTGGGAAAATTCAAGTCAAGGTGGAGATTTGTTAAATGACTTGAATTATTATTAGCCGACCTGAATTATGACCCGACCCAAAGTTTAGGGATATAGATGGGAATTTTCTAGACCTAGGGTTACTTGTGGGTTTGTAAAGGGTTATTGTGGGGACAAGGCAATTGGGACGACGGCTCTTGAATTAATAGAATACTCTCTGCCCGTAGATGTAGGCTATCTTGGCCGAACCACGTAAAATCCTGGTGGTTTGTGTTTCTCTTGTTTTCATTTCGTCATTAATCTGGCTGCAATCGATAACAAGTTATTTACCGTTCGAGTGATGTCTGTAAGTGCCGCACAGTAAGCTTGATTCCGTCGTATTACATTCCGGTGTCTTGCCTACTTGTTATATTTGTATTCATTCACTTTGTGGTATACAACATCAAACGCTGTACATTCAGTCCCGTTGTATTAAATTCCGGTATTGCATTTACTTTCACTTTATGGCGATCACATTCACCGTAAAATTCGATACGTGTTATGGGGAACAACTTTTCCGCGCAAACACCATTCTCATTCCGATTTTAAGCAACTGTTTCGACGAATGAATGCTTCATTCGAAGTGAGACGACTGTCTCATTACAAAGACACTGGGGTTACAAGGTTGATGCATATGCAGTGCTAATTCTTTGGGTTTTTAATCTCCGTAGCAATCCGTCAGGGAAGGCGTAACGCAGCCCCGGGAATCCTTCTCATCTGTAATACATTGACGCAAAATGTTAGAATGTTGTCAGATCAAAGATGATGATGATGATGCTACGCACAAACACCATGGTAATTCATTCTTGAATTTCCTGAATGTGAGCTTGCCGGATAGACCTTCCCTGCATTTTGACCCAACACATTCCTTTTGGCACCAAACCTCCGGGGCGATTACAAGGTTGTTAAAAGAATCTTGAGCCGGATGTGGAGAGCATTTTTCATAGACACAACGACGATAGCAAGGTCTCCAACCACGTGGGTGAAGGCTGATGCAACGGTTGTATCATCTTGCCTCGCAACGGCTTCTTGGGTTAAATCCTGCATCTACCGAGTTCATAATCTTCATTGTCGTCAAAATTATCAACATCGCCGTGACGAGTAACAATTTCTTGGAAGCCATTTCGGGAGAGAAAAAATTGGCGATAATAGTTTTTCCTAACAGGAGGTTGGGTATTGATTGACATGGGAGGAATACTTCACATCTATTTATATTGGTATTATGAGTACCACTTTGAAGAGTAGAATTTCCATTTGGCATACAATTTCATCAAATAATAAAATATTTTGAAGATGGTAAAAAAAACATGTCATCATTTTTAAATTAAGTTTTAAAAAAATGATGTTTCGAAATATTTTAAAATTTGTGTAAATCTGTTAAGAAGAGTACTTTAAGAAACTTTCTGACTTTTCAACATTTTGAATGTGTTACTTAACAAATATTTAAAGTACAATTTCATAACTTAACAAATATAATGCTATAAAGTGACGAGTTTCAATTCACGTATCTTTTCGTTTATTCAAATATAACAACAAAAATGTGAATATAAATCGTTTTGGTAGGATTGTCTGTCGTTTTAAAGAACACAATGTATTGAATTAAGTCGATATCTTCTTAGATGAAGTTATTACCGAAAATGTCGCCCGCAATTTTTGTCATTCTTTCTTTTCTAAAAGAACAATTAAATGCATTGGACAAAATCTAAATTTCATTCATGGCGTGTTTAATCCATTGCAATTGAAGTTACCTCAATAGCGTGGAAGAAAAAAAAAATCCATTTTAATGTTGAAAAAAAACTGTCCCAAACATATATTAAATGCAATTAATAATCTACTCTCATTATTTTTAAAATTATTCTAAAAGCCGAGATACTTTTGAAAACTATGACGTGTTTTTCAGCATTCTATTAAATGCATGGGGCGAAATCTTTTTCTACACTTTCCCAATTAATTCTCAGATTTTAGGTAAAAATAAACAAAAGTGTCACGTGCATGATTTGGTTCTGTAAAATTACAATCTGAAGGGATTTAATTGCTAATTAATTTAAGCGTCTGAGATCGTTGGTTGGTTGGTGTAGTTATGTAAGTTTAACTCGAGATGACAATTTAGAGCACTCAGATCCTTTAGTGGTAAGCTAAATTAATGCCAATAATTCGAAATTTTTAGAGAATTTTATTATTGTTATTATTATTATTATTATTATTGGTTACTATCAAACCCACTCACACAATCCTTTTGACGCATAATCATTTCATCCGATAATTTAAAAACATAATGAAAAATAATTGTACATTCGCATTAATAATTTAACATTATTTATCGTCCCATAATATCAGTAATTTTCAGTAACATTGGGTTTTCAAAACTCAAAAGTAAACCCACAAATATTTGAACCGACAATCAATAATAATTCGATATGGAGAATAAAAAATTAAATGACAAGAAGCATTGTATTTGTTGATATGGAGTTTGACCGAACTATGCAGCATTATCGTATTATGTCCGTGGTGTCTACTTCAGTTCATATAGAATTTTTCTTAACTTACAGACATAGTTGACATGATTCTTGTCTATAAAGTCATGTGGTTGCTCCATACAAATATCTCGGTCAACCTCTTCGTGCAGGAAGGCATTCTTTGCATCCATCTACTAGAGCTTCAATGACTCACTTGCGGCTAGGGTGAGTCATACTCTAACAGTTGTTATCGTTGCAATAGGACTGGTTGTCTTGTTGTGGTCCAAGTTGTACTACTGCAAAGTTACGCGAGCTACGAGTCAAGACTTGTACCTCTTCATTGTTCCATTTAGACGAGTCTTCACCTTATGCACCCATTTCTAGGATATGGGTTTAAAATCATATGGTTTGGATATAAAATCCCAAGATTAATTTTCTTTTATTGATCGGATCTCTTCACTCATCACCTCTTGTCATACCTAATACTTTAATACTTCTTCATATGTCGATGGCTCTTGCTACTCAATATCTTTCGCGAGTGTGACATCGAAGTGTGGTGTCGGAGGTCTTCCTTGCCTTATAGATCTCCTCATTTGAGTGGTTTCATCTCCAGCTTCTTCTTTTGTCACATCTTGAGAAGACCTTTGATATACTCATATATGTCATGATATCTCTTCTTCGTCGTTATTTCTTGTAGAGGAAATTTCTTTCATCGCTTCGTTCTGTTTTTTGCTTGTCAGAAGATGACCACCATGAAGTTGCTTCATTGAAGACAACATTGTAAGATACAATGCACTTGTTGGTAGTAGCATCACAACTCATCCATCCTTTTCTTTCCATGTCATATCTAATGAAGATGCACTTGATCACCTTCTTATCGATCATGCTTCACAACTGGTTGGGTATGAACATATAGCAAACATACCTTAATACTTGAAAGTGGCTCACTATAGGCTTCATTTTCCATAGTAGGTCGAAAGGTATCTTAAAGTCAAGGTGAGCTTGTGGTAGCCTGTTCCTAACATCTATAGCAGTCTACATGCAGTCTGCCCAATATCTTCCGATGACATTCTTTGGATGCAACATACTTCGGCCGAATTATGGGCCCCGAAACCCGCAGAAATATAAAGTAAGGATGTTAACTTTTGATAAATGGAAGTCTAACCAATGAGTAAAGACAAATTATGGGAATTGTGAGTACGAATAAGACATTTTGGGAGAATGTTGTCATTTGCCTAAAGGTGCGTCTTCTTTAATCAAAGTGTTAAAGTTGGTTGATTCTTAAGACAAGCTAGCGATGAGGTATATTTATGTTGAGATGGACAAATGTAGATCCCACAAATTATGCGTCGGCCTAAACCTTACGCAAAAGTCAATTGGTCTTAGTCAAGGATGAACTTTAATCCCATGCACTTAGACTAACTTTAATGCACGGTCGCTAAACATGGTTAGCAACAACGAATTAAAATAATCTTCTTATTATCCCTGAACATGATTAGGTAATCAATTTTGAATCAAGAATTATTTTTTCTAAGCATAATTAGGTTATTGATTTCAAATTAAAATTAGTTACATGGAACTAATTTGCATTTTTTATTAGGTTATGAACATATTTAAAACTTTTTCAAGATAATAAAAAAAATCCATTTTTAGCATTTTTTTTAATCTTTTTATCTAAACAAACACACAAAGAAAAAAGGAAAGAAAAGCAACCCACGGGCACATTCCCAATTTGCTGCCAAGACAAATAATGAAAAGGGAAATGAAAATTGACACGCCTGGGGACGACAAACTAAGCAAATACTTAATTAAGATATTGACAGTGGTGACCGAGACTTCATTTTCGATACAAAATTAATTCTCCTCGAGGATCACCGTTACCGGCAAAACAGGATCCCTTTATCCCAAACACATATCCGTAATCCCACAGCTACAACAAAGATTCATTCTCCCACGAGGACGGAGCCAAAGCCTCATCCGAGAACGGCTCATAACGAGCAACCTCTCCACGAGCTTTTTAAATCCCCGTGGGCGAAAGTCCCGCGGATTCACTTTTTTTTTTACGACAGAAATTTCGTATTCATCAGCAAGGAAATCGTACAGTATGAATATTATGTCCAACATCTTCGCACATTTTTTTCATAAAGCATAACGAATAATTCGTAAAAAAGTGCCCAATTTCTACGTGGAGTTTTTATGCGTTCACTATTTATTTTTCGTACTTACAAAGTAATGGTTTGTGAATATCGACAACAACTTTACAACCGCAAGATATGCTACAACTTTATGAATTAAATGTTATACACGTGTCACAAAAATTTTATAGTCCTGTTTTCTTGTTAGAGGAATCTTTTTTTCTTTTGGTGTAATGCTAAAAGAATGCCTTACTTTATGAATTTCTAATTTATGTGCATATTTTCTGCTATATAGAATTTCATATAAGTAGACAACTAAGTCGTTTAACGACAACAGATTCGTATGCAAAATATCCACCAAACAAATATTTCATAGATACTAATATTTCCTTCCTCTTTATGAATTCATTCTACAAGTTTTTGGGTGTCAGCAATTTGCAAATATTTCGGACAAACAAAGAGTTTTTTTTTGGAAAACACGATTATTTTGTTTTTTTTCAATGCAACAATTTTTTCGTACGTTTAAACATAAAATTCGGAAATGACACAATTTTATTAGGGTACGAGTTGTTTGCTTTAAAATCTTTCGTACAACTACATATTTGCTTAGCTTTATGAATATTTTGCTCGAGAATGCAAAATTTTCTATAATATACATTTCGTAGATAAGTTTTTTGGGTAACAGAACAACAACAAATACGTATATTTATGCATTTATTTCAGTTTCTAGATGAAATATAATATAAACGGAAAAGTAAATATAGGAAATGCAATACAAATATCGGAACTCTTACGGGTGACATCACATTCTTGAGATGTTACGCTTGGTTGTATTGGAAATGAACAAGTAAATATAGGTATAAGAAATTTCTTTTATTAAGAGTTTTTTTCTTTCACGAGAAGACACATTTGTCTTGATCCCCAACTTTTCTTCCTCGAGTTGTTGGGGGCTTACCATGCCTCCCATAGATGTGTTTTTTTGTACCCCTTTCTCTAAGTGACACAATTTCCTTCTTTTTCCCTCTAGAAGACCCATTCGGTTTTTTTACAAACTCCATTGTCGAGTTCGGTAAGATTTTTTTCTCTATTGAAATTTATCGCCTAGCTTCTTGATCGAATTAGGTGGTCCGAAACCGTCGCACTTCATGGAAAGTTTTCTTAATCCCTTCTATTCGATTAGATGAGTCCTTTAACATCTCTCGATTATTTGAGTTTTCTCAATATTCCAACAAGATAATTCATTGAGATCCCATCACTCGTGAAAATCCCTTAGTTCCAATTTCTTGTACATTACTCCTTAAAATGTCTATTTGATTCAACCATGAGTACATGCCACATTAGTTAACTTTCTTGAGCAAGATAATATTCTTCATCGAGTCACCAAAACTCTCTATTTCGTCACTTTGTTTACATGGGGGAATATATTGTTGACACGTCATTTCCTCATCCTTATCAACTTCTGTAGGAGTTCTGCTCTCGAGGGAGTGTAGTCTTGGCCACAAAATGATGCGATAGATTCAACCACATCCTCCTTCGTTAAAACTGAGTTACCCATACATTCATTTTCACTATGACAGGATTCCTCTTGGATTTCCTTCTTCCTTAACTCAATGGGCTTTGCCTTGATAAAATTTCCAACTTGAGGATCATGTCCCTTTTTTACCTAATTAGGTACGACATTTATGGGATTTTACTCGGAAGTACTTGATATTTTCCCACTCAGTGTAATCGCAGGATCTTGAAAAGAATATGGATTTGAAAAACAAACTCTCTGAGCATCACCCATAAAACTATCTCGAGGTAAATCGTTTCGCTCATTTTTTCAATCTTCTCTTTAAATGGCATATGGTTAAGAAACAATGTCGGTCTTGAAATTGTATCCTGTAACGTAGTCTCATAATAAAAGCTCTTGGATTCCTTACGTGGGGTTGCATATGCAGGTGGTATCTCGTGTCTTAATTCATTCTCGAGATTCTTTGTATATATGGGATTATAGCTCAACATTGGGATTTTCGAGGAGCCTACGACAACTCCATTAGTCACATCAAGATATTCTGACTAAAACTCGCGAATTTTCCTTAAACTAACATTTTGTTTTCCAGCTCTTCTAGCATCTCTCATAAATGTTTTATCTCTAGGGGAATCATTTTTCCAATCAATCTAATCAATTTGATCAGATAATAATTTTTAAAGTGCATTTATAATTTCCTGATGCTTTTCTGGCATATCTCTTATTAATTCCTTGCGTCATTATGACATTTCTCTTCTTAATTATCCTACAACGTCGTCAGACAGGGAATAAGTGGACCAAGGGTACTGAGACCCCACGGAATATTGAGGCCCCATGGGTATATTCTGGATATGCCTGTCATTTTCGCCCTGATTCTTATCCGTTCCCTCTGTTCTATCAAAGGTTATTTCTTCATGGAAATTTCTGCTTCTATTGCCTCATAATTTCTGAAAAAGTTCTTTTAGAGATTTTTAACAATTCTGCTCCCACTGTGGTAGCCAAAAATGTGTTGACGTGGAATTGTGTTCCCCGCAACACGTATCAAATTTTACATTGATTTTTTGTCATCGTAAAGTAAAGTATACAAAGTTGAAAAAGGAACCACGCTTGAATTAAAATTAAGCAGTGCTGAATTACAAAGTTTGGGTTTTTATAACACTTACAGACATAATGAAAAGGGCCAAACATCAAAAAGACGATGACGGGTCTTCATGATGGACGGCAGACGAACAGCGGCTCCGGCAAATCCCTTTAATGGAATCTACCTTGGTAGATTAGTGGTCGAATGTGTTGAGGGTGAATGGGTTCTGGACGCTTTTAGAACGTTGGGGAAGAGAGCAAAGACTGTAGACCAACTTAGCCAAATTTGGAGTTATTGAGTTGATCGTGTAGCACCCTTAAATGGAGGCCACCATGGACGAAATGGGTATGGTGATCGGTCGAACTTCGCGACAACTACAGCAGCCTCCTTTAATGGAGACTACTGTAGGGTGACGACGGCCTCCTTTAATGGAGATGATTTGTGGATCGATGGTCGGTGAAGTGTAAAAGACGGTGAAGGGTGATTTCAGGACATGGTTCAAGACGCTTTTCTGGACGCCTTAAGGACATTGGGAAAGAGAGCAAAGGATGTAGATCAATTTGCCGATTTGGACTAAGTGATTGATCGTGTCCTTTAATGAAGGGAACAATATTTATTTTCAATAAACTCATCAAGAAATCGTGGGTAAACTGCCTATGATAATGGAGAACACAAGAAAACTACCAAAAAATATGGGCAAACGACCTTAACTGTCATAGATCGTGGGTGATTCTCTTATTTTCTGGTGTATTAATATGCATGAATATATGCTTACCAACGAGCAAAGATGACCGAAGGCCGAGAGGATGAAGCGAGGCGCCGACAGTCCACTCCCGATAGAATTACTCTTTCATCTCGGGATGGTCTCGAGCTACATCAAATCCATCCTCTTCCTTATTCTCTTCTAGTCGTGTGAATAGGTTGTGCATCTGAATGGAGCGTGTGTAGCCTGAGATACAGTTAGAATATGTAACACACCATTTTCGTACTCGAGTTGAAATGCCATTTCAGTTGACTAAGCATAACTTTGACCTCAAAGTCTCAATTTGCTCGAGATTAGTTGTGATAGTTTTCTCTTTGGCTCTTCTACAACTTTCATGTTTTGAGTTTTCTCATTCGAGGCAATTTGGTCGAGGTTTCACAGGTCGAAATCAGAACTTCTCTGTTCTCGAGATCTAGTATCGAGATCAACAATACTCTTCCAGTATTTTTGTTATGACTTTGGCTACAAAGATCGGATTAACTCAAGATCACTGGAGATATTTTAATTTCAGGCTCGTCTATAACTTTTATGTTTTGAGATTTTTCATTCGAGGTTGTCTTGGACGTATTATGACCGGTCAAAGTCGCAAGTGTTCTGATCTCGAGATCAGTCTCGAGATGAGAATATTTTCTTGTTCAATTTATCATAACTTCTGCTAGACAGATCAGATTAACAAGAGACAAGTTGGGTTAGTTTTCTTTCTTCTCGAGCTACAATTTTTATGTTTTGTACTTTTCGATTCGAGGTCTTCTTTGACGTATTATGACCTGTCCAAAGGCGAGAAACATAATGCAAGGGTTTCGATCTTGATATCAGACATTGCTTTGGTTTTCTAGCCATAACTTTACAGGCCTATCTCGAATAGTATCTTGGGATATTCTTTCTTAAGAATCTTTTGAGCCTTATTTCTAGAAGATATTCGTGCATCTCCTGCCATTATCTATCTCGAAATTAAAACACGAGAATGGGGCTTCAATTCATTTGTCAACATTAATTCCTGACGGAGTCGCCATCCAGGATGTACGCGCACCTTCCGGCCTAACACACGCATGGCGGTTCGGACGACCCGAGAATCCGGGTCCGCTCCCCCAAGGCCCATGCGCTCGGCGTCACGACTCGATCGTCGAACGCTGCGGAAGGAAATAGGGTTGGACTCTGGCTTGGTTCCTAAATGGGCCTGTGGGGCATTTCACTAATCGTTTTCAATTCCTTATGAGGGAACGAGATGCGACAAGTGAAAGGCTGCGTGTAGGCCTCACTAAGGACCTTTTGAGAGGACCCGGAAGCTACTCGTGTCGTCAGTCCCTCATTTAACCTATGCAAACTGTTATGGAATCACCACCGATTTAGTTTTGAAAACTGGTTTAAGTCGAAAAATCAAAGTAAGATTCGGGGATTCCTAATTACTAACTCTTACATTCTAAGCTTGTGAAAAGGTGGTCTTTGCTTCAAAAGTTTGCTTTTGGTTAGTGGGCGTTGGACCCATCCGAACATTTTGACCCTGAAGTCATGTGTGTTGATTAGCAGTGGGACGACAAAACCTTAAAAGCCTAACAGCATGCGCCATTACAATAGATCCAGAATTTAGATCAAATGGAGCGGAGAGGGGTGGTGACAGTGGCCAATGAACTTGGGCCCACTGCTCGTTACAGGTGAAAAAGAAAGAAAATTCGGAAAGCCTGCACTTTCCTTTGTGCCTTAGGTCCAGCCGGGAGGGCTTTACATCTGCCAAGCTCGTCAGTTGAGGCAGCTTTCGAGACGTACTTCCACCCCGAGTTAAGGCATATCAAATAATTAGAATTAACTTGGTGAGTAAAAATGATACTCACGTGATGTTGTGTGTTCGCTGATGTCGATTATCTGAGATGTCGAAAGAGAGGTGTTTGGACGCTGAATTACATTGCGTTCGTTCCGAGTCCTCGGCAGCAATTCATGCAAAAGAGAAATATATTTGACAGGTGAGAAAATGGGGAATTAGTATCAATCAAACTTGTATAAAATTTAATCGTCCCGGACAGTAAGCATGACTTATGAAGTGAATTATGATTGCTCAATTACATGTTGACTCCGTGTTGGTCAGGATGTTGTTTCGTTCAGGTGGTCGGATTCGATGTCGGTTCCTCACATGCGTCAGTGCGACTCCGTGTTTTCCATGCAAACACAGAAGAACAAACAGAGAAGGTTAGAAATTGTGAGAGTGCCGAGCCATGTGCTAGTATGATAAAGTGGGAAACAATCATATAAGACCAATATTTTTGTACTAAAAAAAGATTTTGTAAAACACTTGAAATATCAAAAATCAAGTAAACTTTGAAAATTTTCAAATTTTAACAAAAGAAGTCTTCCGGGAGAACTTCTAATCAATGTTGGAATTAAATTTATCTATCAGTGAAGATTCGTAGACAAGTAGTACGAATAAAACAAAATTAAATAATAAAAATTGAACTTCACCTTTCATTCCTTACCGAGGTCATGTTTGCACGTCGGTTTGGTGTGTAGTCGGGGACCGTTTGAGTTGCAAGTCCAGGAGTTGCTATTGGAGAAGAGCCGGTGCAAAGGAGAAGCTGCCTCGACTGGCGGGAAGAAGCTGAGGTTGCCGCTGTAACCAGGAGAGACGCCGTAGCTGAAGGATGCCAGGGGGTCACTTCGTGTTACGGTAGAAACTATCAAGGCCATCCTTGGGGCTTATTGTTGTTGACAATCGACGAAGCTGTTGTTAGAGACGAGTGGTGGCTCTGGAGGTTTGATTTTGAGGTTTTCTGGGAATTCCAGTCCCAACTCCCTCAGGACGAAGGGAGTCGGGAGATTTTTCACTACCCTCTCTTTCTTCATGAGAAAAGGAAAGAAGCGGGCTTGCCCCCATGGTGGAGAGCCTGATTTGCTACTATGATGCAGGTTGGGGCAGGAGGTCGTGGCCGACAAAAGTGATGTCGTTAGCCATCTCTTGAATCTGTGCAAGTAAAACAAACGATCAAAATCAAAGGAGGTTTCCCATGACGCACGTGTGTGGTCACGGGAAGCTGAGACGCCATCTTTCGTCGATAGCTCGAGGAGGTGTTGTATTGGCCGATCTGTCTAAATGGGAAGCCCATTATTTCTGCCAGCAACTGTGACGAGACCGAGACGCTAAAACGGCCAACTCAACCTAGAAACGCTAGCCGTCTGGCGTCGTGCCCACCCAAGCTTTTCTCCTTATTCCCAGGAACACAATGAGACCAAGAACACACCCAACTCAGTAAGATGATGGCAATCACCGTATTATCACTCACAATAATACAAGGGAACTACAAGAATCTCGTGTATACAACAACAGGCTCTCGGAGTATGGGTATCTCGCCCCAACTCACTCTCCTCTACGCACACTCATATGTTCTCCCTCGCTCAAGTCCCCACTCACTCATTAATAGGGGCCAAGAGGAGTTACAATCAGATTACAAGACAATGGACACTCGGACACCATGCAGCCATGAGCAACCCAACAGTCTCGGAACACCAACGGTCGTCTGTAAGCAGGAACACCAAGGGTCGTCTACACTCTCGTCAGGGGACTGCTTACGCCATTACTCCTGTTGGTCGTTGCTGGAGTTCCCGGAATTGTCGCTCCCATAGGCATAGACGTCTGTTGACCGTGTTGAAGCTTCCTCTGATCGTTGATATTAGCATCATCTCTGGTTGTGGCCAGCGGAAGTTGGGCTGAAGCTGGCAACTAGGGGTTTCCGCATATGGAGTAAAACCCACCTTGGAGGTCTTCGGGAAGGATCAATAGAAAACGAACTCTGGGAATCTGGTATGGGGGAATGTGAAAGGATATCCCATTTTATATTTAAGAAAAACAAAATCGTATTTCATTTATAACGGAAGCGATTTCGAAGTCGTTTACAAAACAAGTTTTTAATGTGTCTTCACTATAATGTCTGCTCGGAAAAGAAAAATAATGAACATCCACGACTCCCTAGGACCCTGTTAAGCACACACAAACTCGTTAGCTAAGAACTGAGTACGGCATGACATATTCACTCGTCACACCTCATACGATCGCTACTTTGCACAACTCACACACACCATGTCTTGTTTCCTCACTTTCAGGCCGACCACTCGGCTAATCCTTAGGGTGAAACTCCTTCCTTCACACTTTTCATCAAGTGCCTCACATGGCAGCCCATATTTGGGAGTTTCTGACAATTGGCTTCGCTCGTTTTAACCGAACCTTGACGATTTCGGTCTTACCATCTAACCACCCCCGAGCATAACTTTCGTGCTTCCCTTTAGCACGTGAGGAAAGCCCCTTAGGCCTCCATTTCATTCCATTTCAATAGAACTATTTACAGCCCGACGGCCGAGTCGATTTTTGAAACGAATGTATCGCGATTCTGATATTCGTATATCGCGTTTCCGAGAAGCAGGCCTTACGGTTCCGATACTCCTGTATCACGGTTCCGAGACTCAGGTCTCGCGGTTCCAATACTCATATATCGCGATTCCTTTCCCTTTTATGTAATTTCATGTCAATCTTACTCGTTGAACTTAGAAAGTTACCACCTTTCTTAACAATAAACACGATTAACACACGTATATGACGCATACCTTCGTAAGATCACCTCCTTTCTTATCAATCAATATGATCAACATACGTATATACGTAAAGTCGCCTACTTTCCTTCTCCTCGTCATCAAGCACTCACGTACATACATAAAGTCATTTACTTTCCTCACCCTCAACATCATCAACACGTAAACCATAAAACATGTGTCTCACCGGTCCTTTACAAGTACTCCTAACACACTTACGAGCATGGAAAATACTTAAAGGCGTCACCTTTCTTTGTTTAGTTCCGCATCCGACATACTTACATAACAATCACACACTCATTCCCAAATCGTCCTCTAGTTTCATGCTCACACACGCAAGATTCGGAGAGCCATCGCCCGTTTTCCCATAGATCCGACCCTCCTTATCCCACCCGTATACGTAACACGCACCATCACACATGATCCAAATCATAAAGTACACTCAACAACCACAAGCAACATGGATATGGTCGTTTCTAATGTTAGCAAGTACGGGAACGGGGTAAAGTCCGTACCTTTCTAACAATCCACCACAAGCAAGACTAGTTCCTCCCTTTTTCGAGTCTTCGCGCTCCGGAACGCTCTTTCTTGTCCTTTCCCTTTACGGATCTCCGTCCCTCTCCTAGCGTGGCACACGGAAAGCCCCTCCGAGGTCGCCTTGTGGCCGGATCCTCCTTCACGGTCTCTTCTCTCTTCTCCCTCCCGGTTCCTCCCTTTTCTTTTCCTCCCAGTTTCTAAAGTGAAAGTGTGTGGTGAGGAATGTATGGTCCATATGAGCTCTTCCCCCCTAAATATCTATACACTTAATAGCATTTTTGTAATTTTCATGACCAGGCCACACTATTCATGCGAGCTCTTTCTCCCTTGGCCCGATCAACTCTCCCTTTCGTATCCGCACACCATTACACTAAGTCTCCTAACGATGGGAAATTTAATAAAAACCGAGGCGTTAGAGAAGGTCCCACTCGAGGAAAGTGGTCGAGAAATTCTCCAATCCGCACACCTTTGGTGCTGGTCGTGGGAATGGGGTCATGGGAGTTTTCGTCAACAATTCCTCATATAATGGAAATGATTGTGGAATTCAATCCCGTTGAGGGAAAAACGCCAACAAACGAACGTTAAAATTAGTGCTAAAATCGACTATTAAAAATTACTCACATTATTAAGGATGTTTAATTAGTGAACAAGTCGAATAATTTATGATTCGTCATTAGGCCATGTCCCATGGTTTAATTTTTATAGAAGTCCTTGTTCGATTTTGTATGGTCAAATATCTGCACGACCATCGTCTGTAATTTGGGGATCTACAACAAAGCTAAAGAAATGTTCAAAGGGTGAGTCAAGAAAATGTAAATCTAATTATTCATATTTTTATTTTCTTGCTAATTTTGAAACTAAATCTGGTTATTATTTTTATAACATATCTGCCTTTGTAGGAAATCATTGATCAACGATGGGATAGCTATATGCTTAGACATCTTCATGTAGCAGGTTATTTGAACCCTACATTGCATTATAATTTTGGGTTTAAAGCGGACTATGAAGTGAAAAAAGAATTATATCATTGGTTGTAAAGGATTGTTGGAGATGTTGAAGAAATATCCAAGGTTGATTCCCAACTTGGGGAGCTCAAAAGCAAGTCTGGGATGTTTGGAAGTATAGTTGCTACCAAAGCACTTAATACAAAAGCACCGGCACAATGATGGGAGTCTCATGTGAGTAACTATCTATAGTTGTAGAAATTTGATATTCGTGTGCTAAGCCTTACATGCAGTTCCTCTAGTTGCAAAAGAAATTGGAGTGCTTTTAAGATGGTTACTTTCACATCAAAATCATTTTATTTAAATTAGAGTTCTTGGTTAATTGAAGTTGACTATTTGGAGTACTTATCTATTTGTGTAATGTTTAGGTACATACAAAAAGAAGAAACCGTTTGAAACAGAAAACTATTAATGATGTGGTTTTTGCGATGGCTAACTCAAGGTTAAGAAAGAATAAGCAAATGAAGAATGGATCCTTGATGATGAAGATGTGGAAAATTTTGATGAGGAGATTAAGACTACAAATGAAGATGTTGTGCGAGTTGGAGATGAAGAGGGAGCTAGCAGTTGTTGGATCGTTTATGTACACTAAGAGGGGGGTGAATTAGTGTTTATCACTTTTTCGCCCTTTCTCAGCGTATGCGGAAGCGTACTGTGTCACAGCAAAGCATTTCTCAGAAGTGAGGTCGGCTCGTAGTAAGCGTTACGATTTTGATCATTAGATACTCGTATGGACGTAAGCATGATCGTAAGGGACACAGTTGTTTTATAGTGGTTTGGCCTTAACCGACCTATGTCCATTTTATACTACAGAGGTGATTCCACTATATAAATATAATGGGTGCAAATGAACCTTTTGCACTAGGCTTTCGGTATCTCAACAAGTGAGATTTAAAATCCTTTACAAGAGAATATCAATCCTGGGCAACGATCAGCTCTTCACACAGTGGACGTCTTCTCGTTTCTAGCAGAATGATGCTCAGACTCAACACTTGATTGCTCAAAGGATTTCTACACAGCACGTTGTCGCTTAGGCGTAAGCTTGTTTGTCAAAGCACAAAGACAACGTTGTGTTAAAGTATTAATCCTCACAAAAAATAATTTCTTACAGTGACAAAACGACTTCTCAAAGACCATCCCGTTTCTGGTTCACAATAGAGGAATGCTTCAGCACTTAATAGCTCATCATAGGATTTTCACACAGCTTTTGTCTCTTCTCAAAATGAGCCTGTAAGCACTCAAGAGACAACCACAAAGAGTCAGAGAACAAAAGAGATAAAAGAGGTTGGTTCCTCATACAGTGAAACCTGACTTCTCACACAGAGAAGTCGGGGTATACGTCCTACACACAGTTCGGACGTGAACGTTACCACAGTCGTGACTCACTGCATTACACACCCAGTGCCTAGGGTTGAATTTTCAGCTCTGCCGGCTCCCACGCAACCTGCTCTATTGTCCCTATGTATCAGGAGGTCGAGACTTCTGCACAGTAGCCCTGTGCTCAGGGGGACCCCTTTCCACTCCGGCAGCATTCCCAGCTCCTGCTCTACTCGGCTGGCATGAGAATTCTGGCGCGCACCCACAAGGGTGTGTCTAACTGCTCAAACTCCGTAGGTTCGAGACTTTCTGTGAAAAGACATGACAAGAACGGCTTCTTGCCGATTGGGTCAGCAACTAGTTACTACGATCAGCACAGGTATTCACTTAGTTTCCCTTAGACGATTCGCCCACCGCTCATTGAACGCACCGAGGACACACAGTTCCTCTCACGACGACCAAGGTGGCACATAACCCTTGGCACTCCCACAAGCAGTTTGCAAGAGGTAAGAACCAGGCGATCATTTAACACCTTCTGTTCTCCACCGATCACACAGCTCCTCAAAGCTTCAAACAGATCACACAGTCTTTGGACAATCACACAGACCACACAGATTCGCTTTAGAGTGTATGAATGTCGTCTGGTTTGAATAGGGAGTGAATTATTTATTTTATTTCCTAAATACCAAGTTTCACCATGTTGTAATTAGGCTCAGCGGATAGCTGCTTAACGGTCGCTATGACTAAGAAGGAAATAAATCTATGTCAATTTCCTAATTCGTATGATTTGATCCAATCATCATTAGAATGATATCTAATCATTATTTCAAACATTAGCAAGGAGGAATCAGGAATAACATATTCCTTAACGGCCGACCGTAGGGATAAAATAGGATAGAATATGTTGTTATAATTAGAGATTCCATTTCCAAATATCTCCAAACTTAGCCATCTGATCTCCACACGTAATTATCTTATTAAGGTAATTTAATTTGTCATAAATATGATAAGATCACAGCAATTAAGCTGAAATAATAATTATTCCCTTTTTTGGTAATTATAGCACAGTAATGTAGAACAACTTTGCTGTAGTGTAGCAACACACTTCTAAAGAGGTACAGCAATACATTTCTTATGCACAGGTCATCATCAAAACTATGGTCAACAGTAGTGTTGGTGGTGATTATTTGCAGATTCCATGCTTTGAAGATGATGAATTCGAGGAGGAAAATGAAGATGATATTGGCTGAGGAGGGAGATGATTATTTGATAAAAAGAAACTTAATGCTTTGTTCGATCCTTAGATGATTTTGTCGTGCTTTTATGACTTGTCACTTTTGCGAACCTTAAAAAGTCTTTTAGACTTTTATGGAGTGTTTTGTTCGTGAGCCTACTTTATGTTTCGTGGCTCTTAGTCTTGTTGTGTACCTTAATTTTATAAATAAAGATGTATTTGTTTGTGTTATTGATATGATTTGTTATTTGTTGTCATCTTTGCACATATATGTGTATTGAATTTATAATTTTGTGAACTCTTCCATTTTTGCTATTTTTTATGTTTAGGTGTTATGATTTGAACACAATATAACTACTTGCAACTTGACCTCGAGACAGTAGGATGACCGGAAGCCAAACTCGAGCTATAAAACTCTGACTTCAACCTTATTCATCATGAGCTCCCACTTTATATATCTCTGTGTCCCACGTTCCTCAAGAAACCGTCTCTTATATGATCCTAAATGCTTTCGCCTTGGGCCTACTTATTATGGGCTAAAGTTCATATATCTCCTATATGGCCATTGTGAGAGTCATCGAAAATGTCTAGCGACAAAGGATGAGAGGTATCATTCATTTCCAGGACTGTAGTAGGACACTTTTATGGTGGAATCAGAAAGCGTTTCGGATGACAAATTCTATGTCAAGAAGACACCGTTGGCGACAAGTCCGGTGTACAAGGATTTATAACATACTAGGAATAAAAAGCTCCATTTCCAAGTGGAGAATTATTCTTGGAGAGCAATCCCTCTGCTGGCCAAAGCTTGAAAGCACTGAGGATGGCTTTAATGAGTCAAGCTGATCAGAGCTGTTGGCACATACCGGCTACAGTTGCACCCTCGTCACATGCCAATGCAACCCTGTGAACCGAACGAAACATTCTATCAATGTCAGACAGGACTTCGCTGCGGCATTGTATTAAGCTGGGTTTATAAGGGCACTGCCTTTCTAGAAAGATCGGATTCGGGGTAACAAAGATGGGGAAAAACTTACGACTTTGAGCCAGCGATGCATCCAATTCCCCAAATTCTTCCAAGAGAGAAGTCGAAGGTTTTAAGCAGCCTGTGGAAGAATGGAGATTGACAATCGTTATATTACACATGACTTATCTCTTATTTCTAAAAAGTGAATTTCCACAACTTACGTGAAGTTAGTTGCATCCCAGACACGAGCTGTCCCGTCTTCCGAACCAGTTACCACAATTGGCATCTCGGGATGGACACAGATGGTAGTAACGTTGTGGCTGTGACCTTCGAGTGTTTGGACACAGCTCTTGGTTTCGTAGTCCCAAACCTACGAATGATTCAAAAATTGTACGTAAATTTGTGTGATAGACTCGCTAATAATTGGAAAGGGGATAAGCACGAGAGGATGATGAACCTTGACAGTGAAATCATCAGATCCACTGATCAGACAGAGGGTGCCATCGCCACGAGCAATGTAGTGGACACAGTTCAGCCCTTTCTGATGGGCCTCGAGGGTGAATTTCGGTGAAGAGGAATCCAGATCCCATATCTGCAAAGAAATACTGTGTTAACGATCCTGCCCAAAAGCACTAAAAATTCCCAAAACAGAGGCCAAGTTACCCTGATGGTTCCGTCAAGTGATGCACTTGCGAAACTGGATTCCTGGAGAGGGTTGAATGATGCGCCCATCACGTAGTGAGAGTGCCCCTCAAAGACCCGTACGCAATCCCAGTCCTTCTCCCAATCCCAGACCTTCATAAGTTTGTCATCTGATACTGAAACCACATACGGCAGCTTAGGGTGGATCGCCAGGCACCGTATGTAGTCCTCATGCGCCTGGAACTCCTTTATCTTCTCCCCGGTGCCATAATCATACACCCGGAGGAACTTATCATCAGACCCCACTACAATCCAGGCCTTTCCAGGAACAAACCTGGATGTCCTGACTGCAACCATCCCAGAAGAGAAACCATTAATACAGGATTGGATGACTAACAACATTGGAATCCTTTGGACGAAATCTGTTCAGGGGATCTTACCTGGAGCATCAGCCACCTTGAATGATTTTTCTTCGGCCTAAACGTTGACATAAACGAGATTTAATCAATCCATCAACGTAATAAGAAAATGATAAATAATTTAATGTTGTCCTAAAATTAAAACCTGGGATTTGTAGTTCCAGATGCAGACGCTTCCTGAATACAAACTCAGCAGTACCCTGCAACATGATGTGATCAAGGTCCATAAACCGCAAACATTATATAATGTTCATCGACACATCGGACCCGTGATTACCATGGTTCAGATGGGTGGAAATCGACCGACTTCACTCTCTCGGACCTCCTTACAACCTCGTTCTGCCATACACATATTAAAACAGAACTCAATAATTGATTCATGTATCTACTAAGAACCGGATAACAAGGAACATGGAGAAAAAGTCGCAGTCTGCTGTGACGGCACATGACAAGACAACCATTGATTTCGTAGTTGGGTACCTGGGTTTCGACTGTTGCGACCTGCAAGAACAAGGATTCAAAATCGTGATCAAAGTCGTCGTCAGGCAGACTGAATATGAAAATTGAATGAACTAAAGGGAAGAGTGCAACCAAAACAAACTAAGCAAAACAAGGAAGAAGGTAATCCTCACCATTTTTTTTGTGAAATGGGGAGTTTTAGAAAATGGATGTTGGCACAAAATTTCTTATGCTCGTATTGTTGGTGGGTGAAGTATGATGATTGCCATCCGTTTATATAGAGACAATTAAAGGGCTGCTTCGGGTTGACTAATCTAAACGATTAAATCCATGTTGTTGGGATGTAGTCATCAAATGACTCGAGAGCCGTGGATTCGTCTGACGTGTCTTGATCTACGGTGGGGATGATTTGGATGATATCATAAGGTCAGAGTCAAAGGTAATTGTCATGTCAACAAAAGCGTGTGCATCGTTTTTTTATTTTTTGGTGATTCTAACATTTTGGACTAGTCTTTTTGGGGGCCTTTTATTTCCCGTGGATGGAGGGTGGGCAGTAATTTCATAAAGGTTGAAAAAATTTTCGAAAAATTCGAATAAATTGATGGCCAATAACTTCGAAAAAATTCCAAAAATTCTTTAAACAATTTTATACGTAAAGACAAACAAATAATCCGTAAAGACTTGCCCAATTTATGTATGAAGTTTTTTTTGCATTCTCCGTTTCTCAAAAAATTGTCCGAAAAACAGAAAGTTCCCTTATAATTTTTCGTACTTACAAAGTAATGTCGTCATAAACAATGTAACACTAAGTTATGCCGAGCTTTACGAATTAACTGTCACAAACGTAAAGCAAAAATTTCGTAGTCTTATCTTGTCTTTTTCTGTAATACTAAAAAAATGTCGAACTTTATATATTGTAAATTTCGATGCATATTTTACGTTAAAAATTTTTTCTTAAAGGTATATAATTAAATCATTTCATGACAACATATTCACATTTGAAATTTCATATCAATAAATATTTCGTGCAATACTAATATTTTCTTTGTTGGTTTTGTACCGAAAACCAGTTTTTTATATTACGATTATTTTGTATTTTTGGATGGAACAAGTTTTTAGTACTTTTTAACATAAAATATGATTTAAAATTTTTTGTCAACGAAATATTTTAACTTTATGAATATTTTGCTCCCAGTCTCCAAAATTCTATACAACATTTATTTCGTAGTCATATTTTTTGTTATATGAAAACAACATAAATCTAGTACATTTAAACATTTGTTTCGTAAATTGAAAGAAATATAATATCGATGAAGAAAATATTTATTTGTCCACAATATGTGCAAGTTACAAGATGCAGTAATTACGGATATATGTACAAAAATTACGTGGTAAAAAAAACAAGACTTTTTTCTTATCTTTACGAGATATATGTGGGTTTATATTTTGTATTTAGAAACAATGAATCCGTTTTATATGTATTTTTTAAAAAATTTTCACGTAAAGTTGAACAAAATTTTTGTATAATACGAATAAATCGCTGCAAAATGTCTAATCAACTGTCAAGTCAATGATTGTCCAAATAGTTAGTCTAAAGATTTGGTAAGATCCGAAAATATTTTGTAAGATTATGTATTATGTTCTTTTTATTTATTTTGTAAACGAAATATCAGAGTAATATTTTAATTAATTTACCGGCAATATGATATCTTTAGGATAGCCGGATTGCATTGAAATATGACAATCATGATTATACCGAATTGTCGGAAGCCGAGTGGAACACAATTAATTTTTACCCAATTAAAATCGCATCTACCGGCAATTCGGTTTTATCCGGATTACTTGATGTCTTCGAGATGCTTTCGGACATGTATTTGACCATTATTCCTGCATTTAACCGCAATCATGCTTGTCCAGGGGTTGGTTTTGGTTAAATGTCCAGGCAGGCAGTCCAGACATAATCGGATTGCCCGTAAACTTGTTATTGCAGGCAATCCGGTCAAAAACGGATATTTTGTTCAGTGGTAATTTTATAAAGGTTGGAAAAAATATCGTAAAGGTTTGCAAAATTTTTATACAAATTCGATCATTTTGAGTAATTCGTGTACTTACATTGGCCTTTTCCCTTGTAAACTAATTTGAACTTATTAAGAACTCGTCGTAGTATGTCACCCTATCATATGGGAGGTTAAGAGTTGATTATTAGAAAGTTACATGCTTTTATTAAGGAATTTAGTGGTTTATAGTCCTGCATTCGCTCTTTATCATTGTTTTCGGTCGAATACATGCATTGGCCTTCACCGTTCAATTCATATATTGCATTTAACTAATCATTTTACAGAAATTTGTCTTTTTAGTTTCAAAAATTGAATAGTTACATTTTGGTAACTATGACACCTTTTTTCATGCATCAAATCTCAAGTTATGCCTTGTTCTTTTATTTCGTGTAGTATTTCGTGTTTAACTTTTTGCTCGTTTGTTCAAATTGAATGAAACCACTTGCATGAGATTAGTATCTTAAGTATGGATATAATGAGACTAAGCAAGTATGGTTTGGATACTTGTGCTAGGATTTAAAAATTTTTAATAAGACAGTGGCGTCTGTGATCGTTTTGAGTATTTCGTGTAGTTATATTGGTCTTTTCCCTTGCGAACTAATTTGAACTTACTAAGAACTTGTCTATATTACCCTATAATATGGGAGGTTAAGAATTGATTTTTAGAAAGTTGCGTGCTTTTATTAAGGTATTTAATGGTTTTTTTTGTCCTATTTTCATTCTTTATCATTGTTTTTGATCGGCTACATGTGTTGGCCTTCACCAATTAATTATTATCTTGCATTTCGCTAATCAGTGTGGAATGAAACTTATCTTGATTGTTTCAAAACTAGAATATGTTTTGGTGACTATATCACCTATTGTGCATGCATCGGAGCTCAAGTTATGCCTTGTTTTTTATGGTTGCTAATCTCCCGAGAAATCCATTCTTAACTACATTGAAGTATTAGAACTCAAGTCTTGTTTATATTTCTCATTTCATCGTGTTTACTCCCTTGATTTGGTTCATGTTTTGGGACTATTATTCATATCATGCTTTGATCATTTAACCTTTATTACCATACACATTTGACATTGCACTTACATTTGACATTCATAAGTTCATTTTTTAAATTATTTGTCTATGTCATTATTCCTTTCATGAAAACTAAGGTACTTTCTTATTTCTTTTCATATCTTATACCTCTTTAAACATGATTGGGAATGCTTGGACTTAAATCGAATACAAACCGATATCGGTGAGTGGAGGTGAGTTTCGAATTAGCCTGCACTAGGTGTATTATTTCGTATTTAACATTTTGCTCGCTTGTCCAAAATGAACAAACCAATCTATAGTCCTCAAGCTCCTTATTTTCTGAAATGGCTTTACCAAATCTAGAGACCATGATGGATGCAGATAGACCAATCTATAAAACAAAAGTTGAGAAGATTTAGCACCGGCAAAGTCAAGTAGTTTTACAAGTGGGGTAATACCCCACTTCCTTCAGGGGGTGATTAATTATCTAAAGTCCAAACTATCCCCAGTTCTCCAACCAATTTGCTCCACTAAGATTCCCGCCATCCAAATTAATCAGGATTTTCGCATAAACAAGAAACAGTGGAAAAAAGGGTCTGGGGCTTACAAGGCAGTTATATTCCTGTTGACACACTCGACACTTTGCCAATTATCGCCGCAAGGATCACCACCAACAAGAATCCAACCTTGTAGAGGAGGAAACCCAAGCTGTATGAGAAATTTTTTATTTCAACCTTGGCCTTGCATCATTCTCATTGGCCAACCGAGTGGACATGATACTATCGATCTGTTCAACATATGAAAGCACTTTCTTCTAATAGTAACTTTATGCTATAAAGAATCACAATGCCATGTAATATACTGATTAAAGACCCAATCTCAGAACAAGAAGAAGAAGTAGCAGAAGAGAGAAATAATGACAGACTAGAGCAAATAAAAATGAAGTGAAAAGACACCCAGCGCCAAGTTATCCTCATATTGAAGTTTGTCCTTTATACTAGAAAACAGCTAGAAATAAGACAAAAAAGACAGTGAAACATCGAAAGCGGCTAACGGTACGTGCACGTAACCGTTACGTGCTTTACTAAATTCGACCAAAATTTTAATAATGTTTACTAAAAATCTACTTTTTTTAGTAAAATGATTAGTAAATTACTAAAAAAAATTAGTAATCGGTTACTAATTTTTCACTGTTTGACCATTCGGAAAGTTACTAAACTAGGTTTAGTAAATCGGCCGAAAAATTTACTAAACTTTTTAGTAACCGATTACTAAAAATAACGTTGATTTGACACTTTTTTTTGTAATCGTTACTAAAATTTCACTGTTCAACTTTAGTAATCGGTTACTAAAAAGTTTAGTAATTTTTTCCGCCGATTTACTAAACCTAGTTTAGTAACTTTCCGAATGGACAAACAGTGAAAAATTAGTAACGGTTACTAATTTTCTGTTAAAAAATTAGTAATAGTAGTAATTTTCCAGGTTTCCCGTCCGGAGAATTTAGTAATGATTTTCTAATTTTGTTAAAAAAATTAGTAAATTACTGTGTCACATAGTAAAGTCGTTTGTAAATTACTAAATTTTTAAAATTTTTTTCGTAATCGTTTACTACTTTTGGAACAAAATTCAGTAACCAATTACTAAACTTTTTAGTAATTTTCTAAAATGAACAGCGCATTCCGAACCTAAAACTGAACCTGTTTTCAGTGTGAAATTACCATTTTACTCCTGCGATAAATTACAAAATCGTTTACGAATTTTCAGTCCGAACCTAAAACCGAACATATTTATAATTTTACTGGATGGATTAAATGGTAATTTCACACTGAAAACGGGTTCAGTTTTAGGTTCGAAATGTACTGTTCATTTACGAAAATTACTAAAAAGTTTAGTAATTGATTATTGAATTTTGTTCAAAAAGTAGTAAACGATTACGAAAAAAAAATAAAAAAAATTAGTAATTTACTAACGACTTTACTATGTCAAACAGTAATTTACTAATTTCGGTTACAAAATTAGTAAATCAATACTAAAATATCCGAACGGCCTACCTGGAAAATTACTAGTATTACAAATTTTACTACAAAAAATTAGTAACCGTTACTAATTTTCACTGTTTGACCATTCGGAAAGTTACTAAACTAGGTTTAGTAAATCGGCGGAAAAAATTACTAAACTTTTTAGTAACCGATTACTAAAGTTGAACAGTGAAATTTTAGTAACGATTACTAAAAAAAAGTGTCAAATCAACGTTATTTTAGTAATCGGTTACTAAAAAGTTTAGTAAATTTTTCCGCAGATTTACTAAACCTAGTTTAGTAACTTTCCTAATTGTCAAACAGTGAAAATTAGTAACGGATTACTAATGTTTTTTAGTAATTTACTAACGATTTTACTAAAAAAACATCGATTTTTAGTAAACTTTACTAAAAAAAAATCGATTTTAGAAAAGCACGTAACGGTTACGTGCACGTACCGTTAGCCGCTTCCGTGAAACATCCCGATTCGAAATCACTATTTAAGAAAGCTCCTTAACAACAACTAGTCTACTTCTTGTCATGTCCGGTGGACATATACTAACATGGGGAGAATTATCACGAGTTATCATGAGAAGGAGATAAAATACAAGGTGGCTTGGTTTTCACCCAGTTATCATCATGAGAAGGAGATAAAATACTGCTGGCGTCGGAGAAAACCCGGACGCAAAAACAAAAATCCCCAGATCGCAAAATCCCGAGAAAAAAATAAAAAAGGAAACGAGGAAACAAAGCAGCGGATAGTCCACGTGGGAGAGAGCAACCACAGCACGAAACACCACGACAACCTCTTCCCTCCTTTCGGGCGCTTAGCGGGGACGCCGTCACGGAATACACATCGGCAGGAGGCGGAGAAACCGGAAGAAGAAACCGGCGGCCGTTCTGGCCTTGTTCCAGTAGAGACAGGAGAGGACTAAGACTGGGGACCGGAGTACCTCTTGAACCCATCAAGTGGGTCCTTCCTGTAAGTCCGCCGAGCAACGAGGGCAACCACGGTCAAAGCTAAAATTCCGGGTCCGAAATTCCAATAAGCTCGGACATGTAATTACTGGTATTTGTCAACGGTTCAGACATGTCCACAAGCTGTTAAGATATGCGTGCGCCTTTTTATACATTTCGTTTTACTATTCAAACATGTGCGTATCTTGTCTGTACAGTCCTTTCACTGCTAACACATGTGCATTCATAAATCGTATTTGTCATTTTGGTGTTAATACATATAGATCAACTTTTCGTATATGCCAGTTCGTTATTAATACATGTCCATCCATTAATCTTATATGTCAGTTTTATTGTTAATATATGTGCATATCTTAATTGTACATGTTGCTCTTTGTTCATATACCCAATCAATCTTTAACGTACATACGTAAAACTGCTCGGGCTTTAAGCATTCAATTGGTGCTTTTATGGGGAAGCGTAAAGGTCACCTTTTTAATGTTGTGTTCCGAATTCTAACACGCAGGCATGATTAAAGTAAACTATTTAATACTTAACTCTTTTCAATGTGGTAGTCAAAAAGTCACATATATGAAAATCGTGACATAAATTTATTTGATACATCATGACACTAAATACGAACTAAAATTTAAATAAATTAATTTCTTCGTGATATATCACATGTTCTTTATAATACATCATTACCCTAATACTTACCAAACTTAACTAGCAAAAATATTTCTTTTTCTTTTCTTTTACAAAACCTCCTTCATATTTGTCTTTCATTCTTATTCGTCTCTTCCCCCACCAACTTGTCACACGACTTTACCACTACCCCAAATTTTATGATGATAATAATAATAATAAATAAAAGTAAGTCAATATTAAGTGGAAGAAGAACATTTAAAAGGGCTGTTTAAATCTTCGTAACTGTGTGAATGCAAGCGTCGAGAATCAAGAAAGAGTTATATTATATCATCGACCGTTTGTCTATCCATTTATGTCCATATATTGTTTATACTAGCTCGCATTCAAAGGGAACCTTTATTTTCTATCATAGATTAATTGGCCTTTACCGTTTATTTCATATATTGCATTTAACTAATCATTTTGCTGAAATTTGTCTCTTTAGTTTCAAAACTTGAAAAGTTACATTTTGGTAAATATGACACCCTTTTTCATACATCAAATCTTAAGTTATGCCTTGTCCTTTTATTTCGTGTAGTATTTCACGTTTAACTCTTTGCTCGTTTGTCCAAATTGAACGAAACCACTTGCATTTGATCCGTATTTTAAGTAGGGATCTAATGAGACTAAAAAATGTATGGTTTGGATACTTATGCTAGGAGTTTCAAAATTTTTAATAAAATAGTGACGTTTGTGACCGTTTTGAGTATTTCGTATAGTTACATTGGTCTTTTCCCTTGCAAACTAATTTGAACTTACTAAGAACTTGTCTATGTACCCAGCGCCAAGTTATCCTCATATTGAAGTTGTTGAATATAGGTTTTGATGATGAGCCTTGACCTTCTGTATAACAGAAATCAAACATATGCTCTACAGAAGCTACTCACGTTGAGAACTTTCAGTAAGAAATATTTTTGTGATTAATTGATTGGTTAATGATTAATTAATCACGAAATGATTAGGATTTGATCAAGATATTATCTAATCAATTTAAACCGTTTCTAAATAACCCCATTAGGGATTATATTTTTCATAGAAGGAAATATAATCTTCTATTTATGGCAAGGTTCTCTAAGGTTGTCTACAACCTTCTCTGGTGTTATACGACCACCATATGACCGTTATTTGGGATGTCAATCATTACCATCTGTCTAGATACATTCATTTGAATGTGCTGAACAGAATGGTTTCGGTTTTAATTCATATAGAAGATAATCTTTGATTATTTTCATTTACAGAACGTTGCTGACCAGATTCAGCTAGAACCTTCTGTAGCGCAGTATAGATGGAAATTATGTCATATCTTATTCCAAATTGATATGATTTGATTACCTAAACACATATGTGCATGGGAGTGACAAATTTGTTAATAAATAATGTTTTATTATCTAATTATTAGTTTCCTTGTTTTGCAGAAGGCTTATCGTGAAGATTACCTTCTAGTTTTAAGTTAGACTTTCTTGTATAAGTAAAGCCACTCAGCCACGTTTCTCAAAATCCATTGTACTACTCAATTGTTGTAATTTCAGAGCGTGTGCTGAGAGCTTGTATCTTTGGTTTTCATTTGAGTTAGTCACACACGAGAAGCGTTAGCTGCAGAGGACTGCATCGTTGGTGAAATCTTCTGGGAGAGTGACTCGGGGGCCACGAGAGACTCTATTGGAAGCTGCAGGAGACGTTGGTGGGAAGCGCGACTGGAAGCTGTGTGGCTAACGTGCAGTGGGCCGGAGAGAAGGGCAGAACCCCGGGAGCACAGAAGTTGAGGGACTAACCAGCTTCTGTGGTGTAACGTCCTGTGTGTGCAGGATAACCTTGGACGGGGGTTCTGTGTCTGCTTAGCCATAGTCTCGAGGGACCACGCAGGAGAGCCTTGGGCAAGGGCTTTGTGTTTGCTTAGTTGTAGTCTCGAGGGACCACGCAGGAGAGCCTTGGGCAAGGGCTTTGTGTTTGCTCAGTTACTATCTCGAGGAGATCGTGCAGGTCGTGTGGAGCCGCCGGAGGAAAAATACATCCTTGGACAGGGGACGCTATCTGCTTGCGTAGGGTTCGCTACGTGCTCGCGTGGGGTACGCCACGAAGTCGTTGTCCTTGTTAGTCACACTAACCTGTACACTCAGTCACTGTAGTACAGAACCTTACGGTCTGTGCTGTAGAAGGTTGACATCCTTAGTACAGAATCTTACGATCTGTGCTTTACAATCTAGTCATTTCTAATACAGAACCTTCTGATCTGTAGAAGATTGACATACGGTACAAACCTTCAGGTTTGTACTATAAAAGGTCGATTGTTGTATCACCTTCTATAATTGTTACGAAGTTAAGTCTGCGTAAATACCATCCAAATTTTGGGTCGAGAGTGGATGTAGGCAAGTTGTCGAACCACTATAAAAGTCTGGCGTACATCAAACAAATCGCAATCACATTCAAACGTTCTGTTTTACAGAAACCTATCTCTAAAGTTCTGTGTTACAGAAGTTTTCTTCCGCTGCGGGGTTAATCGAAAAAGAGTTAAAAATCTTTAATTGGACTTTAATACTAATTCACAACCCCTCTTAGTGTAACAGAAGTTTATATCCTTCGTACTAGAAAACAGCTAGAATTAAGACAATAAAAACGGAGAAACATTCCGATTCCAAATCACTATTAAGAAAGCTTCTTAACAACAACTAGTCTACTTCTGGTCATGTCCGGTGGAGCTATACTAACATGGGAACAATTATCACGAGTTATCATGAGAAAGGAGATAAAATACAAGGCAGCTTGGTTTTCACCCAATTATCATGAGAAGGAGATAAAACACCGCTGGCGTCGGAGAAAACCCCGACGCAAAAACAAAAAAGTAAAACAGTAATCCCAGATTGCGAAACCTCGAGAAAAAAATATGGAAAAGGAAACGAAGAAACAAAGCAGCGGATAGTCCACGTGGGAGATAACAAGCACGGCACGGAACACCACGACAACCTCTCCCCTCCTTTCCTCCTTTCGGGCGCTTAGCGGGGACGCCGTCACGGAATACACACCGGCAGGAGGCAGAGAAACGAGGAAGAAGAAACCGGCGGCCGTTCTGGCCTTGTTCCAGTAGAGACAGGAGAGGACAAAAACTATTTAGACATGTGCATATTTTTTTATATATGTTGTTTTACTATTTAGTAATATGTATGTCTTGTCTGTACAGTCCTTCCACTGCTAACACATTTGCATCCATTAATCGTATATGTCATTTTGGTGTTAAGGCATGTGGATCAACTTGTCGTACATACCAGTTCGCTACTAATACATGTCCATCCATTAATCTTATATATCTGTTTATTGTTAATACATATGCATATCTTAATTGTACATGTTATTCTTTGTTCATACACATAATCGATCTTTAACGTACATACGTAAAACTGCTCGGGCTTTATGCATTCAATTAGTGCTTTTATGGGGAAGCGTAAAGTCACCTTTTTTTATTGTTGTCTTATAAAATATTTAATACTTATCTCTTCTCAATGTGGTAGTCGAAAAGGCATGTATACGAAGATCGCGACATAAATTTATTTAATACATCACAACCTTAAATACGAACTGAAAATTAAATAAAGTAATTTCTATGTTATATCACATGTTCTTTATAATACATCATGACCCTAAATACTTACCAAACATGACTAGCGAAAAAATATTTCTTTTTCATTTCTTCTACAAAACCCCCTCATATTTGTCTATCATTCTTATTCGTCTCTTCCCCCACCAACTTGTCACATGGCTTTACCACTACCCCAAATTTTATGATGATAATAATTGTTGGATCATTCAGGAACACTAAGAGGGGGTGAATTAGTGTTTATAACTTTTTCGTCATTTCTCAGTGGAAGTGGAAGCGTACTTTATCACAACAGAGGATTCCTCCGAATGAGATCAGCTTCGCTGTAACCGTTACGATTTGTTCGAGTAGGTTTTGGTAAGAGTGTTTGCGCGATCGTAATGGACATAGTAGTTTAAAGTGGTTCGACCTTAATCGACCTACGTCCACTTTCCACCAACGAGGTGATTCCACTACATAATATAATGGGTGCAAAGAGCCCTTGCACTAGGCGTTCGGTTGCTCACAAAGTGAGATTTAGAATCCTTTACAATAAGAGATCACTCATGGGCAACAGTCAGCTCCTCACACAGTAAACGTCTTCTCGTTTCCAGCAGAATAATGCTCACACTCAGCAGTTGATTGCTCAAAGGATTCCCACACAGCATGTTATCGCTTAGACGTAAGCCTGTCTATCAAAGCACAATGATAACGTTGTGTTAGAGTATAAATTCTCACAAATAATTCCTTACAGTGAAGAACGACTTCTCTGAGAACAGCTCGTTGTTGATTCACAGTAGAGGAATGCTTCAGCACTTGAAAGCTCAGTAGAGGATTACCACACAGATTCTGTCTCTTCTCAAGATGAGCCTGTAAGTACTCAAGAGACAACCACAAAGATAATCACTTAGATCACAAAGAAAAGCAAATGAAAACTTTAGTTCCTCACTCAGCAGAACCTGACTTCTCACTCAGCGAAGTCGCGATATCCGTCGTACGCTCAGTTCGGACGTTCAAGGTTACAACAGTCGTGACTCACTGCACTGTAAACCCAGTGCCTAGGGTGGAATTTTCTACTCCGGCGGCTTCGACGCAACCTGCTGTACTATCCATCAGCAGGAGGTCGGGACTTCTGCACTGCACCTCTGTGCTCGGGAGGACCTCTTTTCACTTCGGCGGCGTTCCTAACTCCCGCTCTACCCTGCAGGCACGAGACTACTGGTGCGCACCCGCAAGTGCGTGTTTCGCTGCTCAAACTCCGTTGGCTCGAGACTTCTCTATGAAAAGACACAACAAGAACGGCTTCTTGTCGATGGGTTAGCAACTGGTTACTGAATTCAGAACAGGTTTTCACTTAGCTTCCCTCAGACGATTCGCCAGCCGCTCGTTGAACATACTGAGGACACCTAGTCCCTCTTACGACGACCAAGGCTTGACGTCAGCCCTTGACACTCTCACATACAGCTTGCAAGAGATAAGAACCAAGAAACACTTAGCACATTCCGTTCTCCGTCGACCCTCAAAGCTTCACTCAAATCACTCAGGCTTTGGAACCACTCAGACCACTTAGACGCACAAAGGCAATGGATCTGTCGTCCTAGTCTGATTATTAAAGGAGAAAGAGGCGTAGAAGATGTCCAGAAAATCTTCGTGATTTGTTACCAAAAGTTGCGAACATACCCGAGCAACGGTCTGCTCAAACTGTCGCTTTGCTATAAAGGGTAAGTTCCCAATGGTAACTTCCCTAACTCATCCTAATTAGATAATTTATTTCTAAACTGTATAAACCAATCATAATCTTATCTGATCGATTATGACAAACAAAAATATTTGATTTAATATTTTGTCCTATTACAGCGTAACACTACTCTAGGATATCAGAAAAATATTTTGTTTCAAAATATAAACTTGGAAAGCTAATCTCACAATATTTAGTTGCCTAAGCGTCACCATGAGATTACTAACTCACATTCAGCAAATTTAGACACTCAGACAAATAATCTGAGATAAACCAAAATAAACAACATAGATAGAAAATATTTGTTTCCATATTTTCAATGTGTATTCGTAACGTCACAGTAAGAGCTTACTGTAAAGTAGCAACATACAACTGTTGCCAGCAACACCTTGCTCGAGCTCATCATTAAGAATCAGCATACTCTACATGAATCAATACTACTGACCACCAGTAACACATTGCTTAAGTACATCATCAAAACTAAGGTTAACATTCTCCCCCTTCTAGATGATGACAAAACATATTCTTTCTTGGGGATCGAGCTTGAGTCCAATAATTTCTCAACTCCCCTTAAGACCCAGCATTGCTTTGTTAAGTTTATTTTGGAAAAATCCCCCTGAACTTAGTCTTCTCCCCCTTTTTGTCATATCAAAAAGAATGAATTAAAGCGAATGATAGTTTTATTTCCAGTGCAGCGAAAACATGTTGTCACTAAAAAAAAAACAAAGCTAAGAGTAGTAAACAGTTGCTGCAATCCATCAAGACTAGATTGTTTCAAAAGAAAGACAGTAACAGAAGAGCGAAGCTCATTCCTTAACAACCGCTAAGCAACTGAAAAGAGATAGGAGAGTGCAACTCAATCCTTTAACGACATCTAACGATATAAAGGAGACCCAGCTCAATCCTCAGCGGAGAGCACAGTTCAATCCTTAGCATTATCATGCAGAGTCTGAATCATCTTTTCCAGTCGTTCAAGCCTCTCAGCAAATCCATCCATCCTCTCAAGAATGGAGCGCCTAATAAAGCTGAGTTCCTCACAGAGGATTTTCTGCATCTTGGAAGAAGAAGAAGGCTCATCCTTGGATGCAGCAGCCTCCCTCTCACGTTTAGCATAGCGTTGTTTTCCAGTTTCAGCATCAGTGGACTTTCCACGAACAGAGGTAGCGAGCTCTCGCTTGGATGGTTTCTTGACAAAGACACCATCAATATATTGGTAGCCTATACTCTCTACTGAGTAAGCTCCAATGACCTGTGTAGTCCAGGTGTCCATTTTGTTCAAGGGAACAACCTTTTTCCCCATAAAGCTGTTGCAATGTGGTAATAACATGTGAAAATGGGAGTGCCCTGTTTTCATCATGTACACAAGATGCCATATGGCCAAAAATCACACTACCCAGATAGACAGGCATACCTCTCTTGAGATGAACCATCAGATTCCAATCCGCGGGTATTGTAGTAACGATGTTACCAATGCGAGGACCAAGCAAGACATTACTGCCTTATGAAACATCCTATTACTGAAGCTCAGCCCAATGTTCTGGAGATATTCGCTGACAGCGACGAGCTCACCATTATTGATGGTCTGATATGCTTCCAGTTTTCCCTCATTAATCACTCTTAGATTGTTGAAGGAATCAGACTCAAATATGCGGCAAACATTAAACACAGAGAACACGAGTACTTTCTCATCAACCAGTACCTTTATGAACTTGATGAGTGAATCCTCCTTATGAAAGGTAATGTTAGCATAAAATTCCTTTACTTTTGAAACAGAACCAATACCATCATATTCACATAATGACCTCCAAGTCAGCGTTTCAAACATGTCAGCAAAGTGAAGCTGATGTTGAGTGAACCACTCAAAATCCACACGCTTGCACGCAGCGATATTTCGGTTATCCATATTATGATTTGGCAGTGTATCATCAGCAAGAATTCGATTCAACACAGCCAAGGAAACATTTTGATCAACCTGAAGAATAAACACAGAAAAATTTGCACTTTTCATTTTCTTTTGTCCTGGAGAACTAGAATGCAAATCATCCTTTATACCTGCGAGAGTTCGCTTCATCTTGGTGCGAGAAGCAACACCCAGAGAAGAGCGAGCAGGAGGAGGGTCCTTGGTCATGGGCTCAACCACTTCCACGCGGTCGTCCTCAGCAGGGGTTTTCTCAGCAGAGGAGTCATGTTCATCCACGGACATGGTAGCATCAACATCCTCATCTTTCTAGCTCTCATCAACAGAAAGTTCTGTATCTGGACAAGAGAACCGTCTCCTTTCTCAAGAGACTCAGACGAAGCAGCACTAGGCTTGGTAACCACCTCTAGTGCAGCGGTTTCTCCCTCAGCAGCGAGGGTTTTCTACGTAGCATTATCAGGTTCGCCAAGAACTGTGACATCAACAGGCGAGGCCACGACTTCCTTAACTGGAGCAGCAGCAGGTGTCCCCTTGGTCTCAGTGACCACCGGAGCGAAGACATGCAGCACAGACGACTCCCCCTTAGTAACAAGGAGATTCTCCCCAGCAGGGAGTTGCTGGGAGGAAGCAGTCATAGACTATGACCGTTTCTTAGGGATTCCCTTGCCCTTTGACGATTTTGCGGATTTTGGTGCCATGATCTAGTGAGACGAAGAGAAGAAGGAAGGAGGTTGAAGTTCGTAGAGAAGAAGGAGGTTTAGGGATTTGAGGTGATGGTAACCGAAGGTAGAATTTCTTTTTATAAAATGATTTACAGAAAAAGAAGGAAAGTGGCACCGTAACAAGGTAAGAAGATCACTTCTTTATTTTAGGGAATTTTTTATTTTCCCATAAAAAATTTCTTAAATAATTAGATGACAATATCATCATCTCAAAGTTTAGGATTACATATCCCTAGCTCATTTCGTAAATACTCAAATATTTCCTTGTCAAGTGGTTTGGTAAGAATATCAACAAGCTGTTGCTCAGTATTTACATACCGAATATCGATTCTCCCACTTTGTACGTGATCTCACAAGAAATGATGTCTCAACTCGATATGCTTAGATCTCGAGTGATAGACAGGATTTCTAGATAAATTGATGCACTTGTGTTACCACACATTATTGGAATATTATTGAAATGAAGATCATAATCTTCAAGTTGTTGTCGCATCCATAGTAACTGAGCACAACAACTGGCTGCTGAGACGTATTCAGAGTCAACTGTGGATAAAGCAACAAATGTCTGCTTCTTAAAGAACCAGAAAATAAGCATATTTCCCAATAGCTGGCAAGTACCAGACGTGCTTTTTCTATCAATATGACATCCAGCATAGTCAGCGTCCGAATATCCTATAGGATCTAGCAATGATACTCTGGATACCATAGACCTAGGCTGACAGTTCCGGAGAGATATCGAAAGATCCTCTTAACTGCAGCAAGATGTGACTCTTTTGGAGCTGACTGATATTTAGCGCATAAGCATATGCTAAACATGATATCGGGTCTTGAAGCAGTGAGATAGAGTAATGACCCTATCATGCTTCTGTATAATTTGGAATCAATTTCCTTTCCACTTTCATCCTTATCAATTTTGGTATTACTACCAATAGGAGTTGACAAAGGTTTAACATTCTCAAGATCAAATTTCTTGAGCAGCTGTTTGCTGTACTTTTCTTGATGGATAAAAATTTCATCTACAGTTTGCTTAATTTGTAGTCCAAGGAAGAAAGTAAATTCTCCCATGAGACTCATTTCAAATTCTCCTTTCATGAAGTTGCAGAATTCAGTGCATGGTTGTTCATTAGTTGAACCAAATATATTGTCGTCCACACATATTTGGGTGACTAAAAGATCAGCATCCTGTTTCTTAAGAAACAAGGTTGTATTGATTTTTTCACACCTATATTCCTTTGCTATAAGAAAGGAACTAAGCTTTTCGTACCATGCTCTCGGAGCTTGCTTAAGTCCATACAAAGCTTTAGATAGCTTGTAAACATGATTATGAAATTTAGGAACGATGAATCCAGGAGGTTGTTCAACATACACTTCCTCTTTCAGACCACCATTGAGGAATACGCTTTTCACATCCATTTGAAATAGCTAGAAGTAAGCGTATTGCTTCAAGATGTGCCATATGAGCGAACGTCTCATCATAATTAATACCCTCCTCTTGAGAGTAACCTTTTGCTACAAGTCTGGCTCTGTTCCTTACAACATTTCCAGACTCATCAAGTTTATTACGAAATACCCGTTTTGTTCCAATAATGGACCGATCATTTGGTCTAGGTACTAGATGGCAAACTTTGTTTCTCTCAAATTAATTTAGTTCTTCTTGCATCGCAAGGATCCAGTTTGAATCATCAAGCGCATCATCAATGCCTTGAGATTCCTTTTGAGAAATAAAGACGGAGTTTTCACAGTACAGACTTGCTGTATGTTGGGTTCGCACTCTTGTATGCAATGATCCTATGACTTTGTCAATAGGATGTCGTTTCTTATATAAAGAGGGAACACGATCCTCTATTTGTGCATTTTGGAAATCATCAGAAATATTTTCAGGAACTTGTTGTACATCTGTTACAGCGTTTCCATTCGGATTACGTTCAACAATCATTTCTTGTGTCTTCATTTGATATTTTAGTTGAGGATTGTGTTGCTGCTTCCACAACATCTTCCTCCTGTGTTGGAGAGTCATCAACTTTAACATTGATAGATTCTTCAACCGTTAGCGTCCTTTTATTAATGACTCTATATGCCTTGCTCGTGAGAGAGTATCCTAAAAATATGCCCTCATCAGATCGAGCGTCAAATTTTCTGACCCCATCTTTTATGGCCTTAAAATATAACACTTTCTTCCAAATGGATGGAAGTATGACATATTAGGCTTTCTGCCTTTATATAACTCATAAGGCGTTTTACCTAAGGAGTACCTCAAATGAGCTCGATTTGAGATGTGGCATGCTGTGCTTACATCTTCAGCCCAAAGATTTTTAGCAACCTCACTTTCCAGCAACATGGTTCTCACCATGTCCTCTAAGGTTCTATTCTTTCGCTCTATAAGTCCGTTTTGCTGTGGAATGTATGTTGCTGACAACATTTATAAAACGAATGGCGAAATTGTTGAGGAGGTTGGGGAAGAGAATGTTATCCAGGTTGTCACAGATAATGCATCAAAACCTAAGGTTGTTACGAAGTTATTGTTGGAGAAAAAGGAGAAATTTATATTAGACTCCTAGCGCTGCCCATTACATTAATCTAATGTTGGAAGACTTTGAGAATAAAATATTAATTCAGAGGGGGACTATCTCAAGTGAAAAGAAGATAACAACTTCCATCTATAAAAGAACATATCTCATTTCAATGGTACAAAGCTTCACCAATGGAAAGGATTTAGTGAGACCGGCTGTGACTGGTTTTGCTACTACATATCTCACTTTGGGTGGTTTAAATGAAAACAAAGGAGCTTGGTAAGGATGTTTACTTCTGATAAGTGGAATTTCAATCAATGTGCAAAGACAAATAATGGGAAACATCTTGAAAATGTGATTACGGATAAGATATTTTGGAAGAATGTTGTCATTAAGTAAAGGGTGTGTCCCCTTTGATCAAAGTATTAAGGTTGGTTGATTCTAGTAAGAAGCCAATAATGGCTATATTTATGAGGAGATGGACAGAGCTAAACAAAATTATTCATAGTCTTCAATGGAGTCAAGAAATGGTAAATCCGGTTATTCATATTTTTATTTCTTAGCTATTTTTGAAACTAAATTTGGCTATTATTTTCATTATTTACCTTTTGTCTTTGTGAGAAATCATTGGTCAACGATGGGATAGTCATATGCATTGCCCTCTTCATGTAGCAGGCTATTATTTGAACCCTAAACTACATTATAATTTCACGTTTACAGATGACTATGAAGTGAAAAAGGATTATATGATTGCTTGGAAAGGATTGTGGGAGATGTTGAAGAAATATTCCAGATTAATTCCCAACTTGACGAGTTTAAAAGCAAGTCGGGATGAATGGAAGTATAGTTGTTACCAAAGCACTTAAACCCTAAACATCGGCACAATGGTGGTAGTTTTATGTGAGTAAATATTCAGATTTGCAGAAATTTGTTGTTCGCGTGATAAGCCTTACATGCAACTCTTTCGGTTGCAAAAGACATTGGAGTGCTTTTGAGATGGTACTTTCACATCAAAATCTTTTTATTTAAATTAGTGTTCTTAGTTAATTGGAGTTGACTAGTTGGAGTACTTGTCTTTTTGTGTTTGTTTTGGTCTATAGAAAAAGGAAACCATTTCCAATAGAAAACTATGAATAATGTGGTTTTGTGATGGCAAACTCGAGGTTGAGAAAGAAGAAACAAACAAGGACACCCAAGGATTATGAGATTGATGATCTTCACTTGTATGATGAATCGATCCTTTTTTTTTTATATCAGCGGGGTTCGTGGCAGACTTACTTTTTGTAAGCCCTCTCATGAGGCTCGAAGGCTCTTTGACAAGCCCGCGAGCCTCAGGCCCAGCCCCACTACATCCCCTCTGCGCCCGACTTGAAGCCTGCTCCCCTGTCGGTCCAATTTCAGTTGATGCCCAAAGGCCTAGCGGGTGGGTGGCTCTTGGGCTTTATTAACCATCACCCAAGAGACCAACCGTAAATCCAAGTAGAGTGGTGGGGTTCGAACCAGGAATCATGACAAGGTTCCAAATACCCACCACTCACCTTACGCCACTTGGGTATCCTCGGAAGGACGAAAATTTTGATGAGGAGATTGAGAATACAAATGAAGATGTTGTGCGAGTTGGAAATGAAGAGGGAGCTAGTAGTGTTGGTGATGATAATTTGCATATTTCAACCTTTGAAGATGATAAATTCAAAGAGGAAGATGAAGATGATATGGCTGAGGAGGGAGATGGTTATTTTGATCAAAACCCGAACGCATTGTTGGAACCTTAGATGATTTTTGTTATGCTTTTATGACTTGTCATTTTTGTGAGCTTTAAAGAGTCTTAGACTTTTATGGTGTGTTTTGTTTGTGAACCTACTTTATGTTTTGTGGCTGTTGATCTTGTTATTCACATTAATTTTTTGAGTAAAGACACGTTTGTTTGTGTTATTCATGTGATTTGTTATTTATTATGATGTATGCAAATATATGTATGTTCAAATTATAATTTTGTGAAATTTTCTGATTTTACTAATTTTCATTTTTAGGTGTTATGATTTGTACATATATATATATATATGTATACATGATAAATCATGTTAAGGTGTTATGATTTTCATTGGATTTATCAATATCCGTACAAATAGAAAAATAACATATATTTATATTAAACATTTGTCAACTCTAAAGCATCATGTGGGGAACCGTCGAGCATCGTGGGAAATACTTGGAAAACCGTCTTAGTTGAAAAGATATAAATTGCAGTTATGCCTGAGTAGTTGTCCTCGAACTCGACTTGGTAAAGTTGTTGCATCTTAAACTCGACTTCCACTTGCTAAACTTATGTCGAGAACTTTAACTATCATGTGTTGTTGGAACTAAGCTTAAACTACTTCCAACTTTACCTCGGATGACCGGAAGCAAGACTCGATCTATAAAACTCTGACTCAACCTACTTTTAAAGCTTGAGTTCAACCTTATTCTTCATGAGCTCCCATTTTATTTATTATGTGTCCCACGTTCCTCAAGAAACCAAATCTTGTATGATCCTAGACACTTTTGCCTTGGGCCTACTTGTTATGGGCTAAAGTTCATCTCTCTCTTATATGGCCATTGTGAGAGTCATCGCAAATGTCTCGCGACACAGAATGAGAGGTACCAACCATTTCCAGGACCGTAATAGGACACTTTTATCGTGAAATCACAAAGCGTCTCGGATGACAAATTCGATGTCAAGAAGACACCGTTGGCGACAGGTACGGTGTACAAGGGTTTATAACAAACTAGGAAGGAAAAGCTTCACTTCCAAGTGGAGAATTATTCTTGGAGGGCAATCCCTCTGCTGGCCAAAGATTGAAACCACTGAGGATGGCTTTAATGAGTCCAGCTGATCAGAGCTGATGGCACATACCAGCTACAGTTGCACCCTCGTCGCATGCCAATGCAACCCTGTGAACCCAACAAAACATTCTATCATTGTCAGACAGGACTTCGCTGCAGCATTGTATTAAGCTGGGTTAATAAGGGCACTGCCTTTCTAGAAAGATCGGATTCGGGGTAACAAAGATGGGGAAAAACTTACGACTTTGAGCCAGCGATGCATCCAATTCCCCAAATTCTTCCAAGAGAGAAGTCGAAGGTGTTAAGCAGCCTGTGGAAGAATGGAGATTGACAATCGTTATATTACACATGACTTATCTCTTATTTCTAACAAGTGAATTTCCACAACTTACGTGAAATTAGTTGCATCCCAGACACGAGCTGTCCCGTCTTCCGAACCAGTTACCACAATTGGCATCTCGGGATGGACACAGATGGTAGTAACGTTGTGGCTGTGACCTTCGAGTGTTTGGACACAGCTCTTGGTTTCGTAGTCCCAAACCTACGAGTGATTCGAAAATTGTTCGTAAATTTGTGTAATAGACTCGCTAATAATTGGAAAGGGGATAAGCATGATAGGATGATTTACCTTGACAGTGAAATCATCAGATCCACTGATCAGACAGAGGGTGCCATTGCCACGAGCAAGGTAGTGGACACAGTTCAGCCCTTTCTGATGGGCCTCAAGGGTGAATTTCGGTGAAGAGGAATCGAGATCCCATATCTGCAAAGAAATACTGTGTTAACGATCCTGCCCAAAAGCACTAAAAATTCCCAAAACAGAGGCCAAGTTACCCTGATGGTTCCGTCAAGTGATGCACTTGCGAAACTGGATTCCTGGAGAGGGTTGAATGATGCGCCCATCACGTAGTGAGAGTGCCCCTCAAAGACCCGTACGCAATCCCAGTCCTTCTCCCAATCCCAGACCTTCATAAGTTTGTCATCTGATACTGAAACCACATACGGCAGCTTAGGGTGGATCGCCAGGCACCGTATGTAGTCCTCATGCGCCTGGAACTCCTTTATCTTCTCCCCGGTGCCATAATCATACACCCGGAGGAACTTATCATCAGACCCCACTACAATCCAGGCCTTTCCAGGAACAAACCTGGATGTCCTGACTGCAACCATCCCAGAAGAGAAACCATTAATACAGGATTGGATGACTAACAACATTGGAATCCTTTGGACGAAATCTGTTCAGGGGATCTTACCTGGAGCATCAGCCACCTTGAATGATTTTTCTTCGGCCTAAACGTTGACATAAACGAGATTTAATCAATCCATCAACGTAATAAGAAAATGATAAATAATTTAATGTTGTCCTAAAATTAAAACCTGGGATTTGTAGTTCCAGATGCAGACGCTTCCTGAATACAAACTCAGCAGTACCCTGCAACATGATGTGATCAAGGTCCATAAACCGCAAACATTATATAATGTTCATCGACACATCGGACCCGTGATTACCATGGTTCAGATGGGTGGAAATCGACCGACTTCACTCTCTCGGACCTCCTTACAACCTCGTTCTGCCATACACATATTAAAACAGAACTCAATAATTGATTCATGTATCTACTAAGAACCGGATAACAAGGAACATGGAGAAAAAGTCGCAGTCTGCTGTGACGGCACATGACAAGACAACCATTGATTTCGTAGTTGGGTACCTGGGTTTCGACTGTTGCGACCTGCAAGAACAAGGATTCAAAATCGTGATCAAAGTCGTCGTCAGGCAGACTGAATATGAAAATTGAATGAACTAAAGGGAAGAGTGCAACCAAAACAAACTAAGCAAAACAAGGAAGAAGGTAATCCTCACCATTTTTTTTGTGAAATGGGGAGTTTTAGAAAATGGATGTTGGCACAAAATTTCTTATGCTCGTATTGTTGGTGGGTGAAGTATGATGATTGCCATCCGTTTATATAGAGACAATTAAAGGGCTGCTTCGGGTTGACTAATCTAAACGATTAAATCCATGTTGTTGGGATGTAGTCATCAAATGACTCGAGAGCCGTGGATTCGTCTGACGTGTCTTGATCTACGGTGGGGATGATTTGGATGATATCATAAGGTCAGAGTCAAAGGTAATCGTTCCATCTCAAGAAAAGGTTCATGATAAGGTCAAAAGCGTGTGCTGCTTTTCTTTTTTCTGGTGATTCTAACATTTTGGACAGGTCTTTTTTGGGGGGAAGCGGCTAACGGTACGTGCACGTAACCGTTACGTTGTTTACTAAATTCGACCAAAATTTTAGTAATCTGTACTAAAAATCGACTTTTTTTAGTAAATTGATTAGTAAATTACTAAAAAATATTAGTAATCGATTACTAATTTTTCACTATTTGACCATTCGAAAAGTTACTAAACTAGGTTTAGTAAATTGGCCGAAAAATTTACTAAAATTTTTAGTAACCGATTACTAAAAATAACGTTGATTTGACACTTTTTTTAGTAATCGTTACTAAAATTTCACTGTTCAACTTTAGTAATTGGTTACTAAAAAGTTTAGTAATTTTTTCCGCCGATTTACTAAACCTAGTTTAGTAACTTTCCGAATGGTCAAACAGTGAAAAATTAGTAACGGTTACTAATTTTCTGTTAAAAAATTAGTAATAGTAGTAATTTTCCAGGTTTCCCGTTCGGAGATTTTAGTAATGATTTACTAATTTTGTTAAAAAAATTAGTAAATTACTGTGTAACATAGTAAAGTCGTTAGTAAATTACTAAATTTTTAAAATTTTTTTCGTAATCGTTTACTACTTTTGGAACAAAATTCAGTAACCAATTACTAAACTTTTTAGTAATTTTCTAAAATGAACAGTACATTCCGAACCTAAAACTGAACGTGTTTTCAGTGTGAAATTACCATTTTACCCATGTGATAAATTATAAAATCGTTTACGAATTTTCAGTCCGAACCTAAAACCGAACATATTTATAATTTTACCGGAGGGGTAAAATGGTAATTTCACACTGAAAACAGGTTCAGTTTTAGGTTCGAAATGTACTGTTCATTTACGAAAATTACTAAAAAGTTTAGTAATTGATTACTGAATTTTGTTCAAAAAGTAGTAACGATTACGAAAAAAAATAAAAAAATTTGTAATTTACTAATGACTTTACTATGTCAAATAGTATTTTACTAATTTCGGTTATAAAATTAGTAAATCATTACTAAAATCTCCAGACGGCCTACCTGGAAAATTACTAGTATTACAAATTTTACTACGAAAAATTAGTAACCGTTACTAATATTTCACTGTTTGACCATTCGAAAAGTTACTAAACTAGGTTTAGTAAATCGGCGGAAAAAATTACTAAACTTTTTAGTAACCGATTACTAAAGTTGAACAGTGAAATTTTAGTAACGATTACTAAAAAAAACTGTCAAATCACCGTTATTTTTAGTAATCGGTTACTAAAAAGTTTAGTAAATTTTTCCGCAGATTTACTAAACCTAGTTTAGTAACTTTCCTAATGGTCAAACAGTGAAAAATTAGTAACGAATTACTAATGTTTTTTAGTAATTTACTAACGATTTTACTAAAAAACATCGATTTTTAGTAAACTTTACTAAAAAAAAATCGATTTTAATAAACAACGTAACGGTTACGTGCATGTAGCCGCTTCCTTTTTGGGGGCCTTACATGTGACCGATTTGGTCTTACTTTTCTTCTTCACTTGGTGATAGAAAATCCTTTTGAAACATATAGAGATGCTTTTTTTTTTAACATAACTTTGTAATATCTTATTCCTAACCGGAGATCACTTGTTCTAAGGGCCTTCATAAATGGATTACAGAAGACAAGTTCTTTTAAACTAGAATCCAAAGTATACTGGCATCTTGGAACAATAGGAACACAGAGATTAACATGCCTAACATCACCATCGTTCAAAAACTATGAACTCCTCCAGAGAGATTACAAGGATGGCAAACATTCCGAGTCTTCATATTTTTTGGGATACAAAAGAACAAGACCCAAACCCCAGAACAGCTATCAGCTGTGACACGGAAAAAATTGCCATTTCTTGCGAAGATAGTTACAATAAGTGCATCTGCAGATATCTATATTCCAACCGCAGCAAGAATGTAATGAACAGAGGGCCGGGAGTTATATGCAATCAGTCATCTCCGCTCACTGGCCGGTCTGAAAAGGGCAACCTCTAGGATCATTCTGATCTTGCAAACCCTAGTTACTAAAAATGTGCAAACTATAGTAACCACCTGCGGCTTGATATCATGACAATATTTCCACCATTCAACTCCAGTTTCGTGACAATATCCACATCTCCATCAAACATCTGAGAAAGCAAATGGAGTAACATAAACTATTCTCAACAAGGCCAACATGTATAAAAGTAACAATCAAGGAAAATGACAATATAACAAGGACCGGGCAGATAATGGTCAGCAGATGCCTAATCTTACATACCATGTGAATCCCAGACTTTTGGGAATATCCATTTACCAAACAAGTAATTCTTCAAAACGTTCAAGAGGCACAACCAGAACAAGTAATAAAACATAAATGAAGATTCTTTGGTGAATTTAGATGGTTGATAATGCCCTAAATAGGCAAGGAAGATGCTTACTTGATCGGTACCGGGTAATAGGGATCTCCTTGAGTTCGCGTTTGATGCATAAATACTCACCGAGAAAAGCCATCACTGCCAGACCAATTCCATTGACAACCCACCAAGTTAAAGATGCTGGCCAACCTCCATATGTAATGCATATAAGGAGGTGAACTATAAACAATGTAGCAGAAAAATCGAGGCACTTCTTCGCTCTCTCAATCAGATAAAGCAAGTAGCCAGCTCTGCAAACAGAAATTGCACACTGGATCAGATTAGGTATCTGTATGTATTCCCATACCTCATCGATATCATTCATCTTCTATAGAAGCATTGTCCCCGAAAAGAAAACATCTTATGAAATGCCTTCTCAAGCTTGAGATTGCACTATTGCAAGAATCCCAATTCTACTTTGTGTTTTGCAAGCCAATTTCCATGGTCAACAAGCCATAATTAATGCACATAGCCAAAATGCTTAAGCAAAAGAGAGCCTCTGATACATTAAGTTAATCACATGAACTCATGATCACAACACAGCCAACAAACACTGGCTACTAAACCAAATTTCTCAAGAGGAATCACTGGATCATTGCCTTCAGATACTACAGAACACAAACAGATTAAACAGTTATTAACAAATACTGTGACATCAGCAAAACTACAATGCTTATTGTAGCAATACTTCAGTGCGGAACTTTCGCCAACAGTGGAAATAAAAAGAGTTACAAAAATTCATTGACAATCTGAAAGTAAAAAAGATAAACCACTCTCATTCTATCACCAAAATTGGACCACTTGTTGTACATGAATAAAACCTGCATATATACTAAAGCTACAAGACAAACCCATTCATCATCTGGCAAACCCAAAGCAGCAGAGTCTCTCTCTTCTGATTAACTAAGCCCGATCAAAAAGGTCCATAAGGAAATCCAACACTAAAATAAATCAAGTAGCACCACGCTCCGACCTATAATGAAATCACTTAGACCACATGAAACATAAGAATTAGCAATAAATCAGCATCATACACTTCGACACTTCAACCACCTCAGGATCAATGGAGTACACAGAACAAATCCAAACAAAGTCAATCTCCCAACTAAAACTTCAGCCTCACCCGGCAATGGCACTGAGCACGAACGAGGTGATCACACACCACCCAGTGACGGTGGAAGCGGTGAGTGCCGCGAAATCAAAGAAATACACCAGACTCAACCGAGAAACCCGGGTCCCGACCAGCACAGACAGGAATATTCCAAAAGTGAGGTAATACAAGCACTGCAGGCACACAATCTGGGCAACAATCATCCAAGGGTCCCATACCACCGCACCATAGAACATCTCTACAGTGCCCTAAACAAGAACCCGCCCTAAAACTAATTAAGTAGGATCACGCACGCGAATCCCGGAAACTTCCCGGATCTCACGAATCCAAATCTAACGGATTCGGAGCAACAAAACCCATCCCCGGTACATGAATTTACGGGTGAAACAGGGATCGAATAGAACAATCTCGTGGATATCGATTCAGGGTCCGAAGAGGGACTCCGGGTGGTAGGCGTAGGGGATGCAAAGTGGGAAAATGGGATTTTGAGGGGATTTTGGAGGCAGATGGAAACCTCGTACAGGGGTGGGATCCAAGGGAAGGGCGACCGATGCAAACAAATTGATGTGCTTAAATTCCCATTACACGTTTCCTACTTTACTTTTGTAATAAACGAGTGGGTAAAAATTTGTATATGTGGGCCGCGTAAATCTAACATAAGTCTTGCTACCATCTGGGTTCGGTTCGGGCGGTGGGTTCGTTACTAATTGTTGAAACTCCAATTCATCACCCACCTGCCACCTCCTTCGTATCGGTTCCAGTTTTATAATTTATTATGAAAAATAATAATTTATTTTAAAATTATTGTTATGGTATAAGTTTCAAGTTTAAGGTGATTTTGACTCTAGAGAACCGGCCCAGAATGGCGTGGGTTCCTATCCCAGGACTTGTTCATTATTTAAATGAAACAACATACATGTACTTAGAACGTTTAAGGTCCGTTTGTTAATCGGAATTTCAGTCAGCTTTTGGTTCTCATTTCCTGTTTTCCAAAACAGTAAAACGAACAAAAAAAATTATGTTCCTCTGAAAATTTAGAAAAATGTTTTTATTTTCCTGTAACAAACATGTTTTCTTATTCTCATAGAAAACGAATCGAGTTTGTGTGTAGATCGACACGTAACACCTGATCACAAACTCAACCCATTCAGATTTTCGTATCATCGAAGTATATTCAAACGCGAACCATTCTATAACGGGTACACATAAAGCGTTCTGTTAGACACGAAACAATTTAGCATAAAATAGACAAATTAAGACTCAATTGAGACGATAATATCCTAACTACATCATATTTCACTAAGCAAAAACTACAATAAATCCATCACCAATTGCTATTAACTTATAGACGGATTTTCTTTTCTTACAAAAAGATATGTGTTCATATAAATGTTACAAAACTAAATTTATGACAAAAAAATTATGACCTAAAAAATTTAACTAACCAATATTTGTTGAATTTTTAGATAGAGGGATGTCTTCATTGTTCACATGTAACCTAACAAAATCTTCACTAAGTTCCTCGAATATTAGAAGTTCCTCACTCTCGACATGTGTAGTTTTTTAAATAAGAAATAGACATGTGATTCAAATAAACTATGATGTCCATGTCCCAGTTAAGTAAAAGTTTACATTTCATGATCTAATAGTTATGAAATAAATTATCTTTAAAATCTAAAATATAACTTTTAGTACAAGTGATTCACTTTGAAAAGACTCAAACTCCTACATCAAATCAAACATAAATAAGTTAACAACATAAAACACAAGATAAAACTAAAAAACTTGTTACTGTAAAAACTGTGTTTGTTTATCTTGAATAAGCCATTGACAACATCGTCATGTGAAGAATTGTCTTTGCTAGTCATAGAAAAGTTCAAGCAAGAAGAAAGAGTGGGATTTTTATCTACATATATATCGAACAAAGTTAACAACTTACCGCTATATTTCATAATTTGAGAGGAATATATTTTGGGCAGCACTTCTTAAAACAAAAATCTACGAACTGAAACTTGTACCGTGGACATAGAGTCACTGCAATAGATAATATCATAACAAACTCGGACTAATATTTGTCAAAAGTTTCCTTTGTTCTCTCTGACATGGATCTGATAGTTGTCAAAACTTTCCAATGCTTAAACCAAAGTACATAACAATACAAAAGCTCCCGAAAAGCAAATTTGATGTCGAGTACTTGGTTCTAAAAAATCACGAGTTAGATCATAAAGTGCATACAAAAAACCATCAAATTTTCTCTGCTCATACCTACTGCTCACCCGAAGTACAATGCTTATAATTGGAATCAATCAATTCCATGTGACATAAAGCACATTTGTAGAAGACAACACTTTCAAGCATGAGCCCCTTTTTTTCGCAATAGACATTAGATGATGCATTCGAGAAGCTTGTCCTTTCTTACTTTAGATCTCTTCACATGTTTAATGGTTTCTCTAATTTTGTTCACCTCAACATCGACTTCTTTCTAACCTTCCCTCATAATAAGATTCAAAACATGTGCACACTAGCATAAATTGAAGAAATCCCCATTTTCTAACTCGTGTTCAACTAGGACTTTAAAAGTTCTACATCAACATCATTTGTCGATTCATTATCAAGCGTATTATTAATGCCCTACTCTGAAATTAATCCCTAACATTTTTCACCAATGGCAACACTAGTATGACGAGTAGGCATGAGAGAAAATGCCAATAATTTTGCACAACTCCCAATTATTGTCTATGAAATTTTTAATCAGACAAATATATCCACTTGATACTTTAGAGGTCTATATATCATATGTCAAATAAACTCTACCGAAACACTATCAAGTAAGGATCTCAACTTCAACTTATGCATTTGACGCATTTTCAACACACAAGCCTTTGAGTATTCTCTCCTTACATAAAGCATCTTCAAACATCTCCTCCCCCGTTTGTCGAGTTACATTGTTCCTTTTAGTTGAGTGTCTAAAGAATCTCTCACTTCTTCTACTACAACATGGCTATCGACTTATTGGAAAAAAGGAGGAAAAGCACTTTGATATTTTGTTTTGAAGAAAAGGAAAGCGAGAAAGTCGTATAGTAAATTGATTGGAGTATATTGTACTTTATAAAGGCGTGCAAATAGGCGGTTTGCCTTGTCCCTAGAACATAGAAAATAAAGCCAACAAATCTACTGTGGACTCAATCAGTGGTCGAGGCTGACTCCATTAGTTCGGTTCGCTTAGGTATGAGCTTATAGCGGTTCAGTTGGTGACGTTGCTTTCTTTCTGCTCTAGTGCGTTGAGAAGAATACCTGACCAATGTATTTGGTGCTCTATTCAGAATTTGTAGATCGTGATGAAGATACATCGAAAGAACATCTCCTTATCAAACGTGTTTGCTAGTAAACCAATTGATCAGTTCTCTTTCGCAAAAAAATGCCCAATATCATTCACATATTTTCGAACACAAGTTCTTATGTGCGTTTACATATTTCTGGTTTCATTCTTGTTATGACAAACATAAATAGTGCCACACTTCTTGCATTTACTTTTCTAGCTTTTATTATTTATGGCGTGTTTGTTTAAAAGAGAAATGAAAGAAAAATCGAAGAAAACACGTGTTTCAAGAAATTTTTCGCTTTAAACATTTGAAATTTTCCTCCGCGTTTTTTTTTATTTTCTTCCTCTTTCCATAGTTTCCAAATACAACATTACAGTGAGAGGAATAATATCAAAGAAATTCCATACCGCTAAGCTCAATTTTCTCTTACACTTCATAAAAAGTGATCCATTTAACTTAGCATATGTCCGGTGTATCTTCTGTAACTCCCCACATTCTCATAAATTGATTTGATATCTTCATCGGAAATTTTTTATATTCTCAAACAAGATCAACTTCTTTGTCTGCATCGGCTTTCTTGATTACTTTTGTCTTAAACAGTTTTCTCAATTCTATAGAAAAATAAAGTATAATCGGTCCACCTTAGCACGCATGTATAAAACATGATTCAGTAAAATCGAAAATTTAGGATTTTAAATAGATAAATTGAACAATACAATCTAAGTAATTTAAAGATGAAATCACGTCAATTTAAAGATGATGAAATATCTCCTTCATTCCATCAAATAAGAGAAAATCCCCACGAACCCACAAACAAACTTCATAAAGGATTGTGAATCCATAAATATTCTTTTTATTTCGTCAAATAAGAGAACCACCATGAATCCCTAATCTCAATTGTCATATGACACTTGAACCAGATTATGGATGGATTTAAAAATGACTAGTTTTGACAAAAAGCTAAACTAATGGGAGAAATAGGGATTATGCAAAACGATTGCAATCCCCTGAGTTCGACCATTATGATTTGTAGGATAATATTATCCAAACCAAGATCACCGTAATCGAATTTGGGACACGAAAAAGTATGGAAAACAGAATTACGTACCAGGCATTAACATACCTCTATAATAACCCGATTATCAAGTCTTTAGCGTGATCTCTATTCTAGTACCGTTACCCAACGAAATCTGCAAAACACAGGGTGAAATCGGTGATCTCGGTCTTCCTCTCCCTGACTTGTCGACGGCCGATGGAATACCAATTATTAGGGTTAGAACAAGCAGGAGAGGGGACCTCGCACCTATTAATATAAGGTGAGACGGGCCCTTCCATCACAGGCTTACGTCAACACACTGGGCCTACACCGAATGCCGTCCAACCCACATCAATCACAAACTGAGATACCACAGAAGCTCAAATAAGAGATCACCTAAATGAACGAGCTATCATGCATTGTCTCGTATATTGTAATACAACATATTTTTATAAAAAACTGAAATTGGTAATTGATTATAGCCCAATAAGAATTTTACGAAAAAATAAAATAAAATAATAAAGGTAAAAAGAAAATTCCAACATTCTCCCACTTGGGCTATGATCAATTACAAAGCTTTAAAATAAAAATTTTACTTTTTGAAAATGACTCTCAGGCTGTATACAACAGTGACCATAACAAAAACACAATATACGAGACAACATCTCAAAAACAACCCCGACCATTAACGCTACTAGCACCGAACCGTAGTCGTCGTCATACCATTTAACGGTGTTGGACAACCATGATCACAAGCGCCAACAACGCTAACGTCAATGGGTCAATGTGGCAGTGTAGCTGAATATAACATCTCTGTGATCTGAATGATGTTATTTACAGTCAGTCATCATCTTTCTGTAACCTTATGGCCACAATGAGCCAGAAAAGAGCAAAACTGCTCCATAACATGTCTCATAAACCTTAATGCGTGCAAACTGCATAGTGCTTTATCAGAGACAAATTATATTGACAAAACCGTCATACTCAAGAACAAGCACCAAGTCTCAAGATTTTCTTCAATAATTAAATAACTTTGTAACCTTTACATTTCACTGAAGTCAGAGTGCACAATCCGTAACCTTTATACTTTAGAGAAATCAGAGTACTCATCTATAACCTTAATGCTTTAGAAAAGCCAGATGAAATCATCTCCCTCCGTAACCTTAATGTTTCACAAAGTCAGAGAAAGCCATCTCTGTAACCTGAATTCTTAGTGAAACCACAGTTACCATCCGTAACCTTAATGCTCTCAAAGAAGTCGGATGAAATAAACCGAGCACTACTCTTCTGTACGTGTCAAAACATGAATCTCGCAAGAACATATATGTTGTCATAAAAGACATATAAACTTGACATAACCGTCACGCTCAAGATAAACATCGGATCTTGAGTTTTTCAACTATGTGCACATAACCAAAACGACAGTAATTGATGATCATCAAAATAAACAAATACATGTATCAAACAATCCAAAATGACTGTCCATAAACATGTCTTTCAAACAAAGGCTCTCACTAACCAAGCAAATCAAAATACATGCCACGTATAATAACAATAAGGGCTCGCTCGGCTCCACGTGATATTCCTCTTGGTTATAAATGAAACAATATCGCACCATCAATAAATGCGGCACTTAAAAAAGGAGCAGGAAAGGCCCAAAGCCAATCCCTGGGAACAGTAAAGCTTCATAAGGTCTCTGTACCACGGAAGAAGTGGTTAGTTCTTAATAAATAAGAGTGGTGAACGCAAGAAGCCTCAACAACCAATTACAATATCAAGAAAACTTAATGTTGGACAATGTTTTAACGAACATTAATAATAACTCCCACTAATTAAAGAATCATATGACTCCAAGCTCTCAACATATTGAGCAAATATCAAATATTAATTTGAGTCATTTACTTAGTGAGAATCCAAACATTTTCGTTTAACTTGTTTAAACATGAGATATACAATCTTATCTTTATATGACATTATTTTCTAATTACAACATAAAGGATTTATAAAACTTTCACCGAAAACTCTTGCACTTGTGTTCTTGATTATATGCATATTTTCAAATAAGCTCCCATAGATTCAATCAAATTTTGAAACAAACTTTCATAACCGATCTCACATATGCAATGAAATTAAGGGCTCCCACAAGTTTATTATAACTAAGCAATACTTCATTATTTGAGTACTTATCACTCTTCACGTAATTTATAACTAAGCAGCCAAGTTATCCGACTATAATCACAAATTATATGTATTCACAACTATCACAATACATATCACATAAGAGACTCCATGAATCTCAACAAGCGAGTCGTTTTGGCGACCAAACACCTGTATTATAATGTGAAATCTCTCATACCGAGATGATTATCAAACCTTCCATCCCAACTCGACAATCGAGTTGAATACTAGAAAAGAAATTATGTAAAATCATAATTAATGTAATATATTATCGCACAAGCATATTTCAAGGGATCTCAACGAGCGAGTCACTTTGGCAACCATGCACCTGTATCATCATGTGAAATCTTCCAATTCCAGGATGCTCGTAAAACCTTGTTTAGCTCACAAGCAAACAAAGTGACATACTCAAGAAATTCACGTTGATACGTAAGTGCACATTAAGATTTATCATCTTGTCATTTTAAGCAAACCAAACGAGACTATTTATATATGAACCAGTGAACAACCGATATTATAACTGCTATCAAATAGAGACCAACACAAATGATCTCTTCAGAAATACTCGAAATGCACAAAATGTAAGAACCAGACATCTTTGGGCAGAAAGGTCCCTACACCAGTACACCCAAGTCTTCGAACGTACCCTCAACAAGATTCAGAAAATCTCACATGTCATTCTAAGTGAGCCACTTTGGCAGCCAAACACTCAAAGCACAAATATGAGACTTCTCATTTGTTGAGAATACGTGTGATTGTAAGAAATTATCTGCTGTCACTCTTCCTAAGCCACTTTGGCAGCCAAACAACTAGAGCACAAATCTAAAGTAACTCACCAGGATGCACGTGCCTATGAAGCATTTCGCCTGCCACTGCAAACGAACCACTTTGGTAGCCAAATGCTTACAGCACAAATACGAAAGAACTCCACTTGCTCACATAATTATGCATACAACTATCTTATGTATGCCAACTTAGACCAACGAGTCAAATAATTGTTCATAAAAGTCTCAAATCGAATAACAACCATGGTTGATGAATTTATTTACTCTCTAAGTATTATATATCTTTTAAGTACTTTTGGTGCATTCACAAACCTTGTAAGAGAGTAAAGTTTTAAACTACATCGAAAGAATAAGCACGTCTCGACTTTATTAAATAATAGGTTTTCTCCTAAAAGCTCATGACAATTATAGCGATAAAATATAATTATAGGGACAAAGTTATCTCATTTAACCTATCATTTCACAGCCGACATAGTAGACTTCACATTATAATGACTAAGTCAATTCCACTGAATGTCTTGGCCTATGTTATCTCCGATAACCAAAATTTCATAATTGTCCTAAACTTAGAAATGGAAGTCAAGATTTCATTTCATATCGTATAATTTTAAAATCAAACTCCCGTTTAGCAAGTACCCACTAATGCAGAAAAACTAGTGATGCTATAAGAATACAGGTCCCAACCAATCATGTACTCAAAGCACTGGAAGGTTCTCGCGTAAAAAATTTATTTGGAAAAAAAAATATTTAGTTCAAATTCAATGAAGCTTTTGTTACTCATATGCTCATCTTTTTTAATAAATCAACTAAGCCTAAAGAAGCTAAAATCACAACCAGCAGAGTCCCCTCTTCAGAGTCATAGGGCCAACTAGTTTTTCTTGATATTCACTCCCTAGGTCCTTTTCGTAGATCATTTTGGTGTGTGTGTATTTTGGTGTATATGTATATATATATATCTGAAGAGGGGACTGGCCGCCCATCATCTCCCTACGGAGAGGTCATCCAAAACCAACATGCCATCGAGGCACTGTCAAACGCAATCACAGTTGGTTCTCTTGTCAACCCCGGTAGGGCTCCTAATCTCATTCTCTCCCGTTCACATTACACATTACCCGAGGGGACCTCCTCAAGAGTGAAAACACTATAAACAAAACAGATGCTGGCTTAACACAATCAAAGCCCATGTGAGAAAACACACATCCTGGTTCTTCCCCAGCAGCAGAGGAAGGCTGATCAGAGGAGGAATGTGAGGGACAAAAGTAAGGCTACCAACAAGTACAAGAACGGAAGATTCAGTAACATAGATCCTAGGTTTCTAAAGTAAACAAACTAGAGGAACAACGTTGCCGTTTTCCGATCAATTAGGAATGAAATTCAACACTCATTTTTTATTTTTTTAAAATGCAATATATAATGGCTATCTACTGCTAATTGTATAACTTTACACCGTAGATCAAGCCAAACTCCCTTGATCATCCTCGATAAAATCAAAGAAAATAATTCTCCACAATCGTGAATGATAAACAAAACTGAGCATTTACCACCCAATTCCTTATCTCTTCAATATCGTCCTCAGCATGTGGGGAACAAATAAGGCATACGAATCGAGCGAGGAAACCCAGGCAACACATAATTAAGAATTACGAGAGTTGAATCAAGTTGTTTTCCTTACAAGACATTCCCACCAAGCATAAACAACTCTGAAAACAAGACAAACCCTCACATTTCACCTATCAAATTGAATTATTCAAGGAAGTAGAGAAATCTCAACAAACTAATCAAGCAGTCGGAACATGTTTTAGTCATGAAACCATGGCAAAAGGTTATGCGGAACAAACCCAACAATATGACAGTACAAACTCTCATTTTCTCCTCCGACATCACAGTCGGGTACGCACAGCAGTGCCGGTGGGTTCGACCTCCACCTCATACGAAAACATGCGGATCAACTCGACACGGTGGCCCAACATGTTTCAAGTACAGCGACTAGCAGTTTTCAGAAAATCTCAATCACACTCACTGTAAACACTTTCCGCCACATCCTCATGACAGCATGTGGCACAAGGCAAATTTTCAATGATTCGTAACATAAATTCAGCCCTTTAATTCGCATTAAGGAAGTAACCCGTAGTATCGGAGAAAATAAAATCATATCAATGCCACTCGAATAAGGACCAACTCTCAATTTGCAAATCTCAATTAAAATCACAGGCTTACGTCAACATACTGGGCCTACACCGAATGCCGTCCAGCCCATATCAATTACAAACTGAGATGCCAGCTCAAATAAGAGATCACCTAAATGAGCGAGCTATCATGCATTGTCTCGTATATCGTAATACAGCCTATTTTATAAAAAATTAAAATCGGTAATTGATTATAACCCAATAAGAATTTTACAAAAAATAAAATAATAAAGGTAAAAATAAAATTCCAACATAATTTCCCCACGTCGTTGACCCTGGACATAAACTTCAACGATCCCAAGTCAGTTGGTTTTTTATAGCTGTTTAACAACATGAATTTTGGGCCACAGATCTTGATGTCGTATGTGGATCAATAGCAAAATACGAGTCCGAAGGGCACAAGCCTCTTAGTGAGGTAGTTGCGGAAATGCGCCAGACGAAGGTTTGTGGGCGAAACGGCAACCGAGCGACAGAGGCTGCCAAACAACGTGTATGCGTGCCCTCCGGCCTAGCACGTGCGTAGCGATTCGGACGACCCAATGATCCGGGCCCGCTCCCCCAAGGCCCAATCCGGTCGGCGTCGCAACTCGAGCGTCGGACGTTGCGGAAGGGAATCGGGTTGGGCCCTCCCTTGGTTCTCGAATGGGCCTGCGGGACATTTCGCCAACCTTCTTCAGTTCTTTAAAGACAACGGGCGAAAGGCTGCGTAAGGCCTCATTTGAGAATTTTAGGGAAGACTCTGGGAACGGCTCGTGTCGCCGTTACCCATCCAAAATGGCTCTGTAAACAAGGGTGTTGTTTAATCTAGGTAAACTATACGGAGTCGCCACAGGCTTAAGTTTGAAAACTGGTTTAAGTCGGAAAACCAGAGTCAGTTCGGGAATTCATATTTACTAACTGTTACATTACAACATGCGAAAGGAGGCGGCCTTTGCTCCAAAAGGTTTACTATTGTTTAATGGGTGTTGGACCCGATCCGGGAGTTGGGTCGAACTCGTATCGACGTTTTATGGGCATTGGACCCGATTCGGGCTTTGGACCCGAACTCAAGTTGTTTGTTTAGAAAAATCATCAGACATGCGACAGCAATCCCAATGGACCTATAACAAACTCATCCACATCCAATTATTTAGATAAAAGGAATGAGAAAGGGCGGTGACTGCAGGCCTATGCACTTGGCCCACAGCCCGTTACAGGTGGACTTAAAATAGTTTCGGGGAGGCCCTCACCTCCCCTTTGTACCTTTGATAAAGGTTAGGGCCGCTTTATCATCTTGACATCGTGGTTTTTACCCACGCGGAAAGATTCACACGGTTTGATATACACGCCTCCGAGTAATCTTCGAAACTCGGAGTCTTTGACATACGTCTTGTCGGATTCTCGCATCCATCGATCGGTGTTCATGTAGACTAAACAAGAAGGTGGTTAAAGAATTCTAATTAAGATATGACAAATAATTAGAATTGATTAGGTGAGGGAGAATGATACTCACGGGGTGCTGTGTAGCCCGTTGACGTCGATCCTCCGTGACGTAGGAGGATAACGTTCCTTGGTAGTGAATTTCATTTAAGGGTGGAGAATCGAGTCGACTTATGATCTTTTGAGAATATCCCAAATAAATGGCTAGAGAGGTTTCATGTCCGATCCGTTGATGCATACATGTTATGAATCCTACAAGAGTAAACGAATATCGAAAGTAGAATACTTAAATCTCATCCATCATGTCAAATTTTAGGAAAAAATAACATGTGGTGTGCTCTCAGTAAAGCGGTGAATGGCGCTGCTCAAACTAAACATGTTCCAGTCAGACAGCTTACAGGGCTAAGCTTGACCCCCGTTGACCGTGTGATAAAGTTGCTCAAAATGAGAAATGTAAAGCATGAAAGTTGTAAAGGATTGAATGTTCTAACTTTAGGTTCTAATTTTAGTCCATTCAGAGTTTGTATGAGCAAGTTATGCCTTCTAGTGCACAGACTACTCATCCTGTCGCTGGAAGGCAAGAGGCAAGGGAGGGCCTTGTTTTCCCAGGAGTGTTAGACTAACCAGATCGAGCTGAATGTAAAAACTCAAAAGAGGAAAGTTGTAAAAAACTGAAATATGGTTCTGGAGATACTAATTTCATAAATTTCCAACGCATGGTGTGAAAAGTACATAATTTTCTTTGCAGCAATATTTGTCTGCTGCAGGGTGAATGGCGTTTTTGCGTCCGCTGCACTCCGCTAATGATTTGACCAGATTTTGTTGCTTAAACGAAATTTCAGGTGAAGTGGAGCCTTGGTGTTACAGTTGTGTCCAGAAAATCGAATCAGCTTTCCTGCTCGTGTGCAAACCGAGGCTAACTCACATACCAACTTTCAATGGACGAAACTCAACTGAAGAGACCTCGAATGAAGAAGTTCAGAACAGGAAAGTTTTAGATAACTTAAAAGGGAAGTGATACCAAGTAGTTTCATGCATATCCAAGCAGTACAGCAAAGTTATGCCCAATGGAGTGTAACTGCCGCCTCGCGGATGCACGAAACAAGTCTGTTTTATTCATCGACATTCAAGGATAAAAAAACGTCTATTAAACATGTTTGCTTGGAGAAGTGGACAACATGAAAGTTGTTCCTCATTAAGAAAGGAATCCAAAGAGACTAGAATCAGCTCAATCTATGCACTGAGCGAAGAGTTATGCATAAAAACACGAAGCAATGACAGCAGCGACGGGCTTCGCAAACTTCGGCATGCTTCCATCTAAAGAATCAGCCATAACTCATGCTAGACATGCTCGATTTAGCCTGATTAGGAGAGACAGAGGGAGAGGAAGAGGATGGACCTGATTAAGCACGATTCTTTCGCAGGACGAAAGAGCAGAGCCTGCAGAAGTGAACTGCAACATCATGCTTCACGATTTCCAGCCTCCGATCATCTCGAACTCGCGAATAACAGTGTGTTCATGCAAATTAACACCAAAACACGACTAAACAGAATGTGGTTAGTGTAACGGACGTCATGGGTATTCGTTTGTTGAGTTGCACGAGTGAGACTGAAAACTCACCGAGGGGTTGCCTCGCCCCGGGATTGCCTGGGAGGAAGAAAGACGTCAGGGAGTCTGTTAGGGGGCTGCCTTGGAGCTGGTCCTTGTCCTTACTTGGATCGTGGCTGTAACGGGAGGATGCCCGGAGAGGAGAGTATTAGCTAAAATAAGACGGTTGACGTTGGGAGGCCTTAGCTCGTTAGCACTGGAGGGGGAGAGTCCTTGGCTCCGATTTGTGTACCTAGAGGGGTTGGCCTCCGGTTGTATGTGGAGGATTTTGTCTCCGATTCCCCATAAGGGGAGGTGGAATGTGCGGGAGAATTGTCTGAAGGGGCTATCGTCTAATTGGAGATTGTGTCTGAAGAAGCTGGAGGGATTGTGTCTTTCCCTATTTGTTGATTTTTCTTGTAGGAGGTAAGGACATATTTTTTTGGGAAGTGGGAGTGAATATAGCGCGTGAAAGTGAGGAATCGGATGAAAAGAAATCTCTCCCCTGAAATCTCAGATTGATTAGAGAATTATCGCTTTTTTTAAGAAAGAAAATAAATCAGGAAATCTTTGGAGATTTTGTTTGAATGTTGACAATGCCAAATAAAATAAAACAAAAATTCGTTACTTGAAAAAAATAGCACTAAAGATGGGCTTTTAAATGGACCTTGGCTATGTCATTCATGAAATTGAAGGCCCATGTCCATGTATATGGGCTAGGGCTTCAATTTGAATGGGTTTTATAATTTTTGACTTAAAAATTTAATAAAATAAATAAAGAAAACTCAATGGAAAAATTTGGGGTATTACAGTTGCCTTCTCTTTACGAGGGAATTGGAGAAGATTTTCTCGTAAAGATTTCATTAATGCCCCAAATTTTGACTTCATGGTTCTTAAAAATCCTATACTTTGGGATCTAATCAAGTAAAATGTTAGTAATAAACAAGACCCCGTGAAATACGGGGGTAATCAAATGTGTGAATACGACACTCATGCATGTCATGATCTATTTTGATAAGACTTATAAAGATCGCTTTTGTGCGAGATCGGAGATAGGCTTCTAACTTTTCTCTTGGTTCACTATTTATTCTGAAATTCGTCACAGTTGGATTCTGGAATACCTTTGACTCAGATACTCATGTACCGATCGGAGGAGTCTTTGTCTGGGTTGTATTGTGGCTTTGGCATAAGGCCTTTCAATTGAGGTTCCAAATCCGTTATTTGGATAAATGAGTCTGAGGACCTCATCAGAAGCTTGTTGACAACAGATGTTTCACTATCCAAGAGAATTCTCCATCTTCCAAACAACGTGCTAGTCGAGCGCTTCGTTGGGGTGGTAAGATCAGATGATCCACTTTGGGGATTCCTCCGTGATTTGCTTGGGAGATGCTTTATTGGTGATCGCCAATGATTCGCCCCTGGGAATGTTTTCTTCCTTATTTGTAGGAAAATAAAAAACACATTTGCTCTTGCGACCGTCTATTTCGGCCCTAATGCTTTATTTTTGCTATTTTGATTTGCGCTTTGCTTTTTTTAAAGAAAAACTTTGGTCTTTGCGTTGACTCTGTTTTTTCTTTACTAAACTATAGGGATTTGCCCCATTCTCTCTCTCGTTGATTTTGTGGGAGATGCTTTGGACTCCATATGAAATTGTTTGACGATACTCTGTCCTTGGAAGTGACTCGACTGGTGTGCACGTCCGTTGATGGTGCCTCTTCGCTTGAACCTTAAGGAAGTGTCGCCTCCGTGGTCCGTTGCTTCCGATTTCTTACTACAAGATCTCAATTTACCTCAGTGTGAGGCGATCCTTAGACTTAGAGGGAGTAGTGTGTGGAGAAACTTCAACTTTGACTCGGAAGGGTTAGCATTGATCAATGTTTTGTGTTTGGAATAGAAGAAGTGTTCGATTTCATCCCGGTCTGAGCATCTTTTGTCAAAGGATTCCTTATCCACCGGGACTCTTATGTGGGTGAATTCTCACAGTGTTTACGCTCATCTCTCTGGGTCAGTGTTTGGGAATGGGTTTACCTTCTCCATTTCTCGCCCATAAGCATTTTCTTCATGTGACAATTTCGTGAAAGTTATATGCATGAACACACAAATGATTAAGAAGTGAATACCTTTGGGTATGCAAATCTGGTTGGAAAAATTAGTAGTGGCGTTTGAGTTGGTATGAGGGAAAGTGCTTCTAATTTCGTGCCCCAGTTCGTGTCTTTCGAGGTTAGGCTCGGAACAGCTTCCATCTTCGTCGTTGCCCTAGAGTTTATATCATACCGTGTGGTTGCTCGTGTACCTACACAATTGACAGCATAAGGAGATGGAGTTAGCTCAAGTATTTCGACTCTCGCTTGGGGCAATATTGATAAGGTCAGGTATCCGCTGGGGAGATGAGAAGAGAATGTTCATCTCGATTGTCATTGGGAAAGAAATGTTCGCATATCCCACTCGTGTTGGGGGATTCGGTGTGCTCATGTAACCGATTCCGGCTTGGGGAAATGGAAGTGTGACTCTAGGTGAGGAATGATAGAAGACTTGTTAGGGAATAATGTAGAAGGTACTCCCTTTTGCATGGCCATCCTTGGCGACAACAAAGGCAGCTCCGAAGCTTTGGTTCGAAATTTTCCACCCAAACGCCCACGCCTTTGCTCGTAATGCAGGATGTTTGTGTACCTACAAACGCCAAAGGGCGAACAACAAGTGAGCTCATGTAACTTGTTTCTTTTAAAATAAGAATGGAGTTTGCTCATATAACTTCATTTATATAAAATGTGAAGTAGAGTTTTGATACTTCCCTTTTCTATGCGTTTTGTCATTGCATCTTCGTCCGTAGGACTCAAAGGATTGACGAAATTGTTACTCTTGCCTGATGTCTATTGTGTGAAGATGCTCATGTACGTATCAAACAGATGGCGAGAAACAAGTAAGTTCATGTGACTTCTTTTTGTTATAGTAAGAATGAAGTTTGCTCACGTAACTTCATTTATAAGAAAAGTGAAGTAGAGTTTTGGTACTTTCCTTTTGCATGGTTTTGTCATTGCGTCTTCGTCCGATGGAATCGAAGGTTTGATGAAATTGCTACAATAGTTTGGCTTGAAGCTTTGCCGCCCTACCGCCCTCGCCTTTGCCATAGGAGTTTTGTACCATTCGTGTGATGAGCTCTTGTACCTGCCCACGAGATAAATGACGTAAATGAAATCGGCTCATGTAATTTCATTTAGCTTGATGAAGAGAGTAATAATTGTGTGATTCTCCCTTTTCATATTTATTGTCAGTGTTCTTTGCCCCAGTTGATTCCTTGGGGACATAAAGAGGTTTGCTGACGAAGGTTGTTCTGAAGTTCTGGTTTGAAGCTTTATTGTTTGTCTTCATTTTCTACCTAAGGCGCTCATGTACCCCTTTCATGTAATTTGTTGTCTTGTTGATTACATGTTGCTTTGAAGCTTTGAATCGAAAGTTATCTTGATTGTCATGATAGGACGTTGTTGTACCTACATGTAATAAGGACAAAAACAAGTAGGCTTATGTGACTTGTTTTTACTGAGAATTATTGATCAAGGAACGACTACTCCCGTCATGGATGTCGTTGTTTTGACAACAAAGGCTGTTTCAAGATTTTGGCTCGAAACTTTTCAATTTGGCCACCTTCGCCTTCTCGTCTATCTCGATTGTTTATGTGCCTATGAGACATGCTGAATGGCAAACAAGTAAGCTCATGTAACCTGCTTTGCGAAGAAATCATTCGTTAAGGAACAAATACTCCCTTTTATGTTATTCGCCATTTTGTCAACTGAGAATTATCCAATATTGCTCAGAGCCTATCCCAGGATAGTATGGAGTTATGCCCCAGGATCGCTTAAAGATTTTCCTCAGGATTGCTCGGGGTCTTGCCCCAGGATCGCTCGGGGATTTGTATCGAGGATTGCTTTTGTGTTGCTGTCTTAATGTGAGTCCTCATTTTACCAACGAATGCTATTTCGAAACTTTGACTCGAAACTTTTCCACCCTGCCGCCCTCGCCTTAGTCGTCTATCTAGGATTTTCATGTACCTATAAGACAAGCCGAAGGGCAAAACAAGTAAGCTGATGTAACCTGTTTCGCAAAGAAAGCATTCGTTAAGGATCCAATACTCCCTTTTATGTGATTCATTGTCTTGATGACAAAAATTTCTCCAAGATTGCTTGAAGTTTTGCCCAAATATTGCTTTGAGCTTTACCACCCTACCACTTGCCCATGTTGTTGTCTGCTTAGGATGTTCCTGTACCTATGAGATCAACATAGGGCAAGAAACATGTAAGCTCATGTAATATGTTTTTTTGCAAAGAAAGTATTAACTTGGCAACGAATACTTCCTTTCATGTTGTTTCGTTGTTTTATTGACAACGAAGAATATTTCGAAGCTTTGGTTCGAAATTGTTTCAAGGCTTTAGCTCAAAACTTTACCGCCCTGCCACCCACGCCTTCATCAACATGCGACAAGGGCTAAATAAGTGAGCTCATGTAACTTATTTTTCAATGAAGTATTGATCAAGGTACATATACTCCCTTTCATGTATTGTAATGTCGACGAGTGTCTACGTTGAGTGCTTGTAGCAGTTCTTCTCAGTTAAGATGGTTGCTTTCTAGAAAGGGCGTCCTTGATAGCGAACGTCTCCTTAGTAATTTGAAGATAAATGTCTTTCGAAATTGTTGGCGTTTGACAGGATCCATTTGAGAATGTTGTCACCAAGTCGATTGTCGTTAGATGTGCATTGTTAATTGCCCATTGAGGTGAGTCTGGATGGGTAACTGGCCTCTCATGTGTTGAGCCTGGTTGGGCAGTAGGTCATTCATGTAATGAGCTGAAGTGGTTGTTTCTCGTCAATGAGGTGGTGATTAAGCTTCTCATCTTCTCCTTGGGATGAGCTCCCGAAAGTTAGTAATTGAATTTCTACTGGACTGATCGCTTAGGTATCGTGGATGAGCTTGATGGGAGTTGCCCCAGTCCGAGTATGCATCATCGTTAGGAAGATTGCATGTTCTTTAGTGTAGGGGGAAGCTATTATGCAAACGTTGCCCCAGACGATTCATCTTGTGCTGTGTGAGATAAATGGATGCCCCAGTTGCACTGAATCTTTTAATGGTCTTCATGCTTATATAGTTGCCCCGGAGATACTTTGGATCCCGTATACACCAAGTTCTAGTTGTTTGGGAGACAATGAACATTGAATCTCCATAGACAAAAAGTGTCAATAATTGGAGGTTGATTGCTTTGGAAATGTCCAATCTTGTCAGGTCGTTGTGAAAACCAAGGTTTGTCCCATGTGTTGGATTGTATCACTGGCACGATGAAGGTCACTGGTAGGATGCAAGTAAGAGGATTTGCCCCTTGTTTGGTTGCCTGATGTTGATAATCAGGCTTGAGTTGTAAAAGGGATTGCCCTTGTCTGAGTCGCCCGATGTTGAGGATCGGGCTTGGGATGAGTGAAAGAATATAGCCTCGGCGAAAAAACTGAGAAGGACATTCTCTTTGGTGCCGAAGTTGCTGTGGCAGATGAAGTAATGGAATTGTTTCTGCTTCCTTGGAGTAGTGGTGATTAGTGGTGGTGTCATGTTCCACTATCGTGACATGCATGTTCCACTATCGTGACATGTCTTTGAATATCTCTTTGGTTTGTCATTAATCTTGATGTTGATGGAGATTGACCTTTTGAAATATAACCTCCTTGGGTTTTTATGTTGTTGTACATTCGACTTTGAACCTTGGTAGCCGTTGGGTGATCTTTGGTCTTCGTGTTTAGCTTTGTACCTTGGTAGCTGTTGGGTGATCTTTGGTCTTTGTGTTTGGCTTTGTACCTTGGTAGCCGTGGATAACACTTTGGGCTAATGTCATTGGACGCACGACTTTTGACCTTGGTAGCCGTAATGGAAACTTTGGTCTTCATATTTTTAGATGTTCGGCTTTGGGCCTTGGTAGCCGTCGATGAATCCTTGGTATTCTTGTGCTTGGAGATTTGTAATGTCATGCCTTGTCTCTAGTCCCGTTCGAGGAGCCACGTTGGAGAATTAAACCTAAAAAAAAAAGTAGAGAGAATGTTTGGATTAGTGTCATACAACAATGTAATCGATGCATGATAAGCTTATGATGTTGTTTAACGGCACTCATATATGCATAAGAGTATGCATTACGTAAATACAATTGCAAACGGAATGTAGTAATGCGATGAATCAATTGTTGTGAATGACATGACAATGTAACTACTACAATCAGGCACACATGTATGAATGCAGTAAGTGGTAAAATAAGTAGGGATAAGACTTGAAGCCCATTGTAATAAACCCGACCCAACTGCAAAACGAGCAGTGTTAGTTTTACAGTTATAGCAGAAAAAGCGTACCTGACACCCGTCCCTGCACATGTACCAATCACTCAGTAACAGACAAATGCACGTGCGGCATTTGGTACCTGCAGTGTGCAATCAATTCTAGACTCGGAAGAGGTTTCTAAGACCTCCATCGGACAAAGGGAGGCAGGCCTCGGTCCATAATCATACAGCGAAGAGCAGTACGGCCGTGCCTTTCGGTGATCCCCTAAGAATCCTAACCCCGGGTTCGGTCACACCTAGACATGCCTAGGAAAAAGGAAAGCAAACACAATCATGAGCGCAAACAAAGAGCACCGAACCAAGCAAGTACATGCGCAAACAATAACTCCCATCCGCAGGGGGATAGAATGTAAGAGTTTTCGATAGGAATTCACATGCGGAGTCCCCAGCGGAGTCGCCATCTGGAATGTACGCGCGCCCTCCGGCCTAGCACGCGCGTGGCGGTTCAGACGACCCGAGGATTCGGACCCGCTCCCTCAAGGCCCAATCCGGTCGGCGTCGCGACTCGAGCGTCGGACGCTGCGGAAGAGAATCGGGTTGGGCCCTCCCTTGGTTCCCGAATGGGCCTGCAGGACATTTCGCCAACCGTCTCCAATTCTTTGAAGGCGACGGGCCAAAGGGTGGGTAAGGTCTCATTTGGGAATTTTAAGGAAGACTCTAGGAGCGGCTCGTGTCGTCTTACCCATCCAAAATGTCTCCGTAAACAAGGGTATTGTTTAACCTAGGTAAATTATACAGAGTCGCCACCGACTTAATTTTGAAAACTGGTTTAAGTCGGAAAAACCAGAGTGAGTTCGGAGATTCTTATTTACTAACTCTTACATTCTAACATGCAAAAAGGAGGTGGCATTTGCTCCAAAAGGTTTACTATTATTTAACGGGTGTTGGACCCGATTTGGGAGTTGAGTCGGACTCGTACCAACTTTTTACGGGCGTGGCACCCGATTCGGGCTTTGGACCGGAACTCAAGTTGGTTGTTTAGGAAAATCATCAGACATGGGCCTACAACACACTCATCCACATCCAATTATTTAGATAAAAGGGACGGGGAAGGCCGATGACTGCGAGCCTATGCACTTGGGCCGTAATAGCCCGTTACAGGTGGACTTAAAATAGTTTCCGGGAGGCCCGCACCTCCCCTTTGTACCTTTGATGAAGGTTGAGGCCGCTTTATCGTCTTGACATCGTGGTTTTCACTCACGCGGAAAGATCCACGCGATTTGATACACGTGCCTTCGAGTAATCTTCAAAACTCGGAGTCTTTGACATACGTCTTGTCGGATTCTCGCATCCCTCGATCGGTGTTCATGCAGACCAAACAAGAAGGTGGTCAGAGAATTCTAATTAAGATATGACAAATAATTAGAATTGATTGGGTGAGGGAGAATGATACTCACGGGGCACTGTATAGCCCGTTGATGTCTATCCTCCGTGACATCGGAAGATTACGGGGCGTTGTGTAGCCCTTTGATGTCGATCCTCCGTGATGTCGAAAGATAATGTTCCTTGGTAGTGAATTCCATTTGGTGGAGAATCGAGTCGACTTATGATTTTTCCAGAAAAGCCCAAATAAATGGCAAGAGAGGTTCCATGTCCGATATGTTGATCCATACATGTTATTAATCCTACAAGAGTAAAGGAATATCGAAAGTAGAATGTTTGAAACATATGACCAAAGAGACAAACATAAGTAGTTATACCGTCGAAAGGATAAGAATCTAACAATTCCTTAAGCAAAAAGATTAATGACAAGCATGTTTGCCAAATTTGACAAAAATCTAATGGTGAGGTTCTATTCCCCAAGGCAAAGAAAGGTTTAGCTAATCTTCAACCATTTGCTCGAATTGCGGCAAACGGATGATGATTAAAGAATTCATAACTTGTTGTAAACTTCTCCAAAATTTATGAAATTTTACCAGAAGCTAGAATATTTAAATCTCATCCATCGTGTCAAATTTTAAGAAAAAATAACATGTGGTGTGCTGCCAGTAAAGCGGTGAATGGGGCTACTCAAACTAAACATGTTCCAATCGGACAGCTTACAAGGGTGAGCTTGACCCCCGTTGACCGTGTCCTAAAGTTACTCAAAATGAGAAATGTAAAGCATGAAAGTTGTAAAGGATTGAATGTTCTAACTTTAGGTTCCAATTTTACTCCATTCAGAGTTTATATGAGCAAGTTATGCCTTCTGGTGCACAGACTACTCATCCTGCCACTGGAAGGTAAGAGGCAAGGGAGAGCCTTGTCTTCCCTGAAGTGTTAGACTAACTAGATCGAGCCGAATGTAAAAACTCAAAAGATGAAAGTTGTAGAAAACTAAAAGATGGTTCTGGAGACATCAATTTCATAAAATTCCAATACGTGGTGTGAAAAGTACATAATTTTTTTACAGTAGTATTTGTCTGCTGTAGGGTGCAATGGCGTTTTTGTGTCCGCTGCACTCCGCTAATGATTTGACAAGATTTTGTTGATTGAATGAAAATTTTCAAAACATGAAAGACTTAGGCCAATAAAATAGATATCTGATGCAATAAATTTCAGGTGAAATGGAGCCTTGGTGTTAAGGTTGTATCCAGAGAACCGAATCAGCCTTCCTGCTCATGTGTAGACCGAGCCTAACTCACAATCCAACTTTCGATGGACGAAACTCAACCGAAGAGACCTCGAATGAAGAAGCTCAAAACTCGAAAGTTTTAGATAACTTAAAAGGGAAGTGATGCCAAGTAGTTTCATGCATATCCAAGTAGTACAGACAAAGTTATGTCCAATGGAGTGCAACTGCCGCCTCGCGGATGCACGAAACGGGTCAGTTTTATTCGTTGACATTCAAGGATCAAAAACGTCGGTTAAACATGTTTGTTTGGCGAAGTCGTCAACATGAAAGTTGTTTCTCATTAAGAAAGAAATCCAAATAGTTATGAGCATAAAGAAATCCATGCACTGAGCGAAAAGTTATGCATAAAAAACCCGAAGCAATGACAGCAGCGACGGGCTTCGCAAAATTCAGCATGCGTCCATCTAAAGAATCGGCCATAACTCAGGCTACACGTACTCGATTTAGACGCATAAGCTGTCCACACGACCAGGAGAGAGAGAAAGGAAGAGGATGGACATGATTAAGCTCGATTCCGTCACTGGACGGAAGAGCAGCGCCTGCAGAAGTGAACTGTGACATCTTGTTTCGCGATTTCTAGCCTCCGACCATCTCAAACTCGCGAATAACGGCGTGTCCATGCAAATTAGCACAAAAATATGAGTAGACAGAATGCGGTTAATGTAACGAACGTCATGGGTGTTCGTTTATTGAGTTGCACGAGTGAGACTAAAAACTCATCACAGGGTTGCCTCGCCCGGGATTGCCCAGCGAGGAAGAAAAATGGCGGGGAGTCCGTTAGGGGGCTGCCTTGAAAGGTCCTTGTCCATACTTGGATCGTTGCTATGATAGGAGGATGCCCGGAGGGGACAGTATTGGCTGGAATAAGACGGTTGACGTTGAGAGGTCTTGGCTCGTCAGCACTAGAGGGGGAGAGTCCTTGGCTCCGATTTGTGTACCTAGAGGAGCTGGCCTCCGGTTGTATGTGGAGGAGTTTGTCTCCGATTCCCCATAAGGGGAGGTGGGATGTGCTGGAGAATTGTCTGAAGGGGCTATCATCTGATTGGAGTTGTATCTGAAGAACATGGAGGGATCGTGTCTTTCCTTATTTGTCTAGAGATTTTCTTGGAGGTAAGGGTATATTTTTTTTGGAAGGGGGGAGTGAATATAACATGTGAAAGTGAGGAATGAAATGAAAAGAAATCTCTCACCTGTAATCTCATATTGATAGGAGAATTATTGCTATTTTCCACTTTTTTAAGAAAAAATAAAGAATGATGTGTTTAGTTTAAAGATGAAGAGGAGAAGAGAACGTGAATGAGACAAGCAAGGGAATGAACATTTGGGAATGTCTATTCAATTCCCCTCCCCTTCTCCTCTTCATCTTGCACCATTTTTTAAGGAATTTTCTACCTAATCACTTTATTTTTTCACTTTCTCATTCCATTCTTTTCGGAATTTCATTTTAGAAACACTATAAATAAATGACTAATGGACATGATACGGGGAACTTCAACATAAACGTTAGATCGAAGATTCCTTCAATTAATGACCTATTTCTGCATTTACACTACAATTTTTTTGGGTCTCCGTTTCATAAATGCTTAAATAATAAATTACTGACCCCACTCATTTATGAACTATTAGTGTTGACGGGACATCGAGCTGGGACAACTTAAATTCTAAAGCGGACTCCGATGAAACTCAAGACACGTGACCTTTTAATTGGGGGATAGCCACTCAACATCTTAATTTCTAACCATACCAAATCAAAATACATTTCCTTTTACCTTTCCTGTGAACTCGTTTCTCTATTGAATTATTTTTATTTCCATTACTTGATATTTTTGAAGTTGGAAACTTAGCTTTGTTTTTATTTGATTTCAAAAAATTCCACAAGAATTCACCTTTCTTTTAAAAATAATTACATTTTCTTCCATTCACATTTAATTTTACAAAATTAAAGATTTTTCCACGTAGATTATCACATAACCCATCAAAACCTGCATACTACCATGAATTGTTAAGTTTATCTGTTAATTATTTAATAATAATTTTTGTAGACAATCTTCGAGCCTATTTGACCTCTTTTTAGTACGCTTTCATGGAAGTGATAAAGAGGGCAAGAGACGGGGAAAGAGAAAACATTGTCCAATACCATCTAATATAAACTTGGCTAACGAATAAGAAGTTTGATTAAGGTGGGATCATTTGCTTTTCCACGAGCTGATTTTGAACTACTGTAGAAAACACAACTTAAAAGATAAATAAATTAATTAACTTTAACGAACTCTTTTTACTTAAAATAGATTATTTTTTGTGTTCTAAGCTTCACATAAATATATGGATATATATTTGTATGGTAAACCCGTTAGATTTATCGTATATAAATAAGTAAAAGAAAAAATCACCCTTAAGTATAATCGTGCAGTCATTTCTTTAAAAAGTTTAGTTTGTTTCTAATTGAAAAGGCAGTTGAATATCTTAATCAAAATTTAACATATTTAATAAAACCGGTCCAACAAAATGTATAATACATTCGGGGCCGACCGGGGGGGGGGGGGGCTATGACTTTGTCGGCCCTCCCCAACCGGGCCCACTCAAGGTGTTCGCAGTAGCACGCACCCCGGCGCATGATACCCCCGAACGATCGTCAGCGGCCTCATCCTCTTTGCCTGCACTGCTCGACCGCTTCTCTCCTCCTACCCCCACCCCCAACCCAACCCAGCCTTCTCACGGCGAGATCTTCCGTCCCTCAATTGGGTTTTCGTCCTTCACCTGAGCTTTTTGTTGTTGTTGTTTCAGGTTCAGGGACTGTGGAGGATTCATGACCTTGCTTATGAGGTAAAAGGCGGTTCCCTTGAATCGTTTTTTTTTTTCCCCTTTCTCAGTGAGGTCTGCCTCGTTATTTAGTTCCTGGGTTTTCTATTTTTGGGCTCTGAGGTGGAAAAAGCTTGGTCTCTGGTGGTTTCCTGCTGGATGAGGTGATTAAGTCTGGATTTTTTCTTTTTTTGTATCTGGGTGGGCGGTGAACAGGGTTCTGTTCGCTGTGGGGCATGATTGTTGGTTTGATGATTTGGCGGTTTTTTATGTTTTGAGGGGGGGGGGGGGGGGAGATGGGTTTAGCTGATTTTGTTTTCCAGTTTTCTGCTCTGATTCGGGATCATGAGCTTGATATAGTGGTGATTGTTTCTCGGGGTCAGTAAATTATTCATTTTGTTCATGGTTTTTGTTACAATAGTAAATGCTCGGTGTGTTTGTAGTGTGGAGCATATTGTTGTTACATTATGATCACATCTGAGCTGAATGAGGCGGGATTACTTACTGCTTTCGGCATTTCTTTACAGGGGAACCGAGGTATCATAATTTTGTCCTTTATGCATAGCAGTTTTTTATCTATTAGTCTCATTTTTGCAAATGGACGGTCTGGAGGAGATTTCTGGCTTTTCTCTCGACTCGCAAGAAATGAGTTACCAACGGGTGTACGATTCTAACAATTCCCAGAAGCTTCCCATTCGGAATGCTCAGAATTCTAGGTTAAGAAGTAACCAGTACTCTGAGAATGGCGATGATGGGGAGAACATGGATGGGAAAGATCAAATATTGGAAGATGAGGAAGATCATAAAGATGAAACAGGGGGAGACGAGGAATATGATAATGAGGGAACTTTGGGAGTGGATGGAGACAATAATGGTAAAAGTGATAGTAATGTGGTTGGTCAGGGGGACAAGTACATGGATGATGAAGAGGATGAGGATGACTACGATGATGACGATGAGGATGACCTGCAAAATGTTAATGGTGGAAACACTGATGTTGCTGAAAGGCACACCAAAAAGCGCAAGTTGAAGAGCTTAGCTTTGAGTTATGAGTTTGCTCCTCGTGTACCGCCGCCATCCACGCAGGCTGTACCTCCACCCGTCACAAGGCTGTCAAGTGGCGGTCGTAATGCCCTAGCAGATTGGACAGAGCGAGAGTCATTTATTTTGCTTGATGCATGGGGTGAAAGGTTTATTCAGCGAGGTAAGAAAAGTCTTAGAGCAGATGAATGGCAAGAAGTCGCCGCAAAGGTTTCTCTATGCGAGGCGTCAAGACCCAATAGATCAGAGAGTCAATGCCGAAATCGGTTAGATACCTTGAAGAAAAAGTACAAGAAGGAGAAGACCAAATTGGCGGAGATGGGTGGGTCTAGCAAATGGGTGTATTTTAAGAAAATGGACAAGCTGATGTTTTCATCAGCCACGGAACAGACCGGGCTTTCATGTGGTCTGGACTCTGGCGAGTATGTCTTCTCGAATCCCGGGGTATATCTGAACCAAGCCAATGGAATGGATGAGATGAGGGATAGTCCGGGGAGCTCAGAATCCTCCCAAAAAGCCGAGGAAGAAGACTCCGACGGTCTCCCACCCAAAAAGAGGAAGTCTGGAAGAGACTCTCGCCTTAATTTCAGGTTGCTTGCATGTTCCGTTAAGAAGTTCAGTAAGCTCTACGAGAAGATTGAGAACCGCCGGACGCAGGAGATGATTGAGCTCGAGAAGATGAGGATGCAGTTCCAGCGTGACCTGGAGGCACAAAGGAGGCAAATAATGGAGAGTGCCCAGGCAGAGATCGCGAGAATAAGGCTCGGAGATGGGAAAGATGACCTGTCCAACGACAACACCAATGGGTAACATTAAATCTCAACCTCTTTTTACCCGTGTTGTATATTAATGATTTCCCTGGGCAAAACTTGTTTAGGGCAATAATCTGACAGTAGATGTTTGTAGTCAGTCGCTCATGGTCGATGTTGTAAAACTGGTGCCTGTTTGATGGATCATGTGTATAGATGACCATTCCATGAATTTATGCAATTTGATTCATGAGCACGATGGGTCTGGGCTCAGTCATTTCTTGTGATGCTTGATGGTGATGGCGTATGCTCGTGAACTAATTGTCGTGTATCTAGTACTTCTGATTAGGTTTACCAGAAGCCCAGACCGCCATAGAAGAAAGAAATTGGATGAAGGGATGGACGGATGAATGACCTTCATCCAAAATGGTTGGAACACTCCAAATTTTCCGATTTTACCATCTCATGGAGTCCTTTGACATCCACAAGCTCAAAGTCATGCCTTTCCCATATACGTTTATAGAGAAGCACAAAGGCCTCCTCATAAGAGAATAACACAAAAACCACCCATATGCCGTCCGGGGTTCTCCACCCTTGACATCCCTAGTGGCCCTTCGAGGAGTGGCGGCCGAGCACGTGCCAATGAAGCTAGAGGGACGACGACGAGGGACGATCTCCGAGGAAGTGGGGCAGATAAGTGGTGCTTGTGCTCTTCGACAGACCATCTGGGGTCATTCCGATGCAGGTTCCACCAGTCTGAGTACAAAGCGGGCTGGCCGAGCACGATCGGAGCAGTTGAGTGATCAGAAGTGGCCGGCAGAGAGGAAGGGTCGTTGAAGGTATATACTTTGAAGTAACAAGATATCTTTACATTAAAAGCAATTGTAATAGTATCACCAAGAAGGGTAAGACAAACATATTTCAAAGACAACATTCGTATGCTTTTCCTCCCCGGAGTTGCGCAACCAAAAGAGCGAATTGTCCAGTGTTCCAAGATATGCTTTCATATTACGTCGGCATGGGTTATGCCGAGAACAAAGACACGAGTGGCAGATGGGATTGGTGTTGGTTTAGTCCCTCTTCTTCATCGTCTGTTGATAATTTTCTTCGCGGAAATGGGGATTTATGGGCTTACGATCGAAGTAGTAGTAATTCAGCGTTGTGATGGTGGCATTATCAAAAAGGCAAGTTGAGTGTGATACATTCTCGAGAAATCATTCGATCTCTAAACGCCTTCCCAAAACAAACTCTTGAAGGAACAAAATGAAGCATCATCATACAACAACATCACCCATTGATTTTTGTTAAGTTTGAAATATAAACACATGACACATTTTCAAAACAGGAAAATTTGGATGTTAGGAAGACATGGACAAAACCATTCTGATAGTCAACTTTGGAAACTCATGAGAGTGCTCGATTTGGAAAGACTTACCCGCGTAATAGGAGGGCATGAAATAAGTTGAGAAGAGGATGTGAAGTCGGATTTTTAGATAATATTTTCTATTGTTGGAAATAATATTTCCTTTGATCGGGGACTACATTGTTTATGTATGGGATTGATTTGGAATAAGGATTATACATTGAGTTTCAAAATAGCTTTCTCTTTGAAGGCAGAGGTCGGAGGGTTCTCTCTAACGAGCCATTGTATTCCGTCATCATAGGTTGACAGGGGAGATTTGAATTCGTCTCGTCAACAACTCTCGTCACAGGTTGCCTTGGCCGTGAATTGCACATGGACCAGATCCTTGACTCGAGACTGTATCAACTTGGTATCAAAGCCGGACATGGGTGATTTTGCCTCTTTTCGGGAACAATTCGAGCAGTTCTTACAAGTATATGCTGAAGACCAACGCAAGTTATCATCTCGACTGGAGCAATTGGAGTCATCAAGAGGCAAACATGTGGAAATAGATGATGTTACTGTTGAGACGAGACAGAAGCAGTCTTGGGATGGTATATCGTTGCAAGGGAGTGGTAGCAACCGATGTTTGGTTCCTAGATTTACGAAGATGGATTTTCCTAGTTATGATGTGAGCGATGACCCCTTGGGATGGTTGAATCGTTGTGATCATTTCTTCAAATATCAAGGAACAATTGATGACGATAAGGTCGGTCTAGCCTCATTTCATTTGGTAGGAGAAGCTCAGCTGTGGTTCATGCGACTAAGTGAAGACCAACCGGTTTTTTCTTGGGAGGACTTCAAACGGCTGTGCAACCTGTGTTATGGACCAGCATTGGGGGCAAGCAGGTTAGGAGAGTTTTCCAAATTCGTGCAAGCTAGTTCGGTGACAGATTACAACAAACGTTTCGAGCAATTGTTAGTCCGAGTGTGCAAACTACAATTGGGGCAGGAGGTGGAGATTTCCACGAGTGGGCTTCAAGAAGCTATCCGGATAAAAGTGGAGCTCCACAACCCATCAGATCTATCAACCGCGACGAACCTTGCTAGACTTTTTGAGAGGAGAATGGTTACCCAACGGAGTACCCCACTGGTCGTCGTGCGATGTTGGCTGTACCGACTAGTTCACTGCCGGCATCACCATTTGTTAAGCGTCTTTCTAGAGCGCAGATGGCGGAGAGGAGAGCAAAGGGGCTCTGTTTCAACTGTGACGAACCTTTCACATCTCGTCACCAATGTAAGAAGCTATTTTGGCAGGAGTTAGACGATGAAATTGAAGTGGTTGATAGGGAGGATCAATTGGTTGGTGATCAAGACCCCGAGATCTCCCTCTAGGCAATATCAGGAATTAAAAGCCCCCAAACAATACAAGTGGCTGCAAAACTGAAGGGCAGGGGTGTTAAAATACTAATCAATTCGGGAAGCACTCATAGAGTCATTGGAGACCAAGTGGCCCGTCCAGTTGGTCTACAACCAGAGAAGGGAGATGGTGTTCGTGTAATGGTCGCCGATGGAGAACGATTGCGGAGTGTTGGACTCGGTAAGTCTGTTTGTTTGGATTTAGAGGCGGAGGAGATACAAGTGGATTTATATTTACTGCATCTCAATGGCTTCGATATTGCTTTGGGGGTGAATTGGTTAAGAGCATTGGGCCCCATTCTGTGGGACTTTGCGACACTGATCATGTCGTATTGGCATCAAAGAAGGCGCAAGGTGCTCAAGGGCCAGCCTGAAAAGTTGTTCCTGATCCGAATATCCGCTCTGATCATGTGTTTGAGGAACCAACGGGATTACCCCCTCATCGCGCCCATGACTACTCCATTGTTTTACTTCCTGGAACGGAGCCTGTAGTTGTCCAACTCTACTGTTATCCCCACTTGCTAAAGGACGAGACCGAGAAGCAATGTGCTGCCATGTTGTCTCAGGGGATCATGCGGCCAAGTAAATCTCCATTTTCATCACTGGTCCTACTTGTCAAGAAGCAGGATGAGACGTGGAGATTGTGGTTCGCTAAACGAGCGGACTGTTAAAGACAAATTTCCCATACCCGTCATCGAAGAATTATTGGAGGAGTTGTTCGGGTCCATTTTCTTTACTAAGTTGGACTTTCGTTCAGGATATCACCAAAATCGCATGACACCGACAGATGTGGAGAAAACGGCTTTCCGCAGGCATCATGGGCATTTCGTATTTCTAGTGATGCCCTTTGGGTTCTCTAATGCACCGTCAATTTTGAAGCACTCATGAATAAGGTATTTCGACCTTACCTACGTAAGTACGTGTTAGTTTTTTTGACGACATACTGATTTATAGCAAGTGTTGAACTGAGCATCTTCAACATGTTCGTTCGGTGCTCTCCATCATACGACGTGAACAACTATTTTGAAAGCGCATGAAATGTGCATTCGCTCAAGACAGGGTGGCTTACCTCGGTCATGTCATATCGGCCGAAGGGGTCTCCGTTGACCCGTCTAAAATTCAGGCAATCATTAATTGGCCTCTATTGAACACTGTGAAGGCGTTCCGTGGATTTTTAGGGTTGGCTGGTTATTACCGTAAGTTTATACGGGATTATGGAGTCATTGCAGCCCCCCTCGCAAACATGTTAAAACGCAACTCCTTTCATTGGACCGACAAAGCTCGAGATTCTTTCTCGAAGCTTAAACATGTGTTGTCAACAACTCCAGTTCTGGCCTTGCTCGATTTTTCTCGACCTTTTGTTATGGAGTGTGGCGCTTCAAACTGGGGCATTGGAGCGGTTTTACATCAAGCTCATCAACTAGTAGCTTTTTTTAGACAACCGCTTGCTCATCACCATCAACATTTGCCGTTTACGAGAAAAAGTTGATTGGGTTGGTGAAGGCTATTCGCCTTTGGAGATCACACCTTTGGGGTCGTTCTTTTCAGGTGCGCACTGGCCATTATAGTTTAAAATTTCTTTTGGAGCAACGTATTGTGACTTCTCCACAACAGTAGTGGGTAAGTAAGTTATTGGGGTTTGATTTCATGGTAGAATATAAGTCTGACTCTACCAATGTGGTCGCTGATGCACTATCTCGACAAGGAGAGGACGTGGGTATGTTGCAGGCTATATCTATGCCCCAACTCAGTTTTCTGGATTCCATGTGAGCCGAAATAAAAACTTCAAGTAAGCTGAGTTTGCTTGTCTGACAGATTGAGATGGATCAGAAAGGGGTTAGATGGCAATTTCATGATGGATTGAGTTTTTTGGACAAAAAAGTGTTCTTATTGCAGGGTTCCCCCTTGGTTCCCACCATTATTGCGACTGTTCACGATCCCTACCATGAAGGCTATCAAAAAACACTCTTTCGGTTGCTATCCGATTTTTTTGGTAAGGAATGAAGGCTCAAGTGCAAGAGCATGTTTGGAATTGCTTAGTTTGCCAACAAAATAAGGTGGAACACCTACTTCAAGAAGGATTGATGAAGCCATTACCCGTGCCCATGCAAATTTGGTCAGACATCTCAATGGATTTCATTAGTGGTCTGCCTAAATCACAGGGAAAGAATATCATCATTATTGTAGTTGATCGCTCTTCCAAGTATGCTCATTTGGTGGCATTTTCCCATCCCTATTTGGCAGTATCGATGGCTCGTCTGTCATTTGACAATATATTCAAGCTCCACGGACTTCAGGAGTCCATAGTTAGCGTTCGAGACCCCACCTTCACAAGTGCCTTTTGGACGGAGCTCTTTCGCCTTAGTGGCTCGCAGTCATCTTTCAGCTCAGCTTATCATCTTCAAGGCGATGGTCAAACAGAAGTGACGCTAGATATGTATTTGAGGTGCTTTACTTCGGATGCCATCTGGTTGGGTGAAATGGTTAGCATGGGCTGAGTTCTGCTATAACACCGGTTACCATTCTTCTTTGCGAACCACACCATTTTGTTAACATGGCAGAAATCTCGGGACTAATTATGAGAAGCCCATAAATTCAAGCCATTTTAAGAGAAACCCACAAAGTCATTTCGCTGACCCATATCAAGTATACCAAGACCATGACAGAAATTTTGGGCTCATTTTACGAAGCCCATAAGTCCAGGGATGTAAGAGTGTTTACAGGCCCACCATTATGCGAGCCCGCCAGGGAAAGTACTAATCCTACGAAGAACCGTCAGGGTCAGAGTCTACGAAGATCAGAAAATATCTTAACTCCGATATTTTCGGAAAAGCAGTTATGAGGCTACGTTTTCATGATTTGAAACGATCTTCGGAGGAGAAAATCTGGGGACACGTCTCTAGTTATCTGATTTGATATAAAAAGAAGCAAGACTCTTCAAAGTAAACACACAATCATCAAATGCTAAAAAGTGCATTGATTGTCCACCCGTAGTTTTTAGTTTTCAGGCGTCCAGACCAGGGTGAGCTCGTAGGGCCCTTGGTATTTTTTCCATCGTCAGGGTGAGCTTCAGGGTCCTTGACAACCAAATTCCGCCTTCTCTTCATCGTCAAGGTGAGTCAGGGCCCTTGACCACCGAATTCCGCCTTCACTTCATCACTAAGGTGAGCTCCTAGGGCCCTTAGTGTTAGTGTGTGCACGTATGTGCCAAGACACTTTAATGTATTTGTGGATAAATAATTAATAAAGGCGAGTATTTGTCATTGATTATTTTACTTTTCTGCACGTAAAATTATTAATGATAAAGTCCCACAGATTATTGAGTATATTAATCTGAAATAGTCCGTGATCGGACAGATGTTTAGAGGGGACATGGACATCTAGATCATCGCTAAGTATAGCTGAGGTCGAGATAGACCAAGGGATAGTGATCCATGTTATACTTAGGGGTACCATAAGATTAGGGATACTGGACACGACCCGATTAAGAGGATACCACATATTGAACATCATTGGTCAATCCTCTTTATGGACGAGTGTAACTGATCTTTTGACTTGAGACCTTCATTTATTCTATGCGTGGAGTTTCCGCACTTTGACGTCGTTAAAAGCAGTCTTTAACCGGATTGTGAGTAATACGATTGTTGGGTGTGTGACAAAGCATAGAGAGAATAATATTGAGTCAATATAGGATTCATCGCTCTCTTGGATTAGAGAGTTGACATCTAGGCCACTTGATAGAGATATTAGTGACTCTAAAATCCATGGCTATGGGAGGAATGTTTTACATTCAAGAGAGTCTATTATATATTGGTAATCAAGTAAAACAATTAATTTGGTGATGATGTATTTTGCGCCGAATTAATTGAAATGTCGGATAGATGAAGAGATTGAATTACACAGTAATCGGTTCATACTGGTATATGATTTATAATAATTATCCTAACACGTTGGGTGACTAAAAACTGTTGCTAGACGGTTACCTTAGTTTGTGTATGGATTTACACTACCTTCGTGTATAGGACCTAGAGGGTCGCACGCACAACACATCGACACGAACATTGTATTATTGATTATTTTAGTGGATACTAAAATTAATCATTTTATTTCAGAATTAGAATTAATTGGATTGTTAATTTATTCTGAAATATCGGAAGCAAATAAATAGACCAAGATCGAATATGGATTTATTCGGGTCGTATTATATTAAAGTAAAGGATATGAAATAAATATTAAGTATTTATTTATATATTATATCCAAGATGTTTTACTTAATAATAATTTTTTAAATTTTATTAATGCACATAGTTTACGTGGTTGAAACTATTTTGCATTAATTAGTTTAATATTTATGGAATAAAGAAATCAATTTAAAAGTATTTTTTAATGATTACATTCGTTACGATCTTGGCATAAGGATTAATTAGTATTTTAACGGATGAAAATTTAAGTTTTGATGCATTAAGATTTTTCTTTTGTGACAAGCTAAGAGAGAGACACCCATATTTTGAGAGATGAGATTGGAGACGCTCTCTGGAGAAAAACCATCAAACAATCAAAAGGGTTGAGAGAGTCAGTTTTGAGGTTTTGCTTCCGAAAATTCTTTGTCGATCCAAGAGGCTTGCACCTAAGGGATTATAGAGAGGTTCGTGATCGTGTGTGCGTGGATACAGCTAGAGGAGTCACACTTGGGGCTCTCGGTCGATTGTTCGCGATTACGCTTTGTTTCTTCGGAGATTTTAATGTATAATTTCTGATAAGATTACATTATTATTTAAATCTTATTATACGTACCTGTTGTTTTGGGCACAAATAATTTATAATATTTTGTTTCCGCTGCGCCCTGAAATCTAACAAGTGGCATCAGAGCCTACTCATGGTTAGAACTTATAATTTTCGATGATATAATTAAAAAAAAGGATGTTTTATATTATTGATATATTATCATTGTTATTATAAATGTTAAAGAAGTGTTTTTCTTTAAAAGTAAATATTTAGATAATTATTTCTCTTGAACAAAAGTTAAATATCAAAATTGTTCTAGAATATTAATAATTATCTAATTATACGGCCACAAAATGGAAGGCTGTACGATTATATCAAAATCTCAAAGTTGAGATTTGGAAATATATTTGAAATAATTTATAATTTTTAAAATCCTACGTGAATCTGGCAGAATCTCCTCAAAAAATATATATCCATTTGATATGTTTAGCCAATCGTAGGTTAATTGACCGATAGAAAGATTTGGTCAAATAAAATATTTTTCCTATAAAAAAAGGGAAAAATAACAGCAACCGTGGAATTAAGATTCTGGAGAATATAATTTGGAAACCTAGTTATAATTATTTAATTTATATATATATAATGGTCTTTCAAAATTACGGAGACGGAAGGAGTCTGTGGAGATCCAGGACTAACTGATGAACCATCCAATTGTTATATTTATATATATAATAAAATTATATTCCACATAGAGCCAATTTTAATAGATTTTCTAAAGTCTAAACGCTTAGAAGAACAAAAACAATTTTTGGTGATTTATTCAATTGATTTTGTTTTTTAATAAATCAAGTGACAACGGAAATTGTTTTAAAATATAATAATTCTAAAATCCTATTTATATGGAATTGGGCAAAGGGATTACGTTCCTTTTAAGATTTATCTCATTCTATATATATAGTAACATATTTAGAATTAATTGCCGAGTGAAATTTTTGGCAAATTAAATATTATCCCATATAATGGGATTTATAAGTAACGTTGAGGCCGACCAATAATTAATTATAAGATAAATAATTAATTTAAAAGTCTGAAAATAAAATAATAATAATAATTTTATTATTATAATGGTCGGTTGAAATGGACAAATATGTCCTACGAAGTATTTTAATGGTGAGACAACAACAAATAAAATCCCCTAAATATTAAGTCAATTATTTTATATAGGCCCTCCATTAATATTTATTATAATAGTCAGAGTTTTCCCATGAGTCGGTAGAGCTTAGCTGTGGGCTTCTGGTAGAACATTTGTAATTTATTCTAAATGATTAATGGGTCGACTTAACTCAATTTAGTTGACTTGTTTAGCTCAGCTAAGGTCAGCTTTTTGAGGGGAAAGTGTTGAGTTTAAGAGTTATTAGACTCAACGTGAAAATACCGAAAGTCACACAGATTATTGTGATTGGCGAGTTAAGGCCTACTTGTTTCGTGTGGTGTGTAGGTACAGCTCAGCTGTGTGCATACTTCATGTTTCGAGATTTCGGTCCCACTAGGAATTATTAACCAACAAATTCCCGATTTCAACAGAGGGGGCTGTTGTTTTCGAATAAAATAGTGGGAGCTATATTAAAGTCCTTTATTAATTAATATTCCACAAATACTAAAACTCTGCTTTAAATTATTATTGTAGATGGCAAACACAAAAACACCCTTTTGCTGCGAAGCATTCTCGAGAAAGAGAATATCCTCATCGGTTCCAACTACCTGGATTGGTATAGAAAACTAAAAATTGTCCTAAGGCACGAGAGAAAGATTTATGTGCTGGAGGATGAACCACTTAAAGAACCTGCACCTGATGCTTCTGAGGATGATCAGTCTTACTACAGTCAATACTCGGAGGATGCGCTGGATGTTCAGTGCATCATGTTGTCTTCTACGTCTCCCGAGTTACAGAGGCAGCATGAAAACATGAGTGCTAGGGAGATTGATCAGCACTTACGTGAGCTCTTCCAAGAGAGTGTCAGAGTTGAGAGGTATGAGACCTCTCGGGCACTGTTTCGAACTATGCTGGTGGAGGGTAACCCAGTTGGGCCACTTCTACTCAAGATGATAGGGTACATTGAGAGACTCGAGAGCTTAGGTTCCAAGCTGGACCAGGACTTAGCAGTTGACCTGATTTTGTCCTCACTCCCACCATCATTTTCTCAGTTTGTGTTGAACTTCAACATGAACAGTATGGAGAAGAGTTTGACTGATCTGATGGCAATGCTGAAGACTGCTGAGAAGGACATGAAGGTGAATCCTTCACCACGAGCAATGATGGTCAGAAAGACATACAAGCGTCCTGGCACCGGGAAATTCAATCCCAAGGCTAAAGCAGTTAAGAGTGCTGGACCTCCAGCTCAAAAGAAGCTTAAGAAAGGGCAGCAGGTGCCCCAATCTGATGAGAAGGAAGCTATATGCTTTCATTGTGGCAAGAAAGGCCATTAGAAGAAGAATTGCTTCCAACTCATGAAGAAGAATGCCAGTGGAGCGGATGCTTCAGGTATCTTTGTGATTGAATGCAATCTTTCCTTTTCTTCATCATGGGTCATAGACTCCAGAAGTAGTTCTCACATTTGTGCGAACTTACAGGGTCTAAGTGACTGCAGACGCCTGTCCAAGGGCGAGATGGACTTACGAGTGGCGAATGGAGCTAGAGTTGCTACATTAGCTGTAGGGACGTATGTAATAAAGTTGCCCAGTGGATTTAATCTAAATTTGGAGAACTGTTATTTCGTTCCTAGTTTTTCCATGAGCATTATTTCGGTGTCGTGTTTAGACGCCAAGGGATTTGAATTTAAATTCAAGGACAAGTTGTGTTCCTTTTATTTGGATGGGATGTTCTATGGAAATGGTTCATTAAATAATGATTTGTACGTTCTGAATTTGGATGAGCCGATTTACTGTGTTGAAGGGAAGAAACAGAAAACGCGTGACTCAAACTTAACATATCTCTGGCATTGTAGACTTGGTCATGTAAACAAGAAACGCATCGCAAGGTTACTGAGTAACGGGTATTTGGACTCTTTTGAGTTAGAGCCCATAGATACATGTGAAGCGTGTTTACAAGGAAAAATGACCAAGGAGCTTTTTACCAAGACAGGTGAAAGGGCCAAGGAACTACTAGAACTCATACATAGTGATGTGTGTGGACCATTACCAGTTCAGGCTAGAGGAGCATATTCATACTTCGTGACTTTCACCGACGATTTAAGTAGATATGGATATGTCTACTTAATGAGGCACAAGTCTGAAACTCTGGAAAAGTTTAAAGAATTTAAGAACGAGGAAGAGAATCAACGAGGCCAGAAGATAAAAGCCCTTCGGAGTGATCGAGGCGGCGAGTATCTTAGCCAAGAGTTCATTAATTACCTTAAAGAGTGTGGGATCGTTTTACAACTCACACCTCCTAGAACACCGGAATGGAATGGTGTTTCAGAAAGGAGGAACCGCACGCTCATGGACATGGTTAGATGAATGATGAGTCATGCAAGTCTTCCGTTGTCATTTTGGGGTTATGCCTTAGAAACAGCAGCATACATGCTTAATCGAGTTCCAACCAAGTCAGTAGATAAGACTCCTTATGAAGTATGGTTTGGAAAGAAACCAAACTTGTCTTATCTTAAGATATGGGGCTGTGATGCTTATGTGAAGAATGAGAATTCTGATAAGCTTGCGGCAAGATCTACTAAGTGTATGTTTGTAGGTTATCCCAAGGAAACAAAGGGATACTACTTTTATCTCCCAAGCGAGCACAAAGTTATCGTTGCTCGATATGCTACTTTCTTGGAAAGAGAATTCATTTCTAAAGAGAGTAGTGGGAGTAAAGTCAGTCTTGAAGAAATTTCGGACTCTAAAAACAGGTTGGAAACTGAACATTTAGATAGGGAATCGGTACCACAAGTACAAGCAATTCCAACTTCGGAAGATGTTCAAGGAACGCAAGATCAACGTAAGTCGACAAGAGTACACCGAGAGCCTGACAGATATGGTAGGCTAGTAACCCAACATGGGGAAGTACTACTCGTCGAGGATGATGAACCGTCGACTTATGAGTAAGCAATCGCTTCAAATGATTCCGAGAAATGGCTAGAAGCCATGAAATCAGAGATGGCCTCCATGTATACCAACCAAGTTTGGGAGTTGGTTGATGCGCCAGTTGGGGTAAAACCCATAGGGTGCAAGTGGATCTTCAAGAAGAAGATTGACATGGAAGGGAATATAAGTACCTATAAAGCAAGACTTGTGGCCAAGGTTTTCACTCAACGTCAAGGAATTGACTATGATGAAACATTTTCACCGGTTACAATGCTCAAGTCCATTAGAATTCTGCTTGCGATAGCAGCTTACAAGGATTATGAGATATGGCAGATGGATGTAAAAACCGCTTTCCTGAATGGAAAGTTACAGGAGGAAGTGTTTATGGTACAACCTCCCGGTTTCATTGCATCCAAGAATGCAGATAAAGTATGTAAGCTCAAGAGGTCCATTTATGGGCTAAAGCAAGCATCTCGGAGTTGGAATCTGCGATTTGACGAAGCAGTCAAAGAATTTGGCTATGTCAAGAATCCAGAGGAACCTTGCGTTTACAAGAAGGTTAGTGGGAGCAAGATTTCGTTCCTAGTGCTGTATGTTGATGATATACTTCTGATAGGCAATGATATTCCTAGCCTATAGTCTACCAAGACTTGGCTGGGAGAGTGTTTCTCTATGAAAGATCTTGGGGAAGCGACTTATGTCTTAGGTATTAGATTATACCGAGATAGACAAAATAGGTTGCTGGGTTTGAGTCAAAGTTTGTATATTGACAAGGTGCTGAATAGATTCAGCGTGCAAGATTCCAAGAGAGGATTCTTGCCAATGTCACATGGTGTACATCTTTCCAAGTCTATGTGTCCAAAGACACATGAGGAGAGAGGAAGGATGGACAAGATACCTTATGCATCAGCTATAGAGTCCATTATGTATGCCATGATTTACACTCGACCCGATGTCTCGTATGCTTTGAGCATGACAAGTAGAGATCAGTCAGATCCTAGAGAGGGTCATTGGACTATAGTAAAGACTATCCTTAAGTATCTTAGAAGAACAAAGGACATGTTCTTAATTTATGGAGGAGATTAGGAGTTAGTTGTCAGAGGATATACTGACGCTAGTTTTCAGACAGATCGGGATGATCTGAAATCACAGCAGGGTTATGTGTTTTGCTTGAATGGTGCAGCTGTATGTTGGAGGAGTTCCAAGCAGGAGACAGTTGCAGATTCTACAGCTGAGTCCGAGTACATTGTAGCTTCCGAAGCGGCAAAAGAAGCTGTGTGGATCAAGAACTTCATAGCGGAGCTTGAAGTGGTTCCGAGCATTACTGACCCAGTGACATTATACTGTGACAACAATGCAGCCAAAGCGCAGGCCAAGGAGCCGAGGTCTCACCAACGATCCAAGCACGTACTGCGGAAATATCACATCCTCCAAGAGATTGTTCAGAGGGGTGACGTGTTGGTTAGCAGAGTTGATACGAGCGAGAATATCGCGGACCCACTCACAAAGGCCATACCTCTGCAGAAACATGAGACCCATGTGAGGAGCCTAGGACTTCGAGTCCATAGTGCTTGGCAATAGTGCAAGTGGGAGATTGTTAGTGTGTGCACGTATGTGCCAAGACACTTTAATGTATTTGTGGATAAATAATTAATAAAGGCGAGTATTTGTCATTGATTATTTTACTTTTCTGCACGTAAAATTATTAATGATAAAGTCCCATAGATTATTGAGTATATTAATCTGAAATAGTCCGTGATCGGACATGTTTAAAGGGGACATGGACATCTAGATCATCGCTAAGTATAGCTGAGGTCGAGATAGACCAAGGGATAGTGATCCATGTTATACTTAGGGGTACCCTAAGATTAGGGCTACTGGACACGACCCGATTAAGAGGATACCACATATTGAACATCATTGGTCAATCCTCTTTATGGACGAGTGTAACTGATCTTTTGACTTGTGACGTTCATTTATTCTATGCGTGGAGTTTGCGCACTTTGACGTCGTTAAAAGCAGTCTTTAACCGGATTGTGAGTAATACGATTGTTGGGTGTGTGACAAAGCGTAGAGAGAATAATGTTGAGTCAATATAGGATTCATCGCTCTCTTGGATTAGAGAGTTGACATCTAGGCCACTTGATAGAGATATTAGTGACTCTAAAATCCATGGCCATGGGAGGAATGTTTTACATTCAAGAGAGTCTATTATATCTTGGTAATCAAGTAAAACAATTAATTTGGTGATGATGTATTTTGCGCCGAATTAATTGAGATGTCGGATAGATGAAGAGATTGAATTACACAGTAATCGGTTCATACTGGTATATGATTTATAATCATTATCTTAACACGTTGGGTGACTAAAACTGTTGTTAGACAGTTACCTTAGTTTGTGTATGGATTTACACTACCTTCGTATATAGGACCTAGAGGGTCGCACGCACAGCACATCGACACGAACATTGTATTATTGATTATTTTAGTGGATACTAAAATTAATCATTTTATTTCAGAATTAGAATTAATTGGATTGTTAATTTATTCTGAAATATCGGAAGCAAATAAATAGACCAAGATCGAATATGGATTTATTCGGGTCGTATTATATTAAAGTAAAGGATATGAAATAAATATTAAGTATTTATTTATATATTATATCCAAGATGTTTTACTTAATAATAATTTTTTAAATTATATTAATGCATGTAGTTTACGTGGTTGAAACTATTTTGCATTAATTAGTTTAATATTTATGGAATAAAGAAATCAATTTAAAAGTATTTTTTAATGATTACATTCGTTACGATCTTGGCATTAAGGATTAATTAGTATCTTAACGGATGAAAATTTAAGTTTTGATGCGTTAAGATTTTTCTTTTGTGACAAGCTAAGAGAGAGACACCCATATTTTGAGAGATGAGATTGGAGACGCTCTCTGGAGAAAAATCATCAAACAATCAAAAGGGCTGAGAGAGTCAGTTTTGAGGTTTTGCTTCCGAAAATTCTTTGTCGATCCAAGAGGCTAGCACCTAAGGGATCGTAGAGAGGTTCGTGATCGTGTGCGCGTGGATACCGCTGGAGGAGTCACACTTGGGGCTCTCGGTCGATTGTTCGCGATTACTCTTTGTTTCTTCGGAGATTTTAAGGTACAATTTCTGGTAAGATTACATTATTATTTAAATCTTATTATACGTACCATGATAGATCCTGTTGTTTTGGGCACAAATAATTTATAATATTTGTTTCCGCTGCGCCCTGAAATCTAACACTTAGTATCCAAATCCATCACTATCTCCGTCCACATTCCGTCCACCAGACCACCGAAGACCAGATCCCACCACTCCAGTCCGCAAGCACCAGGCGTCAGCAGCAAGTCTACGGCGTCATCATCGTCCGCACAACCAATCTTTTTATTGTTTCATGGCTGTAACCTTTTCGTTTAATTGTAAGACATTGTTTAACATCGTTTATTAATACAATTTATCTTTTTCATTACTGGTGACCACATCCGAACCCCTGTGAGTGTTCGTGCCAAATATTCCCGACGTGATCCGATTCCGACGCGAACACATTTGCGGTGGTTTATGGGCGGCCACCTCCTCATCTACTATCGTATATGGCCGGTTCTTCTCATGTTGAGACTGTAGATCAAGCACTATTGCAACGTGATCGTATTGTGCGAGATGTTCGAGCGCGTCTTCTACAAGCTCCAACGGCCATGAAGGTTCGTTACGATCGCTCTCATCGTGACATTCAGGTGATTTAGTTTTGTTGCGATTACATCCATATCGTCAACTGTTGTTGGCCCATCGTAAGAATGTAAAGTTGTCCTATCGTTTTTACGGGCCATTCCGTGTTGTTCGCCGTATCGGCAATGTAGCCTACGAGTTAGCTTTGCCACCAACAGCTCGCTTGTATCCCATCTTCCACGTTTCATTCTTGAAGCCTTTTCATGGGATTAAAGAAGAGGTGGAAGCTGTCCTTCCTGAAATTGTGGATGGTCATTCGCTTCCAACCCCACTAACTGCTTTGGAGTTTCGACGTTGCGGTCGTCTTCATGAAGTATTGGTTCATTGGGCTGGTCTTTCTTCAACAGAAGCCTCTTGGGAGTTAGTGTCTGATATGCAGAGATGCTACCCACAATTCCTGCTTGAGGACAAGCAGGTTCTTCAAGTGGGGGGCAATAATACGGTTGTTCAACCTTTAGAAACTCATGAGAGTGCTCAATTTGAAAGACTTACCGCGTAACAAGAGGGCGTGAAATGAGCTGAGAAGAGGACGTGAACTCAGTTTTTTAGATAATATTTTCTATTATTGGAAACAATATATTTCCTTTGATTGGGGACTACATTGCTTATGTATGGAATTGATTTGGAATAAGGATTATGCATTTAGTTGTCAAAACAACTTTCTCTTCGAAGGCAGAGGTAAGAGGGTTTTCTCTAAAGAGCCCTCGTATTCCGTCATCATAGGTCGACGGTGGAGAAATTCAAAACAGTCTCATCAACAACTCCCGTCGCAGGTTGAGTTGGTCGTGAATCGCCCGTGGACTAGATCCTTGAATCGGGACCGTATCACATTCTCATGTCCACAGTGACGGAAGGAATCGGTTGTGGTAAGAAATTCAGGCTGGTCTTAAACTTGGGACAGAGTTCAGTTGCCAATGAAATGAAATTTGGAATAGATTCAGTGAATAGGAGAAATTGAAACAACCGGTCAAACATAAGTTTAACTAACAGTCCAATCCAATCTCTTTCATTCGGCACACAATTAAGATTACGTCTTTCCTCTCTTTTCCTCCCTCCTCATATTCCTGGTTGTGCTTCCTTGAATTGAGCTGCAGATTTGATATCCAATGGCAAGGCCAGGGAACAAAATTGTACAAGCCAAGCTGGTGGGTATGTTTTGTTTCATTTTTGTTCTTTCTCCAGCTTTCGTTTTGTCCTGTTTGATGTTGAAGTTAGGATCATATTTGTCGATGTTGTTCTGGCCGTCATGTTAGCGGCGGGATTTGTGAGTCGCGCTCGAGGGGGATTAGATCATTGATCAATTGATTTCTTCGGGTTTGCGGGGTTTAGGTCCAAGTTAAAGGCGTTGTCCTCGATGTGATTAGATGAAATTTCGCGAAAGTCAAATGGTGTTTTGTTCTAGACAAAGCCGTCAAATCATTGAGCGTCTCTTACGGGCAGTGATCGATGAGGGTGTACGTCATCTTGATGCCACGGTGAATCCCGAGGTTGTGGCAATAGTGGATTACCACGAGAATCTTTTTTTTTTTTGTGTGTGGTTGCAGGTGTTATTGGGAGACATGGGAACTGGGAAAACAAGCTTGGCACTCAGATTTGTGAAGGGAAAGTTTCATGAGTACCAGGAGCCTACGATAGGAGCGGCCTTCTTCACCCAGATCCTGTCTCTGGATGAAGCGACAGTGAAGTTCGATATATGGGACACAGCAGGACAGGAGCGGTACCACAGCCTTGCCCCCATGTACTACCGTGGTGCGGCGGCTGCATTGGTCGTCTATGACATCTCGTGCATGGCAAGTGATTTTCAATGTGATTTGATTTTTAGGAATTCACGATGCAGAAGGGATCGATCTGACATGATGATCGTTGTTTGTCCTCTTTTCTTTAGGATACGTTCAATCGAGCAAAGAAATGGGTTCAAGAGGTCCAGAAGCAAGGTCAGTCAATTTTCCATGTGCTTCGGCGCCCGTTGTTGTGGTACTATTCTTTTGGTCATCCCTTGCACATTTTACTCGTGGCAGGAAACCCAAAGGTAGTGATGGCATTGGTGGCGAACAAGACTGATTTGGATCCAAAGAGAGAAGTCCAGAATGAGGTAATGGCAGACTAGCTTTCTGACAATTCTTCATAACCTGCCTAGTTTTTACTTCCGTGGAGAGCTGATTGTTCCATCGCCATGCAGGAAGCAAAACAGTATGCACAGGAGAATGGGATGCTCTTCATGGAAACATCAGCGAAGACCGCCCATAATGTCGACGAGCTCTTCCATGAAATAGGTAAATCTAACTCAAACCAAATTTAAACTAACCCTTCTGATCTTGAACAAGATCGGATTTCATTTAATGATTGTCATTCGACAGCAAGGAGACTGGCAAAGGTTTCACCATCTAGGCCGAGAGGGATGACACTGAGTAACGAGGCGCGAGATACGAGAAGACAATCCCTCTGTTGTTTAGGATGACACTTAAGTATATGCATGCGTGTAAAGGCGCTGGGCATTCGAATAAGGCCCTTTGTTCGTATCATCTACATGACTATGATAATCTCTTACTACTTTTGATTCGTCAAGAACATAGACAATGGAGATGCTCAAGTAACTGCAGGAGTGCTCTGCGAATCAGGAATGTGATCAATGTACAGCGGCCAAAATATGATTTCCATCGTAAGGCATGAAGTACTGTGTTTCTTTGCTCGTGTCCCACCATGTGTCGATTTCTGATGCGTGATTTTCATGCCCAAGGAAGTTGCCAAATATCTTTCAAGCCCATCTCCATCCACGACTCGCTGTCATAGGTCAAGAATCTAGAACTGGCCGATCCAATTTTCAGCTGCAATAAACTTTAGCGAGTATTACTTATCTCATTTGACAGAGAAATCAATTATGAAAGGTTTCGCGATTGATCCAAAAGCAAAGAACTGCAAAATTTTATGAAAGAAAATATGAATTTATTATTTAAAGAAGAAGAGAAACTTGATGGAATAAGCTAATTACATGAACGGCCTCAGACCCATCCAAACGTGATGAAAAACATCAGGGAGATTGAGAGTCTACCGATCTCCGTATAGATTTCAGACATGTATCGGTTTCTTGCCACATAGTAGGTTGGTTAGATCTCCTCATCCTTGACTCGCCTATGTCTCATCTTCGGTCTTCATCAACACGCCAAAGAGTATGCCCGGTAATTTTCCGGAGAGTTAAAGTTACACCAGGAAGTCGTGTCGGCATTCTGCAATTTAATTGGAAAGGGCGCATCCATTAAGTCGACCGTATGATGAATTATTCAAATGAAACAAAATGTTGATCCCCAGAAGAGTTGACCGAAAAAGAGGATCAAGGACTTGTTACCACGCGGGGTAGACAGCATGGATAGAGGTTGCAAGAGAAGTGTACCAGAAGCAACGGAGGAAGCCGATGAGGAAATGGAAGAAGTAGTTCTCCCCGTCGAGCAGGTCCCGCCTCACCAGCCTCTCGAGGTTGAGGTGCCGGGGGAGGAGGTCACTATAGTACAGAAGAGTCGTCACGGTTGATGCAGGCTCCTCCACTAAAGATACCACAAGTCTCACCACCGACCGCAGGATTACTGATATGATTGCCTGCGACAACAGAAAGGAATTCCAGAATCAGAGCTCGGTCGGCCGGAGAAGTAAAATCCGAACCCGAAATCACCGGATGGATGAGAACAACGGAGCTTATTGTTTGAGGTACCATGACGAAGAAGGGGTGAAGAACAGGTCATTTACAATGATTAAATTTGATCAAATGTCAGGGGAAGAGAAGAAGAGAGATGTTGTTGAAGTAGTTAACAAAATTGTTTCGTTTGTAAAAGGGAAAAAAAATATGAGCGGTATTCTGTCGATCTGCCAATCTCCATCTGCAATTCAAACCTACAATTCCGAGTTCCAATGCTTTCATAATAAGAAATTTTTTTCTTCTTTCTTGGGTCACAGACGAGAGAGACGATGAACCCTCGTTTATTGTTTGCGATGACTTTTCCACAACACAATTCTGGGCCTCCTCTGCTTCTCCATGTCCCCTGTTTACGCCCAAGGGGATTTTGTGTATGCGAAGATCTCTTATCCTTCTAGAACAAGGCCATCACCAAATGCCTCAATCCCCTTCCCATCCTTACAGTCCAGGAACAGCACATGGTTCGGCCTGCCAGACCCTACAGTCGACACTCACTACGGTTTCCCCCACCCAAAACTGACCTCGTACATCGGGGACTTGCTCTGGCTGTTGGAAACATTGGCAGGTGCTCGCCGTAAGTTTTCAGAAAAATCGATAGACTGTCGGGGAAAGGGTTACGCTATCTGAGAAAATAATCTGACAATTTTGGGGGAAGACTCTCAACGCTTTGTATTGAAAAACAACCAGAATTTAAAGGGTAAATCATCGTACTATTCATCTGCCTAAATTAAAACAACCCCACCATAAAAATCATCTAATATATCTCATTAAAAACATATTAAATTCGATATTAAAATCCCAACATTAATTTTATTTTCAGCACTTCCTCTTAAAATTAATTTTCTTCATGACTCCAAGCATGCTCCTCATCTTGCTGAAAACATCCACTCCAAGAGGCTTCGTAAAAATATCTGCAACTTGATCGGCAGATTTTATATATTCAAGCTTGATCTCCTTCTTCATAATACTCTCTCGGATGAAATGATAGCGTGTATCGATGTGCTTACTTCGATCATGAAAAACAGGATTCCTCGCCAATGCTTGAGCAGATTTGTTATCGCCAAAGATCGTGGTTGCTTCATTCTCTGCCAAGCATATCTCCTTCAACATTCTCCTTAGCCAAATTGCGTGACAAGCGCATGCCGTAATCGCGACATATTCAGCCTCGCAGGAAGAGAGAGTGACGATCGTCTGTTTCTTCGAACTCCATGAAATCGTATTAGACCTCATAAAAAACACAAATCCAGTTGTACTTTTCCGATCATCTAAGTCTCCGACAAAATCACTGTCGCAATATCCAACAAGTCGAAAATTCATTGGACAACGAATAAAACAGTCCAAAATCGTTTGTACCTTTCAAGTACCTCAAAATCCTTTTCGTCGCCTTCATGTGTCTCGTCGTGGGCATTTCCATGAATCGACTAACAATTCCCATACTAAAAAGAATATCCGGCCGAGTACATGTCAAGTACCTTAGACATCCCATAAGACTTTTGAACAGTGTCGGATCCACCTTATCTTTCTCGTCAATTTTACACAATTTAGCTCCGACCTCCATAGGGGTAGACACCGGTTTGCTATTCGACATATTGAATCTGTCAAGAACCTCCTTCACATATGCTTGTTGACAAACAAAAATTCCATCATCCGATTGATGCACTTCTAATCCAAGGTAAAATGACATTAGGCCAATATCCGTCATCTCGAATTCTCGGGCCATATCATTCTTGAAATCTTCAAAGAGACTCGGATTATTTCCTGTAAAAATTAGATCATCAACGTAGAGGCATACGAACAAACAATCTCCATTTTTATCCATTTTCACATAAAGTGCATATTCATGAGGACATCTCGCAAAACCTTTCTCCGGAAAATAGGCATTAATCCGACTATACCATGCTCGAGGTGCTTGCTTGAGACCGTACAAAGCCCTTTTCAACTTCAAAACCTTTTCTTCTTGTCCTTTCACCACATACCCTCTTGGTTGCTCCACAAAGACATTTTCCTCAAGGAAACTGTTAAGAAACGCCGACTTCATGTCCAATTGAAAAATTTTCCAGTTTCTTTGTGCCGCAAAAGAAATAAAAAATTTGATTGTTTCTAAACGAGCAATCGGAGCAAATACCTCCGCATAGTCTACTCCATGTCATTGCGCATACCCCTGGCGACAAGTCTCGCTTTATATTTTTCTACGACACCTTTGGCATTCTTTTTCTCCTTGAATATCCACTTCACACCAAATGATTTTTGACCCGCAGGTACAGAAGCAAGTTCCCATGTGTCATTCCTTTTAATGGCTCGAATCTCCTCCCTCGTCCACGGCTTGTCTCCATTTCTTCTCCTTACTAGCTTCTTCAAAACTCAAAGGTGTAGTTTCGGCCAAAAGACAAAACATAGAGACATCATCGATTACCTCCATATTTTCATAAAGATCTTGAATAGTTCTCATCCTCCGCGATCCTTCGTTAGAGCTTCCATATGATGAAGATGCACTAGGAGATGTGTTCGGTGTCGTCAGAGGAACTACGGGCTGCCATGTTTCTTCTCCTTGAATTTCCTCATCGAAAAATGGAAAAAATCTGTTGACAACATCTTCTTGTGCTTCCCAATTCCAAGAAGCATCTTCATCAAACTCCACATCACGACTCACAATAATCTTCCTGTTGATATGGTTGTAGAGCTTGTACCCCTTTGATTTTCCGTCATATCCGATGAACACAAATTTCTCGCTTTTATCGTCAAGCTTCGTTCTCTGTTGATCCGGTATATGCTTATAAGCAATACTCCCAAAGATCCTTAAGTGAGATACATCCGGCTTCTTTCCGCTCCATGCTTCAATGGGTGTTTGATCTTGCACGCTTTTGGTCGGACTACGATTAATGAGATACATGGCACAAGCCACTGCTTCTGCCCAAAACTCCTTAGGCATCTTCTTATTTTTCACGATGCTCCGCGCCATGTTGAGGATGGTCTGGTTTTTTCTTTCAGCCACTCCGTTTTGTTGCGGTGATCTTGGAACCGTGAGGAAGCGCCTAATACCATGTTCTTCACAAAAACGGTTAAAAGCACCAGAAATAAACTCTCCCCCTCTATCGGTTCTCAACGCCCGAATAACATAACCACTCTCCCTCTCGACCAAAGCCTTAAAATTTTTAGAAACATCAAAACACTCAGATTTTTCTTTCAAGAAATAAACCCAGGTCTTCCGGCTAAAATCGTCGATGAAAAGTAAAAAATAATTACTTTTACCATAAGACGACGGCTTGATCGGTCCACAAACATCAGCATGAATTAATTCGAGCGGCTCCATCGCTCTTGACGTTGCTTCTTTCGGAAAGCTTTTCCTTGCGTGTTTGCCGAGAAGACACGCTTCACAGAGTTGATCCGGATGATCGATCGAAGGCATCCCCTTCACCATATTCTTTTCGGACATCATTTTCAGGCCACCAAAATTGAGATGTCCCATCCTCATATGCCAACATCATGCTGGATCCTTCACACACACTTGCAAGCAATTCAGCTTTTCGGTTTGTATAGGGAGCGAAAACATCCTATTCTTCGACATTGTCACCTTCGCAATCAAGTTAGCGCTCCCATCCCGTAGCCAAAGATTTCGATCCTTCATCAGAATCTCGTAGCCCATTTCCATGAGTTGTCCCAAACTCAAAATATTACTCTTCAATCTATGGACATAATACACATCGGAGATAAACTTGTGAGTACCATCCTTCAACCGAATCAAAATGGTACATTTGCCTTCAATCTGAATTTTCGAAGCATCTCCAAACGTGACACTCCCGGTCGCCCTTTTTTCCACCTCCACAAATTTTGATTTGTCGCCACACATGTGGTTACTAGCACCGTTGTCGAGATACCACTGGCTTCCTTCTCCATCAACATCTTGGTTGAGCGTTAGCAACAACGTCGAGTCTTCCGCTTCTTTCTCCTCGACCAGATTGATTTCTTCTTTTGCATCCTCGTTGTACCAACAATTACTAGCATAGTGACCCATTTTGTGACAATTGTAGCACTCAACCCGAGATTTGTCGTACCCCTTCTCGTATCCGTCTCTTCCTCTTCCTAGTCCTCGTCCGCGTTCTCTTCCTCTACCACGAACTCTCGGATTTTCTCGAGACTTTTCATCGTTCGTTTTTTCGACTTCTTGATTTGTGCAGCGACCTCGACCGCCACCACAAGAATAACCGCGACCTCGACCTCGGTGAAATGCGTTCCCCTTTTCGCCAAATGAATGCTTGACTTGAAGGGCTTGCTCCAATGGCTCTTTCTTGTGTTTGTTCATCCGCTCCTCGTGCACCCATAACGATCCATTTAATTCATCAACGGACAGATTCTCCAAATCTCTATTCTCCTCGATTGCAACCATAACATGATCAAATCTCTGATGTAGGGAGCGTAATATTTTCTGGATCACTCTAACGTCTTCTATACTTTCACCGTTTCTTTTCATTTGGTTGACGATGGACAAGACCCATGTGAAATAGTCTGAAATAGACTCCGATGCTTCCTGACGATGCTTCCTGACGAAGCGCTTCAAATTCTCCCTGTAAAATCTGAAGCCGCACCTTCTTTACCTTATCGACTCTTTTATGAGAATTTTGGAGAATTCTCCACGCCTCCTTTGAAGTTGAGGCATTTGCAACTTTCTCAAAAACGGCATCATCTAAACACTGGTGGATGATGGATAGAGCATGCTGGTCCTTCTTTTTGTTCTTCTCGAACATTTGAATAAGGGCCAACTCTGGATCCTCGTTGGGTTCGGCAAACCCATCGTCGACGATTTCCCACGCACCTTAGGAACCGAGTATCGCCTTCACTCGGATAGACCAATTATCGTAGTTGTCCTTCGTAAGACGTGGATACCGGAAGCTTAAAGACATCCTCGCTCTGATACCACCTTGTTGGAAACGAGGGCGCTCGCTGTAAGTTTCCAGAAAAATCGGTAGACTCGTCGGGGGAAGGGTTAGGCTATCTGAGAAAATAATCTGACAATTTTGGGGAAAGACACTCAACGCTCTGTATTGGAAAACAACCTTACAAGAGAATTTAAAGGGCAAATCATCAGACTATTCATCTGCCTAAATTAAAACAAATCTACGTTACCAAACCCCACCATAAAAATCATCTAATATACCCCATTAAAAACATATTAAATTAGATATTAAAATCCCAACATTAATTTTATTTTCAACACTGGCTTGCAAAGAAGAGTGGGACTATTGGCTCGCTGCCCCTTGACATTTCATCGAACCTCTCTTTCAAGAATGCGAGCTGAGCTTCTATGTCCTGGAACCTCAGCAAGTGGTTTGCGATATCAGCTCCTCCAGTCATGCTTATTACATGGGGTACCCAAAAGCTCAGTCGCCACTCTCCAACTCAGTCGCCACTCCTCAAAGACGTTTCTAACTTGAAATGGAAGATCCCCACCAGGTTCCCAAAAGCTCAAACCATCAGCAGTGGCATTATTGTGGGATGCAAATTTATCACATGCGACCCCATGTATTTCAGGCTGTCTTTGTTATTCGATATTTTTAGCATGGTCAGGAAGTGGCGCCGCAGCGAGAAATCCATCAGGGTCTCAACCCAAGTGAGACGAACAGCAGGAAAGTATCTGACTTTGATTTCCATGATGTATGATTCCCTGAATACGGATCCCTTCACCACCACAGTCTCAATGTGTTCTCTACTCGTATCAAGCTCAGCCGGGTTCATCTGAGGGAAGAACTGATCTGCAACCATAAAAGGAGCAATAGAATTCATATCTTCTGAAGTTCGATGATGCCATGACTTATGGTGGCTGATGTCACATGCCTGAGGGCATGGGACGGGAACATCTACAATACAAGTCAAATTGACACACCAATGTCATTTTTTTAATTAATTTGGAAAAGAGAGATACCGGGAACATCTCCAAATCTATCTTCACTCTTTTATCCTCATTAGAGATTCATATTGCAGGTAAGGGCCGTCGAAAGATGGCAGGTTGGGACAGTCCCAGATTCTCAGGTTACACTCCCTGACCATACGCGGCACTCCAAGCAGACAGCCGCAATCGTAAATATTCACTCTCTTCAATCTTCTCATGTCCAACAAATCCGGGATGCTCTGGATGGATCTGCAGCTGTGAAAAGTTAATGTCTCCAATTCTTTCAACTCTTTGAGTCCTGGAATCTCCACCAACATCGGGCAATATTCGAGCGACAGTGAGGTTAACCTCCTCAAACACCCTAAGCTGGACAGACTCTGCAGCCTTTCACAGTACGTGATATTCAACGTCTCGAGACCGCCTGATAAATCATCTCCGTTCAGCTGTATGTCCGTCGACCTCAAATACCGGAGCTCCAACTTCGTCAAGAGCCTCAATTTCGAGCAACATGCCCGGGGTATAGTCAGTCCGGAGCACAAGAGCGTCAGCGTGAACAGAGATGGTGGAAGCTGTGAAATAGATGCCATGTCTGGACAAGACAAAAAGAGTTCCTCAAGCATGGAAAGAGAGCCCAACTCGGTCGTCAGGAGGCCCGTAATTCCCCAAAGGCACAAGTGCAAACTCTTTAGCTGGTGCAACTTCCCAAGCCAGGACAGCTCGAGAGGGCGACCCCATCTGGTCTGGACTGGATAAACGTTCCTCAGGCTGCAGCCATCACAGAGTGTCAACTTTGCTAAGTTTGTCAATGAAGAGAGATTCGGGATAATTCGTAACGAACTCGATGCGAACGTCAACTGTGTTAGGCTAGCAGGAAGTTCAGGCAACTCTTGAATCATGTTGCAACCATTCAAATTGAGCGACTTAAGGCTCAAGAGTCGACTAATGGTTGATGGCAGGAGGCGAATCCTGCTGCGTTCCAGGTTTAAATTCAGTAAAGCGGATAGCCACCCGATCTCTACAGGAAGCCCTTCATCCAGAGGACAAAATGAAGCATCCAACTCTTCCAGGTTCTTCAGATACCTTATTGATGTGGGCAGCTTCCTTATATTGTTACCCCGTAAGGCAAGTACTCTCAAAGATTCTAACCTCCCAATAGATTCTGGTACCTCTTTAATGGCAGCGCTCACAATGAGTTGCTGCAGAGCTCTAGCATTCCCGAGCTCTTCTGGTAAACTCATCAAAGACCGACAACCAAAGATTTTTAGGTTAGTAAGATTCTTCAGCTTACCGATCGAACCATGGATGGCCTTCAACCTCTCACAGGAATGAAAAATTACAATCTCCAACTTTAAGCACCGAGAGACGTTGGGTGTTGCTGTTAGAACGGAATCGTAGATCTCTAGCACCTTTAAAAGTGGCATTATCTGTAAAAGTGTGCTTCATAAGATTAAAACAAGAACACAGAGCACAAATTTCAAACAACTTGGTCATTAAATGTGATGGTAGGAGTTGATACCGGTTTTCGGAAATGGCAGTATCCATATCTAAGTCCTGATATTCTTAGAACAACTAAGTTGCTCATTCTAAAGATGGCGGAATTCAACCATTTAGGACAATCGTCCCAGGAAAGCCACATCAACCTCGCCCGCAGATTCTTAAAATCTCCCATGAATTTCCCTCCGGAGAGTTGCAGATACAGCAAGTTAGAAAATCCTCTGAAGTCCTCTTCAGTGAAACAGTGTCCTTCTGAATATCTCCCCAAGTTCATTGCAATGATCTGATCCGTTGCCTGGGAAAAACAGAGAGAAACATCTGGGTTATCGTAATTCTTACAGGTGAATCGAAAATCCTAGTAAAGAAAATCACCCAGAAGAAATGTACTGCTATTCAAACAATGTGTCATGAATAGCTACTTATATACTTGATACCTCATTTCGACGTATTACGTTGAAGGCATCTTCTGGAACCCAAAGCCTAGTACACATCCCGAGTCTTCCAAGACTTTCCGAGCGAATGATTTCTCTTCCCATGTCTCGCAGCTGGTCGTGAATCCAGAATTGGCCATTGGGAAGGATCTTTACCAAAGATTTGTTGACGAGTACCTTCAACTTGCATTTAGGGTACAAATTGCGAGCTTCCCATATGTGATCCGCGTAGGTCCTCGGCATCCCCTGTAGACAACATGCAATGTCGAGAAAGATTTCCCTCTCCCTGAAATCTAGTCCCTCGTAACTTATCATCAAGATTTTCAAGACCTCTTTCTGGGGAACTTGCTTTAGTTCTTGTAGCATCGATTTCCATGACTCCTTTTCCTCGCAGCACAAGTGCCCCCCAATCACCTCCAGAGCTAAAGGAAGGTTTCCAGTGGCATTAACTACCTGCTTTGACAAAGCAACGTAATCCTTTGGAGGCTCCTCACTTCCAAAGGCATGTCTGCTGAAGAGTTGAAGGGCATGGTCATCGTCCATTTTCGTCATTTCGTAAAAGCGAAGCATTTCAGGATATATAAACGCTCTGCATATGCTGCGGTCCCTAGTTGTGATTATAATTCGACTCCCCAGTCCTAACCAGTCTAGATTATTTCCAACCAAGTTCTTCAGTTGGGACGCGTCATCCACATCATCGATAATGAGAAGCAGCCTCTTGCCTCGAAGCCTTCTGACGATCTCGTTGGCCTCAACATCGAAGTTCCCGTGTCTCGAATATTGGGGGCCAAGGATGTCAGACAACAACTTAATCTTCGACTTTGTCATGCCCCCTTCGGCAGTTGATGACTCGCGCACATTAGAAATGAAGCTGCATCCTTCGAACTGGGAAGACATTTTGTTGTAAACGACGCTTGCCAGAGTCGACTTCCCAATACCGCCCATGCCATGCAGAACAACAACTCGCACATCCATGGAGACACAATTCAGCAAATTTAAAATTTCCAATACCCGACGGTTGATCCCATTTAGATGAACAGGTAAACTTCTGTCTCTAAGCCTCAGCTTCCCAAGAATATCCTGAACGACTACTCTAACGAATCTACCTTCCCTGTATGACGAAGACGAAGACGACGATGAAAGTAAATATGTTCATTGGCCAGGAAGGCCATGGAAGTAAAGAAGAAACCAAGCGAAAGACTCTGATTTACCCTCGCATGGCTTTGGAGTCCCATCCGCTGATCTGGCCGACCGTTACAAGAGCTTCCTCCCATTTCCTCACAAGGTCGGCCCTATACCGACCCCTGTGCTGGTCAAGGGCTCTCCGATACAACTCAGTCCGCAGCTTGACATCACGGGGATCCACACCATGGAAAATAGGCAGGATGATTCTCCTGCCGGGGGCAGAACCTCCAGAGAGATCCACCATCATGGCGAGTTCCCTGAGGCACCACACGCTCGACGCGTAGTTCCTCGAGAAGACTATGGAGTAGACCTTGGAGTTGTGTACCGCACGCTTGAGCTCGCTCCCGATGGCTTCGCCGTGACAGATCTCCTCCTCATCCCTGAAGACGCGGAGCCCGGCCGCAATCATGCACTCGTAGAGGTGATCCACTAACTGGTTCCTTGAATCGGGTCCCCGGAAGCTTAGGAACACATCGTACTCGGATCCCGCGGAGTCAATCCCACCGCTCGCACCGTGTAAACCCATTGCCTAATCCCTCGATTTCCCAGTACTCGTGTTTTATATGAAGTTATGTCATGCATGGACTTCATCATGTGGAGTCGTTCCTCCCTTTCTGTCCGACGACTTTGACATAACCCCCGGTCGAATTGATTGACTCGGTTTCCATTTTACCTAAATCAAATCCACAAACCGTACCACGCAAAAAACTTAGAGAATGAACCAGTGTTATCCAATAAAACGAGATCAATACGTTAATCTAAGGCGGGGGACGCTTCCATCCACATATGCCAGCCGTTGACTTTTACGTCCGGGGGAAACACGACTCTACCCAGACTTAGCCAACGGCTGCTCCGAGGGCACCCCCACCAATTGCCAGCGGGACGACTTGACCCATCAACCGCGTTCGACCAGACCAAGACCCACCGAAAACGGCAGGAACAAAGGGAGGAATTATGATTAAAAGAAAAAGAAAATTGACATACACGGTTGCGGGAAGAAAACAATCATGTCTAAAGGTATTTTCTCTTTATAATGTAAATAAAAAATGTGATTTAGGAACAAAAGAATTTTCATTAAATAATAATTTTAATAAATACTTAAAACCATTCATTCAGTTTCTTTAACTCTTCCTTAAAATATACGGTGGAAGGAGAGGGGGGGGGGGGGGGGGGTGGATGTTGATGATGTCATAGGAGTACGTGTTATGTACAATGTTGCGGCAGCAGCGGGGGAGTCTTCTCCGGTGAAAGGCATTGGATTGGATTGGATGAGGAGGTGTGATGCGTGAACTTAAGTTGATTCGATCGTCTCGAGCGAATGAACGTGGATGTCTTTGTTTGTGTCTTCAAACTAGGCATAAAATAAACTAATTCGGTTAAAGGTATACGTTTCTAATTAGTCATATAAACTAATTTGGTTAAAGGTGTACATTTCTAATTAGTCATTTATGACTAGTTCATACATGCATTTTACTTGTGTTTTCGTTCGTGTATTTCATTTATGGTTTTTTTTTGTCCTAAAGATCTCGATATAAATGACATCCTTGAAAGAGTGAAATAATTCAACTTGAAAATAAAATTCTACAAAGTAATTCGACTATCCCTGCATCATTAGTATCATCAGGATCTAAATGTAGTGAGTCGAGTTTCTCTTTAGCAATGGTGATCTCTATATCCATTTCAAGTTTAACTCATCCTCTTGTTCGTGAAGGTGGTGTATCTGTATCCATTGAGGGCGTATAATTATCTTTTGTTTTCTTTGTCCTCGTATCATCTTCTTATTGGAGCGTGAGGTTGAAGATGGCCTGACAATCCCGAACCGATGCTCACGTTGCCGGTTTGGAGCAGCATATCGAGAAATTCCAACATCAACTTCATGTTTTGAGGACTCTACATGCTTAATCCTAAATGGTTGCGATGATAATGACAATGATATTGATGATAATCTCTGACGAGTGGAAGAGATCCGAGAGGAGCATACCTCAATGTATCAACTCAAGTGTCCTGTGGAAGATAACCAATAATATCAGCGACTAAAAGAGTTCATCGACTCGTTCAACAATAATCTACGGAATATCACCAATTCTAGGGTAATCTTGATCGAAGAGAGTTCATCGACTGGTTATACACCACGGAGCACATCTTCCACTGTGATGAAGTTCTAGAGGGTAGAATGGTGATGGTTCCTAAGAAACTTCGTCGATATGCTAGCATTTGGTAGGAAAACCTGAACCAAAAGTGACGTCGAGAAGATAGTGACAAGATTCGATCTTGGTCGAAGATGAAGCGAGCCACGACAAAGCGATTCTTGCCTGAGCATTAAAGACGAGTCAGATTCATCAAAGTTGCAATCTTTACACTAGATTCTTGGTGTACCCGAGTATACGAGAGAGTTCGAAGGACCAAATCTCCAATGTAATGTACAAGAAGTATTGGAGCAGATGATTACTAGAAACTTGAGGGCATCAAAGCCTCAGATTCCAAGATCATCTAACTTCAACTATATTGGACTTATGATGATGTTCGTGGGCTTGCTCATAAGGTAGAGCAACAACAAGCAAGGAGATTAGAAACTCAACCAATGATGAAGGCTCCAGCATTCAACAAAGGGATTGGTTCTCAGTTAAGACCTCAGTCAACAACTATGTGGAGACATTCCATGTATCGTCCCGAAAATTCTGCCTCGTTTATGTGATGTTGATTGGATGTATGAGCTTGTTAAGCACTACCGATGAGTATGGTATGCTGGTTGTTGCTTGTTGGTTGTTGAGTGTGGTGTGTTATTACATTATGGGATGATGTACGCAACATACTCTTGTTATTGGATAATGTGTTGACTCATTCACATTAGTATTTGATTCCGAGAAGCATTAGCATAAGTCAAGGTATAATGTGTATCTGTATACGTGAATTATGACTGTGAGCAAATTACTGATGAGAAATGAATTCATGAAAATGTGGTTGAGTATGCACTTATATGTAAGAAGACTATTCAAAGCTTATTGATGACTTTTGGAGAATTAATAAAATTATTATTATTGAGTGGTGTAAGAGAGACCACATAAGCTCTTTCCCTTTTCCTTAAGGGAAAGGAAGAAAGAAAAAGAAAGGAAGGACATAAGAGAGAAAAAGGAAAGATGACAATAAATGGTGATTGACAGAGAGTCGCCAAAGCTATGGAGCTCATCCGAAGGTTAGATCTGGAGCATAGTGTATGCGCGCCTTCCGGCCTAGCACGCGCATGGCGGTTCAGACGATCCGAGGATCCGGGTCCGCTCCTCCAAGGCCCAACCGGTCGGCGTCACGACTCAAAAGTCGGACTCTGCGGAAGGGAAATGGGTTGAACCCTCCCTTGGTTCCCAAATGGACTTGCGGGACATTTCGCCAACCGTTTTTAGTTTCCTGAAGGCGACGGTCGAAAGGCTACGTAAGGCCTCATTTGGGAATTTTAGGGAAGACTCTTGGAGCGGCTCATGTCGCCATCACTCATCCAAAATGGCTCCGTAAAAATAGTATTGTTGTTTAACCTAGTTAAACTATACGGAGTCGCCATCGACTTAATTTTAAAAGCTTGGTTTAAGTCGGAAAATCAGAATAGGATTCGGGGATTCCTAATTACTAACTCTTACATCTAAACAAGTGAAAATGTGGCGTTTGCTCCAAAAGTTTGCTTTTGGTTAAGGGGTGTTGAACCCGATCCGTGCATGACTCCGAACTCATGTCAATATTTCACAGGCGTTGGACCCGATTCATCCTTTTTGAGCCCGAACTCATGCGTGTTTAGCAAACAACATGCGATGATAAAAACATAAAAGCGTAACAGTATGCACATCAAGAGCGGGGAAGGGTCGTGACTGGGGCCTATGCACTTGAACCCACGGCTCGTTACATGTGGAAAAGAAAGAAAATTCGAAAAGCCCGTACTTTCCTTTGTACCTTAGGCCCGGCCGAGAGGGCATTACATCGGCCAAGCTCGTCAGTTGGGGCCACTTTTGATATGTGCTTCCACCACGGGTTTCCCCGCGCGCCTCCAGTCTTCGAGCTTTATTTTTTAAATCTTTGGGTCGCTTTTGTCGAATCCTCGAAATTCTCGCTTAATTTTTCATGAAAAACAAACAAAAAAGAACGTGGCGTTAGTAACGTAAGAGACGATGAAAATCAGGCGACAATAATTAATTAAGAATTTGCAGGGCCAATCAAGTAATGAATTATTTATTAAAATAACTCAAACAAATATTGTTTAAATGTTTTTTTAAGAAAGAAATTAAAAGTAATGAACAAATTACTTTTAATTTAAACAATTCATAAATTGACACTAGGTTAAAATGATCCTGCATTGACATTTTCTAACAAAGTAATAAAATAAAATAAAAATGACCCACGGGCGTTTCATTAAAGCATTCATTCACATATATGGACTAAATTGACATTTAAAATAGAAAAAAAATAATAAAATAACAATTTAAACAAAAGAGAAGGGAAGAAACGTTACTTGATCTGGCCGTCCGGGAAACTCCCCTTGTGGAGTGTGGCAACTTGCCGGGGGGCGATGGCGACAGAGGGAGGGTCGACGACATGGAGGTCAATTCGGGGCATGTCCTTGGTCTGAGGTAGGTGCAGCTAGGCGTGCCGAGGAAGGTCGGCGAGGGTCTTGCTGCCGGACTGTGGGGGGTTCGATGTGAGGATGGGGGTGAGGGATGCTAGTTTGGAACGTCGAAGTGTGGCGTCTCGGCGCCGGATCTTGGAGGGAGTCTCGGATTGGGGGATGGTGGCTGGTCGCCAGTATGCGGTGCTTGATTCTGAGGCGTGGGCATGGGACGACGACGACGTTTTGGGCGTGGGACGACGACGGCGGAGGCGGGCACGACGAATCTTTGGTCGTCTCAGGGAATCAGTCAAGTCCGGAAAATAGGTGTCTAGGAGGATAAATCTAAGATGAAGAGGTGCCGGTGCTCGAGCTGCTCAGATCCGACTTCCTTTGAGAATCCGAGGAGAGGCATCTGGACATGGTATGAGTCATGGTTGTTGGTGGTCAGGAACGCCCCGATTTTGTCGGGTTCTTCGACGGCTACGTCCATCCTGTTCGTCGGCGTTTCTGTGCAGCAGGTGATGTTGCTCCCTGCTGGTATGTTTCCTTGTCGTAGGTGGTTGTGACCGGGCTTGAGCTAGCGACAGGGGGATTCCTTGCAATTGGTTATCTGTTTCGGATCGGTGGTTGGACAAGTTCTCCGTTGTTTAAGTTCACAGGTAAGAGATGTCTAAATCACCTGCACACTCGAGTGAAACTATTAAACCCACCAAACCTTTTGTTAAGCCATGAGGCTACAGGAGATAGCAATTAGACGCTCCCTATTTTTTGGACAGGGAAAAGCAGGTTACAGACACTAGCAAATTCAAGGACAATTGCGAGAGATAGAGTTCCACGGGTCTATTCGTTGTGACCGGAGAATCGCGAGCTTCCGTTGCCGAATCCATGTGTATTTGACTTCATGTTGCGGATGGGGTCAGATCTGGATTGGCTGAACGGGGTTTCCATGTCTTTGGCATGGACCTACCTTGATTAGAGGATGACAAGGATGACAGGGGAGGATTGGGGACTGGTGGTCAGGCCAAAAGGATCTCTTTTCAGGTAAGTTCTCTGAAAGTTTGTTCTGGTGGCTCCGTGATGAGGCAACTCCTGGTGTTTCTTTTAATGTGCCTCCCCTCCTTTTGAAAGTGGAGGAACGTGGATATATCCCAAAGTCGTCCTGCCTCGTGGGTAGTTAAGATTTTCTACAGAAATCGTGCCTCGATGATCTCGGGTGAGGGTCTTCCTGGGAGTGGAGAACGTGTGAGTCGGTTCCAATTTCTCTGAAAGGTGGCTGTGGGATTTTGTTGGAGAATTAATTCAACGGGTAGATTATTTTGGAGAGAGAGTAGTCCAAGAAATCCGTTTTCTGTGGGCATAAGATTCGGGAGTTGAATGAGCGTCGAGTGAGATATCCTTGGACTAATTGTCACTAGGAGATGATATCCTTGGAAGTTCGCTGCCGGGAAGGATTGACAGTTTGCGGTCAGTATTCTCCTTTGCCGCTCTGTGAGTTGTCACCGGTGATTTCGATGTTGAAACTTGGTTTCTGCAGGATGTTCTTGTCTGCATTGGCTGTCCATTTATTGTAGCCGGTCGAGGATCTGTTGTCACTAATCTGTATTTCGGGATATTTCCCCCAAATTGATACTCTTGTGTCGAGGTCCACAAGTTGTTGAATTTCATTCTTGAGTTTCTTGACGGGGCTCTGTTGTCTCCACCACCACCCCTGATGGAATTATTGGCTCTGACAAAGTACTGTTCAACGGTCTTAAGCCAGCCGACGTCGTCGTGAGTGTGAGGGATGAGGTGGACCTTGATCTTCCCACGGACGATGCTGGCTTGCCGAAAGATTATTTTGCATCTCCGAAGAAGTTCACTTTGGAAGCTTGACAGCGTCACTGGTTGCTAGTGCAGCCCTTGTGTTGGCGTTTTCCCATGTCTGAACACTCTGGCAGTTCACACGATTTTGCTCTGCTGTAATTGGAGGTCCCCTGCCGGGAAGAGAAGAGGGAGTGCTTTGGGAGGGAGTTCGCATGGCGAGGGAATGCGGAGAGCTGCCTTGAAGGACCACCCCACCACCACTCCTTACATAACTTTTATTTTTGTCACCTCAGGTTCAGCTACGTGATTGATTGTTAGTCACTCTCACTTGGTGACATGTCATGAACCGATGGAATTTGTGCGTGTCTGATCAATTCGCAGACGCAAGGGGAAGGAAGAATGGAATTAATAACTCTTCTAGCATTATTTTTAACAGGAAGCAGCCACGACTGGCCTGGAGTTCCAACCCAGGGGGAGGCTCCCCTTCTCCTCCGCGAGCGTGTACCCTTCCCTAGCTCCTTAAAATAATACTAATAATAATAGAGAAGTGGACGAAACCACCCATGCCCTTGTGTCGACCATTATCTTGTATTAATCGATGTGTCTAGTATTATGTGCCGAGAGGTAATTCACAATTTGAGGATCTACACATAGTGTAGCCGTGGGTGTGTCAGGGCTCCAGAAAGGTGGATCACCGATGGTTTGGTGTATAAAGATACGCACGAAAGGTTCGAAATGGGCGAACCTAAAGGGGACGAGGAGATTGGTGAGCATGAAATCGAAAGGGAGGGTGGATGGAGACACAATAAGGTATATTCCACACCCCACCCCTGTAAAAGAGACCTCTGAGTTAGCTCTTGACGAATACGTCCCTCGATATCGACTGAGACTGTCCAGAGGTATATTATATTTAGATGGGGCCATACTATTGTCGTATAGGAACGAGGAGTTGGTTGATGCATGACGGGTTGATTCTTTGTTGTGTGAATTTGAGGTTGTGGGTAAATGGAATCGAGTCGGCGTGTTAACGGGTTGTCGAACGCGCGCCTTCCGACCTAGCACGCACGTGACGGTACGGACGATACGAGGATCCGGGCCCACTCCCCAAAGTGTCCGGTCGACGCCAGGACTTGAACATCCAGGCACTGCAAAGGAAACCAAGGTCGATCCTCCCTTGATTCCTAATCGGGCCTGCTTGGGTCCTCGCCCGTTGTCTCCATGCTCCTTGGAAAGGCGAAGGGCGATGGGCGGAGCATGATCCAAAGAAGGAATATTCGGGTGGATCGAGAGCGGCCCGTGTCGCCTTCCCTCATCCATGATGGCTCCGTAAGCTACTACGGAGTCGCCACCGACTTATTTTTAAAACTGTTTAAGCCAGAAAAACAGTTTAGTTAGGAGATTCCTACTTACTAGCTCTTATATCTAAACATCTGAAAATGTGACGTTTGCTCTAAAAGTTTGCTTTTGGTTAACGGGCGTTGGACCCCATTCGGACATGACTCCGGACTCATGTCACTGTTTTACGGGCGTTGGACTCGATTCATGCGTTGGACTCGATTCATGCGTTGGACCCAAACTCATTTTTGTTGATTTAGACCAACATGCGGTAATAAAACTAAGTTGCCTAATGACATGCGTACAAGCACAAATAATTATTGAGATAAAAGGGGACGGCGAAGGATGGTGACTGCAGACCTATGTACTTATGCCCGCAGCCCGTTATAGGTGAATATGCAATTTGTTTCGGGGAAGGCCCGCACCTCCCCTTTGTACCTGAAATGACGGTTGAGGTAGCTTTACTTCGAATCGATGATTTTTATGCCGCAGTAGATCCAATACACGCGGTTTGTTACACGCGCCTTCGAGCCTTCATTGTTTGAAATTCGTCTTGTCAAATTTCCGTGAAGCGCTCGGTTGATTTTCATGGAAATCAAACCAGAATGCAGTGGAGAAAATGATGGAAATGACTGTCAGAAAATTTTAATTAAGACATGTTAAATAATTAGAATTAACTGAGTGAGTATACTCACGGGACACGCATAAGTGACTTAACGCTATTAAATAATTTAGTATAATCGGACATATCGAAGGCTAACGTGAATCCAAAAGAATTAAAGCCATCCTACATGAAAAATAATAATAATAATAATAAAACATACCTTTTCACACATCAGATCAATCGGGTGAGCGTGAGAGAAGGTGGGAGAAACAATCTTACCTCGACGGCCATGGAGGTTGTGGGAAATCCCACAGTTTGGTAGACGGGTGACAAGGCTCATGTAGCCGGAGGGGAGGCAATTTCCGATCGGGATTTGCTGCCGTATGAGAAAGGGAAAGCCGACGTTGCACATTTGGGTCGGCATCGGGAAAACTTGTCGTGGCCGCCGTTGCTCCTGGTCAGGCCTAGGTGAGGTGGCGGATGGCTCCCTCAAGCCCTGGATGCTATAGCCGGGAGAAAGGGGGGTCCGGATCTAGTCGGTTCGTGTGTCTGGACTAAGGAGGCCGTTCTTCCTCTATTTTCGAGAACGGTTCCATGGGGGGGAAGGGGAAGGCGACCTTCGTTTCTTCGGATCCTGCCAAGGCGAGGTAGACAAGAGGTCTTCAAGTTCGGGGCGCGGTGGCTGGTTCAGCGAGGTTCCGAATCTGACGGATCTGGGCGCAGCCGGTCGGCGGGGGATGCTTGTTACCGTCGAGGCTGGAGGGAGCAGAGAAGAAAAGGGTTGGCTCAATTTCTTCTGCTGGTAGGAGGTTGAGGATTCGCAACTGTGGGTCGCCATAACTGGAGCCGGGGTTGCTGGGGTCGGAGAGAGTTTTCGTCAGCGAGGACAGTAGCAGAGCCACGGGCAACAACAACGACATGGATTCGGGGTTGTTGGGAGGATGATGAAAAGGGGTCTGGTCCCTGATTTCGTCGGTGACCAGATTCAAAGTGGTAGCACCTTGGTTGGGGCTGAACCCACCATCTCGCCTGTACTGGAACAAGTGAAAGATGGGGCCTGGTGCTGATGTTGTTGGAGGCAGGCCGTTCAACTGAAGACCCGTAGAGAGGAGGTCGGTCGCGAGGGAGGCCATGTCTGCTGTGGCTTCATCGTGCTGGCGAGGTACAGGCTGGTTGCCGTAGATAGCCTCAGTCACGATCGGAGTTGGGAATGCCTTGGGTTCTGTTGACATGATGTTGACACGATAGGCTATTTTGGGCCTATTGCGTCGAACGAAGACCACAATAGATGCGGAGCCCAAAACAGAGACAGCCACACTAGGCCCACAGTTCTAGTCCACACGGACTATATGACTGGTTGATGACCCTGTAGCCAGTGGAAGTCTACAGCCCGCGCCTGCACAGAACACACGTCATAAAGAACGGTTTAATAGCCCCGAAATTAATGGAGCTTACAACCCACGTCTTTACTGATGCACGTCTTAAAAAACAGTTAATTAACCCCGAAGTCAAAGGAGTCTACAATCCACGTCCACACGAGTGGTACGTCTTGGAAGTCAATTTGTTGGTTCCGAGATCCTTGGGGAGTGGTTGAGACTAGAAGATCTTCAGAGGTTGTAACAGACCGGGTATAAAAGGAGGAGATCTCCCTCAGAGAAAAACACGAACAAATAAGCCAACAGAAGGTTATCTTGCTCGTCACCCCTTAGTTGTTAGTTGTTAGGATTCCTCGACCTGGGCGAAACTCTTAAAGTTTCATTGGTCTTTCTTCCACCGTCAGAGTGAGCAACCATAGCTCCGACAGCCAAATTCTGCCTTCACTTCCACCGTCAGAGTAAGCAACCGTAGTTCCGACAGCCAAACTCCACCTTCGCTTCCACCATCAGAGCGAGCAACCGTAACTCTAGTAACAACTCCCCGCCAGCATTCCACTGCTAGGACGATCCACCGTAGTCCCGGCACGCAATTCCGCCTTCGACTTTGCCACCAGGGTGAGCAACCGTAGCCTTGGTATCCACGTCTGCCTCTACATTCGACCACATTCCGTCCACCAAGCCCAGCAACCGAGCTGTGCCGGCAAGGAGTGCAAGTCTACAACACTCTGTCATCAAGTCTACGACGACGCTGCTCAGATTCTCAAGTCCGGAGTGTCCAACGTCAAGTCCACAACATCCTTCATCGCACAGACCTGCTGGATTGCAGTTTCCAGCATCAAGTCTACGACCTAGCTCTGAGTCTACAGAGCCCAGTAGCCAGTCTATAACCTTACTACAGTCCTTGTCTTTATTTTTAAGGCTGTAGTCATTCTTTACTTATTGTGAAACTGTTTACATTCGATCAATTTCATTCAATTACTTACTGGCGACCACATTTACAATCCCTGTGAGTCTTATTGCCAAATATTTTCGACGTGATCCGTTTTCGACGCGAACACGTTTTTGGCGACCACAGTGGGAGTCATGAAACTTAAAGTTTTCAGATGGCAAAAAGTACTAGGAGTGGAGCTAATCGTGACCCTCCCCCTCCATTTGATGGAGCTGATCAGCTTATAGCAGAAGGCTTAAACGTCGAGAACGTGGCTTTAGGAAGCCAAGAGACTGCGAATCAACCTGATTCCGGGGTACATACTCCTTCTGGGTTCATATCTAGGTTTGAATTCCACAAAGAATTCAATGATATGAGGAGCCTAATGTACAGACATATCACTGGATTGCAAGATAATATGGCTCAGATTTTGGAGCAACTCAGTGCTTTGAATAGGCCAAATGCCGCTACAAAGCCAAGCACCCCCGTAGACAGGGAGAATTCCTTCATGGGAGATGCCCGGTGCGCAGAGAGGCGCAATGTATCGTTCCAGGGAGATGAACCTTGGGGCGGCGCCAACTCACGCGGTATAGAGGTCAGCAATAGGGACAGGTTGTCCCCATCAAGGCTTACTACCTCTCGGTCTCCCATCTTGGAGGGCAAATGCTGTGTATGCAGTGAACCCTATAGATGATGATATAGAGGATTAGGGTGAAACAAATAGGTATGCAAGTGGCCTATCCCCTCGCCGACCTGGTAAAGCACCCGTAGAGGAGATACCTCCAAGGGAAGCTCCCGCTATGGAAAGTCTACCACGGGCAGAGAGCTTCTACACTAATATCTCAGTAAACCCATAGCCACCTCGAGCCACAACAAGGGTGTCTTATCCTGCAGAGAAAGTGAGTCAGGAATATGTTCGAGAACAATTCGATCCTGTACCACCACAAAATCTAAGGGAGACGATTGCTCTGCTCTTGGAACAGATGGTACCTAGGGCTGTCAGGCAGGATGACCCTGGTCTATACAGGAGTCCATACTTTGCCTACATCGACAGGGACTTTCCCCTACCCAGGGGGTACAGAGTACCTGATTTTACTTGCTTTTCAGGGGAAGATGAGATGGCACCCATGGAGCATATAACCCGGTTCACTCATCAGGCAGGAGATGCTGCGGCCAATGATTTTTTGGAAGCTAAAATTATACCCGAACTCTCTTACAGGAGATGCTTTCATGGTATGCGAGTCTACCTCCTGGATCAGTAACATCATGGGCGGAAATGCAATCTTTCTTTATGAAAGCATTTGCTCGGCTAGACACCCCCATGTCAATCATTGAGGTGATGCGGCTTAAGCAGACCGCTGGAGAACACCCAAGACAGTTCATCATGCGTCTACGAAAGGCGCTACTTCGCTGTAGACCTGCAATTCCTGAAAGGGATCAGTTGATGATTGCGTTAAACGCGTTGTCTATGTCCTTCAAGAAGAAGCTACAGGGGGAAAGGTTTAGTGACCTGTATGACTTGCCTAGGAGAGCGACTTAATACCATCAGTTACTGATGGAAGAAGCCCAGTCTAAGCACGCTCATCAGTAGGAAAACCTTGAGGTAGACATGGCCGAATCCGTTAAAGGCGAGGCTACGGTTTGTGAACCTCTAGCAAGGAAGAACTCAAAAGCGAAAGCGTCTCAGAAGTCTAGTGAAGAAAGAAAGTATTCTTTCGACGTAGACAAAGCGGATGCAATCTTTGATTGGCTTGTCCAACAGAAGCGGATCAAGCTTAAACTAGGCCATAGAGCCCCCTAGATGGAGAGAGAAAAGACTAGGAATTACTGCAAATGGCAGGGGTCGTTTACACATACGACCAGGGACTGTCTATCATTGAGGAATATAATTCAAGACTTTATAGAATCAAAGGAATTGTGCTTTCCTGAAGTAGACGAAGTCACTATGGTCGACGACAGACCTTTTGACGACGAAATAGCCATTCATAAGTTCGATGTTGCTGATGTCGACATCAATTTCTTTGAAACTAATATAGACCTTTCCCTGCAGGATATAAAGATTCCCGAGGAGACCTTGGTGGCGAATGCCCTCTTCTATCGCCTGTCTGATAAGGGTGTAGTCACCCGTCCGATCAAGGAAGTAGCGCCCAGCTTCTGTTGCTGGCACATGGATGTCACGCATACCACTGATAGATGCAATACGTTCAAGAAGTATTTGCAAAATAATCAGGGAGATTCCTGGTATAACGTGACCCCGCTTGAGGAGGTAGCGATGGGAATAGTCTCCCCAAGTTCGCGAAGTGCCTCTAACAATTCGCAAAGGGGATTCAAAAGCCCCCCAAGTGCAGAGCGCATGCCAGCTACCCAGGAAGGAAGAGGTGGCCCTTATGGTCGAGGCAGAGCACCTAAACAACAGCCCCGTGCGATCGAACGTTCCAAACGACACTTGGAGTTTAATGACTCATCCTCTCAACAAGGGGCAAAGTCGAGGCAGGAGAGGCATTGCCACTCCGGTGAATCTCGCTCTGGAACCATAGAGAGAGACGACCTTAGCATAACCCAGCGGTCCGAAAGGCCACAGGAGAAAGGGAACAAGCCAAGACACGGAACACCTAAAGTAGACATCTAGGCGCTCCGGACAGGACCACCAATAGCTCAGTTCCTTGATCAGAGGATGCTCTGCCAGAAATGTAAGCTTATAGCTCAAAACAGGATTCTGATCACCCAGCTCCGCACCTCCTGTTGTGTCAATTACTTCCTCAAGCATGTAGACTTGTCCTTAAATGGGGATATCATGGTCAAACCCGCGTGCTCTACGGCTACAGGTACTTGTGAAACTAACAACACTTGTCTGGAACCACAGCAGGTACCAACACGGACAGTAGTAGGATACGATCCATCTGTTGGAGACTTTGTCGAGGTATGTCAAACTCTCCTTGGTTATAAGAGATCAAGGGTAATTAAAGCAATTAACCCTTCAAAATATTGGTAGAAAGCAGTGGGCAAGACCACTTTGCCACCAAGGGCTCGCAAGAGAAGGGACAGACGTCTAAGTCACGTCGCTAAAAGGCCTAGGCCTACCCTCACAGAGGCCACTCTACCAGCCAGGGTGCCTACAAAGGAATTGAACGCCGAAGCAGAGCACATTGAGTATACAAACTATTTGGAAGAGCCTGGCTCAAGTTTCGAATATACCCACTTCGGAGCGAAATCCCAAGTGATGTTGACAGGGAAATGAGGCCAATAGTGAGCTGCAACGCCCTCACCCTGCCTGTAGACTTCGCTAATAAGCGAAAAGTGGAGACCCTAAGAGGTAAAATGCCTCTTCCTTGTTCTCCTGCTTAACCAGTAGGCTTTCCACTACATTGGTTGGAGAAACCATCTGATAGCATGAAACAACACATGCACTCTTTGTACATAACCGCTACCTTTGACGGTACAATGGTGAGTCGGGTCCATGTAGATAATGGAGCTACTATAAACGTGCTTCCTCTGTCCAGGTTTAAAATGTTTGGGCATAAGCCTCACGACTTGGTTTAAACAAATGTCGCAGTAAGTGGCTTCAATGGTAGGAAGTCTGATTGCTTAGGGGATTTCTCTATGCACCTCAAAATGAGTCGCCAAGAAAGAGAAACCGCTTTCCTTGTGATAGACATAATTCCTACTTTTAATGCCTTGCTGGGCTGCGATTGGCTCCATAAAGCCGCGGCTATTCCTTCTACTTTACATAGGGAGTTGATGTTACGGATCAAGTTTGAAGTTGAGATTATTAAGGCTGATAAATACTCTTGTTGTGATAAAGGTATCTGCATGCAGAAACAAGCAAGATTGTCAAGGACCTCACACTGGAGCAGAGCTATCGGCTTGGCGACCCTACTGTTGGACCCCTTGGACAACCATCTGGAAAGTTTGACTACATTGTAGACTACGGGAGATCGCACCCTAAGCCGGAGACGGACCCAATCGTTCCAACTGGATGGGGAGATGAGCTTTCTGCTAAGGACAAAAAGGATGTCCTGTAAGAAGTCAATTCGAATGAAAACCCCGTAAGAACGGATGGACCAAAAGAGGATGAAGCTGGAAAGTACCAGCAAAACGCTGTCGCGGAGTTGGAGCCCGATATACTCCTAAAGGAAGGGACCTATGAACCAGAATGAAGGAGGAAACGAAGTAGTCGCCAATGTCCTTCGACGACTTCAAGTCTACCAGGGGAATCATTACTGTATACGACGTATTTCTTGGTTTTCAATAAACTCAGGGGCACTTAGAGCGCCTAACGCTTGTGATAAGCCCGTGTCTACCGATTTAGGTGGAGCCGAGGAACGCGAGTCTTTAAGGACCCTGTGTGACCCATTGATTAGCATTAATTTGGAAAGCGAGACTTCTCCTAGGATTCTTTTCATTAGTTCTTCAGTAAATAAAGAACTCTTTAATGCCATTAAATGAGTACTTGAGGAATTCAAGGACTGCTTCGCCTGGGATTATACTGAGATGCCAGAGTTAGACCGTGGACTAGTAGAACACACCCTTCCCATTGAGAAGGATTTTAAACCAGTGTAACAAGCACTAAGGCGCATTGCTAAGGAAGTAACACAGTGAGTCTTTGAGGAAGTAACCAGTGTAACAAGCACTAACGCGGTTCACGGGCCGTTTCTGGACGCAACTCTTTAGTTTCTTGGGTTTGGAGCTGAAGTTTTCCACGGCTAATCACCCCCAAACTGATGGCCAGACGGAGCGAGCAAATGCCTTGTTGGAGGAATTTCTTCGACACTTCGTGACGGCAAGCCAAAGAAACTGGGTTAGTTTACTTGATAGCGCTCAGTTTTGCTATAAGGTACACAGGTCGTCCGCTTTGTTTTGTACATGTGATGGAATCGAGCACATGGTAGAAAGAAACCAAGGCATAAAACAAAAAATGAATAGCGGAGTAGAATGTAAATCTTGTCTTACTTTTCCGATTGCAGAACAACGGAACATGACGCAACTGAATGAATCCCATTGGCTTCCTTCCACGATTAACCAGATGTACCACTCGCATCGTATACCTGGTCGTGCGATTATTGACGAGATGATGCAGAATGTTGAAATAGTTGTAGCCAATGCATAAGAAGATCAAAGCGGCATCAAAGGAAAAGGACAAAAAGGGCAAGTTAGGATCGACTGTCGATGTATGTCTGATTAAAAAGAAATGGATCGTACAGAACGATGAAAAGGAAAAGAAAAAAAAAAAGAAGAGTAGCGACGGTGCGATATATAAATAAGTTAGCCATTCAATATCAGGAGGATGTAATTGCCCTACGTTTAATAATCACAAAACCATGAAGGTGACAGGGGCCTTGTTTATGAATGCAATGTATCTATCATCAACCGAGCAGATAAAAAGAAGGCATGTCTTTATTTAGATGTCGTTCTCGGTAGAGCTTTCGTGGTAAGTAAGTATGTTTTGACCAAATTAAATAAAAATTCATTACATCACCTTCCACCCTATAATAAAAAAAATAAAAGTTTCTCCAACTAGTGCCTTTCTTTTGTTTTGTTTTGGGCTGCCAAAAAATATGGTATTCATGCATTTACGTGTGCTTATTTCTTTTAACCCTTGTTTCATTTGTTTATTTTCCGGTGACCCTGTTGGAATTAAGTATCATCATCCCAAATGAGAAAGCAACGCCGGCAACAAGGAAGCATCGTCACCAAATGTTAATCCTAATAACTCGGCATCCGCTTGGCTTAATTTGGATTTCGAGGTCAATAATAATCACGAACAAAACGAAGCTGAGATACGTTTAATATGTACAAGCGATTCTCACATACATCAATCCCGTCGGAGGAACGGTCCTTATCCTTCGTCAATCCTCATCATCTGTTATGAGATCACCTTATGTTTAGTCACTGCGTTTTCCCAGGAATGAATCGAACCTTCTTTTTTCTTCTTTCTTTTATTTGGCGGGAGGTGGGGATGGCGTTCAAGGCTTTGTATTTATATAATTACTGACAAACAATTTTATGCGCCGGATACATTGAACTGGGAAATCAGAGGGAATATTGTAATTGCTTGAAGCAGCGTCATGGATTATTAATATTTGCTATTCTCGAAACGTGCGAGGCATAAAATTATTCATGGTATTCGCAGCGATAAGGCATATATCCCATACTCAAACCCATTATAAGTTTTTGTCCCCATATTTTTTTGACATAAAAGTTTTCGAGAGATGAATGTAAATTCATGCTAAGGTTGTCTCGCCATCATCTCTCCTCTCCTTCTACTTCATCCTAATAGCTTCATCAAATGGGTAGCCTTTCCGCGTCTCCTAGAAGGTTTCTCTTTGATCATTTTCCTTGGCTCAATTCTGTGCTTTATCAGTTAACTCTCGGACTAAGGGGGGAGAAATCGAGTTGAAACTTGTGTGCAGGCTAGAAGGGAAGGCAGCCGTGATCACTGGCGGGGCGAGCGGCATCGGTGAAACCATTGTCAGGCTCTTCGTCGAGCACGGGGCAAAGGTCGTGATTGCTGACATCTTGGACGATCTAGGGAAGGTATTGTGCCAGCAACTTGGAGGGCCGGAGACCTTGACCTTCGTGCATTGCGATGTGTCGTGCGAGTTGGACGTCAAGAGGGCCGTCGACTCTTGCATCTGCAACTACAGGAAGCTCGACATCATGGTCAACAACGCGGCCACGATGGATAAGGAGAGCCATGTTAACATACTGGATAACGACACGGAGGAATTCGAGAGGGTCGTCCGGGTCAACCTGACTGGGTCATTCCTGCGTTCAAAGCACGCCGCTCGAGTCATGGGAAATGGGCGGGAGCATAATCAACCTGGGTAGCGTAGCGTCGAGTGTGGGCGGGGTCGCATCACATGCATACACAAGTTCCAAGCACGCTGTGATCGGCCTTACCAGGAATGTCGCGGCAGAGCTTGGACCGCGTGGTATACGGGTGAACTGTGTGTCGTCCTACTTCATCGTTACACCCTTAACCAATAGTTACTTCAAGGTCGATGAGAAGGGAGAGGAGTTCAAGGTGTACTTGAACCTCCAAGGGGTGACTCTCAGGCGTCAGGATGTGGCAGAAGCGGTCCTGTTCTTGGCGGGCAATGAGTCCAAGTTCATCAGCGAGCACAATTTGGCCGTCGATGGCGGTTTCACCACGATCAATCCTGCTTTTGGAACGTTCGCTAGGGCCGTCTGATATTGGCATGGATGCTGTTTACATCTCATGTTGAAGTAATGTCCCCCGGGGATGTCCTGGAAATTGTACGTTTCTATAATTCGTGCCGAAATAATTTAGTTTGGGTGTTGAAATTATAACATAACCCGAATATTTGAGGCCCGGAAGCGTTTCATCCATACGGTCCAAGGCGTGAAACTCAACACAATTCTGTTCCGGACTTGATATTAGTCCCAAATACGGCTTTACTATAAATCAACAGGGCAAAGGAAAACATAAGAGGACCATTATTTTTTGTACGACTACATATCTTAAATAAATATTATGAATATTGATTTCTTCTATCATATTCAATTAATGTTGTGGTTGAAAACTTATTTAGACCGTGGAAGAAGTCTTTTTGTGAAGGGAATAAATTGATTTCCATATGGTTAGTGATCCTCCGGGAGGAGATGTGGAAGTACTTTAACCATGTGTTTGGTTTAAGGATTTGAGAAAATAATGAAATTGACTAATATTCTAGTCCTTTTTCTTTATCTATCTCATTTTATTCCATTCCTTTTTTTTGAATATTCTTAATTTTAAAGAGGAACGAAAGAAATGTGCATTCCTTATATCATGATAGAGAACGTCAATTCTCTTACTCATTCTATTCTCCTCCTATTTTATTCTTCTTTCTTCGACTAAATACATTGTTTTTAAGCAATTCTTTTCCTAATTACTATATTTTTTTCTCCCTTCCCTTTTCATTTCAATCAAAATTTCATTCCGGAAACCAAACATGCTATAAGAGATTTTTTTTCATATTGAAACCCTTACCTTATGTAATACGCAAAAGTTTGGACACTACAATAGAGGATGTGGCTGTAACGACACTTTAATGTGTGAAATATGCATTGATGAGTTTAATTACCGAGGAAAAATTAGGTATAATATCTTCATAAATTTGGAAATTATGGTTTTTTTTTTATTTTGGTATATTTTATATTACGTTATGACTGTAAAAAGACGCCCACATTCACCTTAAACTACATTTGAGATGGTTCATTTTTAAACTTATTCTGCTGATGACATCCAAATTTAAGTGAAAATGTAGTTTAAATAATTTCTTTCTTCACAACGTTACACGTGATAACCATCCAAAACCATCTGTGCAACTTGAAGAATACATAATCAATCAATTTAATATTTAGTTAAATGACTCTCCATTATTGTATGGATGTATATACTTTGAAGATAGGAAATAATCTTAATTGGTCTTTTATTTTGTTTTTTGTTTTTATTTTCTAGCAGAAAAGAATTACGTGGATATACTTTACAGTTTCAGTTCTACAGCTTAATTTTTACTTTTATTTTCTTACAAGAAGTGCATACATAGATGAGATTGTGTGAGCCTATAAGTATGTGTCCTTGTTTTGCATGTTAAAGGAGCACAAAAGTGTCATTGTTGGACAAAGTCGTTTGGAAGCGTTAGAACCGAGCAGTTGCCAAAAGGACCGAGAGCACTAGCGAGCCAAACCGTCGATGGCTAGGTGCCAAGAGGTTGATGGGCCTGAACTTCAGTGTATCTGAGAAACAACTAATAGCATGTTTAGTTTCCGAAATAGAATTCCAGAAGAAATGGGATGGTAAGGGAGAAAAATATAGTTATTAGAAAGGGAATTACTTTAAAAATGGTGTGTTTAGTTTAAAGACGAAGAGGAGAGGAGAGAGACTGTAATGAGTAAGGGAATGGACATTCTCTAACTCATGATGGAGAATGCCCATTCCCTTGCATATTCCATTCACCTTTCCTTCTTCTCTTCATTCTTCAAATAAACACACTTATTCCCTTCCTAGTCACTACATTTTTCTCCATTTCCATTACATTCCCTCCGGAAACCAAATGGGCCCTTTATGTAGTATTTTAAAGCTCCTTGAAAGGACATTTGGAGGGAGTCATACTTCATTGTATTGGTGCTTGAGGTTTGAGCCGAGCACTTACCGGGCGATTTTTTAGGCGATTCACAACTCGATGTGCAATCGTAGAACCAATCATACGTGCACTCAATCTCTAGTCCATGTCATAGTTCGTTTCACCCATCACATCAATACAACAACCACACATGAATACAACATATCCAAAACAAATACATGCAATGCATCCAACACAAATATATGCAATGCAACCCCCCACACTAACATATTCTAATCAATTACCTACTACATCAATGATGGCCAATGCTTTGTCACACTAGACGCACGATCTCTTGAGTCAGACTGTCCAGTTGAGGCATCTATCGATTATGTCAGACTCATGGTCCCTAAACATCGAACAAGTCTAGTCGACACAATCCCTGATTATGCCGAATGCCCCACCACACTCCTTCATTGTGAGATCGCCCTCTCCCACTCCATGACAAGTCTCCAACAGAACTCCTCTAGTCTTGTCTGGAAATTCTTACACATACACCCAAGCAACGGAGCTCACTCTCAATCCGACTCATGCTTGGTCACACAATCATGCATATGCATTCCAACAACAAGTCACACACTTATTTTGGCCCATGCTTAGTTCCAACATCATGCATATGTAACTGGGACAATTCAACTTACTCTCAGTTCACATGTATCCGGATCACACACTCTGCACAACAACTTGTCAAACCCTTGAATACCCTGATTTAGTGCCAAAGAATTTCCAGAAATAAAATTGCTATTTCTAGAATTGAAACAAGTTAGCAGTCTTAATTCCCTACAGGATTTCGTGGAATAAATTTGTTCAGGATCTCATTTGGTCCCATTACGAATGCCAACCCCCATTAAGCACACATCATGCTAAAGGCTACCCAATGACACATGTCATCACGTATTATCACACTTTGGCATGCGTCATAAAATAAAACGATCCGAGAAACACGGTATTGTATGTTAGGACATGTTTACACATGTCATATGACCACCTAGATTGTTATTCTCATTTACAAACTGCTAGACTTACTTTGCCCACAATATCAAACCAACCACAATAAGATCCATAATACCGACAAGCTTAACACACATCTAACAGGTTCTTACTCCTACACAGTGATAATATGGGCGGTTTTAACTACAATGTACCCACAGACCGTCTCACTCGATATCGCGCGACGTATCTGTCATGACCGATCTTGAAGATCTCGATTACAAAGGAAGGGTGTGAAATATACCTTGATTCATCGTCATCCACCTTTCCTTTCTGATTTCACGCACGCCAAACTCGTTATATGCTCGCAATCACTTCTTCTTGAAACCCCCGCACGTGCGGGCACAAGGTCATTGATTGTCCTGCTTGGAGCCCCGGACATGCACTCGCAACTATGTGCTCACTCTCTTAGTTGCTAGCTCTTCGTCCGACCACTAAGACTTCCGCGATCCTTGGGCGATCTCCTTCTCCCCTCGCCTTTTCCTTACCCCTCAGTCTCCAAGATATGTTAATGGTCCAAAGGGTGCCAAGATGATTAGTGATGTGTTTTATGTACTCAAGATTGATTGTTAAGTGTTGAGAGTTCTTTGAGAAGGGATACAAAGTTATGTTTGAATAAGAGTTTTGCATGATAATGTATTTTTATGGGAAGGAAATACTTTAGATTGGGTGAAGGAAAATTATTTCAATTTGGAAACAATAGGGCAATTCAAGTTAATGAAGCTAAAGTTTGGCATAGAAAGTTGGGACAATTTCATACCAAAGGTATAGAGTTTCTGGATAAGAATGAGTTAGTAGTCAGTCTTCTAGTTCTATAGTAGAAAGTTACATTTAAATGTATATGTTGTGCGAGCTGAGAAAGTGGACTACGATTCATTTTTAGAGTTCAAGCTAGAGAGAAAATAAGAAACTTTAGATTGTTCGTAGGAATAACTATGGACTTATTCCAATGCTTCATTGAATGAAAGTAGGTATCTCATCATTTTCATTAACAATTATATTAGAATGTGTTCAATTCACTTTTTGAAAGCTAACTTTTAAGTTATACAGGCGTTCACTAAGTTTAAAAGATAGTTGAAAATGAGTATAACAAATGCATGCAAATCGAAAATCTCATAATGGGACAAAGAATACTTCAAGCAATTTATGTTTCTGAAGATTTTTTGTGTGTGGCATCAGTTTACTGCACCATATTCATTATAACAAAAGAATGAAGTGAGAGAAAAATGTAGACATCATGGAAATGCCAAAATGGTTGATGCAAGAAAAGGATGTGCTAAACAAATTATAGACAAAAGTGAATAATATATTGAATGGACTTTCTATAAAGTTTGTGAAAATTATGACACTTGTGAGGCTTGGTATGGGGTCAACTCGATTGTGAAGCCTTAACGGTGTTTATGTGTTTGTTAACCACATGTTTCTTTTGTAAAATTGGACAACTAAATATGAATGTATATATAGTATTCTTGTTGGTTGTCATGTCTTTCGAAGGCTTATACAGTTTATCAGCAGAATAATGATAAGGTGATTACGAGTAGTGACGTGGGGATGAAGCGAAAATGATGATGAGATATGGTTAGAAGTGCTTATATGTGTAGGGGTTAACAAAACTAGGGAACGTGAAGCAGAAACATGAACTTTGGGGTAAGGTGAAGGATATGTTGAGAAACGACCACCACATATACATATATCACCATCGTGATAGAAGTGACTCGGTAGGCTCATACGATCCATAGATACAACAATGCACCACCATGAATAGTAATGAAGGCGATGAACAACGCGAATCATACTGATATACCACCACCGGTAGACGCACTCTACTCATACTACACTTGGAATCAACCAAATGAAGAAAAAGGGTTGATGACACAAAGTCTATCTAAGTATTTTGAAATCTCCCAAAAACTGTTCAGAGATTAACTACAAGGCCCCCTTATATAGGTGTTGCCTGACAAAATAAAATAAAGACATTCTTAGATTTTCTACTTACTAGATCATTCAAAAATATTCGCATAATCTTTATTAATAGAAAGAAATAACCTAACAGGTAATTTGAAAAAGGAAAAGAAATATTTTGTTCTAATGAATTGATTGTTTGGCCAGTTCGCTTGACAACGCTTTACTCGACCAGGTTTTTACTCGTATGTGAACAACTACAAAGCTAGGCTTGTGGTTTAGGGTTATGTTCAAGTGTGGGGTGTAGATTATTCGGAAACCTTTGATCCGATGGCAATACGCAATACAATAAGGTTGATTGTTGCAACTATAGCTAAAATGAGTAGAAGGTTTTCGACTTTCTACATATTTTAATGAAATTTTGCAAGACGTTGTGTTGCAAATTATGAAACATAAGGTATACAAATTCAAGACAGCCTTATATGGACTGAAGGAAGAGCTCCAAGGGTATAATAAAATTGATGTATACATAATTAATTTCGTCTACGAAAGGAACCTCAATGAACACACTTTGTAATAAGAAAAGGTTTATCTATGTGATTATTACTTCCATATATGTGTAGATGATTGAACATGTTAACTCTTATTTATTAATTGAAAAATTCATTTCCATCGAGTTAACTGGGTTATAGGAAATGACTAGAATGTAATACATAAGTGAAGGATAATCTAGTTACCATGTTCAACATGACAAATTTGGAGATATGTCATTATTTCTCAGCATGAAGGTGGATCAAACATCGTATGAGTTTTTCATTTTCTAGAAGTGTACGTGAGAGAAATTCTGAAAGGATTTCTAATGGATGAGTACAATAGCTCCTACATACCTAACAGAAAAACAAAGCATGTGTGATGATTTTACACGTGAAGACAACGCATAATATAGAAACTTAGTTGGGTGTTAGATGTACTTGACAACAACATGACCTAACCTACTTTTCTTGTGATTCTTCTTTTAAGGTTTCTACACTATGTGATGCGTGGCCGCAACAATGGGAGGAGACAAAGGAAGACTATTTCGAAGAGGGGAACTATGAGCTCGTTATAATAAACTTGGACCGTAGCTAGTATGGGTTATTAGTTATCATACCCTGCCTAAGCCGTAAGGAAAAAGTATACATACGTCGTACGAAGGTTGTTAGGGGGGGTGTGGATTTTCTATTTTGATACATACCTGTTCCAAAGGGGGTGTGGCAACATGTCTCAATGGATTTCATTGAGGGGTTGCCCCAAGTCGCAGGGCAAAGATACCATCTTAGTAGTGGTGGGTCGGTTGACTAACTACGGCTGTTTTTTGGAATTGAATCATCCTTACACGGCGAAGACAGTGTCTCAACTCTACCTTGACAATGTGCCTTCTACAATTGTCGGTGATAGATACACTGTGTTCGTGAGTCGTTTTTTGCAGGAATTATTCAAGTTGCAGGGGGTTGCATTACATATCTCATCCGCCTAGCACCCTCAATCGGATGGACAAACCAAGGTGATCAACTGATGCTTGGAAACCTATTTACGATGCATGATAGGTGAGTGCCCAAAAGAGTGGTTAAAATGGTACTGGCAGAATGGTGGTATAATAGCACATATCATTCATTTTTGCAGATGTCTCCTTTTAAGGCGTTGTATGGCTATCCTCCGCCCATACATTTCCCTTATTTCCCAAATGATACCATGGTGGCTGCGGCGGATCAAGAATTGAGAGATATGAAGCTATGCTGCAAGTGTAACGCTTCAACTTGGATAGAACTCGCCACATAGTGCAACAATTGGTTGATTCTCACAGAACAGAACAAACATTCGAAATAGGAGACGGTGTTTGTAAGCTACAAACCTACCGGGCAAAGTAGTGTGGTGCAGAGAAGGAATCAAAAGTTATCTCCACTCTTCTATGGACCATATAAGATCCTTGACAAGGTGGGACAAGTTGCTTACAAGTTGGATTAACCGGAAGGATACGACATAGATCCTACATTTCATGTCTCCAAGATTAGAAGTGGGATGGACAATTTGAACCGTGTTTCTTCTACACTACCTCTTTCTTGTGGAGGTTGCCCTACTGTTTCAGCTACAATTCTCGCAAAGAAGATGGTCAAATGGGGTTCAAGAGCGGCTACCAAGGTTCTGGTTCAATGGGAAAGGCAAGCTAAAGAGGATGCCACGTGGGAGTTTCTTTATGACTTAGAGAAGAGATTTCCGGGCTGCACACTTAAGGATAAGTGTGATTTAAGGGGGAATGCTTGATCGTGGCCGCTGCAATGGGAGGAGACAGAGGAAGACTATTTCGAAGAGAGGAACTAGGGGCTCATTATAATAAACTTGAACCGTAGCTGGTTTGGGTTATTAGTTATCATACCCGGCCCAAGCTGTGGGGAAAAAGTATACATACGTGGTATGAAGGTTGTTAGGGGGAGTGTGGGTTTTCTGTTTTGGTGTGCATGGTTGTTAGGGGGAGCGGGGGGAAATAGAGTGTGGGGAGAAGACCTCATTGTATTCTGGCGACTGACCGGAGTCCGGTGTTTTGAGGATATTGTTTGCGGAGTTTGGCAGAGGGGATGAAGGAAATTGTGTGGCTGTTTCTTTCTCCAGTTTTGTTGCATCACTATGCTAGTGAGATGCATATGATAACAACAGAAAAGGGCTTAGATACCTTAACGGGACAACTTGGGATAGCTTCTTATGCATATTAGAAAGTGTAAAATTTTTGAGCTACATGGATTTTCTAAGTGTTTGGTCTAGTCCGTGGATGACATGAAGAGTACTTATAAATAGTGTTTCTCTTTGTGACTACTAACATGTTTCTTATGGTGTTTGAAGAAACAGGATACTATAGAACAATTGACCATGGATTTATAATTATTTGTAGCAATATGAGCTGCTAATCAAGCCATTTGGTTGAGAAAACTTACGAATAATCTGGATTACATAATGGAAAAAGAAACGAAATTTACATGGATATACTAAGCTGCATTCTCTTGAAAATCAAGTTTTTCATGGTAAAATAAAGATGTTTAAAGTGAAGTTCTATTATCTTAGAAAGATGTAACATATAGGAGAAGAATATTTTACCTACTCTTAGACAAAAGACAAATGAGCTGACTCAATTTGACATATTCGAATGGTTGGGGAGCATATTGAAGTGTTTATAAGCACTTGATCTAAAGACGAATTTGTTGGATTTGTTCAAGCCTAGTATTACAGGCTTGGAGTGCAATTTGTTAGTGTTGGTTTCTTAGATTCTTGGATTAGTTGTTAAAGGGTTATTTTGGTTAATTTAGATTTTCTTCGCCACTTTAAACATTTTACCGTCAAGTGAGCTCCCTTTCCTACAATTCGATATGTATAAAAAGGACATTTGTTCCAAGTGGTTTGTTCTTTGAGATGAAAAATGGGATTCCTCCATACTGAAAAGAGAGCCAAAAGGGTAGTTATACTAATCGTAATAATTCTGCCTAGATTTAATTGAAAACCTTCGGTTTGCCGACAAGATAGGCCCATAGGCATTCTTCGTGATTGTCATGGGAATGGTGATGATGATGAATAAACCGCTTGTTTCCTTTTCCTTTTTTGGAGAGGAATGGGACAAAACATTTTGTATCGATACGTTTTGCTTTTAAGACACGTACATACATTGTTTTTTACTAACGAGCTATCATTTTTTTTTTCCTTTTCTGCCCATAAACACAATCGCAAAAGGCCAATTATAACCTTCGGACGGACACGACTAAACTTCAGTTTTTAAAAAACAATAACCCATTATTTCGTAATTTGTGTCAATATAAAACACAAACTTTGTAAATTCATGCGGATCGTTTCACAAAGTACAAATGTAATTCGTAAAATCTTACGAACTTTTATTTTATAAAGTATAAATCATTTCGTATTTTACGAGATGATTTGTATCATAGTACGAAACAGTACTACGAGCTTCATAAATTTATACAAATACTTATAAAGCGAGTTTCGTAAATTATGAAATTACGGATACTTAGCTGATAAACATTTGGACAGTAGAAAAAGGAAAAGAAAAAAAATTGAAAAATTTTTTAAATGGGAAGAAATGATTTTTGCTCGGGGTTGAGTTTTCCGTTCATTTCCTTTCATATCCAACGAAAATAAACATAACATTAGAGAAGAATAGATATTTCTAACGTGAATTTTATTTAACAAATTTAAAAATTTCGTATTTATAAAATATTTTTTTTTCACTGATAAACATTATTTATACGATTATGCTCTCTCCCCTTGTTTCTGGGGCTGTGTTCCAATGTTATAGGGTTATTCTGGCTTCCCGCCCTCCCCAATTCGAAATCCCTCGGTAAGACTCGATTTTGATACGACCCCATTACGATTCCATTCTCTTTAGTCGATTCCCTTGATTCGGTGGAGGCGTTCTTGATTTCTGGTGCTCACATTGATTTGCTGACGTTATATCGCGAGGAAAGGTTATTCTTTCGTTATTCCGTTGTTGAGCTATGGGTTCGTTCCACGGAGGAATAGGGAATCGGTTTTTTCGGGGTTGTTGTCGAAGCGAATGTATTCGTTATTTTTTATCTTGTCGGTTGTTTTGTGAGTTTTTTTCATTGCGAGTTGTTAGTTTGGTGATTCGAAGTCTCTATATGAAATTTGTCCTTCCTGATAGTTGGAAATTTTGTTGTTCTGGCGGTTTTTTGTGTTTCTTAGTTGTGATGCTGCTGCGAATATTTAAAATAGTGTTCTGAACATTATCGGGAGATCCAACGGGACTATTGGGTAAGTGGACAGTCCTGCTTAGTGCTCATCAATGAAGTGTTGCATTTATATGTTTCAGCAACAGATGTGAATGAAGGCGAAACTTCTCCCAGTGGTTGTTAGGTAGTGCCATTTTTTTCGTTGAGAAGTTAGTTGCTTCTAGAGTAGTCATTCAGTTCTGATTTATTATGTACATGTATGATTACATGGTGGATGCTGGTAGTCCTAGTATATGAAGGAGTATGTTGACGGATTATCAGATGAGTCGATCTCTGTTTTTTTTCCCAATGCGCTTGTCAACCATGGAGTTTTTGTTCATAATGGATTTGATATTTTGATGTGTCCAATATGTTTAATTGAAATTGGAACTGTGGATTTTTAGCTGATTTTCTACGTTATTAGTAGAAGAAATGCTTGATTATCTACTAGACTTCAGGAACTGATTGCTGGAATGCTGATTGTAGTTCCGTTTAGCGTGAGCCATAATATTGGTCATGCATGGTTTTCCTATGAGCATTTCCTATTCAATTGACGTAGTTAGATATTTAACAAGATACTGGGCTGTTCATTAATGTGTTTTTTCTTCTTGTAGGGCTACCTCAGTGAGAAGTTCCTTGTTGCATTTTCTTTCCATTCACATTTAGATGTCTTAAAATTTTGGTATGCTTTAGGTAGGCATCGTAACCAGAAACCTTTTATGACCTGAGCCGATTGATGTGCATGTATGATCTGTTTGTACCTTGATAGGCATTTAACTGTTTAGCAGCCGTCCTGAAATATTGGAACCAAGCTAATCCCTGATCAAGAGTTAACTCTTAACCTGGCTGGAGATAGTTATCGGAGTTTGAACTCGAATGGCAGATACAGAGAATGGTCTTCCACCTTCGAAGAAAAGGGCTGCTGGAAGGGAGCTTAACCGTGACAGGCCTGAGCTTGATGAGGAGGAGGATGCTCCTGAGCTAGAGGGTGGAACATTCAAGAGGGCTAGTGATGACGTGCTTGCGACCCGCAGAATTGTGAAAGTTCGACGCAATCAGGGAACGTCAGTGCCTGCATCAAATCCTTTTGCTGGGATACGATTGGTTCAACCTGAGGCGCCAAATCCCAGCGAGGCAAACAGCGAACAGCTTGTTTGTGGAAATCAGAAACCAATGATGGATGCTTTACGAGAAAAGAATGTTGGTGCGGTTGAAGTTAGTGAGAAAGAGAAGGTCAATGAGATGGAACCTCTAAGTGCTCCTTCTACCGAAGAAACAGGTGTCATTCATAATGCCAATACTAACGATCCCAATAAAGCAGCCGTTGAGGAAACAGGGAACAATGTAGAAAAGGATGGCGTTGTCAATAACACTGATAGCCACAAAGATCCAACTACAACCATGGCCAAGAATGATGCTAGAGCTGGTGTTGGGATGAGTGAGCACAAGATGAAGGTGAAAGCAACACTAATCAAGCCCCTCTGAGCTCGTTTCAACAGCTCTCAAGCATGCAAAATGCATTTACCAGTGTTGGCGGAACGGGTTTCTCAACTTCGTTTTCATTCGGATCAGTTCTCAAAGGTGAACAAACTCCTTTTGGTTTTGGCCTATCGAATAGTGTGAGCTCCTCCATGTTCACTGTTCCTAAGGGCAATGGAAATGGTGTTATGTCTCTGCAAGAAGTCGCCGTCGAGACTGGTGAAGAGAACGAGATGGTAGTTTTCAACTCCGATTCGGTTCTATTCGAATTTATTGGCGGGAGTTGGAAGGAACGTGGTAAGGGTGAAGTGAAGGTGAATATCTCACAGACCGAAGGTGAAAAGGCAAGAATCCTTATGAGGACCAGGGGAAACTACAGGCTCGTCCTCAATGCAAGCCTGTACCCTGGGATGAAGCTTGCAAATATGGATAAGAAAGGGGTTACTTTTGTGTGCGCGAACAGCGCGAGCGAAGCCAAGGGAGGGCTTTCGACCTTTGCCTTGAAGTTCAAGGATGCTTCCATCATGGAGGAGTTCCGGGAGACTGTCACAGCACATAAAGTGAAAACAGCAGGAGCTGCTGCAGATGCCCTGAAGACCCCAGAAAACTCCCCGAATAGGCCGGACTAATAAAAGGCAGGGTGCATTTTGCCCTCTTTTGTCAACTCAATAGGCTGGGGGCTTTTACCGGGTTACTCCTCTCAAATGTATGATGTTTTAGAAACCGGTTATCAAATGGACGATTCATTGCTCGCCCGTGACGGCGATTCGAATGTTGAAGCTCGTTATCAAATTCGACGATTCATGTAATTACGCTCGGCTGTCGTGAAGATTTGGGTGGATAACGGAAGTGATCGTCATTTGATTGTTTCACGGATGTGAAAGTGTCAAACTGTCGGCAAAGAATTTCCTCAAAAGAAAGTGCTGCATTCCCACGTTGTCAAGCAGCCTTAGTTTTTAGGCCAAATTAGCAAATATATTTTATACTATATCCCATGTTTCCGATCTATCCCGTCATTCGAAACGTATCGTACAGTAACCCCAATTTAAGACGTTACTTTGACGTTATCTTCCATTAGGTCTCATCTCGACGGAGTCCGACGTGTCGCACACGTGACTCTGACGCCGTTAAAATATAACCGTTGGCCAAATTCGATTGCCCAAAAACCTAATTTCTTCAGCTGCCCCTTTCTCACCCCACCCCACACCCACGACCACCACCACCAGAACCTTAATTCCTCTGTCTAAAATTCCCCATTCCATCGTCCCCCGTCCACCCCTTTCCCCCTTCTCCCCGTCGATCGTTCCTTCCAAAATCGGCACCCCGGGCTCTCCCATAAGCGTAATCGCAATAAGTGTGACCGTCCCTTTCAATTAGCGTATTTGTGTTCCTCCAGAAGCGGTACGTTCCAGAGCCCCCATAGATGGACGTACAACGTCGTCGGGCAATGGGTTTCAGCAAAAGCTGTACGTCCAGAAGCTCTTCCACTAGCCGACCTGTTTTTTGTCATTGCGACATTGAGTGTAATACTAAAACAGTTTCAAATGCAAAAAATTATGGTCGAAGATATTATGAATGTCCTCGTTACAAGGATTTAGATGGTGGATGTGGATTTTTTGAATGGGTTGACCTTGTTAGTGGTGGAGTTGTTTCGGAGCCTGCAAAGAATTCTCAAGTTGTTGCTATTGAGGCTAAATTGTGGAAGACAGAGGTTGAATTGATCAAAGCGAAAGCCAAAATAGAGATGCTCAAGGCTGAGGAAAATAGATATATGTTGTTGTGTTGTGTTTTATTTGCATTAGTATGTATTTTATCCTATGTAGTTGCTGTTAAGTGAGCATCATGTAAGTTTGGATTTTGTAATGTTATCCTGTTTGGTAATGTTATCCTGATTCCAAGATAAGATTCCAATATTCCAACAGTTCATATGAAAACAGTCTATAAGCAACATAGAGTTCATAAGCAAGACAAGTTGAATAAGCAAGATTCCAACATTCCAAGATTCTCATATTCCAAGATTCCAACATTACAAAGTTAAATAAGCAACACAGAGAACATTCAAAGTTAGCATTACAACATTCCAACAGTACTGGACAACACCTTCCACAGTACAACACATTCCAACAGTTCAACAATTCAGCTTTACAGGCTTGTTCCATCAGTATGCGCATTTCCATAACTGAAGCTTCGACCTGCAACACCTTATTCTTGTGTGCCACTGGTGCCCACGTTATAACTGCTTTGGGGCTGCTCCATCATAGGCCTCACTCTACCTCTCCCCTCCCTGTGGCTCCCCTGCATGTTGCTCCTCTACCTATGGCTCCCCTACCTCTTCCTCCCCTCCCTGTCACTCCTCTCCATGTGGCTCTCCATGCAGCACCTGAATGCGTGCCCTGTAACTGAAAAAACAACCAGGAGTTACATACTTGAACTTACAAGAAGATTGAAAAACAACAACTTATAGTTTGGGTTTCAGGATAAACTATTAGAGCATTTTCATGTTGTACAGAGTCGCCAGGCTCTGTCGAAGATGTAGGTCCAGGTTGGGCTTTGCAGCTCCTCTTGTTATGTCCGTATCCCTTACATTTGCTGCATTGCATCTCCAAACCTCTCCTTGGTAACTTGTTCAGGTTCTTTGGCTCTTCATCAACACCCTTTCTCGTATTCTTTTTTGGTCTCCCTAGTCTGATTTTGAATGAGGGAAGCTGAATGGGTTCACCTTCAGCTTCAGGCCATGCCGTCTCCCCCTCCAATGGCGTCAATGGGTACTTGTATGCCTTAAGGTTTGTCTCTTTCTTATACCAGTGGCTAACATAGGCCTCAATGTCATGTTTCATGAAATTTTATTGAGGCTACTCCATGACAATAAGGAATCACAGTCAACTCCCATTCCCTACATGTATAACTAGACCTAAGCAAATTCACGACATACTTCTCATTTCTATGAACAACCTCAAACAATTGGCCTAAACAAGGTTTCGGTACCCATTTTCAGCCTTTACCTTCAGTTTCTCAATCTTGGCTCTAATGTCAGGGCATAAAATGTCACTCCTCTCATCAAACAACATACTCTTATGGTACATCCTTTGCATAAGAGCAGATCTAATCTCATCCAACATTTCTACAATTGGCCGAGTCTTAGGCAATACAATGTAGCTATTAAACGTCTCATAAATGTTATTATCTGTGGCATCACACCAAACACTCGTGTTAAAGAATACCTGCAATAAAGATAACTGACTTTAAATCCTAATCACTCCCTATCATATATATGCATATTAGCCAAGACTACATACCTTGCAAAAATGTTCCGGACCCTGCTTTAGAAAGCCCTCTGCTGCTTCATTTGATAGAAGTCTGATGTTGTTCAGGTTTTGATGGTACGCTGCTTTTTGCGTGCTCTTCACGGTTTTCCAAAAGCACTTCTTCAGCAACTGTCCACGATGTGTGCTTTTTCAGTTAGCATAAATGTGCCGAGCACAGTTTCAGTGCTCCGCCAATGGTGATAATTCAGCCACAACATGAATCAATCCCTACAACGAAGAACATAGGTTACACAATTGAAGTTGTCACTGAATTAACTGAGTGAATTTAAGGAAATGGCAAACCTTTTGTTTGTCACTGATGAAGGTCCAGCCATTACAATCATTTACACCCAAATCAGCAAAGGGCACAGTTAAGAACCACATCCAAGACAACGTGTTCTCCCCTTCAACGACTGCCCAGGTTATCGGAAACATGTGATTGTTTCCGATATCGGATACTAAGCTCCTATGATCACATTCGGGATCATACATTCTTGATTTAATACCCTGTCCCTGACCCTTACTATCTCCATCCCCGACATCATCCTCAGACCCAACACAGTCTGAATTAATCTCACTTTCTAAATCCATCTCCCTTTCCATCCGCTCCGGAACCACATTTTCAACAGATTCATCCTCTACCTCCAACTACTGGTCCTTCTCCTCCGGATCAGTCACGTTCCTCTCGTCACCCTCAATGTATATATGAATAGATTTAGCTTCAAGCAACATAGAAACTATCTCACTAACTTGGCTATCGGTCAATATTTCTGTCAACCCTTTAGCTAAACTTTTCCGAGGCTTAGTGAACCACATCCTACTTGATTCATATCCAGCCCTTCTGGCCAAGTTCATAATGGTAAAATATCCAATTTTGTCAACATCTACGTCTTCGAACTTAGTTAATTTTCCCCCACAATACTTCACTCGTCCACTTAAACTAAGTTTACCTCCTACGTGAAAAATCAAATCACCCCTTTGCACATCCACCTCAGCCTAATGGATCAACAATACCAAGTCAGGCAAACTTCCATTAACAAAATGTAAAGGGAAACGGAGAAAAAAACTTACCTCAGCACTGATATCCTCAAGAGACGGGACAGCAAGACGACCGGGAGGGCAACTAGGGAACCAAGACGAAAGGGAAACGGGTGAAGACAACCAGTGATGAAGACTTGCCTCAACACTTGGAGCGATGACCAGTGGTGAAGGGGGCCGGAATCGGGCTACTTGAGTGTGGGAGTGAAAGGGGTCAGGGAGTGAAAGGATGAAATTAGGGTTAGAAACGAACTGATTAGGGCATCCCCGATTGAATGGATTGGGGGTGAGAAAGGGGGTGGGGGTAAAATTGGGTTTTCCTTGGATAACGGTTACTTTTTAACGCCGTTGTTGCCACGTGTGCGATACGTCGGACTCCGTCAAGATGGGACCTAACGGAGGATAACGAAGTTGGGATTATTGTACGATACGTTTCAAACGATAAGATAAATCGAAAAAATAGGATATAATACATGATATATTTGCTAATTTGTAGTAGTTTTTAAGATATTTACTACGATGTTTAAAGATGAAAATTACCATTTTATTTTTTATTTATTTAGAAACATTAAATCCATAGATTAATTTAACGCTCTTTTTCTATCTGTGGATGATGAATCTCTCTCTCTCCAGAAAGCAGGTAGAGGAAGGAGTGGCAGCTGCCAACCCAACTGCCCCGAGATCCCCGCCATTGCTGCTCAGATTCCACTGCTCAGGTTAGTTCGCTCTGACTTGCGGCGACGTTTTTTGATGACGGCGGTTGCGCGACCAGATTCTTCTTGAACTTTTCTTCCTTTTCGAGTGTTCGCTACTAAGTCGTGTTATTGCTACTGGAGGAGGAACGCTGAACGATACTTGATGATGATGATGCTGAAATCGATTCCGATTCGATCTGTCGGATCGGTTGTGGGGCTGGAATGTGGTCTTCGTATGTTGAGATGTGCGGAGATTTAGTTACTAGTGTGATCGATCGTTCGCTTGCTCTGCTCACATTGGGGCGGCGCGAAGCTAAGTACATTTTGGCTAAGTTCTTAAAGTCTTCCTGAGGAGTTACGGTCACGATTAAGTACATATTGAGATGCCATGGGCTGCTGCTAGTTGTGTTTACGGATGCCCAGATTTGACAGGATTGAACGTCCAGTTGACAAGGCTGCATTTGTTTAGTTCCAATGTCTCTTTCAGTGAGTATTTCTCTTTTAAAAAAACAATAGTAGTAATGGAGGTTCCTCATTCTGTTTCTTTGTAGGTTATCCTTGGAATGATAGTGCGGGAACCTCAGTCCGTGTGTGACCTTCATTGGGAGGATTAATATTGGCTATATAGTCTTGTGTTCACGAGGAGCCTATTTTCAGGAATTGCATTGTGGGATTGTTGATGATAAGGACTAATGGATGATGGAATCACCAGAGGAGATTTACCGGGTGATTTTGCCAGGCATTCGCTGTTGAGACAGGGTAACGGCTACAAGTCTGTCTTGTCTGGTAAATCATCCCCGAGGAGCCCTTATGCATTTCGTAGGTTACATTCTAGTCGTGCTCCAAGAAGAGAAGGCAAAATTGGCATAATCAGTCTACAGTGGTTTCGAAGTAACAAGTTGGTATACTGGTTGCTGTTGATCACCCTGTGGACTTACCTTGGGTTTTACGTTCAGTCCAGATGGGCTCATGGAGATGATACAAATCGGTTTCTGGGTTTCGGACATAAGAAAAACAAATTAAAATCACCCAATTTGTCATCGACCCTTGCCGAAAGAAGAAATTTGCTTGCCAATGATAGCTCTATAGTTATGAAGAATGAGTCTGCTGTTTTGGTGATGAAAGATAAGCAGGTAGGGATAGTTTTGGCTAGAAAGGGGAATGGTGATGCTAATTCAACCCCACGGATTGTCATTAGGAAGAAAGACAAGAAACCTCCACGTAAGCCAAAGGGTAAAGCACGCAAAAAGCAAGCTCCAAAAGAACATGTCCAGAACATTGAACCAGAGGAGCGAGAACCAGAAATCCCAAAAAGAAATACGTCTTATGGACTGCTTGTTGGTCCATTTGGTGCAACTGAGGACAGGTTACTGGAGTGGAGTCCTGAACAAAGATCAGGTACATGTGACCGGAAAGGGGATTTCGCCAGGCTTGTTTGGTCTCGGAGATTTTTGTTGATTTTTCATGAGCTATCCATTACGGGGGCTCCTCTGTCTATGATGGAGTTGGCAACAGAGCTTTTGAGCTGTGGAGCAACTGTTTCTGCTGTAGTTCTGAGTAAAAAGGGAGGATTGATGCAAGAACTTTTGAGAAGAAGAATTAAAGTTCTTGAGGATAGAGCAGAGTTCAGCTACAAAGTTGGAATGAAGTCAGATCTTGTCATTGCTGGCTCTGCTGTATGTGCCTCATGGATAGGTAATCATCCCAAGTAATTAGTTACTCTCTCCCTCTTTCTCTCTCTCACTGACCAAATCGGTAGTTCTTGGCATGATAAGTTTCTGGGTTTCAAGGTGCTTTTAACCAATAGATTTTCAGGTTCTTCTTTATCTGAGGTCAACACACTGTCTGTGCTTTTGCTTGACGAAATGTGCTTCATATTGTAGATCAATACATTGAGCATTTTCCAGCTGGTGGGAGTCAGATTGCTTGGTGGATCATGGAAAACAGGGAAGAATACTTTCACCGTGCAAAAGTTGTCCTCAACCGTGTAAAGATGGTTATTTTCCTTTCTGAGTCACAATCTAAACAGTGGCTGGCCTGGTGTGAACTAGAGAAAATTAAGCTGAGGCTTCCACCCTCCATAATCCCCCTATCCGTCAATGATGAATTGGCTTTTGTTGCTGGAATTCCTTGTTCTCTTAACACTCCATCCTTTTCACCTGAAAGGATGCTGGAGAAAAGGAAAATCTTACGGGATGCTGTTAGAGAAGAAATGGGATTGACTGAGAATGATATGCTAGTAATGACTCTCAGCAGCATAAACCCTGGAAAAGGCCAGCTCCTCCTCCTCGAATCTGTATATTCCATTATAGAGAATGCCTCCTTACAGCCAGATATTATGAATGTTTCAACTGAACTAAGTCTTAACACGACCAACTCAACCAATGGACAACTTTCTAGAGCTCTGTTACAGGGTCACGGTCATGATTTGGTGAGTGGATCGTCGCAACACAGAAAGCTATTATTCAACGATAGCATGAAGGATAAGAAGGCCATTAAAGTGCTTATTGGCTCTGTTGGGTCCAAAGGCAACAAAATTCCCTACGTGAGGGAGACACTCCTGTTTATATCTCAGCATCAAAACTTGTCAAAGTTAGTGTTGTGGATTCCTGCTACAACTCGTGTTTCTGCACTGTACTCTGCGGCCGATGTTTATATTATCAATTCTCAGGTGAAAAATGGCCTTTCTCTCTGTCCTCCATTAACTCATGAAATGTTGCCAAGATGTATTTGGGAGTTCTTTAATCTGTCTTGCATCTTCCTGTGACATTTATAATTCAACTTATATCTCTTAGCAAAGCTAAACTACAGCATTTGCCTTAATTATTTCTTGTATTGGGTAACTAACTATTGAGATTATGTAGCCAATTGCTTTTTCTCCTGATTCCTCTAGGATGACTCTCGTGCCCACAATATCCTCGCACAAATCTTAACTTATGCTTCTGGTTGATTCTTCCAGGGTCTGGGGGAGACGTTTGGAAGAGTGACAATTGAAGCAATGGCTTTTGGTCTTCCGGTAAATTGGCTAATAATGTTTCTCTGCATATTTATTTTTTCAATTTGTTGGTTCTTGGATAGCAGAATTAGTGTAGAGAAATTCCTTGTGGATTGTCGATGAAGTTCCATTTACACTTCTGTTATTATTACCCTACCCTCTTTCTCATTTCCACAGTCTCTTTTGTGCTGTATTCTGAGTTATTTCTGAAGCTTAATTTTCATCCCTAAATGATACCCTCAAGAGTGCTTTAGGCTTTAGTACTTTATAGTGACTAATTATCTTACGACATTCGTTTTATGCAAGAATAACTCTAAATCTTCTAAATCTTGTCTTTTTGTCGGAGCAGGTGCTCGGCACGGATGCAGGTGGCACAAAAGAAATTGTTGAGCACAGCAAAACAGGCCTCCTCCACCCTGTCGGGCATCCTGGAAATGCAGAACTTGCCCGAAACATACGATTCCTGCTCGAAAATCCCTCTATGAGAGAGCAGATGGGGATCGAAGGCAAGAAAAAGGTAGAGGAAAAGTACTTGAAACGGCACATGTACAAGCAGTTTGCGGCCGTGCTCTCCAAGTGCATGAGGTAAAACTCCCACGAACCAGCACTGAGGCTCATTTCCCCTCCTTTTGAGGTAACCCTGCCATAAAAATGTTTGTTATAACGTGATTAATTCCATCTGAGAGCTGAATAGAATCTCATTCACAACTATCATGTCAGTCCCTTTTTCTTGTGATCCCTTCCCGTGAATTATCCTTGGTCACAGTATAATTAGTAAAACTCAAGTACAGGTAATCATGTTTAAACCTTGTTTTCATAAAAAAGATAATTACCGTCATATGATTATTGGCTCGGCTTATCTTATCTCATCATGTCTTTGAAGGCTGCCTTACAAAGATGAAACCCTGATGGCCTTAACCATGGGCTCATAGGCAGCTTGAGTGTGATGCGTGTGAAGCCAGCCGGAACTTTCCGCCATGGTCAGTAATGTTTTAGCGTAGGACTTAAAGAAATTGACACCCCCCTCCCCCCTCCTCCCTCCCATACGACTCACCTTAGGTTATGAATATCACCTCTACGCATAACAACTTAAGAATAAGGAGGAACTTTGGAAGGAGATGAGCTTCTTCTGTACCTGAATTTGGTTTCCCCACATCCTCGTGATCTTTTTGTTTAATGGAAGAATAATTCTTATGTTAATTAACGTTGTTAATCCCTTTTGGCTCTGAACTTTGTTACCCCTCTAATTAAATACAAGGAGATCCCTTCTCATGTGGGATCCCAACTTCTTGTGACATAATGTCCAAAGGCAGTTCTCATCTTAGTTTTGGGTTATAGTCCATGGACAGCAACCACAACATTTCGTTTCCTTCTCTCCCCCAAAAGGGAATGAATGTAAATTCCCACCAACATTCATTCCTCCTACACTCAAACTAATAATTTTAATTGAGTCCTAACTAACCAACATGTGCATCATTTGTCCCATATCTCTTTACCCTTTCAAAACTTGCTTGATCGCGTGTTTTGTTGGGTGGGATGCATGTGAAGCACAAAAAAGCAACTTTGAGGAATTTGGAGAATCCATCATTCCCCTTTTCACTTATAATCGCCGATTAATCTATGACATGTAGAGAGATTTGTCGCAGTCCCTGGTTACACAAGTCGTCGGGGACGTTCAGAACTCCAGGAGGCCTTCCCCCTGATCAATCCGTGGTCACATCGGACACCTCGGCATATTTTATTAACAGGCCCTGGGATTCGGTCGGGTAACCACCGAGCACGAGGAAATTGCAGCTTGTGGAATATGCCCTTACACTCATCTCGCTCTTCGGTCGTGTCGGGCATCACCAGCCCAACGAAGGGTTTGTTGAACTATTACGGCACAACGAAGTGTTTTTGGAAATAAGGAACAAAGAAATTTGGAGAGGATAACTTGGCTAGCTACGGAGCCTTTTTTTTCTTTTCTTACGACTTGCTTTCTTGATCTTTCTCTTACTCACTTTTCTCTCTTTTGTCTCTTTTACATTATTTGAATATTGCTTCTTCTTTTATAGTCATAGGAAAGATCTAGAGTAAGCATTTACTCAATCCTAGTTCCTATCACATTACCTCCCTTCTAGTACCTAGGCCATTAACATCATCCAACTTTCTAAACTAGTAACACCACTTAATGATATTACAAATTACAAGATGACATTTAACACCAATGAGTTTGTCTATGGGTTTAATTACAGAAGTATGAATTGGCCTTTGAATTGGATGTAACTTATATGGTAACCACATAAACTTTTAACTGTAGACGTCCTAAATTGTGATATCACACAAGTGTGGCGGTCTTAAAACGCGGCACGGTAGGAATCTTGAAGTGTCGTGGTTTAGAACGGCGACATAGAATGAAGTTAAGGAATCTTTAAGTGTCGTAGTCCGAACCGCGAACCCGAGGGTATTCTCCAAGTGTTGCAGTCATAAAAACGAGATGTTGAAGGAATCTTAAAGTGTTGGCGATTTTTTTTACAGTCAATCCAAGCTCAGGCCGATTAATCGATTCGACAAGCCGTTCGGTTCGACTTAACCAACTTTATCATAAAATAAATAATTGAAATAAATATAAAAAATCAAAATTTATAATTTTTTTTAAATATTTTTAAAATAAAAAGTTTAAAAAATATATAAATTTTTAAAAAATTTGAAAAATAAAAATAAAAGCAGAGGCCTAAACTTAGGCTATGCTTAATCCCTAGGTTAGCCTCAAAATTTTTTGTTGAACTCAAGCCCGGGCTCAACTAAATAGAGCTCGGTCAGGCTTGGGCTTGGGTTCGATAATTTAGTCGGACCGAACTTGAGAAAGGGGTGTCCGACCCCAATCCGACTCATTAACACCCCTAATTATGTTGAATTTATATGTAACACGTACTGCAAGGTTGGAGGAAAATAAATTTTATATTGTAAAGATGCGTGCAAATTTTGAGTTATGAAACTTTGATTGTTTAGAGGAATGATTGTTATCCATGCACTTAGGTGACAACAAATTATTAATTGTGATAGCGAAAGTAGTAGGTCTGACCGATATGCAAACAATGAAGGTTTCGGCCGTAAGACGAGTAACACAAATAAACTGGAAAATCGATTGAGGAAAATTAAGAAGATCTCGAATAACGGAGGATTACAATATGCAACAATAATATTTCGGAACTGAAACCAGAGCAAGAACCGACATGGTGAATTCTTGGATGATTTTTTTATTCCAACAGTTACTTATGAATGTATTATGTTTTAGGTCAAATGATCAAATATATCATAAACTTAACACTTTTTCCGATTTATCATAACATTTAAAACATATCATCTTGCATTTAGGACATTATCCAAATTATGTCCTCCCCTTGCTAACGGAGACCTAGGTGGCGTTGATACGGCAACTAACGCCGTCACCGCCATGTTTAATATAGGTAAGATTATCAAATATATCATAGAGTTTCCCACTTTTTCCGATTTATTCTAATATTTCAAAAATAACCTTATGTTAAGACGTTGTTTCAAAATTATCTATCGTTAGACCCGACCCATAACGACGTTCGATCGACATTGATATGTACCCCTAGCTCCGATCCTAAGGCCAGCCTCGACCGCAACCCACCTGTCCTTTTCCTCCCCTATTCATCTGCCTAGGAGGATTGTATTGAAGTCTTGCCACTTATGAGTATCATACTCTATTTGTAGGGAGACATGAAGTTGCGATGACATACCAAGATCAAGACACATAGGGCACCACGGGAACAACCAAGATACAAAGAGCACCCATAAACATCACTAATCATTCGCTTCTTATTGTTGAGAATTTCGTGATAAGTTTAGCAACGGAACTTTCTTGAGTTCCCGATGCTCTTATATTGTAGCTGATTTGAGCATGACTGAGAGTTATCTCTTCCACTGGGATGTGGTACCGAAAAATGCTCCATCATTTTACATGTCATGTCAATACTTATTAATTATGCAATGTAAAAGGACAAGTCAAGAAGATATACAATAAGTTGAGGATCGAGCTCGACGTGAGTTGACGTCGAGACTGGGATGGGATGGGTCGGGGGTGGGTTGAGGTCCGTTCTGAGCTTAAAGTCAGAGAGCTAGGGGTACACAAGTCGTCTTAGGGATCAAGTATAACTATAAAAATATTTTTTAAATACAGCGAAAACGTTTAAAATATATTTGATTATTGCCACGATCACCAAATTCATTGACAAGTACCTTGATAAAAATTCAAATAAATTTATTTTAATGACTTATAACATTCATGACGTTAAAAAGGGTAATAATCATAAATGTTATTTACCCCCATGCAATCTAAATCATATCATCCAACAATACAAATTTTACGTGACCAAAACGTTTCAGGACAAAGTTTTTAAAGTATTTATCCATACAAGATCAAAACCCAAAAGAGTCGGAAGGAAAAGCCGTACGGGGGGCGGAGTGCCGGCCAGTGAGTTTATACCTTACTCGTCGACCTCCGCCTTGATCTCCTTCATGAGTTCCTCCTTGTAGTCGTCGAAGGACGTAACACTGGTGATCACAGTCCCGTTGTCCACAACCCACACCTGGCTTCTCTCCTCGTCCTCGCACACGCGGGATATTAGCCTCGAGTCGTGGCTGACAAGGACAACCCCACCCGTGAACTCGTCCAGCGCGTCCGCCAATGCGTCTATGCTCTGCATGTCCAGGTGGTTTGTTGGCTCGTCAAGTAACAGTATGTGGGGCTTCGACATCGAGATGGAGGTGAACACGACCCGTGCCTTCTGCCCACCGGAAAGCTTTAGGATAGGGGTGAGGTGATTGTGGCTAGGGAGGCCAAACTTCCCTAGCTTGGCACGGACAGCCTCCTGTTTGCTCAGCCCTTCCTGGTAGGGATGTAGGCGGAGGAGGTACTGGACAGGGGTCTCATCCATTGTCAACAGGTCGACAAAATGCTGCGAGTATCTACCCATCCTCAACTTCTGACTCCTCCGAACCTCACCCTCGGTGGGAACCAGATCACCGGCAAGAAGGTTCAGCAATGTCGATTTACCGGCGCCGTTTGGCCCAACGATGGCAACCCGAGTCCCCATATCTATGCCCACGTCGACATTTGAGAGCCTGAAATCCGGGCGATTTGGATAACTGAAACTGATCTCGATAAGCTGCAATAATGGAGGAGTAAGCTCTGTTGGCTCAGGAAAGTGAAACTCCACGCTGTAATCTCTCCACTTCTTGGGGGCCTCCTGTACCGGCTCGTTTTCATCGACTTTACCCTTCGCCTTATTCTTCGAAGCTTCTTTTGCTGCATTAGACTTAGCTCGGTCTTTGACCTTCTCCTGCTGAACCCTATTACCTGACCTCTTAGCGGCTTTAACCTGCTTGTCGTAGATTTCAAACTTCTTGTTCATCTCCTTCCGACGCTGCTCATAACCGCTCTCAAAATCGTCGAAATTTCCACGGTAGAAATGTAATTTCTGGTCATGGAGATGTATGATCTCAGTACACACGGTGTTGAGAAAATCACGGTCGTGTGAAACAACAACGAGAGTCTTCTTCCAACGGCACAAATACTCCTCCAGCCACAAAACAGCTCGTAAATCAAGATGGTTGGTCGGCTCATCGAGAAGTAACAGCGTCGGCTGAACGAAAAGGGCTCGTGCCAATGATATCCTCATCCTCCATCCTCCACTAAAAGATTTGGTGGGTCGCCCCTGCATATCTTTCGTAAATCCAAGACCTGCAAGAATTTTTTAAGCCTGGGCCTCAGCTGCATCCGAACCCAAGATATGTAACCTCTCATACAACTCAGCAAGTCTTTCACCAGCATCATCCCCAGCATCACCCCCAGCACCATCTTCATCGTCATCCCCATCACCAGATGCAGAATTTTGTAACTGCAACTTCCTGCCGAAGCCGCGCCAGCTCTTCGTTTGCTGACACAACAGCTTGAAGGGCTGATTTATCATCACCAATCACTTCTTGTTCGACTAATAGAACATCGATGTTTTTAGGGACAGGTATTTTCCTCCAAGCAAGCAACTTCAGCAATGTGGACTTGCCCATTCCATTTGGACCGACTAAACCGTACCTCTTCCCATGAGCTATTTTTACCGATGCATTCTTCAACAATTCTTTGCCCCGAGCCGAAACAGAAAAGTTATCAATAGCAATGTCCTTAACATTAGCATCCGCATTACCACCATCACCATCGAGAACGGACGCCCGGCTACCAATAACGACAGTGAAAGCATCATGGTCATCCTTGAGAGCCTCCTTTTTAGCATGCTCAGCTGCAACGGCTGCAAGCATATCTTTTTTCTCTCTCTTCTTCAAATCTTTATCGCTAACACCTACTTCAAGAGGCTTTGCTTCCGCCTTCTGTTGTTGCCGAATAGCATGTTTTTGGGTTACCTGTTCTTCATCAGAACCATACCCTTCGTCCTCCTCATCAGATGGAGGAAAAGGTCTATACCGTCCGTGTAAGATGAAACCTTTGGAGCAGCCCTGGGTTTAGCAGAAGAAGTAGAAACCTTCTTCTTTTCGGGTTTCTGATCCATGCTGGTAAGCATTGCTGACACTGATAGCTTCTCTCGCCTGACCTCCTTGGGCGCATCTTTGCTACCTGCCTTAACTTTCGAGGTCGACACAGTATCCTCGGACTTCTTCCTCCCCATAATAGGATACTGAAACTAGAGATCTGTTAAAACAAACCAGAAGTCACATTGTGTTTCAATATTGCGCACAAGTAAAAATCCTCTTCGATCCGAACCCAGGGAGCACTAGCTATCATAAATGTGCAGCAACAGGCAATAAGAACAAACAACAATGCCCATCTAAGCCTCTACCAACAATTAAGAAAAATCATCCTTCAACATCAAGCCATGTATAAGACCCGCACCGAAATTCCAACAACCCTCTAAATCAATCGAACATCCCTCAAAGTTTCTACACGAAAAATTCTAACCAACCCACCAAAAAAGATTCACACCAAGAAATGATGATCCAACACCTCTCACGAAGAACCCAAATCCACAAAGAAGACCCTAGAAAACGAAGAAGAAAAAAAAGGAAGCCAGGCAATCGAACCTCAATCCCCATAAAAGGAAAAAAAAAGGAGACGGATGAGGGAGTTTCGGAGGGGATCGTGGGGGGTGTTGGTGGGCGGATGGGTGCTAGGGTTTTCGCTTCCTTTCACAAAATTCCAATCAGACAGAGAGGAGGAGGCGGAGGAAATTCGGGTAATAAAAAAATTGGCCAAAATGCTGAATATATAAATATTTCTATTTTATTTTAACGGATATTTGAAAAAAAGGTTCAGGAAAATCTAAATGCTGAATGAGCGTGATCTAAATAAAACTCAATTATCCCCTCCTTCCGTAAACCATTATTCCTCTTTTCCTTTTCAATTAATTTACCTTTTTTATTAAACAACTCGGGGGGAGATATTGGGGCCACCCCAAGCCCAAACTATTGATATGTAGTCCCAGGACGCAGCTAACGTCTCACCGGTGTACGTCCCATTTTACTAATTCCAACCATTTTTAATATATTGTACTGTACTAATTTCATTTATATAATATACCAAAAAATTGTCGAAATTAGTATAAAAGTGGACGTCTCACCCCGTAGGACGGAAGAAGGGTCATGTAGTCCAATCTATTAGCCAATTTTGTTATGTGGCCTAATGTTTTACTTTTTTTTTTGCCTTACGTTGTTATTGTAAATCTTTCGTGGCACGCCGTTACACAATTCAACTATTTGCCGTTAACATTTTCTGACGTGGTTATTATTGTTTTTGGATATCCTACGTGGTTACGGCAAATAGTTGAATTGTGCAACGGTATAGAAATTGTATCACAAAAATTCTCAATAAGGCCACGGAAAAAACTTTTTAAAGGTTAGGCCGTATAAGAAAGTTATCTAGGGCTACGTATTTTGTCGAAGAGTGAACATAAATTACAACGGACAGATTAGGTGAAATAATTAGATATTATATTTTTGATAGATTGAAAATTTACTAAATAAATTTTGAAAAACATAAGCGTTGGACCTCCCTTCGAAGAACAACTAACTGCGCACTGCTTCTACCTCCCCGATCTCTTCTTGCCCAGAAACAAAAGCAGACTCTGCAGGAGGAGGAGCGAGGCAAAATGGTCGGGAGCAGCGGAGGCGGCGGCCTGGGAGGGCTGCAGGATCACTTGAAGCTTGCCAGAGAGTACGCCCTCGAGGGCTTGTACGACACCTCCATCATCTTCTTCGACGGCGCCATTGCCCAGATCAACAAGTTATTACCCACAAATCCCCTCGAATCCTTTCCTGTCTTCTGTTTGTTTGTCGTCGTGCCGAATTCCCTTTTTTTGTGGGATTCGGGGATTTTTAGCTTGTGGGTTTGAAAGATCAGGTGTTGGGTTCCCTTTCTTCCGAGGGTCGGAAGATAATAGTTTTTTTTTTGGCTCTTTCTCATGATGTGGAGTAATGATGGGGATTATGTTTAATTAGGGTTTGCTTTGGTGATTTTTTTTTTTTTTGGGGGGGGGGGTGGGGAGTTCCGATTTGATTATGCGTACAGTTTGATGGATCAGTTCAGGGAGACCAACGAGTAAAATTCACGCCTTGTCTCACGACACCTCTTGTTAATTGAGATGTTGTGCTTTTTCGGGAATGTAAGCTTTTAGTGTGGGAACCTGGGAGGATGTGGCTGTTGGGTTTCTGTTATCTGAAGATTGGAGTTTTTGAGGTGGAGGAAATGTGGGATTTAGGGATTGGAGGATAAGCTCTTGGATGATTTGGGATGCAGTAGGGCATGTTTGGCATTGGGGACATTGATTCAATCTAGAAGAAATTTGTGCAATTCGATCGGTTCACGGAAGTGATGGAGGTAGGTCCAGTGTGGTTTGGACTTAATGTATTGGTAGGGAGGGGATGATTCGATCAAGGGTGGGTTTTTTTTTTTATTTCGTCTGATACAGTGTTATTTAAGGAGTTGATTGCCACATTATTTTTACTTGGTTAGCTGTACCAGATGCAATCGGCTGAATAGTGTTGTGCCTTTTGTGAATTCAGGCACTTAAACACAATCGATGATCCCTTAATACGCGCAAAATGGATGAATGTGAAGAAAGCCTTGATGGAGGAGACAGAACTGGTGAAACAACTAGATGCCGAGCGTAGGTCGTTTAAAGAGATTCCCAGCAGTCGAAGAGCTACTTCGCCTCCGATCAATGCCAGGTCGTCTTTTGTTTTCCAGCCATTGGATGAATATCCCATGTCATCTGGAGCCCCCATGGATGATCCTGATGTGTGGAGGCCGCCAAGTAGAGACAACACAAGCAGGAGACCTACCAGGACCAGTCAAATGGGTTTGAGGAAGTCACCTCAGGATGCGACTTGGGCTCGTGGTGCTGTGAGGAATAATACAACCGCCCGTGGGGCAAAGGCTGGTGGGCCAGCCAAGGGTAGTACAGGGGTCCGTTCATCAACTGTTGGCAAGAAAGGAGCTGCTTCAGGAAAAGCCAGCAAGGCCGATTCAACAGTAAGTGCTTTTTGCATCTAGTGCTTTATACCACTAGTCTGTACATCTCTTTAACATAGAAAGGGTGTTTGTTTCTATCTTCATGAATGATATATGCTACTATCAATGAGATTGCATGTTGGGCTTCTAGAATGGTGATGCAGAAGATGGAAAGTCAAAGAAGGGACAGTATGAGGGACCTGATACAGACTTGGCCGTAATGCTTGAGAGGGATGTGCTTGAAACCACCCCTGGAGTGAGATGGGATGATGTTGCTGGCCTTAGTGAAGCTAAGAGGCTTTTGGAAGAGGCAGTTGTACTTCCATTGTGGATGCCTGAATACTTTCAGGTACTGACGCTGCCTGCAATCTTTATTTTATCATGCTAAATTACATGCTAGCTGTTGATTTGTTAAGGTTCATTGTTTTGAAAATCAGGTTAAATGTGATTTGATTTTATCGTATTTGACCTCATCTGCGCTTAAGCGATCCATTATAGCTGAGGCAACGAAGTGTGGGCTTTCATGTTTTCTAGCTTTAGCATTTGATTTGATAATTCAACTGGTCACCTTTTGGGACCTTCGGAAGAAGCTGCACCAAATGTTGCTTTCCATCTTTCTTTTGGAACTTTTGCCAAGCAATCATTGATCCAGCTGTCTTGGTTTATTGTCCTGAGAATTAACTCATCTGTGATATCCTTTCAGGGAATCAGGAGACCTTGGAAAGGTGTTCTCATGTTCGGACCTCCTGGAACTGGGAAAACCCTTCTTGCAAAAGCTGTTGCCACTGAGTGTGGTACCACCTTTTTCAATGTCTCATCTGCTACATTAGCTTCTAAATGGCGTGGGGAGAGTGAACGGATGGTGCGGTGCTTGTTTGACCTCGCTAGAGCGTATGCTCCAAGTACCATTTTCATCGATGAGATTGACTCCCTTTGCAATGCTCGGGGGTAAGTTTATTTCTTTCAGCAGAAGGTTAGCCGACTGTTGTATGTTGAATAATAAATAAGGCTGATGTTTTCCCCTCCAATGTACTTAATTTGTCATCATTGATGGACTTTATCCAGCTGAATATTTTCAATGCCTCTGCTTTTCAGGGCTTCAGGGGAGCACGAGTCATCAAGGAGGGTGAAGTCCGAGCTTCTTGTTCAAATAGATGGTGTGAATAATAGTTCCACCAATGAAGACGGAACTCGGAAAATTGTAATGGTTTTGGCCGCAACTAACTTCCCTTGGGATATAGACGAAGCACTCAGGTTGACCTAGTTGTTCTCCTCTGTTTATTTTAGGATTTTGATATTTCATTCTTGTGTCCTGTTTTTAGAGTACTTATTGCCGATTCTATCAACACGTTTACCCGTGCAGGAGACGGCTTGAAAAGCGAATATATATCCCCCTTCCAAATTTTGAGAGCCGTAAGGAGCTGATTCGGATCAATTTAAAAACAGTTGAGGTATGTAGCACCATAGCGAGGCGAACATGGCGTTTTCTTGTGCTAAGTTCTCAGTGGAAGTCTCAGCACTCCAACTGCTTACTGTGGCTATACGTTGTTTTTACTTTTTGAGTCCTTGGCTTAGAGAAGATGATCAAGTGCAAGGAAGGTGCTAGTTATAATGGACATTTCAATAGTGCTTACCAACTTTAATCTTGCAGCAGTATTTGCAGCCAGGATGGTTGCTGTTTGTTTGTGGACTTAGTACCTATTCTGGCTGTCATGATTGAATATAATTGATACAGTGATGAGATTCTGTTTCTTGATGAAGTACTCTCAACAAAATGGTAAATGCCTCCTAGAAACCCGACAACATCGTACTGAGTGATTTTATTGATGGGAAGTCATTTTAGCACTGCTTCTGAGGTCTGTTGTAGGATATGGTATCAAATCGAGACCCCTACCCTCAACAACTGAAATAGCTTTTCAGCCACTTATGGTGTTGTTCTTCAGGGCGTTGAGTGTTGCTAGTAACATGGAGTGTTGATATTTTTCTTTAATCAAGCTTTATACTTTTGTGAATTGTCCCCGTGCAAGTGGTAAATTCTTTCGGACTCGGGAATTACCATTTTGAAGACTTACGGCAACCCCTCGGGCGGTTCCACAAGTCTCAATGGCGTGTGGAAACTCATAAGAATTCTTGAATGGAAATGGAAAAGAGATGGAACTCAAGTTCCTCACGGAATGGTGAAATGTGACTGTGGCGTGGGGGGCTGCCTTGAGTAATTATTTCAAGTTAGAAGATAACTTCTTAAAACTTTGATAGGGTCACGTGCATTATCTGTCGTATGAGAATCATGTCAAATTCTTTTTTGCAAGATAGGATGGAACCCAAATTTGTATGTCCTTGTTTACTTGTTTTTTTCAGGTTGCTGCTGATGTGAATATTGACGAGGTGGCTCGGAGAACCGAGGGATACAGTGGCGATGATCTCACAAACGTTTGTCGTGACGCGTCGATGAACGGGATGAGGCGTAAAATAGCCGGGAAGACCCGTGATGAAATCAAGAACATGTCCAAGGACGAGATCTCCAAGGACCCAGTCGGGATGTGTGATTTCGAGGAAGCCCTGAACAAGGTCCAACGAAGTGTGTCGGCAGCCGACATAGAGAAACACGAGAAGTGGTTCTCCGAGTTCGGATCGGCATGAACAATTGGTTTGCATATAATTACTTGTACTATTTGTTGATTCAATGGCCTACGCTGTGTCCAAACATTAAAGCTGTGTATGCTGGTGCTTACCAGTCACTATATATTGTAATTCCAATGCATTCTATCCGGCTGATCCTGACATCTTCGAATGCCACACAAGGAAAAGCACTTGCCATTCGTCCGCGAGGATCCCACCAGGGCGCTTACTTCTACTCCCCCTCTCCCTCCCTTTTTGCCCTTTTTCCCTGTTTGACACAGACATTGTCATAGTCTTCCTTTTCTTGTTCTGGATTCCTGGAACACCAACTTGTCCATGTGCTTGAGGACGGCATGCCGATGTAGGTCGCTTGCTTTTCAGCCGACTCCCGATTGCCCTCGGCTTTTTTCTCCTGTCTCAACTGACGTTAGCTTCCGGATGGACTAATGATGCAGAGCACACTCCCCTCGAGACACCGAGTCCGAGTCGAGGAGGAATGATGCTACGGAACTATTTTTTTTCGCTTTCTAAAGATATTTTTAATTACGATTTTGTTATCGGCCGCCCTAAATGCTTCTTAGTGGATTGTCTTGATTGTTCCACTCAAGCCGATATTTAACGTCGAACATTTTAGAACTAAGACAAAGGCACTATTTTACGAAAAGTTTAATCTACCACTATTAAAGTATATTATTGTTTTTGAACACAATTATTTAAGTAATATAAAGATCTTTTTAAATTAACAGTAATAACGAATCTTTATTAATTAATAATCATAAGGAATTTTTATTAATTAATAATCTTAACCGATATTTTTTAGCACGAATTTGTTACTATTCATCTTTCTATTAAGTCTTCTAAAATTTGGTTGTGTTTTGCGAAAGATCTTGTTTACTATCGTTTTTTATTTTGTTTTGTTTATTTTGAAACATTAATTTTGATTTGAATCAAATTTCCCATTAAGACGATGGTTCTTTTTATGATTTAGACAACTACAATAATTTCTCAGATAATTTTTATGAACCATTTGTCGGTCAATGTTTTCTAAGCAAGAGGAGGCATTTATTTTTTCTAAAAATTATGCAAATCGACATGGATTATCCGTGAGAAAAGAAAGATTTTTTAATAAGGATGGAGATAAAAAGAGACTGATTTTTTGTATTGTCGAGGAAAACCGTCAATAAGAGCAGCAGAATCGAATTTCAAAGAAATTAGAATGTAATGCTCATTTGAGAATTTTTCTTAGAAAAGCATCAGAAACATTTCTTGAAGCATCGGATGTTACTAAATTTGTTTCCGAGCATAATCACAATTTGCTAAATACTTCGGATTTGAGACTTTTGCCAAGTAATCGAAATATCATGGAGCAAGATTGAGATCGTATTTTTCTTCACCGAGAAGCTGAACTTTCAGTTCGACAAATTATTCGAGTGATTGAACTCGAGAAAAATGTAAAGCATGGGTTTTTTTTCATTTCTCGAAAGAGATGTTCGTAATCTTTATGTTAAATTCAAGGTTACACATGTTAATGTTGAAAATGAAAAATATATAGTATGTCATGCTTTCACTTATGAGTTCGAGTTTTTAGTCAGTTGGCATTGGCTGCTGTACAATAGTAATATCAGAGCAAAGGGTCGAAGGTTCATGCCCCGCCAGGCGCAAAAAAGGAAAAGAATTAGAAAAATGAAAAAGAGGCCACATAAGCCCACCACCAGGGCCACAAAAGCCCGCCAATCACCTAAACAAGGGAATTGCAAAAATGACCAAAGATGTCAGCCCGGTTCAGCATGAGGGTGAGTGTTGAAAATGAAAAATATATATTATGTCATGCTTTCACCTATAAGTTCGAGCTTTTAGTCAGTTGGCGTTGGCTGCTGTGCAACAGCTAAGAGTGATGCAATGAATTATTGTATTTTGATGAGGGACAATGATAAAAATTATAAGTACTTATACAAAAAAGATGAAGACGGGAAATTAGAGTGTATCTTTCGGTCTAATGTTCCTTGTTTTGATTGGTATGAAAAATTGGAGATGTTGTTTTGTATACAACTTATAAAGTAAACTCATACTAGATGCCTTTTGGAGTTTTTTATGGCATTAATAATCATGAAAATACTATATTATTTGGGTGTGCACTGCTTCGTAATGAGGCCCCCAAGGCCTTTCAATACCTAATGAAGGTAAGTAGGAGTGTAAATGATTAGAATTGTTCGAGAACGGTTCGAGAACTGCTCGAGAAAAGGCTTGAGATCGGCTCAATTATAAACGAGCCGAGGTCGAGCTCGAGCTAGTTCTTCACACCGCCAGCTGGAGCTCGAGCACGAAATTTTTTATTCAAGCTACTTGTGAGCCTAAATGAACATATAGTATTTGGTAGCTTAAATGGTAAGAGCACACGCCGATCATGCGGGAGGTACGAGGTGTAAACCTCAGCACACAAAAATTTCAAGCTTTCTTGAGTTCCGGGAAAAAAAGTAGGAGAAGGGGTAGTTAGGAGGTAGGGTTGATTTCACTGTTAGCAAGTTTTTTGATGGGTCTAGTCTCAGAGATTCATTACTTTTGTGCTGGGGAAGAAGAGTAGTGCACACCCTTTTTCAGTCCTTGAGGTTATTTATTTATTTAATAACAATAAATTATTCGAGCAACAACACCAAGGACACATATACACTTATGCATTATTGGATGCCTTGTATATTTACACATCGTGCTTTGGATAAATTATTGAACGACGTTGTGTTTGGTGGTTATCTTTAAACATGAGTTTCTGCTATGGGGCTTTTTGTTCAATGATAGTTGGAATAAATAGGTATGGTGTGGTTAAATTCTTAAACTGCATGTGATATTATTAAATTGGGTTACAAGCTTAATATTCGATTTGTTTCCTTCCCATAAATTCTTAATCTAAAAACGGTGTTTACGATTGAGTGTCGTATTTTTAGATATAATTTATTATTATAATTTTATTGTCCTTCTTTGATAACTCCTCTCGTTTTTTAGTTGGTATCAACACACGTACAAGAATCAATGGGCCAAGCTGGTAATCCAAGTGTTGATGACACAATAGAAAATCACGATAATATTGGTGTAGACTAGACAAAGATAAGTGTGATGTAGAAACAAACCATAAGCATGGCACTCGTGAATTTTGAGTAAAGAAGAAAGCAAAACCTTCCTTAGTTTGGTAGGAGATGGATGTAATAACTATTGCAAATGGAAGTATGAAAGTTGAGTGCACCTATTGTAAGGCACATTTATCTCACAATGGCTCCGCGACTACACACCTGAGGAGGCACTTAAATGCTTGTCATCTCATAGCATGACAAGGACAACAACAACAAATGGTATCATTTAAGCCAGCTGGATCTACTTCGACTATGATGACACCGGCTTATATAGATGAAAAGCTTGATACGGTAAAAATGAGAGAGGTCGTTGCACATTGGATTCTAATGCATAGACATTCATTCTCGATTGTTGAAGAAGAAGGATTCAACATTATGCAAAAATGTGGAATGCGTCAGTGGGAGAAGTTATCAAGCAACACCATCAAGAAAGATTGTGTGCAAGTTTATGAAATTGAGAAACAAAACTACAGTGCTTATTGAAAGATGTGAAGAAGATTAGCCTTACTACTGCTATGTGGAAGTCAAATCCCCAAAGAATTGAATATATAGTGATAATTGGCAACTTTGTGGAGTCTAATTGGCAACTATAAAAGAAAGCTCTTAATTTTGTGCATCTTTCACCTCCTCGTCGGGGGATTCATATTTCTGACGGCATCTACAGATGTTGAAGATTAGTCATACTACTAATATGTGAAAGTAAAATCACCAAAAAATTAAATATATGGTGATAACTGGCAACTTTGTGGAATATTTTTAATTTTGTGTATTTTTCACCTCCTCTTCGGAGGATCCATATTTATGACGACATTTACAAATGTTTGAAGGAACGGATACATGAGAATAAGGTATTTAATATTTTGTCACATTGATTGTTTATTGAAAAAGTAATTTAACTTTTAATTATCTTATTTATACTTATTAAATCATTTGATTTTATCTATAGGTTCTTTTAATTACTGTTAATCATGCTTAGAAGAATGATGTGGCGTTGAGGAATTTGAATGATACTTTTTCTGGGCAAAAGAGGTTGTTTTGTGATGGAAAACTATTTATGTTCGTTCTTGTACACACATATTGAGTCTTATGGTTCAAGATAGACTTTCTGAAATTAAAGACATCATTGAAGATATCCATGATAGTGTGGTTTTTACGAATCACAATGAGGCACGATTGAAGATGTTCTTAGAGATTGTGCAACAATTACAGCAAACAGATAAAAGACTTATCATTGACTACAAAATAAGATGGAATTCGACATATGAAATGTTGTTACAGGGCTATCATGTTCAAAGAGGTTCTTCCACGATATGTAGAGAGAGAAGAATCTTATGATTGTTGCCCAAAGGTTGAAGATTGGGTGAAAGTTGAACAAGTTTGTGAAATCCTAGGTGTTTTCAATTCCATCACCAATGTTGTTTCAGGTAATGAGTACCCCACTTCTAATTATGTTGGATAGAAAGTTTACTAAAATCAAAGATGAGAAACATTTTTCTTTTCAATGGTGAATAGGATGAAAGAAAAGTTTTATAAGTATTGGGGTGATTGCAACTTGTTTCTGGCTATTGCAACAATTTTAGATCCAATATGCAAATTTAGGGTGATTGAGTTTTCTTTGCAAAGACTTTATTCAGCCAATGAATTAAATGCCAATATTAAAGTTATCCATGATGCTTTACATGACTTATATGATGATTATGCGACTGAATACATAAGCAATAGTGAAAATAGTTATCCCAAAATGGGCAAAATCCTATGACCATCGAATTACTATCTTCATGATCGGGTTGGTCAGAGTTTGCTCAATTTGTTAAATTTGTTGAGAATACTCAACATTTGAAAGAGTGAGTTCGAGAACTATCTTGATGAGGGTTATTATAATGGTGATACATGTCCAAGCTTTGATGCATTAGAATAGTGGAAAGTTAATACATCAAAGTATCTTGTCTTGTCTTGAATGGCTCGTGATATTCTTGCCATTCCCATTTCAAGTGTAGCTTCAATGGTAACTTTTAGTGCAGGTGGAAGAGTCATTGATGCTTATCATACCTCATTGTCTCCAGAACTGTGCATATTCTACTTTGTGGAAGCGACTGGTGTAAGAATTTACACAAAGTTCAGAAAAGTAACAAGATAAAATTCTTAATATTTATATCTCTACATTTATTTTTCTCGTCATGGATATTTATATAATTTTGTAGGAAACGTATCAACCGATAGAGACCACGCTACCTATTCCATGATCAACCACGAACAATGAAAACTTCGTCTTATAGATTGGTAAGAACTAAATTCTCGCTTTGAAAGTAATGTAATGTTGACATCGCTTCTAATTTTGTATCACTTTCTAGGTAAAGGTGTACACTCGATAATATCTTCCTCAACTGATGGTAATTCAAGGAGCTGGGTAATCATCATTTGTTTGAGAAACTGTGCTGGTCTTATCGAATTTTTGAGGATCATATGTTGAGAAACACTAACTCTGCCTTTGATATTTGGAAATTTGAAATGACAAGTTGGTGTTTGTCCTTCATTATACATTCGTAACGAGCCTAAAATGAGCTCGAGCTCGAGCTCCATAAAGATAACCGAGCTCGAGCTCGAGCCCAAAAATCACTCCTTCATCAAGGTCGAGCCTGAGTTCGAGCCTACAAGCTCCCAATCGAGCCCGAGCTCGAGCCCACTAGTGTTTAGGCTCGGCTCATTTATACCCCTAAAGATAAGTTGTTATATATTTGTCTTAAAATTTGAATTTTTATATTTTAAACATTCATTTAGACAAGAGTATATAACTGTTAAGTTATTTTAATTATTATTTTTTATTTGGAACAAACAATCCCCAGGAACCAAATGACCTCGACCTAGAACACACCCAGCCCAGCAAGATGGTGGCAATCACCAGTATTATTGCTCTCAATAATACAAAAGGAACTACAAGACTCTCATGTATACAACAGGCTCTTGAGCATGAGTATCTCGCCAACTTGCCCCCTTCGCTCTCCTTCTCGCCGAAGTCTCCAATCATTTATAGGTGTCAAGGGGGGTTACATCATATTACAGGGGACTTAGGACACTTGGACACCATGCGGCCACAAGAAATCTAAGAGTCCTGGAACACCAACGGTCGTCTGGAGTTAGGAACACCAACTGTCGTCAATAGTTAGAGGGCCTGCTTCCTCTTGCAGCAGCCAGCCAAAGAGCCACCTACAGCTTGCATCAGGACTCTTCCGTTATCAACCTCTAGGGAATCTCCGTTGCTTCCTACGGCATGCCACCTCTGCAGCTTCGCCCACCAGGAATGCCCAATGATCAACCCGCCCAAGCAGCCTTCCTCAAGCCTCGCTAGTTGATGGGGCAACGGGTCACCGTCCGACCCTGTGACAAATCTCCCCCACCAGTGGAGTCGATGCCCTCGTCGACGCCATCCCAAGGCACACTACCTCTACATCCTTGGCTATCAGTGAGCTCCCGTCACCCTGTTTTGCAGCGCCCCTGTTGCTCGCTTCACCCTCCAACGCCTCTTATGGAGTTACGGGAAATGGTACATGGACAAGCTTCGGCCTCTAGGGATCCTCCACGCCACTCGCTATGTTAGAAGCACCCACCAACATGCCTTTCTTGCAATCCTTCTCCAACTGCATGACCGTCACTCCCTTTGGCCTTGCACCATCTTTCCTTTTGGATTACCCCTTCACGAAGCATGGTAGTCTCAGGTCCCCAATGATTAGCCCGCCTAAGTGCGGCACCACCACGACCTACGTCTTCACTAAGAAGTCGATCCCTAAAATAAAATCATAGTCATCAATAGGAACGACAGTTAGATCAAGAGCTCCACTCCACGAGCCCACTCGGATCGGGACACCTTTAGCCACACCGCCGATAGGCTGGCTTTCCGAGTTCACTGCTTTCACTCGCCATGAACACTGCTCCACTTGTAGCCCCAATCGTTGCACCACGCGATCGGCAACAAAGGAATTTGTTGCCCCGGTGTCCACCATCGCCAACACTTACTAGCGCGCCACCATCAATAGGACAAACATTAACCCGTTAGAAACCACACTCTTCCTCACTTGCAACACCCCCAAGAGATGCAATGGAGCAAGATGAGACTGGGAGGCATCTTCGTCGGCGTTGGTAATCGCATTCAGCCTCTCTTCCTTGGGCAATCTCTTGCCTGATGAGGTCCGTTGCAAATAAAGCAGTTTGAGCGAGCCCTTGGATCTGTCTGCGGGTCATCCCTCATTATGTCATTTGCTCTGGTAGCCAAGCCTTTACCATCACCACGATTTGGTTTCGACCTGCCATCACGCTTTCCCTTATCTCTGTCATTCCGTGGCCACACCTCTTTGGTCACGGGCCTCTTATTTCGCTCGCTGCCCCGTCCCAACGGAAATCAACAAGATCATCCGCAGTTGCCACCGCCGAAGCCAACTCTAGCACACCTTGTCCATGCAGCTCAATTTGTGCCCATTATTAATGACCGTCAAGGAAGTTGAAGAGTTTGTCTGCCTCAGACATGTCGGATATATCCAGCATCAATGACATGAACTTCTTCGTGTACTCTCTCACGGTGCTGGTGTGTTTGAGGCTCTTTAATGCCTCCCTCATAACCCAACTCGTGTTGCAAGGTAGGAACTGATCCGTCAACTCTTTCTTCAAGGACTCCCTGGTATCAATCGCAGGACGGCCAACACTCAAGTCGTCCCTCACCCACGTCCGCCACAACAGCTTTGCATCTCCCATGAGATACATGGATGTGATCGAAACATGATCCCTCTCAGGAATCCTTGCTACCGCAAAGTACCGCTCCACATCCCATAGAAAGTTTTAAACCGCCTTCGTGTCTCAACTTCCATCGAACTTTTGAGGTTTCGGGACTCTCACCCTCGAACGCTCATCCCCATCGGAGGATTGTGCAGCAACCACTCTCTTAAGGATCACGATCTCATTTCGAAGGTCATCCTGCCGACTACGCATCTCTTCCACGGTTCAACTCAAACTATCAAGTAAACCGCTGAGCCTTTCCTCTACATCTCCGCTCACAACATTGATGGAAGATTCTAGCTTACCCATGCTCTCACGGAGTTGATCCAGGTCCTCCAAGACCGAGGTCTGCACATCGGGAGAAGCCTCTCCCACGAGTCGCTCCAGTCGTTCCAATCTCTCGCTAGTGGTTCTGGTCGTCATTCTACGCCGCTCTGATACCAACTGTGACGGGTCTGAGACGCTATTACGGCCAACTCAACCTAGCAATGCTACCCGTCCGGCGTCGTGCTCACCCAAGCACGACCAGCCTTTTCTCACAATCCCCAGGAACCAAATGACCTCGACTCATAACGCACCTAACCCAGCAAGATGGTGTAACCACCAGTATTACTACTCTTAATAATACAAAGAGAATGACAATACTCTCATATATACAATTGGCTCTCGAGTATGAGTATCTCGCCCCCCTCGCTCTCCTTCTTCTCGTTCAAGTCCCCACTCATTTATAGGGGCCAAGGGGAGTTACATCATATTATAAGGGAATAAAGGACACATACAGCCACAAGGAACCTAAGAGTCCTGGAACACCAATGGTCCCCTACAGGTAGGAACACCAACAGTCGTCTATAGTCATGTCATGGGGCCTGCCTCCTCTTGCAGCAGCCCACCGAAGGGTAGCCTACAGCTTGCGCCAGGACTCTTCCGTCAGTAACATCCCACAAACAACCTCCAGGGAATCTCCGTAGCTTCCTCCCTGACCCGCACGTCTCATCGCATCTGCATCACATTGTCCGTTGTCCAGCACGTACCTCTTCGTGCCTTTGCCAGTTTTCCCTTTTCTGTGAATCCGCCCACAGTAAGAATTTGGACGCTCGCGCCCTCGTATGATTGCCTCCGAGGCACGTCCCTCTCCGTGCCTCGATTTGATGCCCGAGCCTTGCTCCTAAGCATCGATGAGAGCCACCCAACGCTCAAGCCCGTGCCTCCTACACGGACTGCCGGCCGAAGACAATATTAACTAATCAGGATGCGTGAATGTCGATAGCCATTCAAAAGGAGATGCTTAATACTGAACATGCATTTTGCATATGGCACATTACCACAAAATTTAACAATTGGTTCACGGCCATCCTTCGGAAGGCATATATGAATTGATGCTCAAATTTTACAACGTATATGAGTTGGAGGTGCGTGCGGATTTTGAACGTCAATAGAGATCTTTTGTTGATAAATATGCCTTGGGAGATAATAAGATATAAATATCTTATATCGAATCAAAAAAATTTTCGGCGTCCGCATATATGTGTAATTATTTTTTTGGTGGGATGACAACTAACAGAAGGTCAAAGAGCATTAATACATTCATAAAGCAGTGTGTCTCTTCCAAGACTTGTTTGTGTTAATTTATTAAACAAGTTTAATTTCGTTATGAAAATACAATTTATATATATATGCATCATTGAAATATTCTTCCACTAATTAAATCTGCCTTAAATTTATTTTTGTAGGTGGAGCTCGCGGTTGAGGACATAGAAAAAGAAAAGTACGATATGATGTTGCAATTTCATCAGAATTTTCAAAAGACAACATCACCTCTTAAAACACAAGCTTATAAGAAACTAATGTTATATCTATTTAGAAAATTGCAAGATGAATTTAGCAGTGCATCAAAGTATTCTATTGTTCAAAGAGATGAAATAAGATTTACCGTGCTACACTACAAGCATCCAAACGGTAAAAAGCATGAGATAATTTGGGAATGAATTATACCAAGATGTAATTGTAAGTTATTTGAATTTAGCGGTATTATTTGTCGCCAATTATTATGTGTGCTTATAAGTCAAGATAACTTTAAATGCTTTATCCCGTCGATGGTGTCAAGACACAAATCTTGTTAATAGAGTTTATCATAATGAAACATGCAAGGAGAGGAGTTTTCAACAAACAATGTGAAAATATTTTTGATGGCTGCACTCCTACTTCGAAAACAAAGGGACTTCCAAGGTTGAAGAGCCAGAAGGAAATTGGTAAAGCATAAAAAAACATGTGAATTTTATAAAACTACTAGTCATTACATAAACAATAACCCTCATAAGGAAAGCAATAGTTCATTACCAAACTTTTATGCTAATCATGTTTGTGTATTAAAATAGTAGATGTTGTGTTTTTAATTTTAAAAATATTTTTTATTATTTTTTTCATTTACGTTAATTGTATTTTACTATTATACCCTTTGTCTTAGTTACTATTTCGAGTGGACCAAACAAAATAATTCACCAAATGCAATTAATGCTTCTTATCAGGCTCCCCTCTTTTAATTATTACTTTCTGTTCAATAAAAATTGCGCGGAATATATTCGTAGGTTGAAAATATTGGAATATCTTTTGTTTTATTTTATTTTATTTCCTTTTATTTCGCTAGAAAACAACTATATAAGGGTGTCTTGTATCTGATCGAGAACATAGCCTTGGCTAATTAATAAACGCCTTTATTAGACTTTTGAAGGAGGGAAACCTAAGCTATGGCTATGAGTTCGGCTTCAGATGTAGAGGTTTAACATCTCAACCTTGCCATCCGAAGTCTGTTCAGAAAGACTACCACGGGTTCCCTAGGCTGCTGCTTCATGTGCGTGAATCCTGCAGTGTCACAGCTTGGTCAGTCTGAGGGAACGCCAAAGTGAATTGCACCTGCATATCCTCCCAATTTCTCACCGAATTCGAGGGAAGATTCACATACCACGTAAAGGACACTCATGTGAGAGAGTTGGGAAACAGATGAAGTTTTCAGATTCCATTAGTGGCGGCTTCTCCAGCCTAGTGGGTCAAGCGGACGATATGTTTCGCGGGCGAAATATCTTCTTCGCCTGAGAAACGGGCAAATTCAGGCACACGATATCCCCTTTGAAAAGGATAGTCCCGGTCGATGTTGTAAGGTTAAGGAGCTCGATAGAATTCAACCCCATTCATAATATTTGCTCCAGGGATCACCTGCTCAACTAGTCGGGCTACGTAGTCTCTTATTTCGGACATGAGACCCGATGGGGCCATCTGATGCGAAATCGGGACCAACTCTAGATACTTCCACTCGAAGCAGATGGAGGTGGGATTACCTTTATTGCAACTGTCTAATTGATCGAGAAGGGAACCCAAATGGACACCCATATCCCTCGAATGAATATGATGCGAGTTGGCCAAGTCGAGATCGAATCAAGAGGAGCAGTCGAGATGGGGTGTACCTTGACGGTATTGAAGATGTCGAGTTCAGTTTTCAACTCGAAAAGACATGAATTTATCTCGAGATCAAGACGACGTCGTCAACTCGAGAAGACAACAGATCATCTCGAGATCTGTCTTGAGATCAAGAGTACGAGGACCATCGAGAATAAGAGGATAGTGTTCGTCCCGATGACAGCTTCAACTCGCTTAAGGGAAACTTGAGACTAGGAAAACTCGAGATCTCGAGTCGAGACTCGCGTGAAGGCAGGCCAGCCGACATCAGGCCCATTTTCTTTAGTTTATAGCTTTTGGACTTTGTTTTAATTATTGTTTGGTTTTTCTATTTTGGGCTTAATTGGGAGTTAGTTTATCCCATTTTTTGTCCTCTATAAATAAGAGTCTTGTGTTTAGGTTTAGGATAACCTTTTTGAACTTTTTACCTAAATTTGGCAGTGATCAAGTTCTTGCATGAACTTTGCGCAACTTCTCTTATCGTTTGGTGGATTCTAGGCATGACGAGATTTTATCTAAGCGTTCCCATAATCGGTAGTGTTTCTGTATCCGATTGTGTGGCGTTCAACCTTCGTGGCTGTCCCGGTGGTGCTTAGGCTGTATTCGTGGCGGTCCGAGTTCTATCTCGTTTGTTCGTTTCGAAGTTCCCTTTGTTCTCTTTCACCGTCGTTGAAGTATTTTCCATTTTCGCTGCTGGTAGCGCATAACCATCGCCTCTTGCATGACCCTCTTCCGCGACTGGCTGAGGAACGTACTCAAAGTGTCGATGGTCCTCAAGAAGATGAAAAGGTTCGTTCTCTACCGGCTTATAGAAATCTTATATCCTTCGAAATGGGGGTTGATTCGCAGCCTGATTATCCTGTTGCACAATTGTTCCACCCTCGTTTATCACAAGTGGTGGATTATTGTGTGCAAACCCTTTGGGGCATGTGAAGACAATATGGACGTCCCCCAAGTCGGCCTTTTTCTTCTCTTCGGCTATTGACGCCCTATGAGTATCATAATCGAGTTGGTGTTTGGTGGCTGATTCGCCCTTCTCCTTACTAGGGCTGTTTATGGGCACCCATGATGTGGTTTCTAGGTTTTGGATGACCACATCCATCTTCAAGCCGATTTTCTCCTTGAAGGCGTCGTGCTTCTGATCGATAGCACTAACACTTTCCATTAAGAGTTGGAGAGTACTTATGATGGTGGACAGCTCCCCTGTCATGACTAGGTTCGAGTTGTTTCCATCGTTGTTGTTTCCCCCGTCAGAGTGATTATCTCCGAGGTTGTTTGAATCTGTACCATGTCTAGTTCTCGGTATTATTGACCTAGTCTCCCACTGTGGTTGCTAAAGGCGTGTTCGCTTTGGAAGTGACCACTGGACAAGCCGGATCCAAACACGTCGGAAATCTCTAGCACTACGAGCAAATGGTATTCAGAGGTTCGTTGTGTGGTCGCCGTATGAATGAAGAAAGAAGGGAGAAGGCAGCAGACAGACACCCTTAAGCGGAAGCACTTACAGATGTCATCGGCGATGCCTTCGGAAGGACACAGGAGCACAAGATCGCAAGAACGCCGGGATGCTTAAACGCCTGAATGCTTGAAGATAAAAAGGTTATATCCATTTATAAAGAGGTGTGCGTATACAATGCATAAGCACAACTATTTATACTAGGCTAGACCTATGTATATACGGAAATAAAATATTGTACATATATTATGTGTCCTTATTGCCAATCGTCATGGAATATCTCCTTTCTATTTGAGCAATCTTGGCAACAATTTTCTTCCATGTTTTGAAACCCTCTAGAATCTTCCCATAACAGCTATTGATCAACCGGATCGCCCACTAGCCTTCACCACACAGTTTCCCTGCTCGTCCGGTTGACTGTCTCTTGATCACATCATTGACCCTCGTCGCCTGGTAGCCCCGTCGCTTGGTAACCGTTTCGCCCACAAGCCATCGCCTAGTGTGTTTCCATAGCTACATCTTCACTAGACTTCTCGTACTTCGGGCCTTTATTCTGGACCGTTGATCCACAAATGACACCGACATCTGTGGTTCAAAATTTCTCTAGCTAAACAGACTGTTCCTTTTGTTCAAAAGTTAGTTCGGGGAAAGGCAGCATGCTTTGTTTGTGGCAAGCAGCCCTTGGGTGTTAGTTCAGTTTTGAGCTGGATTGGGGGTTTTGAATGTTGTCTTAAAACGGAGTGCGCGCAGAACAATCATGCCCTTAATCTCAATGTTCTCCAAGGGAATCTTGAGATGTCATCCCGGTCGGTTCATTAAAACTAAATTCATGTCGTATGTTCTGATAGCTGAGAGCTGGATAAAGACATTGGATTATGTTCATGTTCAGACGAGTGTTGGGGTTAAAATCCAGCCCTACGGATGCGTAACCAAGGTCGTCGTTCCTTGTTGCTTTTTTAGGAGATTAACTTATATATTACTACTGGTCACATTTGCTATTATAATAAACAGAAAAACTACACTGAAAGGTTATCCTCGATCAGCTCCACAGCGGTGAAGTCGTGTTATCTTCAACCGACTTTTAGCCAAATCTCTCTCTCTCTCTCTCTCCCTCTCTCTCTCCCTGCTTTAGGTGGATACTTTGATTGGCGATTGTGGTTTTCCAAACATTTCTGGAATTAAGGAAGGGCCCAAGAAAATGAATGGGCTGGAATTCGATTCCCAGACTTTGGGCCTCAACAATGGCGAAAGCCCCAAACTCCTCCTCCCATCAAGCCCAATCATGGCCATATTAAACGAAAACCCTCCCTCAAAACCTAACCCTAACCCTTCCCCCAGTGTCCGCCGCCTCGTGTCCTGCCAAGATGCAGATCTTCGTGAAGACCCTCACGGGGAAGACGATCACCCTTGAGGTCGAGTCCAGCGACACCATCGACAATGTCAAGGCCAAGATCCAGGACAAGGAAGGTATTCCACCGGACCAGCAGCGGCTCATCTTCGCCGGCAAGCAACTCGAGGACGGCCGCACCCTCGCCGACTACAACATCCAGAAGGAGTCAACCCTACACCTTGTCCTCCGCCTCAGGGGTGGCGCCAAGAAGAGGAAGAAGAAGACCTACACCAAGCCTAAGAAGATTAAGCACAAGAAGAAGAAGGTGAAGCTCGCCGTTCTCCAGTTCTACAAGGTTGACGACTCAGGTAAGGTCCAGAGGCTTAGGAAGGAGTGCCCTAACGCCGAGTGCGGTGCAGGTACCTTCATGGCCAACCACTTTGATAGGCACTACTGCGGCAAGTGCGGTCTGACCTATGTTTACCAGAAGGCCGGCGGGGGCGATTAGATCTTTGCGTTATCGTAATGGTCTTTTTAGTAGATGAATTGCTAATCAAGTGAACTATTGATATGGCTTTCATCTGCAACTGGAATGTTTTTATTGGATCGTTTCTTTCCTAGGGGATTTCTGTCGGCAATACAATCATGTGGCCCATGAAAGATGGATACTGGTGTTGTGATGTTGCAGGTTGAAAGTATGTGCTTGTCTGATCAATGATCATTCAGTGATAGCTTACCTGATAATGTTTTATTTCGGTTGGATAGTTCTGGCCTTTTCAGTTTCTGCCAAAGAGGGTCAAGTGGAGCAATTATGTGGTTTGTTTCTAGTTAATGAAGATGGAACTTGTGCGGTCTAACCTTGATGGAATCCTGGTCTCTGTTCATATGATATTGTGAAGTGAATTCGTATGGAGATACCACTTGAAATTCATCTGATGTCTTTGCTTGAGGAAAGGTTCTGTGTGTTTTCAGGAGCTTTCATTTAGTTGTCAATGGATGCTTTGTGGGTAGTGATGTTTCTTCTGTTGGCTTAAGTCAGCATCTGGCAGTTTTTAGCAGTTAGCAAATGTCCGAAAAGGTGAATATGGGCGTGGACCTGCCTTTTTAACAAAGGATTAGACTTTGTTGCCGTGTACTGGCTGTTGTTATTATTATTTTGTAGGGGCCATTTCAAATTCCATGGCCTGTTTGAAATGCCAGAAATCTTCTTACAATAGGACACTAGTGGCAGGGAATTTTATGAATGAATGAAGCAAATTATGTTGGCCTTTTGTGCTGGGAGAATGAACACTGCAGATTGATTGTTTCATAAACGTTAAATGGCATTATGTAAGCATCTCCCACAGAGAACTTGAGATGGGTTAGGGTTTGGTTTGGCCTATCTTTAGAAAACCTGTAGTTGGGGCATAAATCTTTGTCTACTCTGTCGCCCTCGCAAATCACAGTGTCATTTGCTTGAATCTGAAGTTTTTCTCCTTGAACATGCTCTTTTTCCTGTTTGTCATTCATTCAATGGTAGAGTCGTCCCCTTTTTGGTACCAAACTAATATAACATGGATTAAGATATCCCTACACTATGCCAATTGCTGGTCATCTTCCTAGACTGTGTATGGCATGGAACCTAGAAAGATTTATGGTCAGTTATGAGCGCAATGAAGCACATTTTGAATAGGTAAGCAATTTAATTCGTGTCAAAAAGGTTACACCTTAATTCGTCTAAAATACATTAATAATAAAAGCTCAAGATGTGCAAATGCCCAACAAAAATAGTCATATGAATCTTAACAGGCCACCCGTTATACGAAATCATAAATTAGTAATAAATTAGCAATTGATTATGTCTCAAAAAAGAATTTTATAGAACAAATTAAAATAACAAAAATTCAAATAAAATTCCAACATGCTCATTATGCAACATGAGAAACCCCATATTTAATGTTATTCTAACTTGTGTTTTCTAGATTTTGATATTATACCAAATATTATCTAATATTCACCCTATCGAATAATATTTTTACTAACAATTTATTTTGACATTATTGTCTAATTCTTAAATATCTTAACTTTGATCAACCTTCCATAATTGCGATTATGACGTGACTAACCCATTAGGTTCAAGGAAAAAGAAATAAGTTTGTATGAGGTTTGGCCATGTTTTGCTCCGATAGAATCCTATTTATAGAGAATCTTTCAACTTTGATTCTAAATAACATAATCTTATTTATAGAGAATCTTGATCAATTGTCGTACTTTCAACTTTGATTCATAACAACATAATCCTGTTTATAGAGAATCGTGCCTTCAACTTTCTTGATCGACGAAAAGCATGTTTTCCTTGTTACGTAGATCCTCCAACATCTTACAAAATCATATATTCAACGTAGATCCTCCAAGCGCCTGCATAATTTTATCTTCAATTAATTGATTTCTTGATCAATTTCTCCACAATCAATTGAAAAATCTTCAAAAAATTAATTCTCTTATATAAATAGTTGTGTCAAATGCCGATGACTAATATGAAACACTCACGATATATGTGATTCGGCCCATAAATCACACCCTAAAGAAATTAAATTAGTTATCCCGAATTATGTGTAACACTTTCTATTCTCGATTTCACTTTCGGTGACATTGTATACTCGTAATGTTGCACACTCTTATAATAAGACTAACCCTGATACTTTTAATTTGTTCTCCAAATAATATACTAAAGCCTAAAAGATTAAAATATTAGGCCTAATATGATTTAATATCTCACCATATCATATAATGTTCAATCTACAATATATTGCGATAGTATTGTTCAATCCTAAATACATCTCAAATTATTCTGCATCAATATTAAATATTATTAATATTAGTTAATATTTATGGGGGGGGGGGGGGTGCTGGTACGCTTTTGTCGCACGGGTGACAAAAATATAATGCTGAGTAATGGTAAATGTTTGATTTTTTTTTTAATCGTCAAAAGAAAGGTTTAAGAGGTTAATTTAAGTTTGGAAAAGTAATTAATCAATTAATGTTCTTATCCCTCCAAAAGATTTAATTATTAACCGACCCCTTTTACTCTAAATTAAAAATAATAAAATATCATCATGAAAAAAACGTCGACCCCTTTTAAAAATGCACACTATATACACAATTCTTTATTACACAAATTTTGTATTAGTGATTTAATACCAAAAATTAGAGGCCGAGACCAAAAATTAGCATTGTTACGAAGATAGATTACATCCCAGTGTTTTTAGAAACAGTCCGTCTCAAAAGGGGCAAAAAGGTCACGAGGTCCGTTGATCGATCACTCAGTCGTCGTCACTGGGAAGTATCGCATGACCGGTCAGGGCCATGCCCGATACGAGCTCAGCCTCGGCTGACTTGGAAGTCAACCTCAGATAGGCTCGAGAATAAGATGGCAATATCCCAAACTTCCCGAACCTTAGTGCAGTACTGAGCCTTTCATAACTCCACCTCTGCTGAACGAAAACCATCGCCACAAGCAAGGCCATGGTCCAAGGTATTGCAACGTCGCCAAATCTGGTGAAGAAATCAGCACTCGGGTCCACAAACTCATGCACTGCATTCATGTAAGGATTTGATAAGGATGTCGTAACATAGTCGTATAGGTGAGGGAGAAGCCGGACAACAGTTAGTCCGATGTAGTACGTTTTTCGGAGAGGCCTCTCATCAATCTGCCAAAAGAAATTGCCAATCACTTGTGGCAGCAGGAATAGGTCGTGGACGAGACCGACGTATTCCTTGAGCTTCACCTCCCAGACTAGGTATGCAGGAGAAGTACTGACATACCCCTCGCTCTGCAGCGAACCTGAATTTAGGCTACTTCTCATCGCTTGAATGATTATCACCACGATGAATCCGATGATGTGTATGGCCAAGGATGCAACAAGGACCGGCTTCTCCCTCGGAGCTCTGTCGAGGGATTTACTGCGAGATTTTTTCACTCTCTGGATAATTCTTAGAGTAAGCAGGAAAGCGACCAGGACAAGAAACTTCACGACATAGTCAATATCGTCTATCCACTGGCTCTTCTCCAGGCTGTAGGTCGAAAGATCGACGGGCTTCCTCGACGAAATCTTCTTGAAGACCGCTTCAGCCCCAATAATCAACGGCAAGCTGTAACTGAGAGCTTGAATACCAAGCATGACAACCGAAACATACGATGCAGAATCTCCGTCGCTGTTCATGTACATTAGTTGGCTGAAGATTGAGATGACCGCCAGTGAGAGTGTCATGATGCGTAGGATGCCTTCAACAACTTCACGGGAGAGCATATCCTCACGCTGTTGCCGATACATTATTGGGAATGTCCTTAGATTGACGGCACCCGAATAGAGAGGATCATCCACAGTCCTTTGGCTAGCGATTGAGATCCTGGCCGTCGGATCCATTAACCACCTAGATGTCGTCGGAGGGTAGGAAACGACGACCTCAATCAAGCAATCCATTCCAGCCTCCAAATCCATGCTCTCAAATAATATTTTCCATGAGGCACGTATGTCCCTGCAGCCAACTAGGTACATTTTCCCGGCATGCGGATCATAGAGTCCTTCGAGATAAATTACAGAAAAATTAAGAGACATCTCCAATAGTAGCTGCTTCGGGGTGAGTGACAACTGAGCCGAAACATTTAGCAACAGTTGCTTTTCAGTGTACACGGATTTTGTATGATAAGACCTGCCATTTTTTGATTCTATGTCAAAACCTGAGCCATTGACTGAAGACCAGTACCTGCCAAACAACGGACCCAACGACAGGATATCCATCTGAACATACAACATTGGAGGTCGAGCAGAACTAGGCATCAGCTTTCCAGGTGCAGAGGTGTGCAGTGAGAGGTCCTCAGCTAGAAGCGAGAGGCTGTCAAGGTAAGAATCCGAGTCCTCAAGTCTAGGAAACTGCAGCAAGGACTTCTTGATCACAGACCTAAAACTGAAGGGCTCATTTCTTTCTAGTATGCCCCCGGCCAAATCGATCTTCGAGTACTGGTAATATGGACTGGAAGTCTTAAGATAATTCCATAGCTCGGTGGGTTGAACGAGCTTCTCAAATGACAAAGGGAAGAATGATGGAGTATCATCATTTAGGCTAGAGAAGCTCCCCATCATGATGCTCCTTTGAATGATGGAGAATGAGATAGGTACATACAGACATACCCGGGAATCACAATAGCTGCCATCAGCATCGCTGTCCCCTCGGCATCCAATCATGCATAGCTGTCCACTGGAAGGTTTCCAAAATCCCTCGGCTGCAAGAGTCATGTTATTCGGGCCTGTTCTTCCTTGCACAGTGTACTCATTCTCCAAAGGTGAAGAAGCCCTGAAAACCGCGGCCACTTTTGCAATGCCAGGATCTTTGTCCTGTCTGGAAGTCGATTCACACTTAATCTCTTGCATATATATCTTCACATCACCAAAACCCCCATCAGTCGAACGTATACTCTTGTCAGCCAGAAATGGTCCCAAGCGACTGCAAAATTCGTCTGTACCATTGCATTTCCAGTTAGGAACGACAGTGAATGCTTGCCCCCGAGTGGCTTCCTCGATGATCTGGCAAAATACGCTACCATTGTAGAATTCAATCCCACTACCGAGCACATTGTCCTTATATGGGTATGGTTCACAAGATTTAGGGAGGATCTTCTCAGCAGTGAACTCGTATGTGGATGCCTTGCTTAACTGAGACAGTATATGAACCGGATCAAAGTATTTGGGACTGGATTTTGGGTTCAAGCTCTGCAACTCACCTCGAATCACCCGACTAGTCAACGAGAACGTCAATGGGAAACGAAGGGTGAGAAGGATCCGGTCATCATGCAGAAGAGGCGGCTGGTCGTGATTATATCTCGGGTCCTTCACCCACAGCCAGGGTTGTGTTTCAGACTCGCGTGAAGGCAAAGTCGTAGTTCCCACCAAACACAGCAGTTTCTCACCACGATCCCTACTCGACTCAACATAAACCCCTTCGAACAAAATCGAAAGCCTGGTATGGCCAGGCCACACGCCAAACTGACTCCCCTGCACCCCACCATAGGACCGATCCGAGAATGACCCGTCCGTCGTGATCCCCATGGTTAACAGCCCCTTCACGCGCACCGACTTCTCTGATCGAGGAAACCGGTCCACATCCGTGACCCAGAAGGACACCAACCTCAATGGAGCAACTGAGGCATTTGCCGATATTCCCCTGTCATCGAATGGGAGGATCGGGGCGTTCCCTGCATCCTGAACCCAATCCCCGTTGACAAAAGACGTCTCTTCCATAAGTTTATCCCCTCCACCGCCCACTGATCTCAACTCAGCGGCCGAATCATAGACGAACGCGCACTCCTCGTTTGTCCCCGTGCGGGAAGAAGATTTACACAGACCAACAGGCAAAGTCGAGGCAACCAACAGCAAGACCACATTCATAACACAGACAACAAGATCACCCATCGATGCGAGCTTCACTATCTAAACACTAAATCCCAAATCCTAAAACCCTAAACCGGGATCAAACATCAACCCTGCACCAATGTTACCCAGCGAAGGAAGGGGCCACAAGCTCAGATTTTGAGGCTTACCCGGCAAAACTAAGGGAGAAGGGAATCTTGGAGGGGGCAGGTGAAGAAGTGGGACTTCAGCTAGAGAATCATGGGAAGGTTGAGATGTGATGGAGGTTTTATTTATTAATAGGTTCTGTAAGTAAACTGGGTAAATGGGTGGAGGGAACAGCTGTCTTTCGATCGAGGCTATGGGACGGAGAATAAAGTCATTAAGTCTATATGAATGAGTTCGTCTTCCATCGGAGAATAAAGTCATCGAACTCTAACCGTTCGAGTTCCCTAGTCCTTCCATAAACTCTTCGCCTACGACAAATTTAGAAAAAATTTTTAAATGTTGAAGACCTTATTGCTTTATGATAGAACTCGAACTCTTACTCCAAGAAGTCGAACTCTTTGCCTACTACCAATTTAGAAAAGTTTTCTAAGTGGTGGAGACCTTATTGCTTTATGATGGAACTCGAACTCTAAAAGTTCGAGTTTCTTAGTCCTCGAGGAAGTCGAACTAGAGTTCGACTTCCTTGGCTTATTTTAAAAAAAAATTAGGGCTCGGGACGTCCGTCTCCTGTCATCATATGGCAGGGCTCCAAGTAGTTTGACACTCCGGATATTGGGCAGCCATCATCATCATCGACTCCAGTCGCGCCTGTGAAGAGGAGGAAGGCGGTCAGATTTTCCATTCCATATCCAGATGAGAACCAACCTATATATCAATTGACTCGGCAAAAGCCCCAGGAACTCCCATTGACATATGATAGGAAGCGGTCGAGGTGGAGGAGGTAGCCAGTCCCAGGAATGGATTGATTTTTGTTGTTGTTTGATGGTTGATGCACTATCTGTTGTTAGATGATTGATGTACCTATGGTGTTGGACGTTTTTTTTGTTGGCGAGCATGGACATGGAATTATGTCGTGGTTTTGTGTTTTATTTTATATTTATTTATTAAGAGGGACTTGCAAATTTTCTAACTATTGGAGCGTTTTGGGTTTCTGATGGAACTCGAACTCTTATAGTTCGAGTTTGGGACGGTATATTCAGATTTTTGAAATTTTCGACCGTAAAATGAGAAATATTTTTCCCACTAACCATGGAACAAAAAGTTATTTTTTTTGTAAGAAAGTTAATGTGTTCAGCAATCTAAGTATATTTCTTTTATGAAAAAAGATAAAAATTATTATTATTATTATTATTATTAATTTAAATCAGGAGGTAAAAAATATTTGATTGGGTTAACTTTCGTATTTTGTTTTCCAAGACGGGAAAGACGGATAATGTTTCCACGAACCAGACATGATTCGATATTATTATTGTTAGCCTTGGTTTTGATGATGAGCTTGAGAAGCTAGTCGCTGTAACACTTCGCTTATTCTTAGTGATAAGTTTGAGAAATGTGTTGCTGAACCACAGCGAGTAACAGTTGCAGATTGCTGCGTTACAGTAAGCTGTTACTGTGATATTACGCATAAACATTGAAAATATGGAAACATATTTTTCAATATTTATATTTTACTTTGGACTATTCGTCTGAGTGTCCAAGATAGTTTAATTTGGCTTAATGGTCTCATTATATATATTTAGGCAACTAAATATCGTGAGATTAGCTTTCCAAGTTTATTTTTGGAAACAAAATATTTCTCTGATATCCTTCAGCAATGTTACGCTATAGTAAGAGAAAGTATCAAATCAAATATCTGGTGAAGGAAGTTACTGTTGGGGACTTTCCTTCTGTTGCACAGCGAACCGTTGAGCAGAGTGTTGCTGAGCCTGAGTGGTACGGGGCTACACTGCAGCAAGTTGATACTGCTTCGCTACGCCTTTTGAAAACTTGGAAATATTATTTCCTTTTGAAATATCTTTCGGATTATTTCGAAATAAATTTCTTGAAATACAATGGATTTTTCAAATCCTTTCATTAGGCAACACAATAGCAAAATGTTGCATTCCCAATTAAAGATTTGGAATCGTTCTAATGTACCTGGACACCTTCTACGAGGTCTTTCCATAATTAGACAAGACATTCGGATATTATTCTGACATATGCCTAAGAAATGCATTGCTGAACAATCTGAGAAGTATGTTCCTCCGCTTCAGAAATATCTTGCTGCATTACAGCGAAGCGGTTCTGCGTTACTGCGCTGATGAAGGAATAATTATTATTCCAAATTTGCTTATTGCAATCTAATCATATTTAATGATTAAATATGTTACCTGATTCTAATAACCACGTGTTATTACCAGACAATAACGTTTGAGAAAGATTTTGACAAGGAAATTCTATTTCCTATTCTATCTCAATCAATATTAAGGAATTTAGTTATTCCATATTTACGTGACTAATGATTTCAATAATCACTATGTAATCTGATAAAGTTTAGATCAGATTATACGTATGGGGAATATCATTAATGATTTCCTTCCCTCTTGGTCATTATGACCGTTGAGCATCCTCTTGCTGATCCACGATTACAGCTTCCTGTATTCTGATTTTAGGAAACAAATTATTCATTTTTGTGAAACCGATTATTTGTTTCGTTCCTTTTTATACCAGACGACCCTCACATAATCTCCGGACGTTTTCGAACGTTTTCTTTGTGCATCTGAGTGGTCTAAGTGGTCTAAATGAGCTTTGTGCATCGACGGAGCCTGCTCTGAATTCAGTAACCGGTTACTGACCCATCTCGAGCCTACGGAGTTTGAGCAGTTAGACACGCACTTGCGGGTGCACGCCAGAAGTCTCGTGCCTGCAGGGTAGAGCAGGAGTTGGGAACGCCGCCGGAGTGGAAAGAGTTCCTCCCGAGCACAGGGGTGCTGTGCAGAAGTCTTGAACGCCTGATACAGAGGGTTAGTAAAGGAGGTTGCGTGGAAGCCAACGGATCGGAAAATTCCACCCTAGGCACTGGGTGTGCAGTGCAGTGAGTCACGGCTATGGTAACCGTGCACGTCCGAACTGAGTGTAGGACGGATACCTTCTAAGTGGCTTTGTGGTTTTCTTTGTGATCTTTGTGGTTTCTATCTTCGTGATCTTTGTAATTCAACTTTGTGGTTGTCTCTTAAGCAAGTGCAGGCTTATCTTAAGGAGAGACAAGATCTGTGTGGAAATCCTCTGCTGAACGACTAAGTGCTGAAGCAATCCTTTGCTGTGAAACAGAAACGAGCTACTCTCTGAGAAGCTATTCTTCATTGTAAGGAATTATCTGTGAGGATTTATACTCTAACATAACGTTGTCTGTGTTCTTTGATAAGTCAGGATTATATTGAGCGACAACGAGCTGTGTGGAATCCATTGAGCTACCAACTGCGGAGGATAAGCATCATTCTGCTAGAAACGAGAAGACGTCCACTGTGTGAGGAGCTGACCATTGCCAGGAGTGATCATCTATTGTACGGGATTCTAAATCTCACTTTGTGAGAGGAACATACGCCTAGTGCAAGGGCTTTTTGCACCCATTATTTTATTTAGTGGAATCACCTTGTTGGTGGAAAGTGGACGTAGGTCAATTAAGGCCGAACTTACGATCGCGCAACACTAGTACGAAAACCTACTCGACAAAATCGTAACAGTTACAGTAAAGTATTTCTCATTCTGAGAAACGCTCTGCTGTGATACAGTACGCTTCTGCTTACACCAAGAAAGGGCGAAAAAGTGAAAAACACTAATTCACCCTCCTCTTAGTGTTCCTGAACGATCCAACAATTGGTATCAGAGCAGGTTTGCTGGAAAGCTTTCTGTGTGATTGCTAGTACAGAACTATGTTGCTGAACCAAAACAGCTTGTTGCTGAAAGTCTTACATTAAGCACAGTAAGGTGCTGCTGAGTACTTAACAGAATGTCAATGTTCTTGACTGATGGTCATTCGACCGAACGTCCACCGCTCTTTGCAGGACAACACTTCTCATATTGGAAAATGAGAATGGAATTGTTTATTGGAGCAAAAGAAGCCGATTGCTGGCAGATTATAATGGAAGGAGACCTTACGGTTCCTCCACCTAATCGCAACGACATTCGGCATGAGAATGAAAGAAAGAGAACTATCTCTCTCAATACTAAAGCAAGGCACTATTTAGTGTGCGCTCTTGCTGGAAATGAATTCAATCGCGTCTCTACTTGTAAGACTGCGAAAGAAATGTGGGATAGACTTGTTTTGATCTATGATGGAACAGAACAAGTCAAGGAATCCAAAGTGAATGCATTAGTAACTCAATACGAAGCATTCAAGATGAAAAAGGATGAGTCAATTAATCAAATGTTTGATAGACTCACCGAAATCACTAATGCCATGGAATCTCTTGGCAAAACAATTTCTAATTCTGAGTTAGTCAGAAAGATACTTCGCACTTTGCCTAAAACTTGGGAAGCCAAGAAAACGGCAATTGAAGAAGCAAAGGATTTAACGAGCTTAAGTCTTCAACAGCTACTTGGTTCTCTTGTCGCTTATGAGAATGAGAACAAGTTCACTGAAGAAAAGAAATCCAATGCTGTTGCATTTAAAGGCAATGTCGAAATGTCCGATGAATATGAGGATGAATCTTCATCTGATTCTGAGGATGAAGTCTCCTTGATGGCAAGGAAATTCAAAAGGTATCTTCGCAAAAATCGCTTTAAGGGAAAGCGAGATATTAAAAAGAAGAATACTAACCCACACCAAAGTAAAGGTGGTGTATGCTATGAGTGCAACAAACCTGGTCATATGCGACCAGATTGCCCACTTTTGAATGAGAAGGGCAAATCTTCAAAATACAAGAAAAATGCCATGATGGCATCTTGGAGTGATAGTGATGAGGAATCAGATCAGGACGACGAAACAGCAAACATTTGCTATATGGCGCAAACTGATGCTGAAACTGAGAAGGTAAACGCTTTCTCACCTTCTGATCTATCTGCTGAAGATATTGAGAATCTTTTCTTTGAACTCTATGATAAAATTGAGTCTTTATCCGTAAACAATAAAGCCCTTAAGAAGGAGAATAAATTCTTGAGTGCTGAGAACGCTTCTCTTAAGGAAGAGTTATCAGCAAAGGCTAAGAAAGCGATAAAGAAGCTTTCTGAATCCAAATCAAAGATTGAGGAACTGCAGCAGCAACTTGATGCTGCAAACAGCAAAACGGATTTATGTATGCATAAGATGCATGATTCTGGAAATGAGAAACATTCACCTCATGGGAAATATGTTCCTCCTCATGTTAGGAATGGCGAGTCTCATTATATTATTCAAAGGCTACCTAGACTTTGCTACTACTGTAGAAGGCCAGATCATTTCATTAAAAATTGCCATGTGCGGCGAAATGATATGCGTGGCATTTCTTCTAAAGTTGATGGTTCTATTGTCAAATGGAAAGAACGACTTACTTAAGTTCTTTCTCTATTTCAGGGATGCTTCAAGTCCATCGCTAAGGACCATGTATGGTACTTAGACAGTGGCTGTTCGAGGCACATGTCAGGAGATGTCTCTTTATTCTCCACACTGGTTTTCCAGGATGGTGGTTCTGTCACTTTTGGTGATAATGGAAAAGGGATGGTTAAAGGAACAGGAACCATTTGCTGTTCTGACTCCCTCACCATTGAAGGAGTTCTCTATGTCAAAGGACTTCAGCACAATTTGATTAGCATTAGTCAATTGTGTGATAAGGGCTATCATGTTGCCTTCAATGAGAAAACATGTACTGTTTCACAGGATGATGTTACGTGTTTCATTGGTGAACGCAAGAAAAACATCTATATCCTGTCTTTTAAGAACATCTCCTCTGGAGAAAATTGTCTCATGTCCATTAAGGATGAAGCAACTCTATGGCACCGAAGGTTGGGACACGCAAACTATGACTTGCTGTCCAAACTAGCCAGAAAAGATGCTATTAAGGGATTACCTAAAATCAAGTTTGACAATAACAAGATATGTAATGCTTGTGCTATTGGCAAACAAACAAAGGTATCTTTTAAAAGCAAGAATATGATTTCAAGCAAGACTCCGCTTGAATTACTTCATATGGACTTATTTGGTCCAACAAGGACTCAAAGTCTTGGAGGTAAACGTTATGGATTAGTTGTGGTAGATGACTTTTCCAGATTCACTTGGGTTAAATTCTTAGCTCACAAAAGTGATCGTTTGCAACCTTTGAAACTTTGGTCAAACAACTTCAAAATGAGAAAGGTGTTTCTCTATGAAGCATAAGAACGGATCATGGTACTGAATTTGAGAATCATGACTTTGCTTCATTTTGTGATGAATATGGTATCAATCATAATTTCTCTGCTCCATACACTCCACAGCAAAATGGAGTCGTAGAGCGAAAGAATCGAACCTTACAAGACATGGCGAGAACCATGTTGCTGGAAAGTGAAGTTGCTAAAAATCTTTGGGCTGAAGCTGTAAGCACAGCATGCTACATCTCAAATCGTATTAATTTGAGACACTCATTAGGTAAAACTCCTTATGAGTTATATAAAGACAGAAAGCCTAATATCTCATACTTTCATCCATTTGGAAGTAAGTGCTATATCTTGAGACCCATCAAAGATGGTGTCGGGAAGTTTGATGCTCGATCTGATGAAGGCATATTCTTAGGATACTCCCTTACGAGCAAAGCATATAGAGTTTTTAATAAAAGAACTCTAACTGTTGAAGAGTCCATTAATGTTAAGGTTGATGATTCTCTGACACAGGAGGAAGTTGTTGTGGAAGCAGCAGCATAATCCTCAACAACAGTATCAAATGAAACATCTCAGCATATGTTTGCTGAAAGTAATCCGAACGGAAATACTGTAGCAGATGTACAGCAAGTGCCTACTGCACACACTGAAAATGATTCTGGTGGTTTCTAGGATATACAGATAGAGGATCGTATTCCTCCTTTATATAAGAAAAGACATCTTATTAACCAAGTAATATGATCATTGCACACAGGAGTGCGAACCCGACATACAGCAAGTCTGTACTGTGAACACTCTGCTTTTATCTCTCAAGATGAACCTCAAGGCATTGATGATGTGCTTGATGATCCTAACTGGATTCTTGCAATGCAAGAAGAATTGAACCAATTTGAGAGAAACAAAGTTTGGAGTTTAGTACCTAGACCCGATAATCGTTCCATTATTGGAACAAAATGGGTTTATCGAAATAAACTTGATGAATCGGGAAATGTTGTGAGAAACAAAGCTAGACTTGTAGCAAAAGGTTACTCACAAGAAGAAGGTATCGATTATAATGAGACGTTTGCTCTTGTTGCACGTCTTGAGGCAATACGTCTACTCTTAGCGTATGCTTGCTATAATGACTTCAAGCTTTTCCAAATGGATGTGAAAAGCGCATTCCTTAATGGTGATCTAAAAGAGGAAGTGTATGTTGAAAAACCTCATGGATTCACAGATTCAAAGTATCGTAATCATGTTTATAAGCTCTCTAAAGCCTTGTATGGGCTTAAGCAAGCACCAAGAGCATGGTACGAAAAGCTTAGTTCTTTTCTCATTGAGAAAGGATATAAGCATGGAAAAATAGACACAACCTTGTTTCTTAAGAAACAGGATGCTGATCTTCTAGTTGCTCAATTATATGTTGACGACATTATATTTGGATCAACTAATGAAAAATTATGTACCGAATTCTCTGATCTAATGAAAGGAGAATTTGAAATGAGTCTCATGGGAGAACTAACTTTCTTTCTTGGACTTCAAATCAAACAAACCAAAGATGGAATTTTTATCCATCAAGAAAAATACAGCAAACAGTTGCTCAAGAAATTTAATCTTGAGAATGCTAAACCTCTGTCAACTCCAATTGGCAGTAATACCAAAATTGAGAAAGATGAGGATGGAAAGGAAGTTGATTCCAAATCATATAGGAGCATGATAGGATCATTACTCTATCTTACTGCTTCGAGACCTAATATCATGTTTAGCGTATGCTTATGCGCTAGATATCAGTCTGCTCCAAAAGAGTCACATCTTGCTGCAGTTAAGAGGATCTTTCGATACCTCGTAGGAACTGTTAGCTTAGGCCTATGGTATCCCAGAGGATCATTGTTGGATCCTATAGGATATTCAGATGCTGACTACGCTGGATGTCGCATTGATAGAAAAAGCACATCCGGTACTTGTCAATTACTAGGAAATATGTTGATTTCCTGGTTCTCTAAAAAGCAGACATCTGTTGCTTTATCAACACCAGAGGCTGAATATGTCGCAGCAGCGAGTTGCTGTGCTCAATTACTTTAGATGCGACAACAACTTGAAGATTACGATCTTCATTTTGATAGTATTCCAATAATGTGTGACAACACAAGTGCAATTAATATATCACGAAATCCTGTCCATCACTCAAGATCTAAGCATATTGAGTTGAGACATCATTTCCTTCGTGACAATGTGCAAAATGGCAATGTGGATATTCAGTACATTAATACTGAGCAACAGCTTGCTGATATTCTTACCAAACCACTTGACAAGGAAAGGTTTGAGTATTTACGAAGTGAATTAGGGATATGTAAGCCTAATATTTAAGATGATGATATTCTCATCTAACAATTTTGAGAAATTTTTGGAATATAAAAATTTCCCAAAATAGGAAGAGATCTTCTTACCTTATTGAGCGCAAGGGAACTTCCAAGAAATGGTCATAGTCTGTGACTGCTTTCGGCCAGCAACTCCCTGTTGTGGAGAATCCTTCTCTCACTGAGGGGGAGTCATCGGGACTGTATGTCCCAGCTCCGGTGGTCACTGAGACCAAGGAGACACCTGCTGTTGTTCCTGTTAAGGAAAATGTGGCTACGATTGTTGATGCCACAGTTCTTGTCGAATCTGAAGTTGCTGCGGAGAAGACCCTCGCTGTTGAGGAAGAAACCGCTGCACCAGAGGAGGTTACCAAGTCTATAACAGGCATGTCCGAGTCTATTGACAAAGCGGACACCTCCCTCACTCCGCATCTAGAACTCTCTAATGATGAGAGTAAGGAAAGTGAGGATTTTGATGCTACCCAATCCGTGGATGAACAGGACTCTTCTGCTGAGAAGACCCCTGCTGCGGATGACACTGTGTAGGTAGTTGGCTCTGTTATCCAGAATCCTCCTGTTCGCTCTTCTCTGGGTATTGCTTCTCGCACCAGGATGAAGTGATCTTTCGCTGATATGAAGGATGATATGCCTTCTAGCTCTCCTGGTCATAGGATGAGTGTCAGCATGTTTTTGCTGCAATATAACTGCCACTTGCTTTAATCCTTTCTTTTTGATATGACAAAAAGGGGGAGAAGAATAAGTTAAGGGGGAGCTTGCTTACTGTTTACTTTTAGGGGGAGTTGAGTTTGTGTTTCAAGCTCTATGAACTATTCCCTATTATTTAACTTCAAGCTTCGTGTTTTGTCATCTTCAAAAAGGGGGAGAATGTTAGCCTTGGTTTTGATGATGAGCTTGAGAAGCTAGTCGCTGTAACACTTCGCTTATTCTTAGTGATAAGTTTGAGAAATGTGTTGCTGAATCACAGCGAGTAACAGTTGCAGATTGCTGCGTTACAGTAAGCTGTTACTGTGATATTACGCATAAACATTGAAAATATGGAAACATATTTTTCAATATTTATATTTTACTTTGGACTATTCGTCTGAGTGTCCAAGATAGTTTAATTTGGCTTAATGGTCTCATTATATATATTTAGGCAACTAAATATCGTGAGATTAGCTTTCCAAGTTTATTTTTGGAAACAAAATATTTCTCTGATATCCTTCAGCAATGTTACGCTGAAGTAAGAGAAAGTATCAAATCAAATATCTGGTGAAGGAAGTTACTGTTGGGGACTTTCCTTCTGTTGCACAGCGAACCGTTGAGCAGAGTGTTGCTGAGCCTGAGTTGTACGTGGCTACACTGCAGCAAGTTGATACTGCTTCGCTACGCCTTTTGGAAACTTGGAAATATTATTTCCTTTTGAAATATCTTTCGGATTATTTCGAAATAAATTTCTTGAAATACAATGGATTTTTCAAATCCTTTCATTAGGCAACACAATAGCAAAATGTTGCATTCCCAATTAAAGATTTGGAATCGTCCTAATGTACCTGGACACCTTCTACGAGGTCTTTCCATAATTAGACAAGGCATTCGGATATTATTCTTACATATGCGTAAGAAATGCATTGCTGAACAATCTGAGAAGTATGTTCCTACGCTTCAGAAATATCTTGCTGCGTTACAGCGAAGTGGTTCTGCGTTACCGCGCTGATGAAGGAATAATTATTATTCCAAATTTGCTTATTGCAATCTAATCATATTTAATGATTAAATATGTTACCTGATTCTAATAACCACATGTTATTACCAGACAATAACGTTTGAGAAAGATTTTGACAAGGAAATTCTATTTCCTATTCTATCTCAATCAATATTAAGGAATTTAGTTATTCCATATTTACGTGACTAATGATTTCAATAATCACTATGTAATCTGATAAAGTTTAGATCAGATTATACGTATGGGGAATATCATTAATGATTTCCTTCCCTCTTGGTCATTATGACCGTTGAGCATCCTCTTGCTGATCCACGATTACAGCTTCCTGTATTCTGATTTTAGGAAACAAATTATTCGTTTTTGTGAAACCGATTATTTGTTTTGTTCCTTTTTAAACCAGACGACCCTCACATAATCTCCGGACGTTTTCGAACGTTTTCTTTGTGCATCTGAGTGGTCTGAGTGGTCTAAGTGAACTTTGTGCATCGACGGAGAGCGGAAGGTGCTAAGTGTCTCCTGGTTCTTTCTCTTGCAAGCTGCGTGTGAGAGTGTCAAGGGGCTGAGGTCAGATCCTTTGATCGTCTGAGAGGGACTAGGTGTCCTCGGTGCGTTCAACGAGCAGCCGGCGAATCGTCTGAGGGAAGCTAAGTGAATACCTGCTCTGAATTCAGTAACCGGTTACTGACCCATCGGCAAGAAGCCGTTCTTGTCGTGTCTTTTCGCAGGGAAATCTCGAGCCTACGGAGTTTGAGCAGTTAGACACGCACTTGCGGGTGCACGCCAGAAGTCTCGTGCCTGCAGGGTAGAGCAGGAGTTGGGAACGCCGCCGGAGTGGAAAGAGTTCCTCCCGAGCACAGGGGTGCTGTGCAGAAGTCTTGAACGCCTGATACAGAGGGTTAGTAAAGCAGGTTGCGTGGAAGCCAACGGATCGGAAAATTCCACCCTAGGCACTGGGTGTGCAGTGCAGTGAGTCACGGCTATGGTAACCGTGCACGTCCGAACTGAGTGTAGGACGGATACCTTCTAAGTGGCTTTGTGGTTTTCTTTGTGATCTTTGTGGTTTCTATCTTCGTGATCTTTGTAATTCAACTTTGTGGTTGTCTCTTAAGCAAGTGCAGGCTTATCTTAAGGAGAGACAAGATCTGTGTGGAAATCCTCTGCTGAACGACTAAGTGCTGAAGCAATCCTTTGCTGTGAAACAGAAACGAGCTACTCTCTGAGAAGCTATTCTTCATTGTAAGGAATTATCTGTGAGGATTTATACTCTAACATAACGTTGTCTGTGTTCTTTGATAAGTCAGGATTATATTAAGCGACAACGAGCTGTGTGGAATCCATTGAGCTACCAACTGCTGAGGATAAGCATCATTCTGCTGGAATCGAGAAGACGTCCACTGTGTGAGGAGCTGACCGTTGCCAGGAGTGATCATCTATTGTACGGGATTCTAAATCTCACTTTGTGAGAGGAACATACGCCTAGTGCAAGGGCTTTTTGCACCCATTATTTTATATAGTGGAATCACCTTGTTGGTGGAAAGTGGACGTAGGTCAATTAAGGCCGAACCACTATAAATCACTGTGTCCATTACGATCGCGCAACACTAGTACGAAAACCTACTCGACAAAATCGTAACAGTTACAGTAAAGTATTTCTCATTCTGAGAAACGCTCTGCTGTGATACAGTACGCTTCCGCTTACACCAAGAAAGGGCGAAAAAGTGAAAAACACTAATTCACCCCCATCTTAGTGTTCTTGAACGATCCAACAATTATTCATATAAATGATACGTGTTGAAGTGGCGTCTTCTTATATGGACAATGTTAACATAATTCGATCTTCGTATTAAGGAGGGAACGTGAATATGTAAGGAGAACAAACCACAAACGTGAAGGTAGCTGGGAAATTGTAATATTACCATCTAGAAGAAACGTGGTGGAGAACTTTTGGGACTTCTCTCATGCCACAGGGCCAATGCAATCTGGCTGATTTTTTATGTATCCAATTTGGGCAGACGCCCAAGGAAGCCGTTATTCTCTCGCACGGGAGGATAAGTCAACTTTACAAAAATTAATTATAATGTATAAAAAATCAATCGAAATTAGTCAAAAAGACAAATTTATTTTGTACTTTTTTTATTTTTTAGTACAATATTTGTAAAAACAAATGTGCAAAAACTATATTGTAAACTATTAGTTAAGTAAAAACAGTAAAATTAACCAAATTTTTTTAATAATAACCCGATGGGCTTAGTAATTTGTGAGATGAATGAATAGTGATGTACTAAAAACTTAGTACATCGTATTGTACCGTATTACAAATGTATAATACGATTTAATAAATCATATTGTATAGTATTGTACAAATGTACTAAGTCTATTCTTGTTTATTCATCTCACAAATTACTAAGCTCATTGGGCCATTTCTAAGAAATTTTTAGTACATTTTACTATTTAGTAAATCGTTTTGTATCGTATTGCAAATATACTAAAATATTTATTAAATCGTATTGTAAAATCTAGTAAATTACTAAAAATCCTAGTAAACTACTAAAAATTTGAGTAAGTCGGTATAGTAACTTACTAAAAATTTAGTAAATCGTGTTGTATCAAATTGTAAATTACTAATATTTTTCGTAAATCGTATTATACAATATTGTATAAATGTACGAAGCCCATCACTATTCATTCCTCTCACAAATTACTAAGCCCATTGGGCCATTACTAAGAAATATTTAGTATATTTTAATGTTTAGTAAGTAGTATTATAAATGCACTAAAATATTTAGTAAATCGTATTGTACAAAATAGTAAATTACTAAAAATCCTATTAAACAACTAAAAATTTTAGTACATCGGTATAGTAAATTACTAAAAAGTTTAGTACATCATATTGTACCGTATCGTAAATGTACAATACGATTTACAGTATTGTACAAATATACTAAGTCCATCATTGTTTATTCCTCTCACAAATTACTAAGCCCATTGAGCCATTTCTAAGAAATTTTTAGTACATGTTACTATTAGTAAATCGTTTTGTATCGTATTGCAAATGTGCTAAAATATTTAGTAACTCGTATTGTAAAAACTAATAAATTATTAGAAATCCTACTAAAATTTTATTACAACTGTACAATAAAATACTGAAAAGTTTAACACATCGTATTGTACCGTATCGTAGATGTACAATACGATTTATTAAATCATATTGTACAATATTATATAAATGTATTAACCCATCACTGTTCATTCCTCTTACAGATTACTAAGCCCTTTGGTTCATTACTAAAAAGGTTTGGTAAATTTTTCTATTTTGTACTTTACTATTAGATTACAATTTAGGTTTTGTACATTTTTTTACAAATAGTGTACTAAAAACTCGGAATAGTACAAAAATAAAATTGTTTTTATGATTAATTTCGGTTAATTTTTTGTACATTATATTAATTTCATAAGATTTTTGTGAAGTGGACTTATTCTCCCATGCACGGGAAAATAGTGGCTTCCACGCTCCAAGTCTTCTTCTATCCGAAAGACATGGAGATGACCCACTCACACATTATGAAAGGAATAGCTCAACCTTTATAACGACACACACAGAAACCGAGTTATGTTTGCACGAGGACGTGTCCATCCATGTTTCCGAGGAAATGTGAAAGATGGAACATTGAATCCGAGACAAGGACGATGTGCAGGCGAGCCAACTACTTTGTCCATGTCAATGTTGTGAAGGCGAATTGTGGCCCAAGAGTTCCTTGGTGTGTTTGGGGGAACTGGGTTTTAGACAAAGGTATCAAAATTGCAATCCAAATGTCTTTGTCCATTTTGCTTTTCTCTTCTTCTCCTCACCGAGCAACAAACGATGTCGACCCAACATTCATCCTCCCGACATGTCCATGTCCATGTCCCCACCACTACCACCATCACCACCACAAAAACCTTTGGATTTTTCTTTCTTCCTCTTCTTTTCCCATTAAACGTGTGATGCACGAGTAAGTCCTCCTTGACACCCTGCCCTCTTTGTACTAAACACATGGCTTGGGTCAGCTCCACTGTAGTCATGTCGAGTGAACACCATATTCCGGTGAGATTTCTCTATTTCTTCTTCACCCGTAGTTTTATCTACCCAACTTTCCTGTTCATTGACCGACCGAGGGTATAAAAATCATTGGATGTGTTTAGCAATAAAAATTCTAGGCCACATATGTCGATGCTATATGTGGATCAACAGTTTAGAATGCATGCCCAAAGTACATGAGGCCTAGTAAAGATGTAGCCGTGGGAACACATCAGGCGAAGGTTTACGTGCAAAGATATTACCAAGCGACGGGCTACCGGGCGACAGAGGTTAACAAGATGATCAAGCGGCAGCTAGTGGGCGATCCGATAAATCAGTGGCTATCATAGGAAGATTTCGGGCAATCTCGAGACATGGAAAGAAATTGTTGCCAAAAATGTTCAAATGGAAATGAGATATTTCATGAAGAATGACAACAAGAACGCGTAATATATGTACAATATGTCATTTGTGTATTCATGTAGGTCCAGCATAATATAAATAGTCGTCTTTAGGTATTACACAGACCTCTCTACACACACCTCTATACAGACGGACATATGGTTTTTTTATATTCAGGCATTCAGACGTTCAAACATCCCGACGTTCTTGTGATCTTGTGCTCCTGTATTCTTGTTTCCTTCCGAAGACATCGTCGATGGCATCCGTAAGTGCTTCCGCTTAAGAGTGTCGTTCAGCTGCCTTCTCATCTCTTTCTTCATTCATACAGCGACCACACATTTCAACGAACTTTCGAGTATCAAAAATTTCGACATGTTTGAATCCGACTCGTCTAGCGGTTACTTTCGGAGCGAATAGGATTAACGTGAATGTGTAATTATCCGCTAAATTATTAGGGTCGTCGAAAAGTCTCTCCTGCAACAACGGGTGCAAGTCGGGACCGGTTAATGAGATTAACTATATATAACAAATTGACATATACTAAAATGAGGATCATATTAAAATGACGTGAGAATTATGTTATCTATATGTATTAATAGTTAAGTGATATGTTCAGATTAGACAATTACATTTATTAATAGTGCATCGATAAGTCTAAACAATACGCTGATATTGACACTTACATGTAGGAAGTCACCGTGCTACGAGAATTTAGCCCGGGGTGAGTCTGTCTCTTTGATAATTCCCAATCATCATTCCTCGCCACAAAAACATAAATCTTTCTCCAGAGAAAATCCATACGAATTCTTCCAATCCATCCCAAACACCTCCCTTCCCCACAACCACAAAAACACGCGATATCCTTACAAGATCAACCAAAACACAAAGCCTTGCAGCGATTCCGGAGAACTTCTCAACCCTTTTCCCTTTTAATTCTTCTATATTATCGATGGAACCAAAGATACCGAGTCATGGATCCAGTCGAAACCAACGTGACTAGTCCGAAAATGGAACGTTCCATTTGATGGACCAAGTAACCAAACAAAAAAAGAAAGAATCAAATCAATATGAACAGGCAATCCTATTGGCACGATCCCTCAAGATACAACTGTACAAAGCAGCCCTGTTCGCCGGCATCACCCTCTGATCAAACTCCTCCCTACAGTTATAGCCTCGACAGCCGCCTCCTCCTCCTCTCATCTGAAATTGCAACAATTCCAGGCCATCATCGCCTTTCATTACATCGTTGGGCTTGGCCGATGTCCCTTTGATAACTGGTCCCTTCACATCCTCGGCGAACCTCACCCTTTTCTTCTGTCTCTTGATCCTCCTCCTCCTCCCTTCATCTGCCACACGACAATTGAAAAACAATTAATAAATCAACAAGTCAGTACCCCCTCCCCCCCCCAATTGAATATAATTAGGAATACTATGGCCTTTTGTAAAACAAAAAGGGTGATTATTGTTCTTGTTACCCGAAGAACATAGGCATGACCTCAGGGGCTGGTCCTGGGGAGACGATGAAGATGAAGATGAAGATGAAGATGAAGATGATTCTGGCTCTTGTGATGGTTTCTGCCGGGAGTAGGCGAGGACGGCAACCGTGGTCGAGACCACCATGGCCGTCGTCGCTAGGACCAACCCTTGTGAGCAATTCACCATCAACCCAGATTTTAAAAAGAAATTAAAAAATAAAATGGAGAAGATTCGATAAAGGAAGGAAGGGGGAGAAGGAAGTGATGAACAATTTGGACAGGCAAGGCAGGTCAAGTTGAATTGGGATTTGTTTCCGGCGTGGGGTTAATATTTGGGGACATGATTTCTTGTTGGGTTGTCAATCGGTAAGGAAATGACAAAAAGGAGAGACTTCGGTTGGTGTTGCTTTCCCTTCTTCTCCAAAAACATTTGCTAGGAAATTGCCGGGAAGGTTCGCCCATTTCTTTTAAATTATAACTTATTTGGCCCAAGATGCTGTTCATCGTATTAGTTAAACTGAAAGTCTACTTCATTTGGGTCTCCCTACTTCTAATATATTTCAATTAATTGGGTGCAGTCGAAAATTGTGTAACCCTGATAAAATAATCAAACAACGTCTAGAAGAGACTGTTTTAATCTTTGATTGGATAAAACAAGGCCGACGTGTGTGTGATTTTGCTTGTCGGGGAAAAGACGTGGTGAACAGCTAACTCGTGTAATCTCCAGTCTGATGACATCTGCCGTGTCACAAATTAATATTAAGCGTTTTATCCGAATACTTTTGATGTTTCGCATTTCCAGCGTTATGACCGACTACATGAAATGATTTTCACAAAGATTATTATTATTCATGAGCACAACCGCCCCGCTAATATCGTTCTGGCCGTGATGGACACCAGGCAGCCTCAGGTGGTGAGGATTGGCGGCAGGTAGTCGGATTTCGTGCCGAGCACGCGGGCCTTGGTGTCAGGGAAATGCTCCTGCCCAGGCAGCTCGGTTACCTCACCATCTGCCGAGACCCCGATCGGGTAACGGAGCAGGTGTCCCGGCAGGTCGTGCTCGAGGCTCTCGCTCGAGTACAGGTCCCAGTACTTTTGGGCGACCTGGTTCACGGTCTGGATGCATTCCAGGCTCTCGGGCTGGAGAAATGAGTCGTCCAGCATCCCGAGGTGCTCATACCATAAGGCCATCCGGAAGCCGTGGATCTGACCACGAGCGGGCTCGTGAAGTGAAAGCTGGTGCGGCTGGTAGGCTCCCATGGCTATCTCGGAGTCACGGGCCCCATCCATCGACCTCTGGTTGATGTTGGCTGATCCGATGATAATGTACTCGTCGTCGACTGGAAAAGACCAAGAATCCGGATGACAGTAACTAACCATTTCAAGTAAAAACCATCGGATGTGAAACTCCTTTCACGGAAAGCTTCTGACTTACCGATCATCATTTTCGCATGGACATATATCATGAACCGACGATTCTGCTGGGCTCTCTGGTAGTCTGTGTCGGGTTCGGGCTTCTCAGAAGGCTCATACTCACCGCTTCCCTTCACTTCGCGATTCCCTAGACAGAACAGGGTCAAGTAGTTCCGCGGATCTTCCTCGATTCCTTTGGCCTTAAGAGCCTGGACAATATCCTTGTACATCATGTCCAGCGTCCGCCTTTGCCAATCGAGGATTGCCTGGACTGATCCGCTCTCTGGAACACCCTCCGGCCACATTGGGACAACAATAAACACGGAGAACCTCTCACCCGCCTCAATCTTACTGACAATCTTCAATGAGAGCTCCTTCGGAATGAGATGCAATGCGTTGATGTCCTCAGGCTTTATCCCATCAGGGGCCCAGTCGAAGGAGCTGCCGAGGAAGTACTGGTTCTCGATGTAGATGAAGTTCTTTGCTCGCCTGATTGCATTGATATGGCCATCCTGAATGCTGCGGTCAATGATATTGTCTTTGCCACTAACAAGACCAGCTCGAGCTGCATCCTCGGGAGTCTCTGGGAAACCAAAAGCAGCCCCACCATCAATAGACCGGAACAGTTGAACGTGCCATGATTCCGGATCGTCGGGGTACATCGCAGGTGAAGGGGGAATGAATATGTCCGAGAGCTCCCGGAGCGGAAGAAGAAGATCCTTGCCACCTTGTTTTCTCCACCGTTGCTCGAAATTGAACAGAACGTCCCAAGCGACGGGCCCTTCGAGACGGGAGTGGATATCGTGCCAGGGCTCCCGTGGACCTCCCTTCTTGATTGAAGCACCAGCAAAGTTTGGCTGATGGAAATCATCATGGTGGGCCGTGTCGAGGGTCCTGAACAGGGAATGGAACTGGGTATCATACCTCCCGTCGCATAGATCAATCCCACCAACAAAACTCACGATCCTCCTCATCTGCGAGCCCTGCTCCGGCATCTCACTGTCAACAACCACAATCTTCTGGTGATGCGTGAACATGGTAGAAATCTCCAAGTCCTGGACGATGCTTTGCCCGTCATCAGGATTCCTCGGACATAAAACACAGTGAACCTCGCTCTTCTCAAAGAAATGGAACGTTTCCTCATCGTGGGTTGCCATCAGGCCGTCCTTTTTCAGTAATGGAACCGATGTTCTGTCATCCCAAACCAGCATCAGTACCCGAACGCCCTCACTTGCCTTCTTCTTCAGCAGGTCGCCGAGGGTGATATCTCCCCCAGGCTTCGGCCGCCTCGTGTCCCTCACCAGCGTGATCTCAGTGTACACTGACCATCCTGTAATATATATCAAGTGCTTCGCATTGGTGATTGCGTCGAATATAACTTCCCAACACCTGTGTGGCTCGTAGAACTTGCCACCCGCGAGAGGAATTTGCGGAATGAAATTATCCGGGACGTGTGTGTCCTGGAAAAGGGTAACCTTACACCCCTGTCTCTGCGAGAAGAATGTGTACGGTACGCCAGGGAACTTCGAGCTACGAATCCCACGGCCCCAGTTACGATCCTTGGTGATGTCAAAGTACTGAAGCTTCACATGGATCTTTGACCCACCATGGATTGGGTTTTTTTTATCGTCCAAGATCTCGACCCACCGGTCTATCTCTTCCCCGTCCAGGATTTCGCTCACAGGGACATATGCCCTGCCGATGACGGATGCACCGATGGGGTCCTCATCCTTTATGGTGAACACAACGTCCGAAGTCTGATGGGCACAGTAGATGTGGAAGGACTCGTACCACCGGGGGTTCGAGGGTTCATTGTGGATTATCCGGGTACGCCCGACTCTCGCTTTCTCAAGATCAATAGTAGCATAGAGCTTCATCGCGCCTTTCCCGAGCCCCACAGCCTCCTCAATGCTTCCCATCAGCTACATCATCAAACCGAAACAAGAAAACTTCTAATAAAGACACGATCGAGTACATTAGGTCCTCACTCTGCACACTTCCAACATCAGATCAACTCGAGACGAGCAACTCAGAAAACAGCGACAGGATCCGAGTAGGGGCTCGCCAGATGGAATTAGTTCACATCCGCAACGTCTATCCATCTCAGTGCTTCTCACTGACGAGCACACAATCACAAATATACTACAAAAACAGTCGATCTACAGAGCAGATCTAGCAGAAACCATTAACAACTAGGACAACCGCGAGTAGATAAGAGAAAAAGAGTAACAACAGAAAGGCCAACAATGACGAGAAGTAGCAAAGCTCTAAAAAAACTACCCCATAAGCGAATTCCATTCAACGACAAGAGGAAGCATCCGGGAGCGTACACATGGGGGAGAGGGGATTGACGCTAACCTTACGGAAGACCTTGGCAGGGCCGCCGGAGTGAAGCCTGTCAATCTCGTAGATGGTGGCGTGAAGAGTCCCGTGCAACACGATCTGCGCCATTCTTCTTCTTCTTCTTCTTCTTCTTCTTCGGGTACTTGGTTAGTCTTCAACAGAACCAGAAAAGCAAAAGCAAGGAGGCTTGGGTTTGATTAGTTTGAGGATAGGGGAAGAAGCAAAGGAATCGGATAGTGTTTATATGTCTCGTGCCACACTCCCCCAGAACGGGGCCGGTGCTATCACTACTACCTACTTCCCTTTTGATTAGAAACGACGAACTGAGTTTAGTTCCCGAATCACATGCCAAAAAGGCAGGTTTGCTTGCTTGTAGATAAGAAAATGGACATGGGACATGAATGGTTTATGACATTTTTGATGTCAAGGAGTTAATTCAATCTTCTTTTACAGACATCGAAAGAAAAGAAAACAAAGGTGCTCTCGTTTTCAATAATGAATTTAATGGTTTAAAAAAAATCTTGGGAAATTTCCTTTCTTTTGTTTCCATTTCATCCCTATAATAAAGTAAAACCCACGGAATCTCATGTAAAGTACTACTCACTCTATTCTTTTTTCTTTTTTTTTTTTAAATTGGTAATACATGTTCTTGGGAGAACGAACGGGGGAATGCAAAAGGTGAAGTCAATATAATATAGACTTATAGAGGGTGGTGGGGGGAGGCGGTATTTATTAATTCGAGGAGTTGACGAAGCTTGGGATCCACAATCCACCAAACTCCATTCCATAAAATTAATAAACAAAATGACTTCCCGCCTCCCTTTTCATTTCTCTTTCTTTAAGATTATTTTTAGATTTTTAATTTTGGAGATAAAGAATAAGTACAAGGGAGTGGGATCATCATCATGTATTACCCCCCCCCCCCCCCCCCCCACCCCCCATTTTGTAGTGTTGCTAAAAATCAAAGGGGAGTGGGGTGGGGTCAGATTGGATTGGATAGAACGTGATGGCCGCTGTGTCCACGGGGCTTTCATGAAAGGAAAGGGGGACTTAGATATTTAGCACATTGTCATCTACCCCCAAGTCACTAGTCAGGGTTTGTCGCAACCAGGGGACGAACTTAAATCAGATTGATTAAATTTTCATTATATCTTGAACAAATATTAATCACAAAATTGATTTGCTTCGGTTCGGATAAAAACCGAAATGTAAGGCTTGATTTCAACTTTGAATAATTTGATTTCCGGTAAAACCACAAATGTTTTCTATAATTAGAAAATAAAATCATTCAAAATCTGTAAATTCAAAAATATAAAGAAAGATTTTCTATTCACATTGCCGAACCAAAACAAATAAATGATTTTGTTAAAGAACAGGTGTGAAGGCAACTCCTCTACTTTTTCTAAATTTCGGGATGGATGGGAGGATGAGGTTTGGGGGGCATCATCAATCTGTCGACCCTGCCAGCCAATGAGAAGACGCCGCGTCTTTGGTATTAAATATCCCAACCCCTTCCTTCTCCCTCACAACTTATTATTAAAGAATGTGTATCCATCCATCCTCCACAATTTTGTCGATAATTCTATGAGCTTTTGGACGTCATTGGACTAAAAATAAATTTTATTTTATATTAGGTAAAATATACGTTTATTGCATCAACTTTGAGTCGACTTTCTGTTTTGTCATTAACTTAGTTTGTTATATAATTTTGTCACTAACTTTTATTTTTATTTTGATTTTGACCTATCTTGAATTTCTCCTAGCGAAAGCCAAACAATGCCTTAATATTGTTTGATCCGTGCCCTATAATAGTGAAGTTTCAACCTCTCATTTATTCGCCTCATAATCCATTTTACCCGTAGTAGCAGTCCCTAATAGAACATCATCTGACCTTTATCGGTTTTGCGTATTTTTTGACAACATCAGTAACTATCATCCCACTTCGGCTTCCAATTCACTTGATTTTTCCATTAAAATTTTAAAATAAAAAAATACGAGTGCTTTCAATATTATTTTCCAGTTTTTTATTATTTTGGTTTTATTTTTTAGTCTATAAATGAAAATTATATATTAAGGTCTGTTTCGCTTATACGCAATAAGATTCAAGGCCGGTCAAAATAAAAATAAAAATAAAAGTTTGAAAAAACATTTTATAACAAACTAAGTTAATGATAAAACATAAAGTTGGCTTAAAGTTGACGTTATAAATTGATATTTGCCTTTATATTATATAGTTTAACGTGCCTTCTCAAACCAAACCGGGATGACATCTTTGGCTCTAGACCTTAGTTCAAGGCTTGGAGGGGCTCTCTTAGCATCTTGCCATATTTTTGGTGATTTTGTGTGCGTGGAACTTTCTAACCCAGGGCCACTTCGATACCATGAAAAAAGTTGGGGTAAGCCGTCGATGTTGATATTGTGTTTTTCTCCAAAAGTGTTTGTACAAGCAAAGGATGAGGCTATAAATACAAAAAGAGATGAATTGAATACGGTAGTGCTAAGTGAATGCATGAACCCTAGGAAGGAGGTGATAAACCTCATTAAGGAGGACAAATTAATGTTTTCATTGTCACCCCCACCCCACCCCTTCCCCCCGCGCAAACTCATGCTCGGCACAGAGAGTAAGTTTGGACCGTTGAGTGACGAAGGAGTGTTGGGAGAGTTTTTTTGGTGAACACATCAGCACATTGTTCGGTAGTTGGAACAAATTTGATGACGAGCTCCCCGGATTGCACTGGCTCATGAACAAAATGGCAGTCTATTGATACGCAACACAACCAGATCGATGAAGTTACAATCAAGGAGAAAATTGTGGTGTATAATGTGTTGAAGTGGATTGGACCAAGTAATGCTTCATTTGGGCAAGTTTGAAGCATTTTGGAGAAGTAAAGCCCCCCATAAGATCCAGCTCATGGAAGCACAAATTTGAAGTCTTGGAGTCTTAAATGGAGTTATTTACCACCAAATGAAGAACGAGGTTTTGAAGGAGAATCCACTCACTTCGGATAAGGGACTCTAAGTCTGATAAGGGTTTATAATTTGATTCAAGCTCCCGTTCAAAAGAGTACAAGGTGCCCATTATATAGGGAACACCTGAAGAAGAACTTAAATGCACAAAATGAACCTAGGCTAGATGTATGCAAGGCAAGATTCATGGACGAGCCATAAATGGCTTATTGGAAATACAACAAAGTAAATGCAAAGCATGAATGACAAATGCATGAATGAGGAATGCGAATTGATTCAGCTTCTTCGAGGCTCTTGGCTTGGCCGACTCTTCGTTGCTCAGTCGCTGATGATGTCAAGTCGCACCTCCTTGAGTCGCACTCGTCGGGTCGCACCTCCTTGAGTCGCACTCGTCGAGTCGCACGTGCTGAATCGCAATCGTAGCTTACTCGCAAGCGAGTAAAGTGACGCCTCTCTTCCTGCGCGTCGACGGGGATAAGTTGTCGTCCGTCTTTGTATCAATGTCCTATAAATAACCCTAGAACATCTAAGAAAATCTGAAAAAGAAATATTCTTGGTGTCCGTACGTGCAGCTGTACATAAATCCGGTGCCTCTATGCCAACTGTTCTGTCCATCGGCTGACCCTTCGTTGCAGCTGCACTAAACTTCGTTGTAGCTACACCAAGTATTCAGCCTCCTCTCTTGCGTCTCGCACAGCTATAGTGATTTTTTTTTTATAAGTACACCGACCATTCGGATCCAACTTCTTCCTTTCTCCTCCTTCCATCTTCAAGTCTTCTTCCTCTCATTTTAACTACCAACACAAACAAAGTACATGAATGTGAGGAGGCATTAAAGCAATCAAAATACCTAACAATCAATTAATCAAAATGCTTAAAATAATCAAAATCAAGTCTAAAACATGATCCGTTAACTCTATTTTCATAGGGTTATCACGTCTCGTGCATGGGAGAATTGCCGCTTCCGCATTCCCGTCCCTTAGTCTCTTTGAAGTTACTCATCTACCGGCAAGCCTTTACAGTAAAGATTAACCGCAGAGAAAATTACCCTGCTCCTCGAGAAGGGGGCTTCCCCTATCCACGCTTTGTACAAGTAATTTGCCTTTGGAAGTTAATAAATGCTTAAATTGGTAGGTGTGCTCCTTACCTGAGCGAATCAAAATGCTATCTATATTTCAAGAAAAATCTTAACGACAAACCTTCCCCTGTTTCAAGCAATGAAAGCTTTCAAGTAGTCTTATTTCTTTTCCTACGTGTAATTCAAAGTCGTTCTCCTTATGTTTTATATGACCATTGATGGTAAAATTTTTATATTATAAAGAGTGAAGAAGATGATTGAGTTTGATTTGATTATAGATTATAAACTTCTAGAAACATATTTATTTTTTTCTTTTCAACGTCGTCGCCACGCCAAGACATTCATTCATTTAGTTTAATTTTAAATGATGATCACGAGACGAGAATGGGGTTACAATGTCCTTTGTTTCACAAGCAAAAAATAAATAAAAATGACATAATTCGATTTGAGCTTTCTTGCCATGTTGTGATATGAAATAACGTTGTCCATCATTTTTTAATTCTTTTATATGAAAATGTAGTTTTTAAAAAACACTTGTGGAGATTTGGTAGCAAGTTGACCCAACAAAAGAATGTAGCCCGATAATAATAAAAAAATGGGTGTATTTTTCAAGATGAAATGAGAGAAATTTTGGAAGAGGATTGGCTATCATTTCACATAATAATTGGGAATCCCGGAAAAAGGGAGTAAAATAAAAATAAAAGAGATCACTCCATAAAAGAGGATTAATGGAATCCAATGAAAAAGAGGATAAAAAAGGGCGAGGAAGAAATTTTATCTCCGCATTCTTTTTCTTTCTCTTATCTTCCCAAAAGGAAGAAAAAAAAAGGAAAAGGTGCACAGTGATGGGAGGAAATATACCCGGATATAAAAGATTATGTCATTCTTCTTATAAATTGCATGAGTTTCTTCATTGCTATGACTGGGCCGTCCGTAAACTAGCAATGACCACGGTACTCAAAGACTTTGAGGAGCATACATCATACAATGAAATCATTACGTCCGGTTCCACAACAACTACACCTTGAGGCTTAGGTGCTTGTCATGCCGAAAAAGTTGAACGCACTTATGATATCGTCCAATACGTCAATTCAGGAAAGCTCACAACGGTAATTTACAATTGCCAGTTCTGGAGAGCTAACATGTGCATGCCTTCATTTTGAGGCCATATGTTTTCTATGTGCTCATATAATGCACGTCACTAAAGGGGAAGGTTATCGTCCGATTCCACGGGAGTTGATTTTGAAGAAATGGACGAAGAATGTTAAATTTGCCTTTCGTTTTTCTAATGATGACCACAATGCATACGTAAAATCAATTAGTGATGCTTGACAAGGTGCACTGGTCACAGCGTGTTAAAGCCTGTCATATTATGGATCCCGTTCACATGTGGCTTTTGAATAAGCAACACTAGTTTTTGCCAAATTGCTTCTTGGACTGCAAGTAATGACAGAGGAAACATTATTCGTAGACGACAGAAAGGCACATAAGAGGAGAAGTCATAAGGCAATCATGGCGCAAGTACCATACAAACAATTTAAGATCAACATGGATGTGATTGGATCCGAGATGAGAAATAATACCGATATAGATTCTGCGAGTAATGACTCAGGTACAAAGCTAAAAGATGAATGAACTCATTCACAAACAGTTTGAATCCAAGGGCAAATATTTTAACAAATATATGTTCAAAGTTCGGCATGGACCCCATTACATAAATTATATATCCGCATTGATTCTTGTAGAAATCAGAAGCTAATTTTCACATGTTCATCTAGGTATTTGTCAAATTAGCATCATATTTTAGTAAATCCACGACGTACTTTGGCCAATCATACACAGGCACGTCCTGCAATTACATATCAATAGTTATAACCAAGTATCTCGAAGGGCTACAAGTGAAGTCTTTTCCATACCAAGTATTGCACCAAAGTCATGGCTTACCAACTTCGGCATCCAAATCCCTCATCCGCATCCAGTTTAAGACAAATACACCAAAATCATGGCCTTAACATAAAATATCTAATATTACGCCAATATATACAAACTAAATAGAAGTAAGTAGATGGAGTACAGTGATCTAGCCGTTGTCATATTGACATGTTTCTTCTAGATAAAACGAGCGACTAATCGTCCATATTGTGCCATACACTCCCTTGGTCGTTCTTCATCAATGAGGTTTTACGGCAAATGTTATCGAGAAGAAAGACGATACACCTGATGGAGGAGAATTAGTTACCACCTATTCAAAATGTATAAACTAATGGAACGCGAACAATACATATATATACAACTTAGCATAAAAAAGGTCGTGCATCCATAAAAAATATCGTTGATTCTTCTCTTTAAAATTTCTCCTGGCTAGACAGAGATAGTCAAATACTTGGGATGCTCAATCAATGCTAATAGAGTTAGCCGACTACCAAACAACGTGAATGGAGTCCTTCCCAATGAGGAATGTGCTCGATTAACATAGGAAACATTTGGACAGATATAATACCAGCTGGGCTTTGAAGTCTCATAATGCTCCGTCAACCTTAGAGCATCTTCGATGGATACCGGGATAATCCATCCCCTCCTCACAAACGACAATAACTAACCATTGACTCATGTCGTCGAATCCGTCAACGCGACTTAATTTCCATCTTTGGAAATTCCCATTACCTCTGAGAGCTCCACAACTGTTTGCTGCAACATCTCTTGCTTCACACCATTCAAATTAGTCTCTAGTATCCATCTCAAAAGAACTGCCTTGATGGCATCCTTTCTCTCTTCACCTAAAGGAACATACGAGTTTCAACACGAGTCTTGAATTGCATCTTGTTTTGATTTAAGACTACAAAACTTGTTTACTAAACACTATTACAACCGACGTAACATAGGTATTCCTCGATTACCCAATTAATACAATCTTACCTTGCTGCATTTGCTCCCATGACTTATCATCTCCTAGGTGGAAGGGTTACCCATCTGTAGTTCTCTTTGTCTTCCTTAGAAAGTTCCGCCCATCGCTTATGAATCCACTTGTGTTTTTACCATGCAATTCCTCATTGGCATTAAAAGACTAAATCTAAGTCTGCAAAAAACAATTATTGTTAAGTTAGTAGCATCTCTTTACGGTCATAGCATTACAATAAATTGGGCCTCTTCCGAAGTTCTTCACATTGTTCCTTACTGAAAAGATTGAAACTAGTAACTCAACATCATCAATTTCAACAAACAAAAGTTTACTTTTGATGGGCAATGTACTTAACAAAAACGAGCGTACGGTTCTCCTATTTGAATAGTGTTGATTCATACAACACAATATAATCTCCCGTACTGAGATAATGGTTTACAGGTCGAACCCGAGACCTATAGTAAAATAACCATGTATGCAAGAAATATACAAAAAGTTCACCTCAAATGAATAGTAGATAAAATCAGCAACGCCTTCAGCTATTACACCTATAACTTGGTGAACAACAGAGACTTTTTTCCTTTGATAGAATCCAGACGCGTGGCTCATCTCACAGCCAACTCCTAAATAATGTTACCTTGACAAACAATAAAATTAACCGGGTTTCGGAGGAAGCAGCTGGTTGAGGCACGAAGGAGGACACGACTGGTCATGGCAGCGGAGGAGTGCGGCAGGTGATCGAGGGAACGGTGGGTGGTTGGTCGAGCCAGTGGATGAGGGGGGCTGGTTCAGCAAACGGAGAAGGTTGACAGCTGGTCGATGCTATGGAGAACGGAGGTTGGGCGAGGCAACGAAGGAGACAGCAAGGGCGAGGCTAATCGATGCTTGGAAGGATGAATAGATATTTGAGGATGCGGGCAAATGGAGACCTCCGACAATTAAGTAAAAAAAAAAAATTGCAACATTATACTCAAATCTGACATTCCCACGTTGAAAAGGATTGCATGTTTACTAATTACAATATAATAAAACACGTCAGGTCAATAGATAAAAAAAAATTTAATACTAAAATATTATATTTTTCAATTTCAAGAGTATTGTCAAATCAAAACAAAACGCTTTAACATAAATTTTAACCTTGCAGAAATAGAAAAAGTTAACACAAAATTTGTTCCTATAAAAAAAAATTGAGCCCACATAAGTTCCTCCCACGAGATTTTAACGGATCCCTACCTCAATGTATGTCGCTTTCGTTCATTATTTCCTGGCTACAAGCTACAGTCGAGAAGGTTTGTGTGATATTGGCATCAATAAATTTTTTGGCACCATATCTCTAGAATGGGAGTATTGAAATCCCTTACTACCCTGTGAGTCCCGCGCTTAATTTGGTTCTATCTTTCTGTGATTTTCATGTTTTCACCGACAATGTTCTTACATCAAAAAGAATTGAAGAGCCTGTAGGCAAGATTCTGATATTGTGGTTTACCTAAGACACGGTCTAATGATAAGTGTAATACCTAGGGGCGAGCATAGGTTCTGGGTAAAACCGGAAACCTGTCGGAACCGGCACTATAGGGTCGGTGTCAGTACAGGTTCTCGAATGGATCGGGTAGGTTCTAGGTTCTAAATTTTACAAAACCGGCGATACTCCAGGTTCTCCCCCCGGAACCAACTCGGAAAACCTGGAACCTAACCTAAATATTACCCAACCCAATATCCTACCCTAAATTTTACCCAACCCAATAATCTACCCTAAATTTTACCCAACCCAATAACCTAAATTAAACTTTACCCTACCCCAAACAATTGTCTCGGTTCCTAACCTTTCTATTCCCAGTCTCTCCCCCCTCTTCACAACGTCTTCATCAAATGGATCCAGGGGTTACGGTTTCTTACGGTAAGTCAGCTCCTAATATGCTTTTTCCCTTCTTCCCCGCCTTGCCTTGTCAATTTTTATTTACAATTCTTTCTGGGTTATGATTTTTTGGAGGATTTTAAGGATGGGTTAGGTTGATTGAGCCGTGGGTGATGAGAATACTTTCTTAAAAGTTCTTTTTTTCTGAACATAGCCGGTCAAGGGGTGATTCTGTGGGGTTTGGATTTTGATTTTGATGTAATTTGAGGCGTTGGTGCTCTGGATCATCTGTTTAATGATCTATTGTTTGATTTGTTAGGTTGTTCGAATTAGAAGATGAATTCCGATTCTGACAACAATGAGGCTCAAACAACTAGTGTCAAGCGAACTTTAGCTTCAACAGCGGCCAATCTTCCTACTGCTCCTAAGGTAACAGGCAAACAAAACATAAAGTCTAACGTTTGGGATCATTTTGCGAAAATTCTGAATGAGAAGACTCATAAGGCAGAGAATGTGAAGTGCATTTACTGTAACAATGTGTACAAGTATAATCCTAATTGGGGCACTTCAACGATGTGGAAGCATATTAATAGTTGTCGGAAGTTTCCTCATAATATGGATAAGCGACAAAAGATATTTACTAGCAGCAAATCGGAAGGATGCACAAGTCGTAATGTTATATTTACTTGGGTGTTTGATCAAGAACGTTGCAGAGATATGCTTGCTAGGATGATTATTGTCGATGAACAACCTTTTTCACTTGTCGAGCATGAAGGTTTTCGCGCGTTTGTTAATGTTCTACAGCCTGCTTTCAAGCCTGTTTCTCGATTCACTGTTGCTAGAGATTGCATGAAGATTTTCATAACTGAGAAGATAGTGCTCAAAACTTTTATTGGCTCTTTGAATTCTCGAGTGGCACTTACAACTGATACATGGACTTCCAATCAGAACTTGAACTATTTATGTCTTACTGCTCATTTTATTGACAATGAATGGAAGTTGCATAAACGCATATTGAGTTTTGTGGTTATGTCTAGCCATAAAGGGAAGGAAATTGGCAGAATGGTTGAGAAGTGCATTATTGATTGGGGAATACAACATCGTATTTCTACTGTGACAGTTGACAATGCAAGCTATAATGATGTTGCAGTGAAATACTTGAAAGATAAGCTCATTGAAAGCAACTCCTTGATCTTAGGCGGTGAGTTTTTTCACATGAGATGCACTGCACATATATTGAATTTAATTGTGAAGGATGGCTTGAGTGATGTTTGTGAATCTATAAGTCGAGTACGGAAGATGATTCGTTATATCCGGAGCTCTTCATCTAGATTTGATCATTTTCAAAAGTGTGTCGTGAAAGAAAGAATTCCACAGAAAGGTTCAGTTTGCCTTGATGTGGTAACTAGATGGAACTCAACCTACTTGATATTAGAGACTACTGTGAAATTTAGGAAGGCATTTGAAAGATTAGAAGAAGACGATTTGTCAATGAGTGTTGAGCTGCAATATGATTTGCCAAATAGTGAAGATTGGTCGAACTTGGAAGTGATAATTAAATTTCTGAAGAAGTTTTATGATGCTACTAAGAGGTTGTCGGGTTCTTTGTATGTGACATCAAATTCCTATTTCGAAGAAGTTGTTAGTATATTGACTGTTCTGAATGATTGGACAAAGATAGAAAGGGATGTTCAACTTCAAATTATGTCACGCAAGATGAGGGAAAAGTTTGACAAGTACTTTGGCAGTATGGAGAATTGTAATATGATGGTCTTAATTGCTGTTGTATTGGATCCACGCTACAAGTTGAATTTTGTGAAGTTTTGCTGCAAGAAAGTGTATCGTAATGATTCGGAAGTGATTAACTTGATAGTTGAAAGGCTGAAGTTTGTTTTACAACGGTTATTTGAGTATTATGAGCATTCTTTTGCCGCAGATATGCTTAAAAATGATGTGCTTTCTTGCAATAAAGTTGTGGAGCATATTGGATCAAGTAGTGGTTCTGCTTTGGATGATAGTTGTGAGATGTATGAGAATCTTCAAGATGGCTACATGAGATACATGGAGGAAGAGTTGAATGTAGGAGTTAAATCTGAATTGGAGCGATACTTGGAAGACAAATGTGAAGAGTGTAAGGCTGATTTTGATGTTTTAGGTTGGTGGAAAAGTAATGCCACAAAGTATTTCGTTTTGCCTTGCATTGCGAGGGATATTTTAGCTATCCCCATATCAACGGTTGCTTCTGAATCTGCTTTTAGTACGTCGGGCCGTGTGTTGGATTGCTACCGTAGTTCACTAACTCCTAAAGTTGTTGAGGTATTAATATGCGTTCAAGATTGGCTAAGATCCCCTTTGTCTCCTATTAATATAGAGGAGAACCTGAAAAATGCCGAAAGATATGAACAAGGTATCTTAATTATTTCAATTTGAGTCATGATGTTTCTGTGTATCATTCGCTCACGTTTTGTTTACATGACTTGTTTATGCAGATTTTGCCGAAATTAATTCTGATATTACGAATGTTTGAAGGCTTTGAGCTTTGGAGACGTTGATCGGGATTGAGCTTTGGAGGCGTTGTCGGATTGTTCGTAGGTCATTTTTGTTATGCGAACTTGTCGAGTTGGTCTTCATTTTGGGACAATTGATTTGGTTTGTGGATATCTAGCATGTTTTTAGGACTTTTGGTTTGGCTAGTAGATACTTGGCATATTGGTACATAATTGGGATGAATCTCTGTATTCTCTGCTACTTGAAAGTTCTAATAGAAGGCACTGGAACCAGAACTAGTACTGGAACCGGTAGATTGGTTCGTGGGTGGTTCTTTAAACTACTGGGTAGGTTCTAGGTTCTAAATTTAAGGAACCGGCCACTACAGGGTGGGTTCCAGGTTCCACGTCCGGAACCTACCCACCCGGAACCTGCTCACCCCTAGTAATACCCCAAATTGGAATCTTGATAATTAGTCACGTTTCCGGAAAATTCGGTCAAATCTAATTAAATAGAATCAAAAGGAATGAATTAAGAGAAACTGTTATCATAATCATACATTAGGCATGAAAATAGGTAAGATCGATTTTTACTGATAAAAGAAACGGATGACTGACATACAAATAAAACGAACCTAGACACACAAGAAAAAGTGGGGACGAACTTGGACATCCCGAGACACCAACCCTACACAGTCAATCAAATACGTACGTAAACAAATCATGCCTATACGAGGATCTCTAATATTCTTCTTCCTGGAGACAAAGCCTCCTTCTTAAGATCAATTAAAAAAAACTGACGTGACCCTTCCCCTCCCGAAACCGAAGGCCAATTGCTTTCTACACGTAGGAGTCGGAGGCAAACTCCTCCCTATACACACATGAATCGAAGGCGGTATGGTGGTAATGGAAAATTGATTAAGGGATTAGTTGAGAGTGAATTTAGTATAGTTAGTCTAGAACTCTTTTTCTATGTAGAAGGAGAAGGACACACATTTGGAATTTCGAAATTAAGTTGTTCTATCTATTCTTTGTATTACTTAGCCTAGAAATTAAGTGTGGTGAGTTGAAAGTTTTCGCAACCTTTCGTTGAAAGTGATGCCATCGCTGTATCCGTGTTTGAGGTTAATCTATCTAGTCCCTATGAGCTTGAGGGTGGTTCTACCTCCTCCAGACCTTGTTCGAGCTTGTTCCTAATTTTTGTAAGTTCAAGTTTACTTTGTTGGTTATTCCGCATCATCTATAGCCAAATGCTTTGTTCAAGCGTGCTGGACAGGATTGGCGGCGGGATATATGGCTTCAATGTTGTCACATAACAAGAGATCGACAAGAGGCAATCGAAAATCATAGGCTAAGGATGATAGCCACATAAACTCAGAGGCAACATAAATGAACGCTTGGCACTCGGCTTCGGTAGAGCTACGATCGACTATAGGTTGCTTTTTGGAATGCCAAGATAAAAGGTTATCTTCGATGTAGACAACATAACTAGTTGTCGAACGCCTATTTCCAGGGTAGCCAGCCCAGTCATCAGCGACGAAGGTAGTGAAACGAGAAAGATCGGTCAGGCGAATAGGTAGACCAAAGGAGGCCGTTCTTTTCAGGCGATGAAGTATGCATTTGGCTGCTTGAACATGAGCAACCGTGGGTGATCGAGGAAACTAGCTTAGCATGTTTACCGAGTAAGCGATGCTTGACCTCGTTAGGTTGAGATATTGTAGACTACCGATGATCTCATGAAAAAGTTGAGGATGAGGGGAAGCTTCGTCGTTGGTCGTAAACTGAATCTTGGCAGGAGGAGGTGTTTTAGCCATCGAGCAATCGTGCATATTGAATTGACGGAGCAGCTTGTCAACATAGTTTGCCTGAGATAAAAAGATATCGTCGAAGGAAAACATAAATATTTTATGGCAAACGTCCTTGAAAGAGCGTCGACAACTTCATCAATACTTCTCCCAACTGTACCCGTCAAGATTATATCATCGACATAGAGGATTAGAATAGGAGTGTGAAGACCTTACGTCGCACAAAGAGAGACGTGTCTGACTTGGATAGGATAAAATCCTAAATTATAAAGTGCAGTGGCAAAGCGGCCAAACTAGGCTCATGGGGCTAGGCGGAGGCTGTAGATAGACTTCCGTAGAAGACAAACATGACGCGGGAACTTAGGATCTTCTAACCCTGGTGGTTGGCGCATATAGATTGTTTCTATAAGATCATCGTGAAGAAACGCGTTGTTGATGTCCAGTTGTCGCAACGCCCAACAATGAGAGATTACAATTTAGAGAACAAGCTGAATCGTAGTACGCTTTATAACAGAACTGTAAGTCTCCTGGAAATCGATGCCAAGGCGTTGAGTGACCACAAGACGAGCGTTCCGACGATTAAGTGTTCCGTCAGGATTAACTTTAACTCGAAAAACTCGTCGACAACCCACAAGCTTTTGGGAATGTTGGCACACGTGGAAGCCCATGGAAGCGAGTCGAACAGGATCCGGTTCTTGATCGAAAGTTAACGAAAAATAAGGAGACAAAGAATTTACGTGGTTCGGTTAATCGACCTGCGTCCACGGGTGGAAAAGAAGATTTCACTATAATAATGGAGTACAGACTTTAGGTTGAAACCATCTCTAACCTCCTCGACCTACCCGAGTACAAGATTCCACTTTCCTGGTAAGAAATAACCCCGAAGTGTTTCCCGTATTTTTCTAACACACTCCCTTTCTTTATCGCCGCACTGTTTGCACTCGTGTATCCCTCTTCTATGATCTAAGAATTTCTCTTTCTCGTCCTTTCATTCTCTTCGTATACCAACACCTATTTATTGAATAGTTGGCTCCCAAAGATATCGAAAATCTGGCAGGTAAATATATTATGTAATATAATCATATATCACCCAATATATTTTTCCCAAGAGATATATTATCTCACCTTCTGTATAGAAAGAGCAAATATAATATTCTTTAAATCGTAATATAACCGACTTCGGTTAAAAAAAAAAATCTTAACAAACACCACCTTGGCCCAAAGTCCATAGAATGTCTGAGGAATTATCACTCAATGTACCGGTCTTTCCCTGAGACTAACTATGAATATCTATCTGCCTTCTTCTCCTCCACGCTCCGATGAGCCTAGTCAACGGAACATCCAAGCTCATCCACGACGAACTTGATTATCTACATCTTCTTACCTCTCCGCACTCGCGATCTATTACCCGTTTCTCCGATGACTGGTTACTCCTCTTGAAAGGTTCATGACGCCTTCCAGAAGACCCAACAGTGGTAATAGCAACGTCACCTCTCATAACATACAAGCCCTCCAATCGACTCCCAGTTATCCACAACCGCCTTCGTCGGCGAACATTGAGGGCTTCACCTGAAGTAGAAAATTCGTACCATTTGGCTTCTAAAACACTTACGTAAATAATATTTCTCGTGATGTCAGGCACATGTCGAACACCTGTCAACACTCTCACAGTTTCGTCCTTCATTATGAGACGAACCGTTCCCACACCTGTAACCTTATACTTGTGACCGTTGCCCAAACGTACCTCTCCATCTGCAGTGGGACAATATGCGGTGAACATCGCCCTATGAGGACTCATGTGGCAAGTACTCCGTGAGTCGAGAATCCAATCATCGTCTAATGGTTTCTCGGACTCGGTTTAAGCAGTCTGCACCTCGCTAGCCATGAGTACATCTCCGTATCTGACATCATTGTCGCTGGTATACACAACAACCATCGCTGACTCTTGCAATCCTCCATCATTTCCTGTCAGCTTCCTGCAGTTATTTTTATGTGTCCCTTCTTAGCACAATGGAAGCATCTTAGCCAGCCGCTACCTTTGGATCTCATCCAATGTCTTCACCATGGGTCGCCCTGGTTCAGCCGTTGACTCTTTATCAATCAAATCATTTGAAAAAAGGATAGACCGTACCTCGTCAACTGTGTGAACATTTTCTCCGTACAAGAACGTCTCCCTGAAGCTCTGGTATGAAGCGGACAATGAACATAACAACAACATCGCTGAGATCTCCTCATCGATTTTGTCGCCGATCATCTCAAATCCAAAAATGCTGACAACCAATTATCCAGGTAAGATTTAAAGGACACACCTTCCGTCATTCTGAGCATGAAGAAGCTTTGTCTGAGAAGAAGTTCGTTGCTCAGAGTCCTCGTCGTGTATAGATTCTCCAGCCTACTCCAAATCCCTGCTGTTGTCGTCTCCTTGAGCACGTTTGTCAAAATCTCATTGGAAAGACACAATTGAATCGCCGATAACGCTCTACAATCCATCTCCTCCTACTGGTTAGAAGTCAACTTCGAAGCGCTCTTTGACAGATCTGTAAGAGCCTTCTCTAATACACCTTGTACCAGTAGCGCCCTCATCTTGACTTGCCAAAGCAAAAATTCATGCTCTCATCCAACATTTCGATCTCGAACTTTCTACCAGTCATGGATCTCGAATCTGCCCAACTAGCTCGGTTACCAATTGTTGGCGAACGCGGAAGCCCTCAGAAGCGAGTCGAACTGGATATGGTTCTTGATCGAAAGTTAATGAAAACTAAGGAGACAAAGAATTTACGTGGTTCGGTCAATCGACCTACGTCCACTTGCGGAGAAGAGGATTTCACTATAATAATGGAGTACAAACTTCAGGTTGAGACCCTCTCTAACCCCTCGACCTACCTGAGTACAAGATCCCGCTTTCCCGGTAAGAAATAACCCCGATGCATTTTCCGTGTTTTCCTAACACACCCTTTCTTTACGGCCGCACACTTTGCACTCGTGTATCCATCTTGTCTTGTCTAAGGATTTGGTCTCTCTTGTCCTTTCATTCGCTTCGTATACCGACACTTATTTATCGAATAGATGGCCCTCAAAGATATCGAAAATATGACATATAAATATATTATGTGATATAATAAGATATCACCCAATATTTTTCTCCAAGAGATATATTCTCTTACCTTCCATGTATAACGGGCGAATCTAATATTTTCCAAATCGCAATATAACCGACTTTAGTCCATAAAATCCTACTAGTGAGGCATGAGAGGGAACCAACTTCTAGCTGTCATTGTGTAGAAACGAGTTGAATTCATCCTCCATCGTTTTCTTCCATAGTGGATCTGCAAGGGTGTTGCGATACGACATCGGCGGTTCGGTAGGGCCATAGTCGACAAGTCAAGAATTTCACGCATGTGACGGGTGCCATCACGTTGCCGGGTAACCAGAGGATGTCTAGATGGATCAACAAGGTGTTGATGGACAGCCAGAGGAGATGGCGTTGAGGAGAAGTCACTTACAGGGCTCGACTGGTCAGCAAGAGATGCCACTACTCGATCTACATTTGTAGAGGATGGGTCAGATAAGAGGCCACTCGATTGTGGTGTAATTGAGCGAGGAATCGGCGCTGTGGCAGAGGATTAAGGAACTGTAGAGACGGAGTCAATGGCAGCAGTAGGAGGCGGTGGCTGGCGAGGCATGTTGGCAAAGAACCATGTAACTTCTTGATCTTGATCAGTGCAATTTTCAATCGAAGGGGAAGACTGCTCCAGGAGCGTGGAAGCCAGAAAATTATCCTATGTACGTGAAAAAAATAATGGATACGTCCGGATGTGGGGTCGAAGCAACGGTAGCCCTTATGCTTATCCGAGTATCCAAGGAAAATAAACGGAGCAAACCGAGGACCAAGCTTGTTGGGAACGACATGTCCGAGGTAAGGAAAAAAAGACACCCAAATGATCGGAGAGAGTTGTTGTAAAGACCCGTAGAATTTTATATGTAATATATGACGATAATAATTATCGTTAGTAATTAAAATGAGAGTTAAAAAGTTAAACTGAGTCAAGTTCAATGTGGGCACGACAGTCTAATATTCTCTTAGTTGACCGGTGATATTGGCGAGACATTATCGGGATCTTGGATTCGATTACGTGTAACTATATCATGCGAGAAGAGGGAAGTCCTGACTCAAATGTAATCGGGTTTAGATAACGATCTTGTTGACATTCGAAATTAAGGATTCCGACATGAGATTTAATAAATGAACCTAGCAACATCTTAATTAATTGAAGAAAGAAACTGACTATAATATTAATAATAATAATAAATTACAAATAAAATCCAAATCCTCTAATCCCTCACCACACGTTGTCAGGATAGAGGGGTTTCGACATTTGGGTAGAGGAGAGCGGTGGATGGGAGGTGACATTTCCCGTGGTATCCAGAATTGTTACTTTGTAATGTTAACCGTATACCTAATGTTGTGGTTGGTAAGGTCAATTGTCTCATTTTAGAAAGATTAGGGTTGTGCATAGTTGAGGGGGAGTCGGTCCAACCCTAGAGGGAAAGGGCGGTCAATTAAGTTGGATTGCACCACTTCGGTTGTTATTACTTCCTTCGTCATGTATTCCTTGCTTCCAAATTACATTTCCTTTTTGTCCTGGAAATTTCCTTGTCCTTAGTAATGAACTTGGAAACGATAGTGGCCTTCTTCTCGAAGAATCACGGACAGTGATGATGGGAGATTGGCTGAGTTCCTGAGCAACTTAATTTGATAAATCAAATGTAAAAAGTGATGGTGAGTGTCTAATTAGTTCGGTAGATTTAATGCTTAAATTGTATTTGTCTAGTCTTCCTCGGGACCAAGCTTGTTTGATACTTAAGGTGGGTGGATCAGATTTATTTGGTAATCTAATCTTCTGAGTGCGCCGACGTCGCTGAGGTATTCCTTGCGTGGGTCGACTTGCCGAGGAGTTGAATACATGGTAGCCTCTGGATTGGGATTATCACAGATGATGGATGTCGTCGCTGACGATAACTCATCCGGAGTATTCCTTGAATGATTGAGCTGATGATGCTTATGTCGTGCTTCGCTTGTATTCGCATGAGTGGAGGTTGATCCCACAGACATTGCGGTGCATACTCGATTGAGAGTAGGAGTATGGGGACGACTCGCGGTTGCTACCTGCCCCGATTCCTAGGCACTCCCGAAGGAGTGGGTGGGGGACGCACTACAGTTGTCCTTGCACCTCGTGAACTGTTGATATGATATGTGGGGCATATCAAGGGAGTCGGTATGCTATACTAACCTGCATTTTAAGTATGTGTATGTGTTGGATCATTCTGGAACACTAAGAGGGGGGTGAATTAGTGTTTATATATTTTTCGCCCTTTCTCAGTATAAGCGGAAGCGTACTGTATCTCAGCAGAACGTTTCTCAGAATGAGATCTGCTTCACTGTAACCGTTATGATTTTATCGAGTAGGTTTTCGTACGAGTGTTGCGCGATCGTAATGGACACAGTAATTTATAGTGGTTCGGTCTTAATCGACCTACGTCCACTTTCCACCAACGAGGTGATTCCACTATATAATATAATGGGTGTAAAGAGCCCTTGCACTAGGCGTTTGGTTTCTCACAAAGTGAGATTTAGAATCCTTTACAGCAGATGATCACTTCTGGGCAACGAACAGCTCCTCACACAGTGGACGTCTTCTCGTTTCCAGCAGAATGATACATATACTCATCAGTTGGTAGCTCAATGGATTCCACACAGAACGTTGTCACTCAGACGTAAGCCTGTCTATCAAAGCACACAGACAACGTTATGTTAGAGTATAAATCCTCAGATAATAATCTTTAAAGTGACAGAAAGACTTCTCAGAGAGCAGCTCGTTTCTGATTCACAGCAAAAGATTGCTTCAGCACTTAGTCGTTCAACAGAGGATTTCCACACAGTTTCTGTCTCTTATCAAGATGAGCCTGTAAGTACTCAAGAGACAACCACAAAGATAACCACTTAGATCACACAGAAAAACAAAAGAAAGGTTTGGTTCCTAACTCAGTAGAACCTGACTTCTCACTCAGCGAAGTCGCGGTCTCCGTCCTACACTCAGTTCGGACGTACACGGTTACCACTGCCGTGACTCACTGTACTGCACACCCACTGCCTAAGGTGAAATGTTATACTCCGGCGGCTTCCACGCAACCTGCTCTACTGTCCGTCAGCAAGAGTTTGAGACTTCTGCATAGTACCCCTGTGCTCGGGAGGACCTCTTTCCACTCCGGCGGCGTTCCCAACTCCTGTTCTACCCTGCAGGCACAAGACTTCTGGCGCGCACCCGCAAGTGCGTGTCTAACTGCTCAAACTCCGTAGGTTCGAGACTTCCCTACGAAGAGACACGACAAGAACAGCTTCTTGCCGATGGGTTAGCAACTGGTTACTAAATTCAGAACAGGTATTCACTTAGCTTCCCTCAAATGATTCGCCAGTCGCTCGTTGAACGCACCGAGGACACCTAGTCCCTCTCACGACGATCAAAGGGTTTGACCTCAGCCCCTTGATAGGCTCACACGCAGCTTGCAAGAGAAAGAACCAGGAGACACTTAGCACCTTCCGCTCTCCGTCGATGCACAAAGCTCACTTAGACCACTTAAACTACTCAGACCACTCAGACCACTCAGACGCACAAAGTCAATGAGATATATCGTCCCTAATCTGATTATAATGGAGAAAGAGGCACAGAGGACGTCCAGGCAATTTTCGAGATTTGTTGCCAAAACTGGCAGCCAGGACTCAAAACGGTCTGCTCAACGGTTCGCTGTACCACCAAAGGAAAGTCCCCAATGGTAACTATCCTCAAATAAATTATTGTTATCCGAAACAAATTAATTGTTTCCAAGTCTTCTATACTAATCATCCTAAAGATGTTCTCATCTGATCGATAATTGAGATAAGATCATAAACAACTTATCTGATTTATGATTTTATCCTATTACAGCATAGGACTGCTGCAGAACAAAATATTTTGTTTCCAAGCATAAACTTGGTAACCCAATCTCTCAATATTTAGTTTCCTAAATGTATAAAATGAGATCAGACAACCATATTAATTGAATTTGGACACTCAGACGAATAATGTGAGATAAACCAAAATAAAACGTGGGTATTGAAAATTTGTTTCCATATTTTCAATATGTATTTGTAATGTCACAACAACAACTTACTGTAACGCAGCAACATATAACAGTTACCAGCTGTGGTTCAGCAACACGTTGCTCAAGCTCATCACTAGGGATAAGCACGCAACTCGTGAAACATTACTTCTGACCATCAGTAACGCGTTGCTTAAGTTCATCATCAAAACCAGGTTAACATTCTCCCCCCTTTTGATGATGATAAAACATGATCTTTCTTAGGGATCGAGCTTGAGTTCAATATTCTCTTAACTCCCCCTTTGGAAAAACTCGTTGTCGTTGAAAAACTCCCCCTGAACTTATTCTTCTCCCCCTTTTTGTCATATCAAAAAGAAAAGAGTAAAGCAATGGATAGTTTTATTTCTAGTGCAGTAAAAACATGCTGGCACTCAAAAGATAAAGCTAAAAGCAGCCATCAGTTGCTGCAATCCAGCAAGACCGAACTGTTTCAAAACAAGAACATCAGCAGAAGAACAAAGCTCATTCCGTAAGAACGAGTGAGCAGAGACATCTAAAGATAGAGAGGAGAGTAGCTCAATCCTCAGTGGAGAGCATAGCTCAATCCTCAGCATTATCAAGCAGAGTCTGGATCATCTTTTCCAGTCGCCCAAGTCTCTTAGCAAATGCATCCATCTTCTCAAGAATGGAGCGACGAGTAAAGATGAATTCCTCACAGAGGAATTTCTGCAACGTGGAGGAGGAAGAGGGCTCATCTTTGGATGCAGCAACATTCCTCTCACGTTTAGCTTGGCGCTGCTTGCCAGTTTCAGCAGTGGCCTTGCCACGGACAGAGGCAGCGATTTCTCGCTTGGTTGGTTTCTTGATGAAGACACCATCAACATCATACTCGCCACAGAGTTAGCTCCAACAACCTGTGTAGTCCAAGTGTCCATTTGATTCACAGGAACAATCTGCTCCCCATATAACTGCAGCAATGCAGTAATGACATGTGCAAACGAAAGTGCCTTGCTCTCATCCCGAACACAAGAAGCCATATGACCAAAGATAACACTTCCCAAATTCACAGGAATACATCGCTTGAGATGAACCATCAAATTCCAATCTCTGGGCATGACAGTATCAATACTGTCAATACGAGGAGCTAAGCAAGACATTACTGCCTTATGAAACATCTTGTTGCTAAAGCTCAGCCCAGTGTTCTGCAAATATCCGTTGACAGTAACAACCTCACCATCATTGATGGTCTGATAAGCCTCAAGTTTTCTCTCATTAATCATCCTCAGATTGTTGAAGGGATTAGAGTAAAAAATGCGGCAAACATCAAACACAGAGAAGACAAAGACTTTATCATCAACTATCACCTTGATGTACTTAATGAGGGAGTCCTCTTTATGAAAGGTAATGGTGGCATAAAATTCCTTGACTTTTGAGATAGAACCTATGCCAGCATACTCACAGAAAAACCGTTAGGTCAACTTCTCAAACATCTCAGCAAAGTTCAACTGATGTTGAGTGAACCTGTCAAAATCAACACGCTCGCATGCAGCAATGTTTTGCTTTTCCATGTTACGATTTGGCATTGTGTCATCAGCAAGAATGCGATTCAACTCAGCCAGAGAGACATTTTGATCAATCTCAGGGATAAAGACAGAAGAATATGTAATTTTCACTGTCTTATGACGAGGAGAGCTAGAATGCATACCACCCTTCAGACCAGTGAAAGGTCGCTTCATCATGGTGCGAGAAACAATACCCAGAGAAGAGCGAACATGAGGAGGATTTTGTATAACAGAGCCAACCACCTCCATAGTGTCATCCGCAGCAGGGGTCTTCTCAGCAGACGAGTCCTGTTCATCCACGGACTGGGTAGTATCAAGATCCTCACTTTCCTTGCTCTCATCATCAGAGAGTTCTAGATCCGGAGTGAGGGAGGTGTCCGCTTTGTCAGGAGACTCGAACACGGTCGGTGTAGACTTGGTAACCTCCTCTGGTGCAGCGGTTTCTTCCTCAGCAGCAAGGGTTTTCTCCACAGTAACTTCAGATTCGCCAAGGACTATGGCATCAATAGTCGAAGCGACATTTTCCTTAACAGGAACAGCAGCAAGTGTCTCCTTAGTCTCAGTGACCACGGGAGCAGGGGCATGCATCCTCAGTAACTGGGAGATTCTCCTTAATAGAGAGTTGCTGGACGGAAGCAGTCACAGACTGCGACCGTTTCTTAGGGGTTTCCTTCCCCTTTGAGGATTTCACAGATTTGGGTGCCATGATCTGATTGAGAAGAAGAGAGGAAGGAAGGAGGTTGAGGTTGAAGAAGAGATGAAGGAAGTTAGGGATTTTAGGTGTGATAACCGTAGGGGTAGTTTCTTTTTATAAAATATTTTATAGAAAAAGAAGGAAATAAAATAAATAGAAAAGGAAATGACACCGTATGAAGTTTTCTCCTTTATTTTAAGGAAATTTTATTTTCCTATAAAAAATTTCTCAAAATGGTTAGATGACAATATCATCATCTCAGATATTAGGATTACATATCCTAATTCACTTCGTAAATACTCAAACCTTTCCTTGTCAAGTGGTTTGGTAATAATACCAGCATGCTGTTGCTTAGTACTTACATGCTGCATCTCAACTTTCCCACTTTGTACATTATCACGCAAGAAGTGATGTCTCAACTCGATATGCTTAGATCTCGAGTGATAGACAGGATTTCGTGATAAATTTATTTCACTAGTGTTATCACACATTAATGGAATACTATTGAAATGAAGATCATAGCCTTCAAGTTGTTGTCGCATCCATAGTAACTGAGCACAGCAACTGGCTGCTGCAACGTATTCTGCCTCAGCTGTAGATAAAGCGACGGATGTCTGCTGCTTAAAGAACTAGGAAATTAACATGTTTCCCAATAATTGACAAGTACCAGAAGTACTTTTTATATCTATGCGGCATCCAGCAGAGTCCGCATCTGAATATCCTGCGGGATCCAGCAACGATCCCCTAGGATACCATAGACCTAAGCTAACAGTCCCTGCGAGGTATCTAAAAATCCTCTTAACTGCAGCAAGATGTGACTCTTTTGGAGCAGATTGATATCTAGCGCATAAGCATACGCTAAACATGATATCAGGTCTCGAAGCAGTAAGATAGAGTAATGACCCTATCATGCTTCTGTATAGTTTGGAATCAACTTCCTTTCCACTTTCATCTTTTTCAATTTAGGTATTACTACCAATAGGAGTTGACAAAGGTTTAACATTCTCAAGCTCAAATTTCTTGAGCAGCTATTTGTTGTATTTTTCTTGATGGATAAAATTCCATCTTCAGTTTGCTTAATTTGGAGTCCAAGGAAGAAAGTGAGTTCTCCCATGAGACTCATTTCAAATTCTCCTATCATAAAGTTAGAGAATTCAGTGCATAGTTGTTCATTAGTTGAACCAAATATAATGTCGTCCACATATATTTGAGCGACTAAAAGATCAGCATCTTGTTTCTTAAGAAACAAGGTTGTATCGATTTTTCCACGCCTACATACCTTTGTTATAAGAAAGAGACTAAGCTTTTTGTACCATGCACTCGGAGCTTGTTTAAGCCCGTACAAAGCTTTAGATAGCTTGTAGACATGATTGCGAAATTTTGGATCGGTGAATCCTAGAGGTTGTTCAACATAAACTTCCTCGTTTAGATCACCATTAAGGAATGCACTTTTCACATCCATTTGAAATAACTTGAAGTTATTATAGCAAGCATATGCTAGAAGTAAGCGTATTGCTTCAAGACGCGCTACGGGAGTGAACGTTTCATCATAATCGATACCTTCTTCTTGAGAGTAACCTTTTGCTACAAGTCTGGCTTTGTTTCTTACAACATTTCCAGACTCATCAAGTTTATTTCGATAAACCCATTTTGTTCCTATAATGGAACGATAATTAGGTCTAGGTACTAAGCTCCAAACTTTGTTTCTCTCAAACTGGTTCAATTCCTCTTGCATTGCGAGAATCCAGTTTGGACATCAAGCGCATCATCAATGCCTTGAGGTTCCCTTTGAGAAATAAAGCGGAGTGTCCACAGTACACTTGTTATATGTCGGGTTCGCACTCCTCTGTGTAATGATACTATGACTTTGTCAATTGGATGTCTTTTCTTATATAAAGAAGAAACACGATCCTCTATTTGTATATCCTGGAAAGCACCAGAAACATTTTCATTGTGTGCAGCAGGCACTTGCTGTACATCTGCTACAGTGTTTCCGTTCGGATTATTGTCAGCAATCGTTTTCTGTGACGTTTCATTTGATACTGTTGTTGAGGATTGTGCTGCTGCCTCCACAGCATCTTCCTCCTATGTCGAGAATCATCAACTTTAACATTGATGGACTCTTCAACAGTTAGAGTTCTTTTATTAAAGACTCTATATGCTTCGCTCGTGAGGGAGTATCCTAAGAATATGCCCTCATCAGATCGAGCGTCAAACTTTCCGACACCATCTTTAATGGGTCTCAAGATATAACACTTACTTCCAAATGGATGGAAGTATGAGATATTAGGCTTTCTGCCTTTATATAACTCATAGGGCATTTTACCTAAGGAGTACCTTAAGTGAACTCGATTTGAGATATAGCATGCTATGCTTACAGCCTCAGCCCAGAGATTTTTAGCAACCTCAGTTTCCAGCAATATGGCTCTCGCCATGTCCTGTAAGGTTCTGTTCTTTCGCTCTACAACTCCGTTTTGCTGTGGAGTGTATGGAGTAGAGAAATTATGGTTAATACCATATTATTCACAAAATAAAGTAAAGTCATGGTTCTCAAATTCGGTACCATGATCCGTTCTTATGCTTCGTAGAGAAACACCTTTCTCATTTTGAAGTTGTTTGACTAAAGTTTCAAAGGTTGCAAACGTATCACTCTTGTGAGATAAAAATTTAACCCAAGTGAATATGGAAAAGTCATCTACCACAACTAATCCATAACGTTTACCTCTTAGACTTTAAGTCCTTGTTGGACCAAATAAGTCCATATGAAGTAATTCAAGCAGTGCTTTGCTTCAAATCATATTTTTACTTTTAAAGGATACCTTTATTTATTTGCCAATAGAGCAAGCTTAGCAAAACTTGTCATTGTCAAACTTGATTTTGGGCAATCCCTTAATAGCATCTTTTCTGGCAAGTTTGGACAGCAAGTCATAGTTTGCATGTCCCAACCTTCTATGCTATAAAGTAGCCTCGTCCTTAACAGACAAGAGACAATTTTCTCCAGCGGAGACATTCTTAAAAGACAGGATATAAATGTTTCTCTTGCGTTCACCAATGAAGCAAGTAACATAATCCCGTGAAACGTTACACGTCCTTTCATCGAAAGAAACATGATAACCTTTATTGCACAATTGACTGATACTAATCAAATTGTGTTATTGGCCAAAAGAACTCCTTCAATGGTTAGGGAGTTAGGACAGCAAATGGTTCTTGTTCCTTTAACCATCCATTTTCCATTATCACCAAAAGTGACACCATCCTGGAAAACCAGTGTGGAGAATAAGGAGACATCTCCTGAAATGTGCCTCGAGCAACCACTATTTAAGTACCATATATGGTCCCTAGCGATGGACTTGAAGCATCCCTGAAATAGAGAAAGAACTTAAGTAAGTCGTTGCTTCCATTTAACAATAGAATCATTAACTTTAGAAGTAATGACACGCATATCATTTCGCCTCACATGACAATTTTTGATAAAATGATCCGGCTTTCTACAATAATAGCAAAGCATAGGTAGCCTTTGAATAATATAATGAGAATCGTCATTCCTAACATGAGGAGGAATATATTTCCCATGATGTGAATGTTTCTCATTTTTTGAATCATGCATCTCATTTACGCATGAATCAGTTTTGCTGTGTATAGCACTGAGTTGGTGTTGCAGTTCCTCAATCTTTGATTTAGATTGAGAAAGTTGCTTTACCGCTTTCTTAGCCTTTGCTGATAACTCTTCCTTAAAAGAAGTGTTCTCAACACTCAAGAATTTATTCTCCTTTTTAGAGCCTTATTGTTTGCGGTCAATAACTCATGTTTGTCATAGAGTTCTGAGAAAAGGTTCTCAATATCTTCAGTAGTGTGCAGTGCAGTGAGTCATGTCTGTGGTAACCGTGCATGTCCGAACTGAGTGTAGGACGGATACCGCGACTTCGCTGAGTGAGAAGTTAGGTTCTGCTCAGTGAGGAACCAAACCTTTCTTTTGTTTTTCTGTCTGATATAAGTGGTTATCTTTGTGGTTGTCTCTTGAGTACTTATAGGCTCATCTTGAGAAGAGACAGAAACTGTGTGGAAATCCTCTATTGAACGACTAAGTGCTGAAGCAATCCTTTGCTGTGAATCAGAAACGAGCTGCTCTCTGAGAAGTCTTTCTGTCACTTTAAGAATTATTATTTGAGGATTTATACTCTAACGTAACGTTGTCTGTGTGCTTTGATAGACAGGCTTACGTCTGAGTGACAACGTTCTGTGTGGAATCCATTGAGCTACCAACTTCTGAGTATAAGTATCATTCTGTTGGATCCGAGAAGACGTCCACTGTGTGAGGAGCTTATCGTTGCTAGAAGTGATTATCTGTTGTAAAGGATTCTAAATCTCACTTTGTGAGAAACCAAACGCCTAGTGCAAGGGCTCTTTGCACCTATTATATTATATAGTGGAATCACCTCGTTGGTGGAATGTGGACGTAGGTCGATTAAGACCGAACCACTATAAATTACTGTGTCCATTACGATCGCGCAACACTCGTACGAAAACCTACTTGACAAAATCGTAACGGTTACAGCGAAGCTAATCTCATCCTGATAAACGCTCTACTGAGATACAGTACGCTTCCGCTTACACTGAGAAAGGGCGAAAAAGGTATAAACACTAATTCATCCCCCTCTTAGTGTTCCTGAACGATCCAACAATTGGTATCAGAGCAGGTTTGCTGGAAAGCTTTCTGTGTGATTGCTAGTACAAAACAGCTTGTTGCTGAAAGTTTTACATTAAGCACTGTAAGGTGCTGCTAAGTACTGAGCAGAATGTCGATGCTCTTGACTGATGGTGATTCGACCGAACGTCCACCGCTCTTTGCTGGACAACACTTCTCATATTTGAAAATGAGAATGGAGTTGTTCATTGGAGCAAAAGAAGTCGATTGCTGGCAGATTATAATGGAAGGAGATCTCGTAATTCCTCCATCTAATCCCATCGACTCTCGGCATGAATTTGAAAGGAAAGAATTATCTCGCTGAACACTAAATCAAGGCACTACTTAGTGTGCGCTCTTGCTGGAAATGAGTTCAATCGCGTCTCTACTTGTAAGACGGCAAAAGAAATGTGGGATAGACTTGCTTTGATCTATGATGGAACAAAACAAGTCAAGGAATCCAAAGTAAATGCATTAGTAACTCAATACGAAGCATTCAAGATGAAAAAGGATGAGTCAATAAATCAAATGTTTGATAGACTAACCGAAATCACTAATGCCATGGAATCCCTTGGTAAAACCATTTCCAATTCTGAGCTAGTCAGAAAAATACTTCGCTCATTACCTAAAACTTGGGAAGCCAAGAAGACGGCAATTGAAGAAGCTAAAGATTTGACGAGCTTAAGTCTTCAACAGTTGCTTGGTTCTCTCGTTGCTTATGAAAAGGAAAACAAGGTTGTTGAAGATATGAAGACTAATGCTGTTGCAATTAAAGGGAGTGTTGAAACCTCTTATTAATCTGAGAATGAATCCTCATCCGATTCAGAGAATGAAATCTCCTTCATGGCAAGGAAATTTAAGAAGTATCTTCGCAAAAATCGTTTCAAGGGAAAACGAGATGCTAAAAAGAAGAATGCAAAATCACACCAAAGTAAAGGTAGCGTGTGCTATGAGTGCAACAAACCTGGTCATATGTGACCAGATTGCCCACTTTTAAATGAGAAGGGCAAACCTTCAAAATATAAGAAAAATGTCATGATGGCATCTTGGAGTGATAGTGATGAGGAATCAGATCAGAACGATGAAACGGCAAACATCTGCTATATGGCGCAAACTGATGCTGAAACTGAGAAGGTAAATGGTTTCTCTACCTTCGATACCTGCTCTACTGTCTGTCAGCAGGAGTTCGAGACTTCTACACAGCACCCCTGTGCTCGGAAGAACCTCTTTCCACTCCGGCGGCGTTCCCAACACCTGCTCTACCCTGCAGGCACGAGACTTCTGGCGCTCACCCTGCAAGTGCGTGTCTAACTGCTCAAACTCCGTAGGTTCGAGACTTCCCTGCGAAGAGACACGACAAGAACGGCTTCTTGCCGATGGGTTAGCAACTGGTTACTGAATTCAGAACAGGTATTCACTTAGCTTCCCTCAGACGATTCGCCAGCCGCTCGTTGAACGCACCGAGGACACCTTGTCCCTCTCACGACGATCAAAGGGTTTGACCTTAGCCCCTTGACACTCTCACATGCAGCTTGCAAGAGAAAGAACCAGGAGACACTTAGTACCTTCCGCTCTTCGTCGATGCACAAAGCTCACTTAGACCACTTAGACCACTCAGATCACTCAGACGCACAAAGGCAATGAGATATGTCGTCCCTAGTCTGATTATAATGGAGAAAGAGGCACAGAGGACATCCAGGCTATCTTCGAGATTTGTTGCCAAAACTGGCAAGCCAGGACTCAGCAACGGTCTGCTCAACGGTTCGCTATACTACAGAAGGAAAGTCCCCAACGGCAACTAACGTTAAATAAACTATTGTTATCCGAAACAAACTAATTGTTTCCAAGTCTTATAAACAAATCATCCTAAAGATGTTCTCCTCTGATCGATAATTGAGATAGGATCATAAACAAACTTATCTGATTTATGATTTTATCCTATTACAGCGTAGGACTGCTGCAGAATAAAATATTTTGTTTCCAGGTATAAACTTGGTAACTCAATCTCTCAATATTTAGTTTCCTAAATGTATAAAATGAGATCAGACAACCATATTAATTGAATTTGGACACTCACACGAATAATCTGAGATAACCCAAAATAAAACGTGGTTATTGAAAATTTGTTTCCATATTTTTAATATGTATAAGCAATGTCACAGCAACAACTTACTGTAACGCAGTAACATATAACAGCTACTAGCTGTGGTTCAGCAACACATTGCTCAAGCTCATCACTAGGGATAAGCACGCAACTCGTGAAATATTACTTCTGACCATCAGTAACGCGTTGCTTAAGTTCATCATCAAAACCAGGTTAACAGTATGTGTATGTGTATGTGTTCGTATTTGGTATGTTTAATAATTGTATCAGAATTTGTGAATGATTATTGTAATACGTGGTTGATCTTGATTAGTGAGTCAACGCATGGAAAGGTTTTCAAAATTGTCCACGTTAGAATGAATATAGGTGATACATTGTTTTCGCGTGTGTTCATTGGATGAGACGTACTCAGCGGTAGTTCATTGACCCCATTTGGGGAATATCTTTTTAGTCATGCAGTTGAAAGCTAAAGATGAGAAGGTATGGAGAAGAATCTGGATTCATAACTGTGAAGTCATGGGTAGGAGTTGGAAGTTATTGTTTTCCGCTGAAATTGACTAGTCAATTTTGATAAAGTTTTCTGTAAAAGTATACAAGAAATGCGGGTTTTACAGTTGTAGTCGATCGATCGATGATGAAGAAGCTCATACGGTATCGCAAATTGAATGGTAGACGAAGGCAACCGATTGATTGTGCAGTTGGCCGTGTGGATGGCGTATACCCAAAAACCGTGGCGGGAGCCTAGATTGGACAAGGATAGTATGCGCCAAATTTTCCATGACGTCATTCTGGGACTCCATTTTACTGACGAGTGTAGGGGCACAAAAGGAGAAGAAGAATGCCGTTTCTCGAGAGATAATGATTCATAGCTTCATTGGCGAATTCGTCGTCACTATCACATTAAAGGGCACGTATGGAAGCGGAGAACTATGTGGAGGCCAAGTGGTGAAGTCTGACGAAGTGTTCAAGAACTTCAGACTTCCGACTCATAACGTGTGTAATCATCCACATAGATCACATAGTAACGAAAATTCGAAGGTCAATTCAACTGGCGAAGTCCATACATCGTTGTGTAACAATGCAAAGGGTGCTCGAGCACGGGTCGTCGAGTCTTTCCATCAGCACATGAGGTACAAAGAGAACTAGACCAAGTTGAAGACGGTAGGAGACCACAATTGCGAAGACGGGGTGAGAACTTCAGTGTGAGGATGACATAAACGGGGATCAGTTTAAGTATTTAGTTCAAATGGCAATGACATAAAGACCAGGTTTTGATACCTCCAGCCCATCACCTTCCACCCCACCACCTTCAACCCAAACACCAAATTTCGTTTCCTCTCAAACACCACCAATCCCTCCATCCGCTATTGTCGACATCACGCCTGTATCCCTCCCCGCAGACCCCTTCTTGTCCCCCATATCTGGCGCGGTTGTCATGACCCATTTCGATCCTTCACTAGTTGCGCCGCTACCGCCTTTCACCAACACCATCACCGCTAAATTGTCCACGGATAATTATCCAATATGGTTGTCTTTGGTGACGTCGTACATGCACTCTGTTGATCTCATGACATACTCCAACGGCGTGATTCGCCAGCCACCTCTCGAACTTCCAAGTTGGCATGATGATGTCAAACTCGGCATTTGCTCATTGGTTGCACTTGAATCACCAAATCCGTACGAACCTTTTCACCACAATGTCTCCCGAGATCCTCCTCGAGGTCTATGACATCCTGTCGTCCTATGAAATCTGGTCGACACTCCCTACGCGCTTTCTTCAAGCAACCTTGGTCCAAGAACTGGACCTATGAAATCGCCTCATCTCTCTCCACCTGACTGACTAATCCATGGTCGTCTACCTTCGAGAGATAAAGAGCATTGTGGATCAACTATCGTCAATCGACAAAGTAGTTGCCCGCCACCGAACTTATTCTTTATGTCCTCCACGGCTTGCCACGCCAGTACAAAAGTCTTGTTACGACTTTATCGCATTCAAAATTTCACCAAACTTTTGGTCAAGTGCGTGCACATCTTCTCACCTATGAGCTGCGACTGAAGGATCTCTCTTCTAACATGGGTGACCTCGCTTCCGGTGCTCTCTATTCCACATCGTCGTCATCCCGTCATCGTGGACGTCATGGGGGACGACAATATTCTCATCCTTCGCGGAACATTGACAACCAATCTGCCATATCCTCAAATCATTCCCATAACTAGGGGTGAGCAAAATATCCGATTTCCGATATCCGAGTTCGATATCCGAATTTTTTTTCGGACTCGGATTCGGAAATTTATAATTTCGGACTCGGATTCGGATATATTTGAAATGAAATTTCGGAAACGGACTCGGACTTGGAATTTTAAAAAAATATTTCGAATATCCGAATATCCAAAATTTATACAACCTGAGCCTGTCCAAACCCGACACAACAAAGGAGTACTAGAAAAAGAGGACTTGATTGAAAACAATAAAACAATTAAAGGACCAAATTATAAATTTAAGCCCCCCTCCTTTCAAGTGGCTTCCCTTGCTCTTTTTTATCTAGCTTTGCAATTATTATCGTCATGAGAATCGTTATTAATCTTACGTGGACATCAAATTTTAGACTAGTTTTAATCTTAAGCTTGGAGTATTGTTGCATCGGCTTAGGATGTTGCATCTTTTTGTTGGATGTGGTTAGAAGGTATTCTTTTTCCAATTCAAAATGTGTAGCACTTATTCACAATCCGAAGTTCGGAAATTTCGGATTATCCGAATTCCGAGTCCGAATTAATTTCGGACTCGGAAGTTCGGAATTATATAAAATTGGACTTGGACTCGGACTCGGACTTAAAAAAAAAGAATTCGGAAGTTCGGACTTGAGTGAATTTCGGACTCGGATATCCGAGTCCGGTCCGAATGCTCACCCCTACCCATAACCAACGCTCCTTTGCTCCAAATTCGTGTGATCAACACTAGGATGGTGCCATCATTTGTCAAATCTGCAATTGGCAAGGCCATACTGCTGTCACATGTCATTTACGTTTCAATCGAGCCACAACGAATGTCCCAGAGGCTTTGGCTGCCCTTACCAACAATGTTGATGCTGATGACGTTTGGTACCCTGATTACGACGCTACCGATCACATGACACCCTTCTACCGATATGCTTCATGATCTTGTCCCATATTCTGGATCAAATCATGTTCGCATTTGTGATGGTTCCGGACTTGCCATTACCGGAGTCGGCAACATGGACATGCAAATGGCTATACGAATTTTGCAGCTTCATGGTATTCTCCACGTTTCTCGTCTTTGCCACAACTTGCCCTCAATCAAATGACTTTGTTAAGACAATTCGTGTGTTGTGAGATTTGACGAATCTTCCTTTCTTGTGACGATTCGCCTCACTGGAACAGCGCTGCTCCGCCAGCGGAATGACGGTCCCAATTACGAGCACTTGATGTCGCCGGCTGCATCATCTTCTGCCTTCACCACATCCTCTGTTGTTTGATTTATATTATATAGTTTAACTCGAAGGTAATTTCCCTTTTTTTTCCTTTCTTTCATTTTTCCGTGAAATATTTATTTTCAAATAGAAAAGGAAAAGGAACGATGTTGGGGAAAGAGGAAAACATTGGCTTCAGCGAGCAACAGCAGGGTCCAACCCAATGCGATATTAGGACTAAACGATGGCCCAATTCTCTAACAAATGTATCTCTCAATTTTCCTTGGAATTTCTGGAGAAATGTTTCATTTGACCCATCTGTCCAAAAATTCATAAAAAAGAAGTTTCGAGGTGCAAATAACAAATAGTAATTCAAGAACTTTATACTATTTTTCTTTTAAAACCGTAAACTTTAATTATGCTTGCAATTCTTGTCTTTCGATTTCTTATTTGGGGGAAATTTTGATTATTTTGATTATCCAATGTTGATTTATTTCACGTAAGATATCAAGCTAATATGCTTACACTGTCTTCACCCTTTCATCCCCCCACATGGCTTGATGAAATTAGTTGACATAACTATGCAATTACATGGTCGATTTTATATCACTAATAGTTCATTATAATATGATTTTAACGACATGTCACACGAAAAGATAGCGGTAAAATTGAAACATTCTTCATAAAATAGGAATTATATCATTAAAATATTTTCTAGATAATGACCATTAGATACTTAAGATGCGAGTTAGAAAATATTTCTAGATTTGGATATTTTTAATAATTAAATATTAATTATTTATGCCAAATTAAGAATATTCCTTGGAAAAATTATTTGGACATAAGAAAAATTTGTATTTGTTAACTAAAGAAAATATATTTTTTCTAATTAAGAAATTTTGTAATTGAAATTTTCATAATTTTTTTATATCAGTGGGGTTCGTGACAGACTTACTTTTTGCAAGTCCTCTCATGAGGTTTGGAAGTCCTTTGACAAGCCCTCGAGCCTCAGGCGCGGCCCCACTACATTCCCCTCTAAGCTCGACTTGAAGCCTGCTCCCATGTCGGTCCAATTTCAGTTGAGGCCTAAAAACCCAGCAAGTGGGTGACTCTTGGGCTTTATTAGCCATCGAGACCAACCGTAAATCCAAGTGGAGTGTGCATGATGGGTTTCGAACCAGAAATCATGACAAGGTTTCAAACACTCACCACCCATCTTACGCCACTTGGTATCCTCGGAAGGACTTTTAATAACTTTCTCAAATAAAGAAACCGTCAATTAAAAACTACATTCAATTATGCAAGAGACTTGTGTCCCAGGTTCATCAATCTCAAGTTATGGAACAAATAACCTCAGTTTGGAATCTTTGGTTATTTTGAACGACGCTAATCTGATCAGCCCAGAAATTATCTTGGGATTACCGAATACAATTGACATCAAATCAATTTAGGATCAACTCTAACATGCATGATACAAACAAATAAATAAAATTAATTTAAATTATTTCTATTTATAGATGATCGTTGATATAATCTAACAGTTTCTATTCTGCATTATCTTCGGATTTACACATCCAATTGATATCAAATTAATTTATGGTCATCCCTAACGGATATATGCACAACTCATATGGTTCTGGTCGAAAAAGGTAATAAGGAATTTATATTTCTTTTTAAACAGAAGGTGGAGGTTTAATTATTTGTAAAAACATAAAGAAAAAAAACCAAGAACAGATAACAATTAATCAGATATGTGGGATCACTGCATTTAACGTTTTTCTTGTGTGTGTAGGTTGCTGCGCAAGAAAATCTTCTAGGAAAGGGTGGTCGCACAAAGTCAGCTTGTGGATCTAGATGAGGGTGCCCATGGGTGAAGCGGTAGTAGGAAATCTTCCCTGTGATGGTGCCCATAGCGAGGCAGTTGGTGGATCCAGGTGAAGGTGGTCATGGCTGAAACGACTGTTGTGAAATCTTTCGAACGAGGTTGCTCATAAGAAAGTGCTTCTAAGAGAGGGGCTCATCGGAAGTTGTTGGCTTATAGATCTAGATGAGGGTTCTCGGGTAAAGCGGCTGTAAGAAATCTTCCAAGTGAATGTACTCGTAGGGATTCAGTTGGTGGATCAGGCGAGGGTGCTGATGCGTGAAGCGACCGTTGGGAAATTATCCACGACGTTGCCCATAAGAAAGTGCCTTGAGGAGAGGGGCTTACAGGAAGTTGTCATCTCTGTGAGATTGCTCATAAGTATATAATGTTGTATTTCCTAGCGATGGTGCTTGTAAAGATAACGTTGGCAGTGTTCACAGCGAGGTTGCTCATAAGGAAGTTATCTTTCTTCTTGGCGAGGCTGCTCGTAAGGAAGTGATTTGATCCACGGCGAGGGTTCTTGTAAGGAATCCGTTTTATTTTGTATTTGTCTTTTACATTTAAAGGAAGCTTTGGTGTTTGTATCCTAGAAAATGACGTCTTGACAAGGTGAGGAGTCTGTCACAACAACAATACACTGATCCCCAATGAGGATGTTCTGTACCTTGCCATAGAAGGTCGGAGCTGCCCAAAACCGGGAAGATTTTACACTTGATTTACCTTCACGCGATTCAATTTCAATAAGGGAGAGTGCCTTGCATCGATAAACACGTAAATTATATTCTTGTACCAAAAAAATTTGCACATTCTTTATTGTATCATTATTTACTTCCATTAGTTAGAAACCATCCTTATGGGGGGGGGGGGGGATTGGACATTACTTGCTGAACTACTAGTAATTTGTTGTGTCTTCATTTGCTTTTGTGACTAATCTATTTGCATCCTAGTAAAATCAAAACACATGCACAAAAGGCATATTAGAACGACACAAAAATTACACGTTGGAACAGGAATCTTCACGAGCCTCTACGTTTCACATGGGTCTTTCCAGATTTCTTCTAGATTATGAAATTAACTTTGGATCTACCTTGAATGATATAAGTAGTTCAATTTGTGTTCTGTCTCATTTACAAACTCACGTACGTTACGAGAGCTTAATCTTCCGCCGTTGGATTTTTGTTCGAAAGTTTCGACGTTCAACGAAAAGACAAATACACCAACCCTGTTCGAAGCCCAAAAATTTGTTGTCACACAAAACACATTTCCAAATGAAAAAGAAAATAAAGAAATTGATAAATGGTATAATTTGACTCATACAACAGAACGGGTGATCAAATTCTCGTTACTTTTAGTCTTCTAATTGCGCACTAATTGTCGGTTCTGGTCAACCGGCAAAAAACGACCTATGCACATCAAATATACCAGATATATCTCTTAATAATATATCATTATAGAGGAATCACATTCGACTGTTTGAGAAAGAAAAACAATTTAAAAAAAAAAGTAAAAAATAATACAAAAAAAACAAAAAACACGAATAATAGTTTTCTTTAACACTTGCAATTCGATCAAGTTTATTCCCTTAATTTTACGCCAAATACTTCTCTGCAATGCCCCACAAGGCGCACAGTCCATCGGCGGTTTGTAGTTTCGTGCGACACAGACACTCGTATCATTGATTGAGCCTAAAGATATTATCATCGCGTATGAGGCTTGATCCTATCCCGTTGCTCGGGTGGGGGGCAGTTTTAAGCGTCATATTAAACCGAAAGAAACGAGCCCTAGCCATTTTAAGGTCCTCTTTTTAAATTTTCTCTTTCGAGGGGTCGGAATATAGTGCAAAAGTCGGCATCCTCACATGTTCTTGGACCACACGAAAAATAAATATTACAAAACTATAGGGGAGTTATGATTTTAGGTGTGTGATGCAAATTGAGCTGGGTTTGAGTTGGTACAGCGTGCAAGGTCGTCCTTACTACATACCTATCGCGGGAATTCGGATCTCAATATCATTTTGGTCCTTCCTTCGATATTAATACGCCTCTCCAGAACCACGGCACAGCGGCCACACATGATTGAGTCATTCCCTCTGCCAGGTATCCAAATATGGCGTTGTTTCCTAAATCGACCGGTAGTTGGGGCAACAAGAGCGAATAATTCTACTAACTGGGAAAATGATAATGGAACTTGAACGATCGTGCTCTCGGGACTTGAAACTCGCTGTTGATTCTATTTATCCAGATTATAATGGAGCTCAGTCTAAATCTGATATGTTGATCATTTAACTATTGCCTCTGGATTAATTTTTACAAACAAATTCAATAAAACACGATAAATTAGGGAGAGATCGAATTGTTGAAGTTGGACACCGAAGGAGCTCGAATTCGGTTAAAGCAGCCACTCGATAATATTCGAGTCGGAGATTACTCTTGAGATGCAATGATATAATTATCATCCGTAATTCTAACAAAGTTTCGTAGAATGTTAAAAATATAATATAAAATATACCACGTCTTCGTTGGAAACAGTTGACGTAGTCCGTTGAAATCAAAATGAGAGGCGAAGAGATAAAAAAAACAATGACACAAAAATTAAGCGAAAAGCGAAAGAAAAAGGACTCATACGTGAAAAGTGATGGTGTTGATTGTTGACGTAAAATTATTGAAACGATTTAAGCGAGTGATAACGTGACACGATCCATGTTAAAAGAAGGTGCAAAAAGCACGAAGATATCTCTGCCGTCGAAATTGTTAGGTGAGGTACATCAAATATTATTTTTACTAAAACTTCCACGTACTCTTACTTTTTTTTTTGTCTTTTTCTTCTGACTTCCCATAAATTAACTTCCCTTCCCAACACTCACCTCCTCCTCGGACACAAAATTAACATGGTACGAACTCAACGTCACCATTCCGACAGCATGGGCAAGAAGTTCAGGGGTGTCAGACAACGCCACTGGGGTTCTTGGGTCTCCGAGATTCGACACCCCTTCCTGTACTTTCCCTTTTAACTTGTACCCAACCCACTTCCTCCATTTCCTAGTTTTCATCTACCGACATCGTCGGTTTCGGTCCCGTGTTATTCGCCTGTTCGATGAGACGCCTCCTTATGTATTCGTTTTGGTTTTTGGGTCTTAGGAAGAGGAGGGTTTGGCTTGGGACGTTCGACACAGCGGAGGAGGCGGCACGGGCCTACGATGAGGCAGCTGTCCTCATGTCTGGCCGCAACGCCAAGACCAACTTCCCCGTCGCGACTCCCGACCAGGAAGGATGCGAGAAGGCCGCCGATGGGTCTTCGTTGTCGTCGCCGTCTCTGTCAGCGATACTGAGCGCCAAGCTGAGGAAATGCAGCAAGGCGCCGTTGCAGTCCCTGACTTGCCTTAGGCTCGACAATCAGACCTCGCACATCGGGGTGTGGCACAAGAGGGCAGGGAATCCCTCCGAGTCGAACTGGGTCATGACGGTGGAGCTTGATAGGAAGTCGGATGGCAGCGGCGGCAGCGCGATGGGCGCAGGAGTCGGGGAGGGTCTGTTCCCAGATGGCGAGTTGCCATTGGAAAATGCTGAGTCGGATTGCAGATGTGACATGGGGAGCGGATTGGGAGAAGAAGAGAAGATGGCGCTTCAGATGATAGAAGAACTGCTCAACAAAAACTAATCGTATCCACATAATTAGCATAAGACTTGTTTTTCAATCCAATGTTTTCTACACTGACCGTGGATTGTGGTTTGAATACGAATAAAACAGAATTCGATCGTTTCACGATTAAATAAAATCAGTCTATAAAATAAATAAAATTAGGATTTATCGATTTTTTTCCATCAACAGAACAATCGTCATTCTGAATTTATTACAAGATGAAAGTGAAGTATAAGTACTCCGATTTTATTTTCCCCGCAGTGCGAATTAACTGTGCGTCTCTTGATCGTCCAATCATTGTCACGTGTACCATGTAATTAATATCGTTGGGATGATTGATATGGTATTGGAAACTGAAAATCGATTCCATGGCCGACACCCTTTGGTATCACAAGAACAACCCGCCCTGCAAAGAAAAAAACAAATTCAACATCCGGCATCCACGGCGGCACGACATCAACCTCGCTGCATAATGGTATTAGGCGACAAATAATGCATCCACATCCCCTAAACCTTTTGTCTGGTGTTGATTGTCGAAGCTCAACTATCGTAACATGTTGATCGCTCCTAGACACTGCCCTCTCGATTCCGAACATCACCTGCCACATAACCGTTTTGATCTCAAGCATTCCTCGGATGATGTACAGTGACATTCCTACCATTTAGTAGTAGTTGCCGACGGTATCGCCATAATTGGAAGGAATGCAATAGCATAGGTAGTCGAAAATGTGGCTTCAAATTCATAACAAAGGGCAACCCTAAAAGCAACAAATAGCAATATGCAGACCCAATACCATAAAACAAAGAACGTTTAAATTTCAATCGGACAATTCTAAGATAAGAGTGAATGTATAGCGAGAGTTTTTCCATGGAAGGATGCATTTGATGGAATTGGAATTGAATTGCTGTTGTAAGAATTAGGTGGTTCCATTATTGTTTGTAAATCATATCATCTTCGTCCTTTTCCTTCAAACATTTTCTCATGTAAAGAGTGGTTATATATTGATTGTACCAGTTTTCTTCAACTGCAATTTAAAGCACTCGTGGATAAGTTTTGTTTGTTCTTTTTTGAGTAAAAATTTGAGGTGGACTTTCTTCTATGAACCCAATTCATTTAAATGAAAGGAATATATGATTTTATCAGTTCCAACCACCTGGGTTAAATTAATTTCGAGTTGTTGCCTAACATTAATATGGAAGTCGGGAAAACCCACTCCCGGATATCCGGGACTCGCTATCAGCAAGCATTCGGAGGGTGCGTGAGGTGAGCGTTGTGGAACATGAGCTCCATGACATCATCAATGAGGTGGGTTCGAGGTGATTGCTGGAAAAGGTGCCGTTGGGCGGTCTTGGATAGGGGAACGTGGGGCGTTGCAAGAGGAAGAACACTTCACATAGTACTGAAAGAGATGCCCCGACATTAAATGGGTCCTGCTCATGAAACATTGTTTGCTCCTGGCTTGTGCACATGCCCAAATAGCCAACTGCGGACCGAGATATAATAACCGATGAGCTTGACTAGAACCAGTCGACAGCCATGGCGAGTCATGTCAGACTACAATAACAACGAATCAGTATGGCCAGTTCAAATGACCATAAACGTTTTTTAATGTAGTTGACTGTAGATTGAGATATGGAACCATGAATTCAACTCCGACGGGCGAACATTGGACTATCGACTACGACCATTAAATTCAACCATGAAATAATAAGATCTGTGAAGCCCCACTTTGGCCGACTTACCTAATAACTTTCGAAGTGGTTAGGTTCGTCTTTGAACATTCCATAAAGTGCTTGTTAAGTATCTAATCAATCATGCCCTCATCCAATTCCTTCCTATTGCACATGGAGCATAGTCGGACCTCAACAACTCAACTTTGCTGCAGTGACGAAAGTAGAATAGACCAACGAACCAAGACAGGAAGCACAACAAAATCACTGTTTAGGCTCTAATCACTTGTTACTCAATACGACAGTAGCGTAAGCATTAATTTATACTTCCTTTGCTGTTAATTAAAACAATCGTTTCCTTATTCCTAAGATGCAACAACTCCCAAACATGAATTATGCTCGATTGCTTACATCCTTAAGCATTAATAACGGGTTATCAAGAATAAATAAATAAACTTAATGAACAAAGTATCACACGATCAGATTTCCTTTTACATATAGTAAAGTGAAAATACCGAGAACAATATTCATTCATCGTTAAATTTCCTTTCATAAATATAAATAAATAATTGATATTCTTGATTTTGGATCACGTTGGAATAAATTATATTTTTATCGACAGATATGGTCTAATTCTTGTATTTTTCCCATCTTCTTTCAAGAAAACTTTAATGTACACTTTATGTTATTACTCAGCTTGAGTATGAACATGGCATAGTTCGGCAACAAATGAGTTGTTACACTCATCTATTGCCACCGGATGTGTTACTTGGTAGCGTCAACAGAGAATGAGCATAGAATGAACGTGGCATAGTTCGGCGACAAATATCGGGCACAACTAATAAGTTGGTGACAATGTGTATTAGGGGTAAGTAACGACAATTACGAAAATTTGATACATGCTCATGGAAATAAACATGCAAGGAAGAAAGGTAAGCGCGTACACGTAGGGCACAAGCTGTTGTTGGATATAGGGCAATTCAGAAATGTGCATGCAGAAGGACATGAGGCGCAAAATGGCTGTGTCAAGACATAGCACCCATTTTGGAGGGAATGTGATTGAGAAAGGTGAAACATTTGTATATGCACAATGGGTCTAGTAGGCTACAACGTACCATCTGCATTTTGCAAGTAAAAAAAATTACATGAAAATACTGGAGCCCATATATGATATCTTGGTGACAATCAAGTCCAGTGTTTCTTTTCCTTCTAGGTATGGGAAACTATTGTTTTCTTCTTATTCCAATCTTGTGGGTAGCAGCTCCGAGCACTTTCTTCCGGATCGAGTTGCCACCCCAACGTACTAGGTTGAGCACTGTCTCGAATCGGTCAACATAATCAACAGTCTACAAGGGGAATAGTTAAGCATGTGTTGTTTTACAACGAAGCCAAACATCATAAACATGTAAGTAATCCATTACCGTGCATGCAATGCCTTTGAGTAGGTTTGGTAGCGACATAAACTTCATCACAAAAGGACAGCGATCAGCCCTATGAGGAGGAAATCGACGAGGATTAGTACAAGAAACACAACTGAAATCATTTATGTGCATGATAACATGCCAACACAATGCATGTAAGATTTGATAACCTTGTTTAGGTTTGCATCTTACTCGTTGTCGGTTTCAAATTCTCTAGGAGCATGATTATGGGAACGTCGCCGATTGTAGTGAATGACTTATTCATACTCTCTTATAGAATTACGCCTTGGAAGAGTTCTCTGCCCTAGATGTTTGGGACCCTGCCTGTGGCGGTGCCTAGAATGTATATCTCGTGGGTTGTGAAGTTTGTTACGTGTAAAGTCCAATGATTTTCCGACACCACAGGTCGGAATATCCATCGTGGCAAGGAAAATACACGTTACCATGAGATATTACACATGTATATCTTCATTGGATTTAATAAACTCATATAAAGTGAAGACGAACGTTCCATTATAACCTCATCATTGTTTCCCAGTTGCATTGTGCACATGCGGTGGAGATGCCTACGATCAAGAGGAGAAATGTATGGCATATTCTCCGTGCTCTATTTCATCGCAACTAAAGCCAAAACTACTAGAGAAAGTAATGAATTTACGTGTGCATTGTATCAACATTTAACATAATTGTCAGTACATTCACAATGGCGTAAAAGTTGTCACTAACCCCAACCAACTTGTTCAGTACCACGTCCTTGTAGGCTCAGTACCCTTGTTACTATTGAGAACAAGTGCTTGGAAATTGATAATCTACACATGAACCTAGTCAACGTTTGCAAATGAAATTCTTACTACTCTACAACATTTCTCAATGTCGAATTCTTATATCATTGTGTATCCATCGATTGAGTGTGAGGGACAACATCGAGTGCCTGGATAGGTTGACAACATAGCAAAGTACTTCATTGTAAGAGTGTCGATTCCAAATCCTTTCATACAAGGTATGGCATATCAATTTGATAACATGCAAGGACAATTATACATAACTAGGCAGGGCCATTCATTCTATGCATAACGCAAAATATCACAATATGTTTTTGGAAAATGTTGCAGGTTTGCCGCAAGAATATCCCTTGGCAATAACTTGTCAACTACCTATAACCAACGATATAGTTCTTATCTCGTAAATAAGAGTCATAACAATTCTAGCATTATGGCATACACTGCCATGCTAAACCTCTTGAATGTATACAACCTTCCGCTTTGAGCGACGCAGATTATGCTTCACATTTACCCAAGGAAATGTTGTCAGAGCACTCGGCTTCATCTCCGAAGTGCGCCTCATCTAGATTTTCTTCCCCCTTCTCCCCTGATTCGTCGAGGAAATGCTTTCCTATACCATTGACTCACAAGGCAACGTACATAAATTGTGGTATTTGGCGCATTACATAGACAACAATTAACTAACATATTATGCGAGGCAAAATTACCTTGGGAATAACCCCGATGTCCTCGCCAACGACCTCTTCATCGTTATGCTTGCCGCATGGTTTTCCATATAATGGGATGTCTCCCGATATGTTTTGTTTATGGTCTTGCTGAACATGCCGATCCACAGGGGTAGACACATCATTGTCCATTGTTTTTCTGAACTTGCCGTGCCACATGATGTGCGACGCATCTTATAGAGGTTGGATGTCATCCTCTCATGACAAGATAATATCTTTAGCCTTGGTTTTGATGATGAGCTTGAGAAGGAAGCTAGTCGCTGCAACACTTCGCTTATTCTTAGTGATAAGTTTGAGAAATGTGTTGCTGAACCACAGCGAGTAACAGTTGCAGATTGCTGCGTTACAGTAAGCTGTTACTGTGATATTACGCATAAACATTGAAAATATGGAAACATATTTTTCAATATTTATATTTTACTTTGGACTATTCGTCTGAGTGTCCAAGATAGTTTAATTTGGCTTAATGGTCTCATTATATATTTAGGCAACTAAATATCGTGAGATTAGCTTTCCAAGTTTATTTTTGGAAATAAAATATTTCTCTGATATCCTTCAGTAATGTTACGCTGCAGTAAGAGAAAGTATCAAATCAAATATCTGGTGAAGAAAGTTACTGTTGGGGACTTTCCTTCTGTTGCACAGCGAACCGTTGAGCAGAGTGTTGCTGAGCCTGAGTTGTACGTGGCTACACTGCAGCAAGTTGATACTGCTTCGCTACGCCTTTTGGAAACTTGGAAATATTATTTCCTTTTGAAATATATTTCGGATTATTTCGAAATAAATTTCTTGAAATACAATGGATTTTTCAAATCCTTTCATTAGGCAACACAATAGCAAAATGTTGCCTTCCCAATTAAAGATTTGGAATCGTCCTAATGTACCTGGATGCCTTCTACGAGGTCTTTCCATAATTAGACAAGGCATTCGGATATTATTCTGACATATGCGTAAGAAATGCATTGCTGAACAATCTGAGAAGTATGTTCCTACGCTTCAGAAATATCTTGCTGCATTACAGGGAAGCGGTTCTGCGTTACTGCGCTGATGAAGGAATAATTATTATTCCAAATTTGCTTATTGCAATCTAATCATATTTAATGATTAAATAGATTACCTGATTCTAATAACCACGTGTTATTACCAGACAATAACGTTTGAGAAAGATTTTGACAAGGAAATTCTATTTCCTATTCTATCTCAATCAATATTAAGGAATTTAGTTATTCCATATTTACGTGACTAATGATTTCAATAATCACTATGTAATCTGATAAAGTTTAGATCAGATTATACGTATGGGGAATATCATTAATGATTTCCTTCCCTCTTGGTCATTATGACCGTTGAGCATCCTGTTGCTGATCCACGATTACAGCTTCCTGTATTCTGATTTTAGGAAACAAATTATTCGTTTTTGTGAAACCGATTATTTGTTTCGTTCCTTTTTATACCAGACGACCCTCACATAATCTCTTGACGTTTTCGAACGTTTTCTAAGTGGGCTGAGTGGCTGAGTGGTCTGAGTGGTCTAAGTGGTCGACGGAGAGCGGAAGGTGCTAAGTGTCTCCTGGTTCTTATTGCTCGCAAACTGCGTGCGAGGGTGTCAAGGGGCTGAGTTCAGATTCCTTGATCGTCGTGAGAGGGACTAGGTGTCCTCGGTGCGTTCAACGAGCAGCCGGCGAATCGTCTGAGGGAAGCTAAGTGAATACCTGCTCTGATTGCAGTAACCGGTTGCTGACCCATCGGCAAGAAGCCGTTCTTGTCGTGTCTTTTCGCAGGGAAGTCTCGAGCTTACGGAGTTTGAGCAGTTAGACACGCACTTGCGGGTGCGCGCCAGAAGTCTCGTGCCTGCAGGGTAGAGCAGGAGTTGGGAACGCCGCCGGAGTGGAAAGAGGTCCTCCCGAGCACAGGGGTGCTGTGCAGAAGTCTTGAACGCCTGATTCAGAGGGTTAGTAAAGCAGGTTGCGTGGAAGCCAACGGATCGGAAAATTCCACCCTAGGCACTGGGTGTGCAGTGCAGTGAGTCACGGCTGTGGTAACCGTGCACGTCCGAACTGAGTGTAGGACGGATACCTTCTAAGTGGCTTTGTGGTTTCTTTGTGATCTTTGTGGTTCTATCTTCGTGATCTTTGTATTTCAACTTTGTGGTTGTCTCTTAAGCAAGTGCAGGCTTATCTTAAGGAGAGACAAGATCTGTGTGGAAATCCTCTGCTGAACGACTAAGTGCTGAAGCAATCCTTCGCTGTGAAACAGAAACGAGCTACTCTCTGAGAAGCTATTCTTCATTGTAAGGAATTATCTGTGAGGATTTATACTCTAACATAACGTTGTCTGTGTTCTTTGATAAGTCAGGATTATATTAAGCGACAACGAGCTGTGTGGAATCCATTGAGCTACCAACTGCTGAGGATAAGCATCATTCTGCTGGAAACGAGAAGACGTCCACTGTGTGAGGAGCTGACCGTTGCCAGGAGTGATCATCTATTGTACGGGATTCTAAATCTCACTTTGTGAGAGGAACATACGCCTAGTGCAAGGGCTTTTTGCACCCATTATTTTATATAGTGGAATCACCTTGTTGGTGGAAAGTGGACGTAGGTCAATTAAGGCCGAACCACTATAAATCACTGTGTCCATTACGATCGCGCAACACTAGTACGAAAACCTACTCGACAAAATCGTAACAGTTACAGTAAAGTATTTCTCATTCTGAGAAACGCTCTGCTGTGATACAGTACGCTTCCGCTTACACCAAGAAAGGGCGAAAAAGTGAAAAACACTAATTCACCCCCTCTTAGTGTTCCTGAACGATCCAACAATTGGTATCAGAGCGGGTTTGCTGGAAAGCTTTCTGTGTGATTGCTAGTACAGAACTCTGTTGCTGAACCAAAACAGCTTGTTGCTGAAAGTCTTACATTAAGCACAGTAAGGTGCTGCTGAGTACTGAACATAATGTCAATGCTCTTGACTGATGGTCATTCGACCGAACGTCCACCGCTCTTTGCAGGACAACACTTCTCATATTGGAAAATGAGAATGGAGTTGTTCATTGGAGCAAAAGAAGCCGATTGCTGGCATATTATTATGGAAGGAGATCTAATAGTTCCTCCACCTAATTCGAACGACATTCGGCATGAAAATGAAAGAAAGAGAACTATTTCTCTCAATACTAAAGCAAGGCACTATTTAGTGTGCGCTCTTGCTGGAAACGAATTCAATCGCGTCTCTACTTGTAAGACGGCGAAAGAAATGTGGGATAGACTTGCTTTGATCTATGATGGAACAGAACAAGTCAAGGAATCCAAAGTGAATGCATTAGTAACTCAATACGAAGCATTCAAGATGAAAAAGGATGAGTCAATAAATCAAATGTTTGATAGACTCACCGAAATCACTAATGCCATGGAATCACTTGGCAAAACAATTTCTAATTCTGAGTTGGTCAGAAAGATACTTCGCTCTTTGCCTAAAACTTGGGAAGCCAAGAAAACGGCAATCGAAGAAGCAAAGGACTTAACGAGCTTAAGTCTTCAACAGCTACTTGGTTCTCTTGTCGCTTATGAGAATGAGAACAAGTTTGCTGAAGAAAAGAAATCCAATGCTGTTGCATTTAAAGGAAGTATTGAAATGTCCGATGAATCCGAGGATGAATCTTCATCTGATTCTGAGGATGAAGTCTCCTTGATGGCAAGAAAATTCAAAAGGTATCTTCGCAAAAATCGCTTTAAGGGAAAGCGAGATATTAAAAAGAAGAATACTAAACCACACCAAAGTAAAGGTGGTGTATGCTATGAGTGCAACAAACCTGGTCATATGCGACCAGATTGCCCACTTTTGAATGAGAAGGGCAAATCTTCAAAATACAAGAAAAATGCCATGATGGCATCTTGGAGTGATAGTGATGAGGAATCAGATCAGGATGACGAAACAGCAAACATCTGCTATATGGCGCAAACTGATGCTGAAACTGAGAAGGTAAATGCTTTCTCACCTTCTGATCTATCTGCTGAAGATATTGAGAATCTTTTCTCTGAACTCTATGATAAAATTGAGTCTTTATCCGCAAACAATAAAGCCCTTAAGAAGGAGAATAAATTCTTGAGTGCTGAGAGCGCTTCTCTTAAGGAAGAGTTATCAGCAAAGGCTAAGAAAGCGATAAAGAAGCTTTCTGAATCCAAATCAAAGATTGAGGAACTGCAGCAGCAACTTGATGCTACAAACAGCAAAACGAATTTATGTATGCATAAGAAGCATGATTCTGGAAATGAGAAACATTCACCTCATGGGAAATATGTTCCTCCTCATGTTAAGAATGGCGAGTCTCATTATATTATTCAAAGGCTACCTAGACTTTGCTACTACTCTAGAAGGCCAGATCATTTCATTAAAAATTGCCATGTGCGGCGAAATGATATGCGTGGCATTTCTTCTAAAGTTGATGGTTCTATTGTCAAATGGAAAGAACGACTTACTTAAGTTCTTTCTCTATTTCAGGGATGCTTCAAGTCCATCGCTAAGGACCATGTATGGTACTTAGATAGTGGCTGTTCGAGGCACATGTCAGGAGATGTCTCCTTATTCTCCACACTGGTTTTCCAGGATGGTGGTGCTGTCACTTTTGGTGATAATGGAAAAGGGATGGTTAAAGGAACAGGAACCATTTGCTGTTCTGACTCCCTCACCATTGAAGGAGTTCTCTATGTCAAAGGACTTCAGCACAATTTGATTAGCATTAGTCAATTGTGTGATAAGGGCTATCATGTTGCCTTCAATGAGAAAACATGTACTGTTTCACAGGATGATGTTACGTGTTTCATTGGTGAACGCAAGAAAAACATCTATATCCTGTCTTTTAAGAACATCTCCGCTGGAGAAAATTGTCTCATGTCCATTAAGGACGAAGCAACTCTATGGCACCGAAGGTTGGGACACGCAAACTATGACTTGCTGTCCAAACTAGCCAGAAAAGATGCTATTAAGGGATTACCTAAAATCAAGTTTGACAATAACAAGATATGTAATGCTTGTGCTATTGGCAAACAAACAAAGGTATCTTTTAAAAGCAAGAATATGATTTCAAGCAACACTCCGCTTGAATTACTTCATATGGACTTATTTGGTCCAACAAGGACTCAAAGTCTTGGAGGTAAACGTTATGGATTAGTTGTGGTAGATGACTTTTCCAGATTCACTTGGGTTAAATTCTTAGCTCACAAAAGTGATGCGTTTGCAACCTTTGAAACTTTGGTCAAACAACTTCAAAATGAGAAAGGTGTTTCTCTATGAAGCATAAGAACGGATCATGGTACTGAATTTGAGAATCATGACTTTGCTTCATTTTGTGATGAATATGGTATCAATCATAATTTCTCTGCTCCATACACTCCACAGCAAAATGGAGTTGTAGAGCGAAAGAATCGAACCTTACAAGACATGGCGAGAACCATGTTGCTGGAAAGTGAAGTTGCTAAAAATCTTTGGGCTGAAGCTGTAAGCACAGCATGCTACATCTCAAATCGTATTCAATTGAGACACTCATTAGGTAAAACTCCTTATGAGTTATATAAAGGCAGAAAGCCTAATATCTCATACTTTCATCCATTTGGAAGTAAGTGCTATATCTTGAGACCCATCAAAGATGGTGTCGGAAAGTTTGATGCTCGATCTGATGAGGGCATATTCTTAGGATACTCCCTTACGAGCAAAGCATATAGAGTTTTTAATAAAAGAACTCTAACTGTTGAAGAGTCCATTAATGTTAAGGTTGATGATTCTCTGACACAGGAGGAAGTTGTTGTGGAAGCTGCAGCACAATCCTCAACAACAGTATCAAATGAAACATCTCAGCATATGTTTGCTGAAAGTAATCCGAACGGAAATACTGTAGCAGATGTACAGCAAGTGCCTACTGCACACACTGAAAATGATTCTGGTGGTTTCCAGGATATACAAATAGAGGATCGTATTCCTCCTTTATATAAGAAAAGACATCCTATTAACCAAGTAATAGGATCATTGCACACAGGAGTGCGAACCCGACATACAGCAAGTCTGTACTGTAAACACTCTGCTTTTATCTCTCAAGATGAACCTCAAGGCATTGATGATGCGCTTGATGATCCCTAACTGGATTCTTGCAATGCAAGAAGAATTGAACCAATTTGAGAGAAACAAAGTTTGGAGTTTAGTACCTAGACCCAATAATCGTTCCATTATTGGAACAAAAAGGGTTTATCGAAATAAACTTGATGAATCAGGAAATGTTGTGAGAAACAAAGCTAGACTTGTAGCAAAAGGTTACTCACAAGAAGAAGGTATCGATTATGATGAGACGTTTGCTCCTGTAGCACGTCTTGAGGCAATACGTCTACTCTTAGCGTATGCTTGCTATAATGACTTCAAGCTTTTCCAAATGGATGTGAAAAGCGCATTCCTTAATGGTGATCTAAAAGAGGAAGTGTATGTTGAACAACCTCCTGGATTCACCGATCCAAAGTATCATAATCATGTTTATAAGCTCTCTAAAGCCTTGTATGGGCTTAAGCAAGCACCAAGAGCATGGTACGAAAAGCTTAGTTCTTTTCTCATTGAGAAAGGATATAAGCGTGGAAAAATAGACACAACCTTGTTTCTTAAGAAACAGGATGCTGATCTTCTAGTTGCTCAAATATATGTTGACGACATTATATTTGGATCAACTAATGAAAAATTATGTACCGAATTCTCTGATCTAATGAAAGGAGAATTTGAAATGAGTCTCATGGGAGAACTAATTTTCTTTCTTGGACTTCAAATCAAACGAACCAAGGATGGAATTTTTATCCATCAAGAAAAATACAGCAAACAGTTGCTCAAGAAATTTAATCTTGAGAATGCTAAACCTCTGTCAACTCCAATTGGCAGTAATACCAAAATTGAGAAAGATGAGGATGGAAAGGAAGTTGATTCCAAATCATATAGAAGCATGATAGGATCATTACTCTATCTTACTGCTTCGAGACCTGTTATCATGTTTAGCGTATGCTTATGCGCTAGATATCAGTCTGCTCCAAAAGAGTCACATCTTACTGCAGTTAAGAGGATCTTTCGATACCTCATAGGAACTGTTAGCTTAGGCCTATGGTATCCCAGAGGATCATTGCTAGATCCTATAGGATATTCAGATGCTGACTACGCTGGATGTCGCATTGATAGAAAAAGCACATCCGGTACTTGTCAATTACTAGGAAATATGTTGATTTCCTGGTTATCTAAAAAGCAGACATCTGTTGCTTTATCAACAGCAGAGGCTGAATATGTCGCAGCAGCGAGTTGCTGTGCTCAATTACTTTGGATGCGACAACAACTTGAAGATTACGATCTTCATTTTGATGGTATTCCAATAATGTGTGACAACACAAGTGCAATTAATTTATCACGAAATCCTGTCAATCACTCAAGATCTAAGCATATTGAGTTGAGAGACCACTTTCTACGTGACAATGTACAAAGCGGCAAAGTTGATATTCAGTATATAAATACTGAGCAACAGCTTGCTAATATTCTTACCAAACCACTTGACAAGGAAAGGTTTGAGTATTTACGAAGTGAATTAGGGATATGTAATCCTAATATCTAAGATAAAGATATTCTCATCTAACAATTTTGAGAAATTTTTGGAATATAAAAATTTCCTAAAATAGGAAGAGATCTTCTTACCTTGTTGAGCGCAAGGGAACTTCCAAGAAACGGTCACAGTCTGTGACTGCTTCCGGCCAGCAACTCCCTGTTGTGGAGAATCCTTCTCTCACTGAGGGGGAGTCATCGGGACTGTATGTCCCAGCTCCGGTGGTCACTGAGACCAAGGAGACACCTGCTGTTGTTCCTGTTAAGGAAAATGTGGCTACGATTGTTGATGCCACAGTTCTTGTCGAATCTGAAGTTGCTGCGGAGAAAACCCTCGCTGTTGAGGAAGAAACCACTGCACCAGAGGAGGTTACCAAGTCTATAACAGGCATGTCCGAGTCTATTGACAAAGCGGACACCTCCCTCACTCTGCATCTAGAACTCTCTAATGATGAGAGTAAGGAAAGTGAGGATCTTGATGCTACCCAATCCGTGGATGAACAGGACTCTTCTGCTGAGAAGACCCCTGCTGCGGATGACACTGTGTAGGTAGTTGGCTCTGTTATCCAGAATCCTCCTGTTAGCTCTTCTCTGGGTATTGCTTCTCGCACCAGGATGAAGTGATCTTTCGCTGATATGAAGGATGATATGCCTTCTAGCTCTCCTGGTCATAGGATGAGTGTCAGCATGTTTTTGCTGCAATATAACTGCCACTTGCTTTAATCCTTTCTTTTTGATATGACAAAAAGGGGGAGAAGAATAAGTTAAGGGGGAGCTTGCTTACTGTTTACTTTCAGGGGGAGTTGAGTTTGTGTTTCAAGCTCTATGATCTATTCCCTATGATCTAACTTCAAGCTTCGTGTTTTGTCATCATAAAAAAGGGGGAGAATGTTAGCCTTGGTTTTGATGATGAGCTTGAGAAGGAAGCTAGTCGCTGTAACACTTCGCTTATTCTTAGTGATAAGTTTGAGAAATGTGTTGCTGAACCACAGCGAGTAACAGTTGCAGATTGCTGCGTTACAGTAAGCTGTTACTGTGATATTACGCATAAACATTGAAAATATGGAAACATATTTTTCAATATTTATATTTTACTTTGGACTATTCGTCTGAGTGTCCAAGACAGTTTAATTTGGCTTAATGGTCTCATTATATATTTAGGCAACTAAATATCGTGAGATTAGCTTTCCAAGTTTATTTTTGGAAATAAAATATTTCTCTGATATCCTTCAGCAATGTTACGCTGTAGTAAGAGAAAGTATCAAATCAAATATCTGGTGAAGAAAGTTACTGTTGGGGACTTTCCTTCTGTTGCACAGCGAACCGTTGAGCAGAGTGTTGCTGAGCCTGAGTTGTACGTGGCTACACTGCAGCAAGTTGATACTGCTTCGCTACGCCTTTTGGAAACTTGGAAATATTATTTCCTTTTGAAATATATTTCGGATTATTTCGAAATAAATTTCTTGAAATACAATGGATTTTTCAAATCCTTTCATTAGGCAACACAATAGCAAAATGTTGCCTTCCCAATTAAAGATTTGGAATCGTCCTAATGTACCTGGATGCCTTCTACGAGGTCTTTCCATAATTAGACAAGGCATTCAGGATATTATTCTGACATATGGGTAAGAAATGCATTGCTGAACAATCTGAGAAGTATGTTCCTACGCTTCAGAAATATCTTGCTGCATTACAGGGAAGCGGTTCTGCGTTACTGCGCTGATGAAGGAATAATTATTATTCCAAATTTGCTTATTGCAATCTAATCATATTTAATGATTAAATATATTACCTGATTCTAATAACCACGTGTTATTACCAGACAATAACGTTTGAGAAAGATTTTGACAAGGAAATTCTACTTCCTATTCTATCTCAATCAATATTAAGGAATTTAGTTATTCCATATTTACGTGACTAATGATTTCAATAATCACTATGTAATCTGATAAAGTTTAGATCAGATTATACGTATGGGGAATATCATTAATGATTTCCTTCCCTCTTGGTCATTATGACCGTTGAGCATCCTGTTGCTGATCCACGATTACAGCTTCCTGTATTCTGATTTTAGGAAACAAATTATTCGTTTTTGTGAAACCGATTATTTGTTTCGTTCCTTTTTATACCAGACGACCCTCACATAATCTCTTGACGTTTTCGAACGTTTTCTAAGTGGGCTGAGTGGCTGAGTGGTCTGAGTGGTCTAAGTGGTCGACGGAGAGCGGAAGGTGCTAAGTGTCTCCTGGTTCTTATTGCTCGCAAACTGCGTGCGAGGGTGTCAAGGGGCTGAGTTCAGATTCCTTGATCGTCGTGAGAGGGACTAGGTGTCCTCGGTGCGTTCAACGAGCAGCCGGCGAATCGTCTGAGGGAAGCTAAGTGAATACCTGCTCTGAATTCAGTAACCGGTTGCTGACCCATCGGCAAGAAGCCGTTCTTGTCGTGTCTTTTCGCAGGGAAGTCTCGAGCTTACGGAGTTTGAGCAGTTAGACACGCACTTGCGGGTGCGCGCCAGAAGTCTCGTGCCTGCAGGGTAGAGCAGGAGTTGGGAACGCCGCCGGAGTGGAAAGAGGTCCTCCCGAGCACAGGGGTGCTGTGCAGAAGTCTTGAACGCCTGATTCAGAGGGTTAGTAAAGCAGGTTGCGTGGAAGCCAACAGATCGGAAAATTCCACCCTAGGCACTGGGTGTGCAGTGCAGTGAGTCAGGCTGTGGTAACCGTGCGCGTCCGAACTGAGTGTAGGACGGATACCTTCTAAGTGGCTTTGTGGTTTTCTTTGTGATCTTTGTGGTTTCTATCTTCGTGATCTTTGTATTTCAACTTTGTGGTTGTCTCTTAAGCAAGTGCAGGCTTATCTTAAGGAGAGACAAGATCTGTGTGGAAATCCTCTGCTGAACGACTAAGTGCTGAAGCAATCCTTCGCTGTGAAACAGAAACGAGCTACTCTCTGAGAAGCTATTCTTCATTGTAAGGAATTATTTGTGAGGATTTATACTCTAACATAATGTTGTCTGTGTTCTTTGATAAGTCAGGATTATATTAAGCGACAACGAGCTGTGTGGAATCGATTGAGCTACCAACTGCTGAGGATAAGCATCATTCTGCTGGAAACGAGAAGACGTCCACTGTGTGAGGAGCTGACCGTTGCCAGGAGGGATCATCTATTGTACGGGATTCTAAATCTCACTTTGTGAGAGGAACATACGCCTAGTGCAAGGGCTTTTTGCACCCATTATTTTATATAGTGGAATCACCTTGTTGGTGGAAAGTGGACGTAGGTCAATTAAGGCCGAACCACTATAAATCACTGTGTCCATTACGATCGCGCAACACTAGTACGAAAACCTACTCGACAAAATCGTAACAGTTACAGTAAAGTATTTCTCATTCTGAGAAACGCTCTGCTGTGATATATTACGCTTCCACTTACACCAAGAAAGGGCGAAAAAGTGAAAAACACTAATTCACCCCCCTCTTAGTGTTCCTGAATGATCCAACAATATCCCTGAAAATGCCTTCGTGCAATGCTTTCACTATATCCTCATGACCCAGTGAATGCATCAAAGAGCCAATTTCAACGCCATCATTCTTCGGTTCAAATGGTGGTACTGGAGCACTTGCACTAGCCACTTGTTCACCCATGAATATGACTGGCCTCGATAGTCTTAAAGTCCTTGTCGCGTCTTTAGCGGCTATGGAAAATGATTAATCCATCTCTCTGGAGCCTGATTGTCGGTAACACTAACAACGAGAGATTTCACCTCTTGTACGCGCGCCCTCCGGCCTAGCACGCGCGCTGAGGCTCTGGCGACACGAGGATCCGGGCCCGCTCCCCGAAGCCCAATCCGGTCGGCGTCGCGACTCGAGCGTTGGACGCTGCGGAAGGGCATCGGGTTGAATCCTCCCTTGGTTCCCGAGCGGATCTGCGGGGCGTTTCGCCGACCGTCTCCAGTCCTTGAAGGCGACGGGCGAAAGGCTGCGTTAAGACCTCGCTTGGGATTTTCGGGGAGGATCCAGGGAGCGGCTCGTGTCGCCGTCACCCATCCAATGATGGCTCCGTTTGTAAAACATGTTGTTTAACCTAGGTAAACTATTACGGAGTCGCCACCGACTTTTTATTTTAAAACTGTTAAGTCGGAAAAACAGCTTGTTCGGGGATTTCTACTTACTAGTCTTTACACTCTAAACATGCGAAGATGTGGCGTTTGCTCCAAAAGAGTTTGGCTTTTGATTAACGGGCGTTGGACCCGATCCGGGCATGACTCCGGACTCATGTCGCTGTTTTATGGGCGTTGGACCCGATTTGAGCCTTTTGGGCTCGAACTCATATGTATTTAGCAAATAGCATGCGACGATAAACCTACGGGCCTAAAGCATGCGAACAACCACAACCAATTTATCGAGATTAAAGAGAGCGGGAAAGGGCGGTGATCGTGAGCCTATGCACTTGGGCTCACGACCCGTTACATGTGGAAATAAAGAAAAGACGGGAAGCCCGCACTTTCCTCATGTACCCGAGATGACGGTTGATGCCGCTTCTCTCTGAACCAACGGTTTTTTAGGCCGCGGTAGATCCAACCCGCGCGGTTTGTTACACGCGCCTTCAAGCTTTCTATATTTGAAATATCGCTTTGTCGAAATTTCATGAAGCTCGGTTGATTTTTTCATGCAAAATTAAAACACCACATAGAAGACGATATATTCAGAAAATTCCAAAATACATGGGATAATTTTGGAATTAACTGGCGAGTAATAATGATACTCACCGGGCGTTGTGTGGCCCGTCGATGTTGATCCTTCACGATGTTGAAAGATGATATTTTCTCATTTGTTTTAACATGCAAAACAGAGAAAAGGAGAAATTGATATATTAGTTAAACTTGACTTAAATTTAACTAATAATAATGGTAAGATTTGTCTTACCGTTCGAAACAGCCGGATGGAATCTTGCTACTTTGAGTAAATCACAACTTCCTTGTCGTCCGGAGTATTTGGGTCGAATCAAGACTCCTCCGAGAAGTTGGTGTTTCTCCGCCGCATTATCCATGCGAAAGCATGACAATTATAGAGATTAGTAACAAGTATTTAAACAGATGTATTAATGAAACATGACAGACTCCCTTAAATTATTCAGTAAGCTAAGATATATGAAATTAGATAACTTCGAAGCTGGAATGACCGAGCAAAAATATTACGTATGATAAAGGCAGCACTAAGATTATTTGTGTAATCATTGAAATTCAACCTAGGTGAAGACCCTCGAAATAAAATCAGAGAAACATTAAAGTTTAACATTTTAAAAAAGACAAAGAAAGCATCGTTGTTAAAACTCCAGCACTCAGCCATGTCATATAGCCAATTAACATTTGTAAAAAAAGTTAATAAATAAATAAATAAACACTCATTACCTTTGGGGTTAAAGAAACACCACATGACCTGGCAGAAGCTCATCCATCCGGGAGCGTCTGAAATCTGGGTATGGCAACATGTTGCCAGAGGCTGCCGTCGATTGAAGAGCACAGGGGAGTTCGCCTTGGCCGAGAAGAGGGGGTCCGGATCTGGTCGATCCGCCGCGTCATCTGTCGAGAGAGAGGCCGAGGTTCCTCGGTCCCATGGGAAAAGGGGGAAGGCCGGGACGGCCGCCTTAGCGAGGTCCATCACCGGTTACTGGACGACAGTCGTCCAGAGGTTGGGCTGGTCGCTAGCGGCGGAAGGGGAACGGCTCCATCATGGCGAGCGCCGACTGCGGTCATGAAGTCGTCTCCGGCGCTGCATGGGTCTGAAGACGGCTTATCGTGGGCGACACCGGGTTGATTGCTGACGGCGAGGGAGGCGGGGCTGCTTCGAGATCTAATTCGGGGGTCCGTCGGGAGGTGGGGGACGATGGAGAGAACCGCCTACCGCGGGTTCGTCGGAGCACCCTCACCGACGTCAGGTCTGGGGATTGACACCACTTGGCCGCCGCTGGACTAATCGCCGCCGCAGGTGCTCTGGATCGAGGCCGCCGTTGCAGGTTCCAGGAGGATGAGAGTCGTATAAAAGGGGGGAGGGGGGGTGAGATTCGGCCGGGCTATCTAGAGGGAGTTTGCTCCCGTCGAGCGGCGTCGCCGCCGCATCCCGAGGAGGTGAGACTCTTCGCGATCAGAGGTATGTCTTCTTGCTCGTTGTCGACGGCTTCGTTTGGGTTGATCACAAAAGGGGGCCTCCATAAAGTCGATCTCCGCTTACCTTTGGGCAGAATCGATCAAGGGAGGGGGGATCAAACGGGTGCTTTGGCAAGCTGAGGGACGGTCGCTCTTGGCTGCTTGGAGGTGTTTCTGGAAAGGGAGGTGAGGGCAGCCGCTGCTGGGAGGAAAACGGAGGAGGAGAGGAAGGAGAAGCTCCGGGATGAGGTCAGGTCGCCGACCCCTCCGTTCCTTCCTTCTTATAGAGAAAAACTCTTCCTCCCTGGCAATGACCCGTGATCCGAATGGGCACACGCATCAAGACGCGAGGTTCAGGAGACTATCACGATTAGGGAGGGTGATGCAGGCGTAGATCTGGGCCTCCCAAGGCAAAAACGTCACTCGCAGGAATTGACGTTGTTTGCAGAAGATGGCGGGATCGCTATGTCAGCAAGTCAGGAGAAATTCAATCATCGCTTTCTTCTGTTGCGGCTGTCCTTTCCCCTTTTCTCCGCATTTGTTCTTTTTGTTTTCAAATTGGTCCAGAATAGATTAATTTGGTTAGAGACCGTTTTTCGTACAATTAACCTTAAACCTAAAATTAGTCACCTATTCATGCTTAGGGACAAAACCAAACGCCGTTAGCCACGTTCGACGATTCTCATGAAACAGTAAGCAGGCTCGAAAAGTATCGACTATTAATGTTAACTTTAGTTCAATCTCGTAGGGTTAAAATTCGATCAACGACGAGCGTTTTGGCCAATTTGGGGGCTCTACAGTTTGCCCCTCCTTGCGAGAGAATCTGAGAAGGTTTTCTCGTAAGGATACGATAGAGACCCCAAATTGTGAACTGGGGTATCCTGGTCAGATCGATACCTTGAGATTCGATCAAGAAAATGTCAGTAACAAATGTGTTCGGGAAGTACGGTAAATTAATAAACATGTACGGTTATGACACTCATGCAGGTCACATTGTATTTTGTTAAAATTGCTTCTGGGCGAAATTGGAGTGGGCTCTCAGGCTCTCTCACGGCTCATTGTCGTATCCGTAATTCGTTTCGTTCGGGCCTTAAGATTCCTTTGACTTGGATGCTTCATGTACCGGTCGAAGGAGTCTTCGCACGGGTTATACCGCGGTTTTGGCATAAGGCCTTTTGACTTGAAGGCTCAAATTCGTCGTTAAGAAGAAAAGAGCCTAAGGATCTCATCGGAAGCTTCAGGACCACAAAGGTCCCACCGTTCGGGCGAATTCTTCTCTCGCAGATAGCCGACCAGCCAGGGTCCTTCGCTTGCATTTTGACGCTGACTTTTGATTAGCTTTGATGATCCATCTTTGGGGACATTTTCTGTTAAAGAGATAACACCTTTGCTTTTGCGACCTTTTCGTGCAGGCCCTTCGATGCTTTTATTTTGCTCTTTTGATTGTTTTGCGCTTTGCTCTTTGCTCTTTTAGACTTTGATCTTTGCGCTGATTTTGCTTTTCCTCCGCTTGTAGGTAGGGATTTGCCCCATTTGTTTTGTTTTGTTGGAGATACTCTAATTTCTTCGGATCTTTCCAGAGCAGAGCTCGACTGGCAAGCTGATCCGTCGATGATACGTCTTCGCCCGAACCTTGCGGAAGTGTTGCCCCTGTGGTCCTATTACTTCCGGATTCAGACTACAGGATCCCCGTTAACCTCGTTGCGAGGCGATCCCTAGGCTCGGTGGGAGTAGTGTGTACGGAAACTCCAACTTTTGGCTCGGAAGGGCTAGCAATGGTGAATGTCTGTATTTAAGATGGAGAATAAATGCTCGATCTCATCCCAGTCTGAGCATCTTTTGTCAAAGGATTCTTTATTCGCCAGGACGCTTGTGTGTGAACTCTCTCATATCTACGCTCATTTCCTTTTTTTCGGGCAAGTGTTTGGGAAACGGGTTTGCCTTCTCCAATTCTTGCCCAGAAGCGTTTTCTTTGTGTGAAAATTTTGGTGATGCTCATGACCACACAAATGCTTAAGAAATGCACATATTTAGGTTAGCAAACCTCTCCGATGTGGGAAGATACATGTAACCTGCTGACTCTTTCGAGGTTAGGCTCGAAAACGGCTTCCACCCGACCGCCCTCGCCGTTGTTTGTGCGGATGATCATGTACCTGGAAGAGGAAGCAGGGAATGTCTGTCTTGACTGTCATTGGACATGGCGAGAAGTTTTGTTAGAGAGTAGTGGAGAAGACATTCTCTTTTGGTATGGCCATCTTTGGTGACAAAAAAGGCACTTTCGAAGCTTTGGTTCGAAATTTTCCACCCAACCGCCCGCACCTTTGTCCATAATATAGGATGTTCATGCACCTATGTTAGGCAAAGGACAGACAACAAGTGAGCTCATGTAACTTGTTTTCTTTCAAAGTAAGAATGAAATTTGTTCATGTCATTTCATTTGTATGAAAGGCGAAGTAGAGTTTTGATACTTCCCTTTTGCATGATTTCATCGTTGCATCTTCGTTCGGTGGAATCGAAGGTTCGACGAAATTGCTACAAGCTTGATGTCTGTTGTGTAAGGATGCTCATGTACCTATCAAACAGATGGCTAGAAACAAGGAAGTTCTGGTAACTTGTTTCGGTTAGAGTAAGAATGAAGTTTGCTCGTGTAACTTCATTTATATGAAAGGTGAAGTAGAGTTTTGATACTTCCCTTTTTGTGTGATTTCATCAATGCATCTTCGTCCGATGGAATCGAAGGTTTGACGAAATTGCTACAAGCTTGATGTCTGTTGTGTAAGGATGCTCATGTACCTATCAAACAGATGGCTAGAAACAAGGAAGTTCTGGTAACTTGTTTTTGTTAGAGTAAGAATGAAGTTTGCTCGTATAACTTCATTTATATGAAAGGCGAAGTAGAATTTTGCTACTTCCCTTTTTGTGTGTTTCGTCATTGCATCTTTGTCCGTAGGAATCAAAGGATTAACGAAATGGTAACAAGTCTTTGGCTTGAAGCTTTGCCACCCTACCACCCTCGCCTTTGTCATAGGAGTTTTGCACCATACGTGTGAGGAGCTCTTGTACCTGCCCACGAGACAAAGGACGTAAGCGAAATGAGCTCATGTAATTTCACTTAGCTTGATGAAGAGAGTAATATTTGTCTGATTCTCCCTTTTCATGTGTATTGTCAGTGTTCTTTGCCCCAATTGACTCCCTGGGGATATAAAGAAGTTTGCTGACGAAGATTGTTCTGAAGTGTTGTTTTGAAACTTCATCGTTTGTCTTTGTTATCTGCTTAAGACGCTCATGTAATTTGTTGTCTTGTTGTCTTGTTGATCATGAGTGTTGTTTCGAAGCTTTGATTCGAACGTTGTCTTGATTGGCATGATAGGATGTTGTTGTATCTTCTCGTCTGTCTAGGTTGTTTATGTGCCTATGAGACAAGCCGAAGGGCAAAACAAGTAAGTTCGTGTAACATGTTTTGTAAAGAAAGCATTTGTTAAGGAACATATACTCCCTTTCATGTTATTTGCCATTTTGTCAACTGAGAGTTATCCAAGATTGCTCAGTCTGGTCCTAGGATTGCTTGGAGATATGCCCTAGAGTTGCTCGGAGATATGTCCATGATCACTCGGAGATTTGCCCCAGGATCGGTCGAGGATTTGCCTCAGGATCGCTCGGAGATTTGTCATAGGATTGTTCACGTGTTATCGTCATCATTGTTTTACCAACGAAGGCTGTTTCGAAACTTTGGCTCGAAATGTTTCCACCCTACCACCCTCGCCTTCGTCGTCTGCCTAGGATGCTCACGTACCTATGAGACAAGCCGAAGGGCAAAACAAGTAAGCTCGTGTAACCTGTTTTGCAGAGATAGTATCAGTTGATGAACGAATACACCCTTTCATGTAAATCGTCGTTTTGGAAAAGAAGACTTTTCCAAGATTGCTTGGAGTTTTGCCCCAATATTGCTTGTCTGCTTAGGGTGCTCCTATACTCTCATGTTGTTCTGTTGTTTTGTTGACAACGAATGATATTTCGAATCTTTGGCTCAAAATTGTTTCAAGGCTTTGGCTCGAAACTTTACCACCCTGCCACCCACGCCTTCGTCAACATGCGACAAGGGCTAAGATGAGTGAGCTCATGTAACTCATTTTTTTAAAATAAGGAAGTACTGATTAAAGAACGAATACTCCCTTTCATGTGATTGTAACGTCGAGGATCTTCTGCGTTGATTCTTTGTGGCAGTTCCTCTTTGTTACGACAGGTGCCCTTTTGAAAGGCGCAATTGCACGGGATGTGCGTTGTTGTAGCACTTTGTGGTACGCGTGGGCAATGACCGGTACTGTGGTGGGTGGGCTAGGGAATTGACCGTTCCTGTGGTGGGCCGAGATGCTTGTTTCTCGTCAATGAGTGAGGGGGTGACTGACCTTTTCCTCTTTTCTTTGGTGAGAGTTGATGGTTGACTATTGTCGGGATGACCGCTTGGGTGCCGTAGGGAATTCAATGGGAATTGCCCCAGTCGAAGTATGCGTCGTCGTTTGGTAGACATCATATTCTTTGGTGTTGGTATGCTATTGTATTTGCCCCAAATGAGTCGTCTTGTACCTGCGAGGTAAAATAGATGCCTAGGTGTTAGCAGTTTAAATATCGGTAAGTTCATCATGTATGTTTTGAACTGTTGAAAGGCGAGTAGAACGAATAGGAGCTTCTAATGCCAGTTGCACTATGTATTTCCCTCTCTTGGAAAAACTGGTCCATGTCCATGTTTTGGTCGTGGGGATGCTTTGGATCCGGTGTTCGTCGAGTTCCTGTTATCTGAGAGACGGTGAGGTCGATTGCTTGCAGGTGTCCCGATCTCGCGAGGTCGTTGTGAAGGCGGGGTTTGCTCCTTGTGCTAGAATGTACCGTTGGCACCATGAAGAGGGTCGACGAGTCCTTGTGCCGGATTGTGTTGACTGATGATGTAGTGTGATCGCTTTTATTTCCTTAGAGCGATTGTCGGATCAGTAGAGGCGCGATGTTCTGACGTGTCCGGTCTTTGCATGTCTATGAACGGCTCTTTGGTTTGTCGTTAGTTTTGATGTTGATGGAGATTGGCCTTTTGAAATGTAGCCTCCTTGGAGGTTTTTAGGTTGCTTTAGATTCGGCGTTGAACCTTGGTAGTCGTTGGGTGATCTTTGGTGTTCATGCTTGCCTTCGTGCTTTGGTAGCTGGTGATATCACTTTGGGCTCATGTCGTTGGATACCGGCTTTGGACCTTGGTAGCCGTAATGGAAACTTTGGTCTTCATGTTGTTAGATGTTCGGCTTGGGCCTTGGTGGCCGTCGATGAATCCTTGGTATTATTGGGCTTGTAGATTTGTAATGTCATGCCTTGCCCTAAGTCCCGTTCGAGGAGCCATTTTGGAGCATTAATCCTCGGAAAGAAAGTAGAGAGAAAGATTGGATTAGTATCAGGCAACAATGTAATCGATGCATGATAAATTTGTGGTAATACTTCATCGTATTCATGTATGCCTAGGAGAATACATTATGAGAATGTAATTACAAATGAAATGCAGTAATGCAATGAAGCAATTACTGTGGATGACATGATAATGCAACTACTACAATTACGCAGACGTTCATGTGGTCATGCGAATGTATAAATGCAGTAAGCAATAAAATAGGTAGGGAAGGGAGAAAAGAGGATTCTTGAAGTCTTGTGTGATGAATCCAAATGCTGCAAAATTAGCAATGTTAGTTTTACAGTTTATCGCAGACAAAGCGTACCCGACACCTGTCCCTGTACATGTAGAAGACACTTAGTAACAGACAAATGCACGTGCGGCGTCTGATACCTGTAGTGAGCAATCAATTCTAGACTCGGAAGAGGTTTCTAGACCTCCCTCGGACTGAGGGAGGCGGGGCCCCGACCCAAAACCATACCGCAAAGAGCAGCACAGCTGGGCCTAACGGTGACCCCCCTAAAATCCTAGCCCCGGGTTCGGGCATACCTAGAAATGCCTAAAAAGCAGTAAACATACACAGACAAAAGATCATACAAAAGGCACCGAGCCAAACAATTACATGCGAAAACAAATAACTCCCCTCCGCATGTGGTTTGTAAAAGGTTTTCGGTAGGAATCCACATGCGGAGTATCCCCAGCGGAGTCGCCATCCGGGATGTACGCGCGCCCTCCGGCCTAGCACGCGCGCTGAGGCTCTGGCGACACGAGGATCCGGGCCCGCTCCCCGAAGCCCAATCCGGTCGGCGTCGCGACTCGAGCGTTGGACGCTGCGGAAGGGCATCGGGTTGAATCCTCCCTTGGTTCCCGAGCGGATCTGCGGGGCGTTTCGCCGACCGTCTCCAGTCCTTGAAGGCGACGGGCGAAAGGCTGCGTTAAGACCTCGCTTGGGATTTTCGGGGAGGATCCAGGGAGCGGCTCGTGTCGCCGTCACCCATCCAATGATGGCTCCGTTTGTAAAACATGTTGTTTAACCTAGGTAAACTATTACGGAGTCGCCACCGACTTTTTATTTTAAAACTGTTAAGTCGGAAAAACAGCTTGTTCGGGGATTTCTACTTACTAGTCTTTACACTCTAAACATGCGAAGATGTGGCGTTTGCTCCAAAAGAGTTTGGCTTTTGATTAACGGGCGTTGGACCCGATCCGGGCATGACTCCGGACTCATGTCGCTGTTTTATGGGCGTTGGACCCGATTTGAGCCTTTTGGGCTCGAAATCATATGTATTTAGCAAATAGCATGCGACGATAAACCTACGGGCCTAAAGCATGCGAACAACCACAACCAATTTATCGAGATTAAAGAGAGCGGGAAAGGGCGGTGATCGTGAGCCTATGCACTTGGGCTCACGACCCGTTACATGTGGAAATAAAGAAAAGACGGGAAGCCCGCACTTTCCTCATGTACCTGAGATGACGGTTGATGCCGCTTCTCTCTGAACCAACGGTTTTTTAGGCCGCGGTAGATCCAACCCGCGCGGTTTGTTACACGCGCCTTCAAGCTTTCTATATTTGAAATATCGCTTTGTCGAAATTTCATGAAGCTCGGTTGATTTTTTCATGCAAAATTAAAACACCACATAGAAGACGATATATTCAGAAAATTCCAAAATACATGGGATAATTTTGGAATTAACTGGCGAGTAATAATGATACTCACCGGGCGTTGTGTGGCCCGTCGATGTTGATCCTTCACGATGTTGAAAGATGATATTTTCTCATTTGTTTTAACATGCAAAACAGAGAAAAGGAGAAATTGATATATTAGTTAAACTTGACTTAAATTTAACTAATAATAATGGTAAGATTTGTCTTACCGTTCGAAACAGCCGGATGGAATCTTGCTACTTTGAGTAAATCACAACTTCCTTGTCGTCCGGAGTATTTGGGTCGAATCAAGACTCCTCCGAGAAGTTGGTGTTTCTCCGCCGCATTATCCATGCGAAAGCATGACAATTATAGAGATTAGTAACAAGTATTTAAACAGATGTATTAATGAAACATGACAGACTCCCTTAAATTATTCAGTAAGCTAAGATATATGAAATTAGATAACTTCGAAGCTGGAATGACCGAGCAAAAATATTACGTATGATAAAGGCAGCACTAAGATAATTTGTGTAATCATTGAAATTCAACCTAGGTGAAGACCCTCGAAATTAAATCAGAGAAACATTAAAGTTTAACATTTTAAAAAAGACAAAGAAAGCATTGTTGTTAAAACTCCAGCACTCAGCCATGTCATATAGCCAATTAACATTTGTAAAAAAAGTTAATAAATAAATAAATAAACACTCATTACCTTTGGGGTTAAAGAAACACCACATGACCTGGCAGAAGCTCATCCATCCGGGAGCGTCTGAAATCTGGGTATGGCAACATGTTGCCAGAGGCTGCCGTCGATTGAAGAGCACAGGGGAGTTCGCCTTGGCCGAGAAGAGGGGGTCCGGATCTGGTCGATCCGCCGCGTCATCTGTCGAGAGAGAGGCCGAGGTTCCTCGGTCCCATGGGAAAAGGGGGAAGGCCGGGACGGCCGCCTTAGCGAGGTCCATCACCGGTTACTGGACGACAGTCGTCCAGAGGTTGGGCTGGTCGCTAGCGGCGGAAGGGGAACGGCTCCATCATGGCGAGCGCCGGCTGCGGTCATGAAGTCGTCTCCGGCGCTGCATGGGTCTGAAGACGGCTTATCGTGGGCGACACCGGGTTGATTGCTGACGGCGAGGGAGGCGGGGCTGCTTCGAGATCTAATTCGGGGGTCCGTCGGGAGGTGGGGGACGATGGAGAGAACCGCCTACCGCGGGTTCGTCGGAGCACCCTCACCGACGTCAGGTCTGGGGATTGACACCACTTGGCCGCCGCTGGACTAATCGCCGCCGCAGGTGCTCTGGATCGAGGCCGCCGTTGCAGGTTCCAGGAGGATGAGAGTCGTATAAAAGGGGGGAGGGGGGGTGAGATTCGGCTGGGCTATCTAGAGGGAGTTTGCTCCCGTCGAGCGGCGTCGCCGCCGCATCCCGAGGAGGTGAGACTCTTCGCGATCAGAGGTATGTCTTCTTGCTCGTTGTCGACGGCTTCGTTTGGGTTGATCACAAAAGGGGGCCTCCATAAAGTCGATCTCCGCTTACCTTTGGGCAGAATCGATCAAGGGAGGGGGGATCAAACGGGTGCTTTGGCAAGCTGAGGGACGGTCGCTCTTGGCTGCTTGGAGGTGTTTCTGGAAAGGGAGGTGAGGGCAGCCGCTGCTGGGAGGAAAACGGAGGAGGAGAGGAAGGAGAAGCTCCGGGATGAGGTCAGGTCGCCGACCCCTCCGTTCCTTCCTTCTTATAGAGAAAAACTCTTCCTCCCTGGCAATGACCCGTGATCCGAATGGGCACACGCATCAAGACGCGAGGTTCAGGAGACTATCACGATTAGGGAGGGTGATGCAGGCGTAGATCTGGGCCTCCCAAGGCAAAAACGTCACTCGCAGGAATTGACGTTGTTTGCAGAAGATGGCGGGATCGCTATGTCAGCAAGTCAGGAGAAATTCAATCATCGCTTTCTTCTGTTGCGGCTGTCCTTTCCCCTTTTCTCCGCATTTGTTCTTTTTGTTTTCAAATTGGTCCAGAATTAACAGATTAATTTGGTTAGAGACCGTTTTTCGTACAATTAACCTTAAACCTAAAATTAGTCACCTATTCATGCTTAGGGACAAAACCAAACGCCGTTAGCCACGTTCGACGATTCTCATGAAACAGTAAGCAGGCTCGAAAAGTATCGACTATTAATGTTAACTTTTAGTTCAATCTCGTAGGGTTAAAATTCGATCAACGACGAGCGTTTTGGCCAATTTGGGGGCTCTACACCTCTCTAACCTCCTTAAAGATGAGCGGGACTTTTGTGACCACATCCGACAAGATATTCTCCACGTTCAACAAATGGGCATCCAAATGCTATATTACATAAGCTTTTTCAATATTTATCGTAAGAAACATATGTAAACATCAATTTTTCCTGAAACAAACTTACCTTCAAATGTCGATTACCCCAATCACTCGGTGCCATGTCACTAGGCCCATACGTAGGCGCATTGTAACCAGGTTGGGAAGTTTTAGGTGTCTACACAATATCACAATAAAAATCATCGACAATTAGAACATACCACAACCTACTGATATTTCCATTCCATTTTGATAATTGCCATGCATAATGAATACCTTATGTTGAGGTGTTTTGATGATGAGCAATGACCTTCTGCAAAGCAGAAGTCAACCCTCTACACGACAGAAGGTAATCCTGACAGGAACCTTCTGTAAGGAAATATTTTTGTAATTAATAATTAATTACGAAATTAAGTGGGAATATTCCATGGGAATTATCCAATATGATCAGGTTAATTATCTGATCGAAATCATTGCCAAAGAAATAAAATAGAATAATATATTTCCATTGGAGGAAATATAATCTTCTATTTATGGTAACATTCTGCAAGGTTGTTTCAACCTTCTGTGAATCCATCCGATCACCAAGACCCGTTACCTAGGATGTTTATCCACGTCATCTGTCTAGATACATTCACTTAAGTATCTTGAATAGAATGATATCGTTTTAAATCATTAAGGAAGTTAATCTTTGATTATTTCCATTTGTAGAAGGCTGCTGACAAATCAGAACCTTCGGTGACGCAATATTCGTGGAAACAATCATCAAATTATTATTAATTTGATTTGATACGTTTACCTAAAGAATATATGCCTAGTGCAACGTATTTGTAAATTAAATATTGTATTATAATCTAATCTTTTACTTTCCTTGTTCTGCAGAAGGTTGATTCGTCAGATTACCTTCTACACTTAGCATTTTTGTCTTTGTGTATTAATAGGACATTAGTTCATGATTTCAAAAACACACGAAAAACAGAGGAACGAATCCTTCTTGTATTCTGATAGCGTAAGGTTTTAGATTGGAGTTTTGTCAGTCACGCACGAGGGACGCTACTTGCAGAAGGCTGTATCGTTGGTGAAGCTTTCTGGGAGAGTGACTCGAGGGCTCGAGGGACTCGGTTGGAAGCTGCAGGAGACGTTGTTGGAAGCGTGTCGACGTGGGCAACGTGCAGCGGGCCGGAGAGAAGGGCTGAACCTCGGGAGCACAGAAGGTGAGGGACTAACCAGCTTCTGTTGTGTAGTGTTCTGTGTGCTCGAGAAGCCTAGAGCAAAGGCGTTGTGTGTGCTCGAGAAGCATAGAGCAAAGGCGTTGTGTATGCTCGAGAAGCCTAGAGCAAAGGCGTTGTGTCTGCTCGGAGAAGCCTTGTGCAAGGGCGTTGTGTTTGCATAGTCGCTATCTCGAGGAGATCGTGCAGGTCGTGTGGAGCCGCCAGAGGGAAAATCCATCCTTGAACAGAGGTTGCTGTTCGCTTGCATAGGGTTCGCTACGTGCTCACGTGGGGGACGCCACGAAGTCGTTGTCCTTGAGGGGATTGCGCATTGGTTACTTTGTTAATCACACTAACGTATGCACCGAGTTACTGTAGTGCAGAACCTTCAGATCTGTACAACCTACTGTAGCACAGAACCTTCGGGTCTGTGAATCTACTTCAGTGCAGAACCTTACGGTCTGTGCTTATCTCAAGTCATTTCTATACGGACCATTTTGGTTTGTTAAAGATTGACACACTCTTGGTACATAACCTTCTGGTTTGTGCTCTTCCACTCAGAGTTCTACGGTACAGAACCTTCTGGTCTGTGCTCTTCCACTCAGAGTTCTACGGTACAGAACCTTCTGGTCTGTGCTCTTCCACTCAGAGTTCTACGGTACAGAACCTTCTGGTCTTTGCAGTGTAACAAGTTCTACTGTACAGAACCTTCTGGTCTGTGCTCTGCCACTCATACTTCTACAGTGCAGAACTTTCTGATTAGCTCTGTTTGCTATCAATTGTGTAATCTGTATTGAGATACATTTGAGTGGAAACCATCCAAGTTTCTGGGTGAAGAGTCGAGTAGGCAATTTGCCGAACCACTATAAAAGTCTTGCGTACATCAAACAACGTTCTGTCTTACAGAAACCTATCTCTAAGGTTCTGTGTTACAGAAGCTTCCTTCCGCTGCGGGGTTAATCAAAAAAGAGTTAAAAATTCTTAATTGGACTTTAACACTAATTCACCCCCCCTTAGTGTAACAATTGGTATCAGAGCGGGTTCCAACAGTACCTTAACCGCTTGTTGTTGTTCCACAGGAGCTCGTGCCAACTACACACTCTACGCTGCAGAAGCCTCTGACTCTACGACTATCATCTAAACAGATCAAATTTATTTCTGTTTGGATTGTTCAGTTTGATACTCTTGTTCTGGCTATCTGGAACTTGACTATCAAAGGAATCAGATTTACTTCCACAGAAGGCTTAAGTTTTGTGAAAAGTTATCTACCTCTATTCTGTAGAAGCCTACGCTCTATCAGAGTTATATTGTTCAACAAAAGTTTACGTTCTGTTAAAATACAAAAATTGATATAAGAGTTTTGACCAAACGGAAGCTAATTGTTCTGTTGTGATCTTACAAAGACTCTACCATCTATATACTCTTTTACGATTCGCTTCTTGGTTCTGTTCTGCAGAAGCCTATAGCTTTGTGAGAATTTGACATCTGCTATCGTAAAAGAAAATTCGAATTCGTCATATTGACACACGTGCTCTAATTATTAGAGACTTTACGGTCGGTTTGATAACTGACTTCCACTCAACAGAAGCTTGTAGCTCGTTGAGGTTCTACACAGTAATCGTCAACGTTCTATTCTATAGAAGTCTGATACTCTATATGAATTGAACTAATGGCTGATAACTATCATATACCAAAACCACATGTTGGGAATCCTCCCATATTTGATGGTAAGAATTTTGCTTATTGGAAAATTCGAATGAGTGCATTCGTCGATGCTATTGACGACGACTTATGGTCCTATATAGAAGATGGTCCACCTTCTATACCAGAGAACCAACAAAATGATCGAGATGGTCGTCCTACACGGGAATACCTCAAGATCAAACGACTCACTAAGACGGCAAAGTATCTAATGTTTAGTGCTATGTCTGAAAGTGAATTTGTGAAAGTTTCTGCTTGCACTCCGGGCAAGGAAATCTGGGATAAGCTTGTCACCATTTATGTTGGGACAAACCAGATTAGAGAAACTAAGATGAATTTTCTAATTCATCAATATGAAAATTTTACTATGAAGGCTGATGAATCTGTAGAACAGTTGTTCCAGAGACTCAACCTCCTAGTTGATGCCTTAACACATTTAGGCAAAATCTATACAAATTCTGATATAGTTCGAAAGGTTCTGCGTACTCTACCCAAATCTTGGGAAGCTAAGAAAATAGCTATAGAGGAAGCTAAAGATCTTTCTATTCTTCGACTAGATCAGTTGATGAGCTCCTTAATATCATATGAGATGGAAAGATCCTCTCAATCTGATACAAAGAGAGCAATAGCTTTCAGAGCATCGAAAGAACCTACAGAAGGTTCTGATGATGAAGCAGAAGCTGACTCGGATGATGAACTTGCAATGATAGCTAAACGTCTTCTGCGGTTCGCCACCAAGAAATGCTTCAATAAGAGAAGCCAAAATCGTGAAAGGCAAATTGATCCAAAGTTGGTCGTTTGTTATGAATGCAAAAAGAAAGGACACTACAGAACAGAATGTCCTTTGCTTAAAGAAAAGGAGAAACCTTCTCCTAAGTATAAGTCCAAGAAAGCAACGGCTGCTTGGGCAGATCTTGATGATTCTGATGATGAGGATGAAGAAGCACTAATGTGTCTCACCGCTCACATAGAAACTCAAAATGAAATGCATACCTGCTTTCAAACAGAAGCCGTTGAAAGTGAATGGTATCTCGATAGCAGATGCTCCAGGCATATGACCGGAGATCCATCAAAATTTTCACAACTGACTCTACATAATGGAGGGTATGTGAAATTTGGTGACAATAGCAAAGGCTCTGTCATTGGTAAAGGTACCATTGGAAGTCCTGACTCTATGGTCATAGATGAGGTTCTGTTGGTCACAGAACTCAAGCATAATTTGCTGAGCAGTAGCCAGCTTTGTGACAAAGGTTATAAAATAACTTTTGGTCAAGACAAGTGTTCTGGTATCCTAGATAATGAAGTTCGCTTCATTGGAAATAGGAAAAGGAACATTTATACCTTGACACAGGAAAGCTTCTGTACTACATAAAACTGCCTTCTGTCCGTCAAAGATGAGAGCCATCTGTGGCATAGAAGGTTGGGACATTCCAACTTTAAATTGTTATCCAAGCTTGCAAGAAAAGAGTTGGTAAAAGGTTTATCCAACATCAGATTCGAGCAAGACAGCTTCTGCGAAGCATGTTCACTTGGAAAACAAACCAAATCTTCATTTAAGTCTAAGAATGAAGTCTCTACTACACAGCCACTTGAACTTCTACATATGGATCTTTTCGGACCTACTAGAGTTCAAAGTATTGGAGGTAAAAGATACTGTCTTGTTGTAGTTGATGACTACTCTAGATACACGTGGGTTAAATTTCTAACTCACAAAAGCGATGCTTTTGAAATGTTCATTAAGCTAGCTAAGAAATTACAGAATGAAATTGGATCTTCTGTAAAAGCTATAAGGACGGATCATGGTACAGAGTTTGAAAACCATGACTTCGCTACCTTCTGTGACGAACAGGGTATCGATCACAACTTCTCTGCACCATATACTCCTCAACAGAATGGAGTAGCAGAAAGGAAAAATCGAACGCTTATAGATATGGCTAGAACCATGATATGTGAGAGCAACGCTCCACAAAACCTTTGGGCAGAAGCTGTTAATACAGCCTGCTACATCTCTAATAGGGTTCTACTTAGACCCATACTAGAGAAAACTCCCTATCAACTATACAGGGGGAGGAAACCGAACATTTCCTATTTTCATGGCTTTGGAAGTCCATGTTTTATCTTGAGACCTTCTAAGGACAGTTTAGGAAAATTCGAAGTTAAGACTGATGAGGGCATCTTTCTAGGATACTCTCTGTCTAGCAAAGCCTATAGAGTCCTAAACAAAAGGACATCTACAATAGAGGAGTCTATTAATGTTAAGACTAATGACTTATTTCAACTTGATAATACAAAAGATGTAATATCACTAGAACCTACAGAAGATGCTGTAGAATCTACACCCTCTGCGAAAGAGAAGGGTGAACCCTCTGTTCATGATTCTCAAAAAGATCCTGAACAAACAAATGATAATTCTAAAGAAATTTCTCAAAATAATCAAAATGATTTTAGGGCACCTGCTTTATATCAGAAACGACATCCTATAGACCAAGTCATAGGAGATTTCAACAGAGGCATACAGACAAGACGTTCTGTAAATGACTTCTATGAACACTCTGCCTTTCTTTCACATAAAGAACCAAAGGGAATCGATGAAGCTCTTGATGATCCAGATTGGATTCTTGCTATGCAAGAGGAGCTTAATCAATTCGAAAGAAACAAAGTATGGACACTTGTCCCTAAACCTGAAAACCGTTCCATCATAGGGACTAAATGGGTTTTCAGAAACAAACTAAATGAGTCTGGCGCTATTATAAGAAACAAAGCACGACTCGTTGCTACAGGGTATTCTCAAGAAGAAGGTATAGACTTTGATGAGACGTTTGCTCCTGTAGCACGTCTAGAGGCAATAAGACTCTTATTAGCCTATGCTTGCTACAACAATTTTAAGTTGTATCAAATGGACATAAAAAGTGCATTCCTCAATGGAGAAATCAAAGAAGAGGTATACGCAAGTCAACCTCCTGGTTTCGAGGATCTGCAATACAGAAACTACGTCTATAAACTCTCCAAAGCTCTGTATGGCCTTAAACAGGCTCCTAGGGCATGGTATGAAAAACTTAGCTCCTTCTTTGTTGAAAAGGGCTACAAAAGAGGAAGAGTAGATACCACTCTCTTTCTCAAACACAGAAGCAATCATCTCATTGTTGTTCAGATTTATGTCGATTACATTATCTTTGGATCACCTAATGAAATGCTCTGTAACGAATTCTCCAAACTCATGACAAGTGAGTTTGAGATGAGCATGATGGGAGAACTCACGTTTTTCCTTGGCTTACAAATTCAGCAGACTGCAGAAGGTACATTCTTGCATCAAGAAAAGTACACAAAGCAGCTCCTGAAGAAATTTGGCCTAGAAGGCACAAAACCTTTGTCTACTCCAATGGGAACAAATACCCAAATAGACAAGGATGAAAACGGGAAAGAAGTGGATAGTAAGCCCTACAGAAGCATGATAGGTTCCCTTCTGTATCTTACAGCTTCTAGACCTGACATACTCTTTAGTGTATGTCTCTATGCTAGATTTCAATCAGCACCTAAAGAGTCTCACATGACAGCAGTCAAGAGAATCTTTAGATATCTACAGGGTTCTGTGAACCTAGGAATTTGGTATCCAAAAGGATCAAACTTTGATCTCATTGGATATTCCGATGCAGACTTCGCAGGATGTAAGGTTGACAGAAAAAGTACCAGTGGTACATGTCAGCTTATGGGAAACATGTTGATTTCATGGTTATCTAAGAAGCAGACTTCTGTTGCCCTCTCCACTGCAGAAGCCGAGTACATAGTAGCCGCAAGCTGTTGTGCTCAACTTCTATGGATGAGATAACAACATGAGGACTACGGTCACTCATTTACAAAAATTCCGATCAATTGTGATAATACTAGAGCGATAAGTCTAGCCAAGAATCCAGTGTATCACTCTAGATCGAAGCACATTGAACTCAGACATCATTTTTTGAGGGACAACGTACAACAGGGTTCTGTTAGTGTAGAATACATTAACACAGAACATCAATTGGCTGACATTTCCACTAAGCCTCTGGATAAAGAAAAGTTTTTCTTTTTCAGAAGTGAATTGGGAATCTGCCATTCTCTATAACGTCTTATAAAAGACAAATGAAAGTCATGTAAGTACTTTATCCAATATAGAAACTTACAACAGAAGGTACTTCCTTCTACACTACAGAAGGTATAACAAGTGTACACCTTAATAAACACAACTCGAATTGAAAATTTCCAAAAATAAAATTGGAAGTTTAAAGCAGAAGATATATTGTTAAAATATATCTGCAAAATGATTCGAGCAAAAGTTAGCTTTCCAGAATCGAAAGCATCTACAGAAGGAATCCTTCTGTCAAGCAGAAGCCACCCAAAGTCGGACCTTCTGCAGTTCGTTAAACAAAATCTTGGAGATTAAAGCCAATTACGTGTTAGAATCTCCAAAAAGATATTGTTTCTGAATATTTTAGGTGGAACAAGTTTTTCCAACCTAAAGAAATCCTTCAGAAAATATTTACTAAGGAAGAAAATATTTTCTTTCCAATATATTGAATTTTAGGAAATAAAATTGTTTCCTAATTTCATTAAGATGCCTAGCTTACTTAAACTAAATCGGAGGTCTCTGTTTCATCTCCACCAGATGAAAACACGAAACCCTAGGATTCCATTCTCCGATTCTCTCAACACCAATGGCACCCAAGACGAAATTTCTCCGAAAAAAGTCTCTTGCTGTCGCCACACCCTCTTCATCGGAGAAACCTCCATCTCCCCTGAAGGAAACACCTGCTGCCATCGTTGCTGAGTACTCAGCCGATGAGGACACCATCTCCGAGGATCTAGGGCTTCCTACAGTCCAGCTCCAAGAGGATTTGGAAGACACGGATGCAATTCCACCCACTGCGACAGAGGAACCTCTTGTCGCCCAGCCCTCTGTTGAGGAAACCCCTGCTGTTGGAGACGATGATTCGCCCAACGATGATGATGTCGAGGATGCTGTTTCTGACAAGGAAAAGCAATCCTCTATTGATGACGAGGCTGATGAAGAGATTCTTCAGGTTGAGCCCATCTCTCAAGTGCTCTCCATGCCGGATCGCAAGCAGAAGGGCAAAGCCTCTGCATCCCAGGCGTCTCTTATACGGACGACCTCTCCAAAGGTCAAACTTCTCCATGACGCTACGAAGCCAGGAGCTATTGCTTCTCGCACTCAGCTGAAAAGGAAAGTTCCTCAGACTGTGATCTCATCCTTAACAAAGATCGACGTGAAGAAACCTAAGTCACCGGCAAAGGTCTCTCCCACGGATGATACCACCATCGAGGTCATCAATGGCTTCACTCCTTCGGTAACATCTCTTGTCTCACAAAAGGAGATTGATGATGTTCTTGCTGACACTAGGCTGCCTAGTTGTGATGCTATGGGTAGACAGATAGCTACCTTCAAGCGAATTGACTTCAATTGGTTTGCGGCTAATGATCTTGCAATAGCCCCTCTATTTGAGAAACTTGGATTGAAATCCTTCTGCGAAACGTATGCTGAGTTGCCCGTAGTGAAATTGAGAGAATTCTACGCCAACATCACGTTTCATGAGGATGGTCCACTTGTTAAGTTCATCAAGATGGTTGTCGACGGGATCACTCTTGTCTTCTCCGCTCATGATGTGAACAAGATGTTTGGATGTGAGGAGCACAATCCACTGTCTGAGCTTGGCCGGACTGCTTCTTACAGCATCATCCTTCGAAAGAAGGCACAAGTGCCGAGGTATCTTGAGTCCACGAGGCTGGACATCAAATGCAGAATTCTACACAGGGCTGTGCTATTCTGCCTTCTACTGCGTAGTGGGAGCATTGACACCATTACTCCAAATGATGCGTTAGTCATGGCGCACATTCTGAAAGGGATCCCCTTCAACCTTGGACTTCTAGTTTTTCAGCACATGAAAAGGTGCTGTAACACCACCGGGAAAGCTCTCCCCTATGGCCAGGTAATCGCCGGCCTCTTGAAACTTGCTGGAATTTCTTCTAATGCATCTGCTATGCAAGAGAAGTGGAAGGTTGGAACCTTCGGGAACCAAATCATCACCAGCATGCACTATGTGAAGTCGGGTTCGACTTGGACTCTCAAAGGGAAGTTCGCGGAATCATCCCCTGCTGTTGAGGAGAAACCTCCAGCCCCCAGAGCTGTGAAGAAGGTTGCTACTGCAACACCTTCTACTGCTTCAGCCTCTGCTGCACAGAAAGTAGCTGGACCATCTGAGGACGTCTTGCTTCCCTCGGATCTCCACTCACTCCTCAATGATCTCAAGCAGCAAGCTGTGGAGAATGGGGAAGATATTCGCGTGCTCCAGCGTTTGGTGCTAGACCTTACTCGCACTGTGGAACGCCAGGACAAGCTTCTGCGCGATAACCTTGCTGATGCACCTTCTGTGGATGAAGCATGATGCACTTCTTTTGTTGCTTTGCTTTATCAGTACCTTTGGCCAAAAACTGCTTTTTATGGCCTCATGGTTTGATGTAATAAGTGCCATCTATGGACACACCTTTCGCATTTGAGTTTGAATAATTCATCTGCAGCTCATGCTTCTCCGTTATAACGTTCTGTCCTCCTTAATTCTTTTTGATATGACAAAAAGGGGGAGAAATTATGTTGAGGGAGAGTACTGAGTTCTAAGTACTTTATGTACTTCGCTCTGTATTAAGGTTGTAGAAAAATCATGGATTTTCTATAATAATGGGTGTAGAAGGCTATGGGTATCAAAACTCATATTCATCCTTCTGCTGGGAAGGTGAATAGTGATCTTGTATAGTCACCTTTGCTGGGAGTGCAAAAGTGAAAACTCATCATTTTTGTCGGGCTAAATACAGAAGCTTCATGAACTGTACATTATAGAAGCTTTGTGCTCTATGAATAGTTTTTTCTATAACAGAAGCTTCTATGCTCTGTTCGACAGAAACCACATGGTTCTGTGAAATGCAGGACTCGTACTCGCACCTATTTAGGGGGAGTTACTTGCAAAAATATTTCCCTCAACGATGAATGTTTTGTCATCATCAAAAAGGGGGAGATTGTTGAGGTGTTTTGATGATGAGCAATGACCTTCTGCAAAGCAGAAGTCAACCCTCTATACGACAGAAGCTAATCCTGACAGGAACCTTCTGTAAGGAAATATTTTTGTAATTAATAATTAATTACGAAATTAAGTGGGAATATTCCATGGGAATTATCCAATATGATCAGGTTAATTATCTGATCGAAATCATTGCCAAAGAAATAAAATAGAATAATATATTTCCATTGGAGGAAATATAATCTTCTATTTATGGTAACATTCTGCAAGGTTGTTTCAACCTTCTGTGAATCCATCCGATCACCAAGACCCATTACCTAGGATGTTTATCCACGTCATCTGTCTAGATACATTCACTTAAGTATCTTGAATAGAATGATAGCATTTTAAATCATTAAGGAAGTTAATATTTGATTATTTCTATTTGTAGAAGGTTGCTGACAAATCAGAACCTTTTGTGACGTAATATTCGTGGAAACAATCATCAAATTATTATTAATTTGATTTGATACGTTTACCTAAAGAATATAAGCCTAGTGCAACGTATTTGTGAATTAAATATTGTATTATAATCTAATCTTTTACTTTCCTTGTTCTGCAGAAGGTTGATTCGTCAGATTACCTTCTACACTTAGCATTTTTGTCTTTGTGTATTAATAGGACATTAGTTCATGCTTTCAAAAACACACGAAAAAACAGAGGAACGAATCCTTCTTGTATTCTGATAGCGTAAGGTCTTAGATTCGAGTTTTGTCAGTCACGCACGAGGGACGCTACCTGCAGAAGGCTGTATCGTTGGTGAAGCTTTCTGGGAGAGTGACTCGGGGGCTCGAGGGACTCGGTTGGAAGCTCCAGGAGACGTTGTTGGAAGCGTGTCGATGTGGGCAACGTGCAGCGGGCCGGAGAGAAGGGCTGAACCTCGGGAGCACAGAAGGTGAGGGACTAACCAGCTTCTGTTGTGTAGTGTTCTGTGTGCTCGAGAAGCCTAGAGCGAAGGCGTTGTGTGTGCTCGAGAAGCCTAGAGCACAGGCGTTGTGTATGCTCGGAGAAGCCTTGTGCAAGGGCGTTGTGTTTGCATAGTCGCTATCTCGAGGAGATCGTGCAGGTCGTGTGGAGCCGCCGGAGGGAAAATCCATCCATGAACAGAGGTTGCTGTTCGCTTGCGTAGGGTTCGCTACGTGCTCACGTGGGGTACGCCACGAAGCCGTTGTCCTTGAGGGGATTGTGCATTGGTTACTTTGTTAGTCACACTAACGTGTGCACCGAGTTACTGTAGTGCAGAACCTTCGGATCTGTACAACCTACTGTAGCACAGAACCTTCGGGTCTGTGAATCTACTTCAGTGCAGAACCTTACGGTCTGTGCTTATCTCAAGTCATTTATATACGGACCATTTTGGTTTGTTAAAGATTGACACACTCTTGGTACATAACCTTCTGGTTTGTGCTCTTCTACTCAGAGTTCTACGGTACAGAACCTTCTGGTCTGTGCTCTTCCACTCAGAGTTCTACGGTACAGAACCTTCTGGTCTTTGCAGTGTAACAAGTTCTACTGTACAGAACCTTCTGGTCTGTGCTCTGCCACTCATACTTCTATAGTGCAAAACTTTCTGATTAGCTCTGTTTGCTATCAATTGTGTAATCTGTATTGAGATACATTTGAGTGGAAACCATCCAGGTTTCTGGGTGAAGAGTGGAGTAGGCAATTTGCCGAACCACTATAAAAGTCTTGCGTACATCAAACAACGTTCTGTCTTACAGAAACCCATCTCTAAGGTTCTGTGTTACAGAAGCTTCCTTCCGCTGCGGGGTTAATCGAAAAAGAGTTAAAAATTCTTAATTGGACTTTAACACTAATTCACCCCCCTCTTAGTGTAACACCTTATTCAAAGTTTCCCAATCTAAACCAGCAAGATTAGAATGTAGTTGTATATCGCTCCTATCAGCTTTCTCAATTTTAGCAACATATACTGGACAATGTCATAATATTCAACACATCGTTATCCTAGATTATAAGATCATTACCATGACTGGGACACAACCCCTACTTGTGCTAAAGATCCACAACGATTCGCATAAATGATCCAACACTGGTGATGCCCAAATCGTAAGTGCAGATTTTTCGTACATCGGTAGTTTGTACACATATTCTTTCCCAATATTAACATCGGTACTTGGGCACAGGAAATATCAAACCAAGAATAGCGCTAGCTCCGATTTGAAATTGTTGTCCACCTTCCTGTTTGCCCCCATCTTATGTGTCACAACAAAGACGGATCTACTTGGTCCATTGACCCATATAAAGAAAAAGGAATCTTGTTGCACTTAACACCGATCAAAGTATCTGCACAAAATCAAAGTTTTAGATTTAATTAAGTATATCATAGATAATATGATTACTAACCTAAATTTACTATCAAAGCAAATTCCTTTAAGAAGTAATTATTGCTCATTCGCCTGAAAAGAAAATAAAAAATTGGTCGGAGCAAAGGAAAATTAAGTTTCCAAAAGAAAAATTGGAAGAATTTTCAGGGCTATTACCAAGAAAGAATTTAAAGTGTTCGTACGACGTGTGTGCGAATCACATCTGAGATTCCTGATGATGTTTCAAGTTGTCGAGGGTTAGTTTATGAGTTTCGATTTTATTAAAATTATTTGAAAATTCGATTAATACGCATCATATTGTTCCCAAAATTTCCTTCCAAAAAAAAATTTCCTATCTGGTCTACTTTTTTTGATTATACGGTATAAATCGATGTTTTGATTTGTAAAGTTTTAAACAAGAATTTTTTTCATTTATTTCATTCGACTCACGACTATATGATATCTGCTTTGTTTCATTGCCAATTATGTTGTTAAGTTATTAGAGATTAATAGGGTAATTGCATATTAAATAATATCAAATGTTTGGTTCTAGCAAATTTCAGAGAAAATCTAGATTGATTAGAGATCTTAGATGACCACGGTGTTAAATTGTTTTGTTAAATTGTTTTAAGTATGAGTTAATATATAGATTCTAGCTACTCAAAACTGAGAACAAACCAAGAAAATGAGGTTTGTTAACTTATAATCGTAACTTTTATAGTTTCGAAGTATAAAGTACCGGGTCAATAAAATTTTAATATGGATTATGATGGCCATAAGGTAGCGTCATATTTAATGTGCCGAGATGTTTGAAATAAGATAAATAAACTAAGATAGTTGTTGTTGGCCCTTTGATTGTGACTACGAGGGGGGTGAATTAGTTTTTTCGTTCGAATAGAACTTTCGCGACAAACTCATAGAACCCTCACAGCGGAAGGCTTAGCTTCTATAGTTTACAGAAACTTAAAGACAAATCGTAACACAATGTTTTATAGTGGTTCGGCGAATACACCGACATCCACTTTCGGTCGCTTTCACTAGTACTTGTATGTAGTGATTACAGTTGTAGAAGGTTGAACCTTCTGTGGTGAAAGAAAAACAGTTTCTTTAACCACGGGATGGTAAGACTAGCTTAACCAATACAAGACACTTTCTTGCTGAGTTTGAGATGAGTCTAGGTCGAATCACAAGGAAATCAACCAGACTTGGTGAGCACAAAACCTTGGCTGGAAGCTTCAGCCTTCTATGACGCTATAGCGGACTGTCCCTTCTGTGGATCAACGAACAGATTCGATAACGCTTTCTCCAAGTGTTTGGACGCCTCTGATGTGCTTCTCTTTTTCTATTTTTAGTTTAATCTGCAAAACAAATAAAGATAATCCGTCTACAGTAAGTTGTAGTCCCCTCACCACTTACGCCTACTGCAGCAACCTTCTCTTGGACCTGTGGTACGCCCACCCGGAGTTACGGACAGCTTCCCAAGCCAAGTCCTTCAGATTCACAGCCAACGACGCCTACGGAGTGGCTTCACCAAAGCACACTTGCTGCAAACACACATACAACAAAATAACCAACTACAGAAGGTTGGAGGTCCCTCACCGCTGAATGCTTACTACGGACTCCTTCTCTCTGACCAACTCTGTACACCGACTCGCCAACCAACAAACCTTCTCCCCGAGGCCTGGTGCACGCAGTCCGACGTTACGGACAGTGTTCCGATCGAGTCCCTCGGATCCGTAACCACCGACGTCACCGGAGCGGCTTTACCCATGCTCAACCCGCTGTAGTCACCTCCTGCGAGAACGTTCGCCTGGAGAATCCGTCTTGCACAGTCACACACACGTTAAAGCTCCAATAACGTTGCGAAATGCCAAGACTTGCCACGTTCAGTACAATAATCCGAATGAAATGTTTTTGTGTTTTTCTCTTATACAGCGATTCTGTCCTCCTGTAATTAAGGAAACTTATTTTTGTAAATACAAAATATGACCAGATTCATTCCCTTCGTGCATAAAATGATTGGGAATGAAATCCATCTGATTTTTGAATTAATCAGATTATCCTATTATAAGATATTGCATTACAGAAGGTTACGCTAGATTTAATCGTCAGCCTTCTATAGTTGGAAAGAAAAATTATTTTGTTTCCAAGTTAGGAATTCTGATTGTAGGCTCGTGCATTTATCCGTTAGGGACTTTCAAAATAAATTTTATTTTAATTTGAAAGATTAAACCTCAGATAGCGCACTGTAGAAGGTTCGGCCAGAATTAAGATTCACCCTTCTATTGATGGAATAATCAATAACTTATTTTGAAAATGAGATAATTCATTTCAGAGAGAATTAACATTGTATCTGGACGAAATTCAGGTGAAAAGTTTAATTGAAAGTAACATTATTCTTTACAGAAGGTTAGATAGAAATTTCCAAAAATAATAAAATAATTTCCTTGATTAGGAAAAATATTTTATTTTTGACTTTTAATTGTATGTCTCACCAGATAAGTATTTAATATTAATTCAAATAATATTCCTAAGAATATTCCTCATTTGAATTAATAAAATAATTAAGATAATTAATAATTAATTAACAATTAGTTAATTATTAAAATAACTAATTATGGAAATATTTTCTAATCACGTCATTTGATCTAAAATGATCATTTGAAGATGAAGAAAATATTTTCGTGATATTTTTCCTTTATTATGAAACATATCTTTGTTACAGGAAGTTGCAGCTTCTGTAAAGTCATAGCAAGTCAAACCTGTTCTAGCTGACACATCATCAAAACCATATCAACAGTTGCATAAATGAAATACGTGGAACACATTATGAAACTTAAACCTTAATTGAATCGTCATGAATTCAACGATGTTAGCTTTGTTGAGACATTTAATTTAAGTCCCCAAAATATATTAAGTAAAGTTATCAATTAATAATATCGAATATAGTAGTTGTAATTCGTGTGTCAATCTAATTCGGTTATGGCCTAGCATTACTACACTTATAGTTTTCCATAATTTATTATTGGGTTGATTGATCTCAAGTTAACTAAATTTTTAACCCAAGTTTAATATATTGAATGTGTAGTTATAGCGGAGTTGTGTGTGTATCATATGATTTGAGTACTCGATCCCGTTATGACTTATCACCAACTAATTTTTGAGCCTAATGGTGTGAGTTATTAAGTTTGAATAAAATAGTGAGAGTTTATATAAGTCCTTCATTAATATTAAATTTTACAAACTGTAATTTCTATTTATTTTGTTGTAAATGTCGACTACCTAGATGGCCTGAAATTACCTAATATAAAATGCTCAAAATTGTACTGTAACAAGAAAGAAAGCTTCATACACTTGATAGTAAACCAACAGTTATCCTTGGTGCTGATGGCAATGAAGCAGATCAGATCACATATGATAACTACCTGAAAGGTGCAATTGCTGTGTTTTTTGTCATGTTGTCAACAACGTCTCCTAGATAGTAGAAATAAAATCAGAATATGAGCACTAGGAAAATTGATTTCCATTTATGTGAGCTTTTCCAGTAAAGTGTATGAGAGGTTTAAAATCTCTCGAGCATTTTTGAGGAGAATGTTGAAGTAAGGGAACCATGTCGAGCCTCGTATACTCAAAATGATAGAATATATTGACAAGCTCACAAGCTTGGGCTCCATGATGGAAACAAATTTGGCTGTTTATGTTATTTTTTGTTCCTTACCTCCATCTTCTGCTCCGTTTGTGATGAATTTTAATATGAAAAACATGGGAGAAGAGTCAAGCTAATTTGTTGTTCGAGACCGTAGAGACAGATATGGAACAAAAGACTGTTTCCAATGCAATGTTGGTTAGAAATACCAACAATAGAACGTACATGGAGAAGTTAAACCCTAAGGTTAAATATTTGAATATGTTAGCTCACTTAGGCCAAAAGCCCAAACTAAAAAAGGGCTAGGAAATTCCCCAATCTGATGAGAAAAAAATAATATGTTTTTTATTGTGGTAAGAAAAGCCACTGAAAGAAGAATTGTGACATTTTTCTGAAGAAAAATACCAATGGAGCTATTGGTTCATGTATTTTCTTGATTAAATGCAATTTTTATATTCCATTCTCATGGATCCTAGATTTAGGATGTAGTTCTATATTTGTATGGACCTACATGGACTAAGTGAATGACATATGGATGACCAAGTGTGAGATGGACCTACGAGAAGCTAATGGAACAAGGATAGTTTTATTTGTTGGAGGGACTTATGAACTAAGTATGCCAAGTGGACTTATTTTGAAATTATAAAACTTTGTTTTATTGCAAGTTTCTCAAAGAACATTATCTCGATGTTAAGCTTAGACACCAAATGTTTAGTTTTTTATTTTACTGACAAAGGGTGTTCCTTTTATTTGGATAATGTTTTCTATGGAAGTGGATCACTAAACAACGGTTGCCGATTTTAAATTTACATGAGCCGACATATTGCAATGAGAGTGAGAAACAAAAATTCCTTGACTCAAACCCAGCTTACCTTTAGCATTGTAGACTTGGTCATATAAACGAAAAACACATTGATAAATTACTTCGTAATAGGTATTTAGATTCTTTTGAATTAAAATCCATCAATTCATGCAATCATTTTTGCAAGGTAAGTTGACTGAGAAGACTTTTATTTGGTGAAATAGCTAGTGAACTGCTAGATCTTCTAGTAGTGATGTGTGTGGATCATTACTAGTTCAGTCCCAAGGAGCTTAAATGTACTTCGTCACTTTTATTGATGATTTTAGTAAATATCGATATATCTATAGGTGCGTCAAAAGTCAGAATCTCTTGAAAAGTTTAAAGAATTAAAAAACGAAGTAGAAACTCAACTTGAAAGAAGATTAAGATCCTTCAGAGTGGTTGAGGAGGTAAGTATCTTAGTCAAGAACTAATTGATTACCTCAAGGAGTATGACATAGCTTCACAACTCACACCCCCTCAAATTCTAGAGTGAAATGATGTTTTAGAAAGAAGAATTGCACACTCATAAATATGGTAATATCAATGATGAGGCATGCAAGTCTTCCTTTATTATTTTGAGATTATGCCTTAGAATCGACAATTCCAACCAAAGCGGTATATAAAGATATTATATGAGTTATGATATGGTAAGAAGTCAAATTTATCATATTTTAAAGATATGGGGTTGCAATGGGTACGTAAAGAACTTAAGTTTTTATAAGTTTTATGGGTTGCAATGCGTACGTCTTTCAAAATTAGAAGACGTAAATTTTTTAAGAATTAGAATTAATTAAAATAATATTTTTTTTGAAATCTAATGAAAAGTATCATAATTGAGTTGCCACAATTCAACCAGCGAAGGATTATTATATTATAATGAAATTGCAAGTGGATATGTTCAGATGAATCACAATTAAATCTCTCAATAATACATCGTGTTCTAGGATATCGTAAGAGGGCAAGTTTACCAAGTACAATTTTATTAAATGCATTTTATAATTCGATTAATACATATCATAATGTGTTGATGACTGTCCTCCGGAATGTTCTATGGCAATGATAACGTAAGATTCTTGGAAGAAACAGACATCGTTTTGCTATCGAGCGAGAATTCGGATTATGTGAGAATGATAAGCCTATGGAGACAACTCGGATACACATTCTATGGTTAGACGTTCTAACCAGCCCTCTCTGAAATCATTTTCTGCACTTATGCAGTGAATGTCGTAGCACTGTATGTGGTGCCTGGCTTCGGGGGCAGTTTGCTGTCGACACTAAATGTCGACCACACCAATAAGATATCAGTCGGCGCTTCTGGGGCTCTCTTCAGACTGCTCGGCGCAATGCTGTCTGAGCTGATGACAAACTGGACAATCTACGCAAACAAGGTAACACAAACCAAAACCGTGTACCAAGAGAGGTTAACAACACAAGTACCTAACTCTGTCAGGATTCAGCGTACAGCCCTATTCATGCTGATCACCGTCGGAGCCATTAATCTAGCCATTGGAATTATCATCCCTCATGTGGACAACTCTGCGCATATCGGAGGATCCATTGATGGGTTCCGCCTGGGATTTGTACTCTTCATTTGACCCCAATATGGGTACGAAACCCATGATACATTCCTGTTGGGTACGACGTAAAGCATAAGAAATCAAAGTACAAGTGCAATCAGTACTTTTTCTGGGTACTGGCTCTTCTTCTATTAGTGGCCGGTTAAGCAACAAAGCAATCGAATGAAATTTGTTGCAGCAGAATCTCTGGCGGCAGAAATGTTGTAACACTTACTGAAATGATCAGATTTGCTACCGGCCTGGCCAAGCTCTTCAATGGACAAACATTTGACAAGTGTCCCTTCTAGTGGTTTTCAATCCGGTCATCCGGTTCAATAGCCGCCTCTTCGAGCATTGGCAGGTAGTCAATGCCATTATCCTTCTACACAAATTTGACTCAGCCAAGCATGACTCCAAAACATAATTTTACAAAATTATGCAGCTATAATATCAAAATACTCGGTGTATTTGGCCTGCATTCAGAAATTAAATGATGGTCCCCAGATCCATTCATTTCTCTTAAACTCAATGTGCAATAGTGCGAGAAATTTTGCATGAAATGAAATTTTGACAATTTCTTTGAATGTCACACCTTGCAGGCTATGCAATTTTACAGAAGCTTTTAGCTCTATGATCATATGCGAGATTTATACCCGCACTCAATCAGACGGAGTTAGGGGGAGTTTATTTGCAAAATTTTCTGAGCTCATATGTTCAACGCAGAAGTTCTTATGCTCCGCATCTTACAGAAGCTTCTAGCTCTGTACACATAAGCGAGATTCATACCCGCACTAATCCAAAAGGGGAGTTTCTCTGCAAAATATTTCCCTCGATGATAGATAGTTTTGTCATCATAAAAAATGGGGAGATTGTTAGTATGGTTCTGATGACGCCATACAAAAGGTAAGCTTCTGCTGTGTAGAAGGTAAGCTTCTACTACTCTGCAGAAAGTTAAGGTACAGGCACAGTCTATTTCGTACCTTCTGTCACCTAATCATTACCACGAATTATTTAAATTAATCATATGATTATTTAAATACGTTCTTATGGTGTTATATGTTAATTAAAATATTTTTAAATCATTTTGATTACGATTTATTTCTATGTGGGTTGATATACTCTCTTTAAGGGAAGAAATCACTGTATATATGGAAAGCTCTGATGCAAGGTATTGCTGACTGATTTGGAACAATCGAACGGTCATTTAGTCCTTCCTCTTATATCTAAACACGTCCAGATTCTTTAAGAATCATGGTAAAGGACAACCCATCTAAATATGGACGCTCTCCACACGTGTTTGTATCAAGAAGGTCTGCCAGTCACTTTTAGAAACCAGCATTATCTGATTTCCATTTATAGAAGCCTGACGGATCTTATCTGTCTGAATCTTCTGCCAGCCCTATATCTTAGGATCGTGAACACAATCATGACCAGATGGCATGATTGATCTTTAAGTGATATGGAGCATTTCTCCCAATGGGGGAATGTTTTATTTGGCTGATATTTTGTTTCCATGTTTTGCAGAGACTTTCGCCAGCCAATGTACCTTTTGTAAATATGTATTTCTATTCTGCACATGATTGGACCCTTTTGTTAGATAAAAAGCAGAGGACTTATGTGTAGAGTGAGTGTATTGTATTTAGAGGGACTTGTGAGTTCTCGTTCTCTTTGTGGTTGAGCATTCGGCTGTAGAAGCCTGGATCCCAGGGTACAAGCAAGATTGGATGTGAGTGAGGTCGCGAAGAATCTGGCTACACTGTGGCATGGCGGACGTGTATCAGGTTTAGGGAGAAGTCGGGGTGTATACGTGCCAGGGCGTGAGTGCGGTCGCGAAGGATCTGGCTACACTATTACGTGGCAGACGTGCATTAAGCTTTGGGAGAAGTCGAGGTGTATATATGCCAGGGTAGTGAGCAAATGAAGGGCCGCGTCTGGGAGATTCAAGGTGAGGCACTGACATTTGTGTTTCTGCAGAAGGGAAGTACCTGCTGCAGGCTTTGGAGAAGCCCCACGGGAGCTGTCTGCTTCTGGGAGTCTTGGTGAGGAGCTAAGCATCGGGGAAGCCTTGGTGAGGAGCCAATGGAAAATCCACCCTTGGACAAAGGGGTTGTCTGCCTACGAGGGGCCGCTACGTGCGTGCATGGAGCTGCCACGTTCTACAGAACACCCACCACAGTGATTGTGGAGTTAGTCATTGTCTTCAGTGCAGAACTACAACCAGAGAGTTTCTTGAGTTAGCCATAGATCTCTGTGCACGACCCAAAGAATTACTAATCACAACCCATTGGGTTTTTGTGAGTAGAAAAGCCGAAGGGCAATCTGCATCACCTTCTACACTACAAAAGTGTCCTAGTACCTTTCTGCATCACCTTCTACACTACAGAAATAAAACACTCCTGCATCACCTTCTACAGAAGTGTCCTGCATCTAACATCGTACGATACAGAAACCAATCAGTTTCTGGAGTTGTTTTCCAACGATCTAGTTTTCGCAGATCATTTCTTGGTAGTTCAGAAACCTACAAGGTTCTGTGACAACATTCTGCTATTACAAGTATCCTTCAGATCTTGGAGTAGGCATTGCTGATCACACTTAAGGTGGCCAACCTTGTACATCAACCTTCTGCTACTGTAGAAACCTTCTAAAGATGGTATAATCATATCTTAGATTAGACTTTGTCTGGTCGTTCTCTTATCAAGCAGTCACTTCAGGGATCTGTTATGTACAAGGGTACTGTAACCTAGACAAAACCTAACATTCCCCTGCTGGGTTCTATTAGTTGTAAAAAAGGCTAAAAAGGCTATTACACTAATTCACCCCCCTCTTAGTGCCATTGTTACACCAACAAGAACTCATTAGAAATCTTCTTCGCAGTAGAGTCAGGGATGATAGGCGATGACAACTTAACCGGTGCTGCCATGGTTTCTTTTGAGAGACGCTAGTGGAATGTTCACAGCACAAACTTCATGTATGGCGGGTTCGCACTCCTATATGCAATGGTCCTATGACTTGGTCAATAGGATGTCTTTTCTTATAGATAGAGGGAACACGATTCCATATTTGTACATCCTGTGAATCATCTGGATTGTTTTCATCGAGCGCATCAGGAACATTATGTCCTTCCGCTACAGAGTCTGGATTATTTTCAACAGTACTCTACTGTGTTTCTTCATTTGATTTTTCCCTTTAGGATACTGATGTTTTTTAACAGCATCTTCATACTCTGGTGGAGCATCATATAACTTAATGATTCTTCAGCTATTAGAGTTCTTTTATTAAAGATTATATATGCCCTACTCGTGAGATAATATCCTAAGAATATACTATTATCAGATCGAGTGTCAAATTTCCTATCTTGTATGGGTCTTAGAATATAAAATTAGCTCCCAAATGGATCGAAGCAAGAAATATTAGGTTTTCTACCTTTACATAACTCATAAGATGTTTTGCCTTAAATGGACTTGGTTTGAAATATAACAAGCTGTGTTTACAGCTTTTGCCCAAAGGTTCTTAGTGACCTCACTTTCTAGTAGCATGGTTCCTGCCATGTCCTGTATTATTTTATTATTTCGCTCTACAACCCCATTTTGTTGTGGAGTATATGAAATTGAGAACTTATGGTCAATACCATGTTTTTCGTAGAAAGAAACCAAAATATGTTTCTCAAATTCGGTACCATGATCCGTTCTTATTCTTCTTAGAGAAACACTTTTCTCATTTTGAAGTACTTATTAAGTCTATCGTTTTGGCTCATAATAAATTAAAAGTTGCTCCTATCAGGAATGATTGGGCATAAGGCGTCTGTAGGTGGCATTTAACCAAAGTTTTAAATGTTGCAAACGCATCACTTTTTTGAGCTGAGAACTACACCAAAGTGAATATGGAGAAGTCAACAGAAATCTTCTTCTCAGTAGAGTCAGGGATGATAGGCGGTGACAACTTAACAGGTGCCCCGTTGGTTTCTTTTGAGAAATAAAAGTGGAATGTTCACAGTTCAAACATTATGTATGTGGGGTTCGCACTCTTATGGTCCTATGAATTGGTCAATATGATGTATTTTCTTACATAAATAGGGAACTGAAAGGTTCTCTACGATCTCGTATTTTAAAGAAACGAAGTTATTTTATTAACGACCGAAAAGAATTATAAGATTTACATAGGAGAATTCATAGGAGCTTTACATCATACTTGTAGTTGTACTTAGTACAACCTCGTTGTTGTACAACCGAGGAATTGTAACGGTCCTCCGTCATCTCCTCTAAGTACAACTACAAGTAAGATAATGGCAGCAACCATATAGCCGTTGACATGAAATAAAAGAAGAGACGAAGTGAGAAACGTACCTCTTTTCGGGCTCAACGCACAACTCCGCGATTTCCCTCCTCCGACGAGTAATTTCTCCACGATTGGGACGTTCCCAAGTGTCCTTCTCTCGTTGTCCTTTGCGATCCCGAAGCTTCCTCGCATGCTCCTCTGTTTTGCCCGTTCAGCTCCCGCTCTTCCTTCCTTTTTCTCTATTTCTGGCCGAATCTCCTTTTTAGTGAGCCAGGGGCGTCCTCTCCCATTCCAGTTGGAAGAAGAAAATGAAGAGGGTCTGCATGGGCGTGCCTTGGCTGTCTCCCTTTTCCTTCTTTCATGGTTGACGGTTGTATTTTATAATTACTACCCCACTATGCCTTCTTAGGAACGTTTTTATTAAGAGGTTGTGATCCAAGGGTTCTCATTTAGTTTGGTCAAGAACTCCACTCTCTTACGGATGGTAGAGATGATGGAGTCAGAAGTCAAAGCTCTCCTCTCAAGTTGGTCAATTAATGGTTTAAGGCAACCACAAGCTAGTCAACCATCAATTCCTCTCTTTTCTTTTGGTCATCATGTACGTGCGGTTATGCCCTTAATCTCTTCATCCGGTTTTGTTGTTTCGCCTTACCCGAAGGTCACGACCTGCTCTTCTTGTTCAATCCGTGCACTTTATTATTATGTCTTTCTCATCCTTCTATTCGGCCGGTCAGGAAATTGGATTCCACAAGACGTACTTTAGCGTGCAAACATCGTATATTGGTTTCTATTTTGTGCCCCTTGTACACCAATATATCGAGGTTTTGTTTGTGAATTCCGACACCACTTTGAAAGTTTAATTCGCATCCTTATTACACTCGTATCGTCCTTTCGTCATTCCGGAAATGTGCGTCTTTAGAGCATTTGTTCTCGCTCATTCCTGCATGGTATCGCTCTCTCACTCTTCCGTTCTCGCACTCTTTGGTCTCACCATGATTGTTAATCCGTTCAACACATTTAGTAAGGCATAGTAGTTACATTTCACATTGGAGACTGCAAAAGTTTGAGTCGTTAGAGGAACACGATTTCATATTTGTACATCGTCTGAGCCATCAAGATAGCTTTCATTAAGTGCATCAGGAACATTCTTTCCTTCCGCTATATATTGTCCATCTGGATCATTTTCAATAGTCGCTTACTGTGTTTCTTCATTTGATTTTTCCCTTGAGAATCCTGATGCTTTTTTAATAGCATCTTCATCCTCTGGTGAAGCATCATTTATCTTAATATTGATTGATTCTTCAACTGTTAGAGTTCTTTCATTAAAGACTATAAATACCTTGCTCGTGAGAGAATATCCTAAGGATATACTAGTTACATGGTTCTCGCCATGCCCATAAGTGTTCTATTCTTTCGCTCTGCAACCCTATTTTGTCGTGGAGTGCATGGAGCTGGGAAATTATGATCAATACCATTAGAAAGAAAGAAAATCATGTTTCTCCAATTCAATACCATGATCCCTTCTTATGCTTCTTAGAGAAATACTTTTCTCATTTTGAAGTTATTTAACCAAAGTTTTAAATATTGCAAACGCATCACTTTTATGAGCTGAGAACTTCACCAAAGTGAATATGGAGAAGTCATCGGAAATATTCTTCTCAGTTGAGTTAGGGATGATAGGCGGTGACAACTTAACAAGTGATGCCTTGGTTTCTTTGGACAGATAAAAGTGGAATGTTCACAGTACAAACTTGATGTATATCCGGTTCACACTATTATATGCAACGGTCTTATGACTTGGTCAATAGGATATATTTTCTTATATAAAGAGAGAACACGATTGCATATTTGTACATATTGTGAATCATCAGGATTGTTTTTAGTGAGTGCAACAGGAACATTCTTTCTTTCGCTACATATTCTCCATCTGGATCATTTTCAATAGTAGTCTACTGTGTTTCTTCAGTTGATTTTTCCCTTGAGGATCCTGATGCTTTTTCAACAGCATCTTCATCCTTTGGTGGAGCATCATCAACCTTAACATTGATTGATTCTTCAACTGTTAAAGTTCTTTTATTAAAGACTGTATATGCCTTTCTCATGAGAGAATATCCTAAGAATATACTATCATCGACTGTTTGATTCTTAAACTATTAGAGAATATCCATATGTAGTAACTCAAGTGATTCCTTACTTGAAACCATATTTTTTTGCTTTTAAAGGGCACCTTTGTTTATTTTCGAATTGAACAAGCTTTACAAATCTTGTCATTGTAAGACTTTTTTTTTGTAAGCCTTTAATAAGATCCCTTTTAGCTAGTTTAGACAGCAACTCGTAGTTTGCATGTCCTAACCTTTTATGCCACATTGTAGCCTCGTCCTTAACGGACATAAAATAATTTTCTCCAGCAGTGATATTTTTCAATGATAGGATATAGATATTTGTCTTGCGTTCTCCAAGGAAGCAAGTAACACCATCCCGTGAAACATTACTTGTTCTTTCATAGAAAGCAACACGATAACCTTTATTGCACAATTGACTAATACTAATTAAGTTGTGCTAGAGGCTTGCAAATAAAGAACTCCTTCAATGATTAGGGAATCAAAATAGAAAATTGTTCATGTCCCTTTAATAATTATTTTTCCATTGTCACCAAATGTGACAAAACCACCATCCTGTAAAGTCAAGGTGCAAAATAAGAAGACATTTTCAAACATATGCCTCGAGCAACCACTATCTAAGTACTACTCATGGTCGTTAGCAATGGACTTGCAGCTACCCCGAAATAGAGAAAGATATTTAAGTTAGTCGTTGATTCCATTTAATGATAGAACCATCGACTTTAAAAGTAATGCCATGCAAATCATTTTGTCTGATATGGCAACATTTAATAAAATGGCCTAGTTTTCTACAATAATAGCAAAGCCTCGATAGATTTTGGATAATATAATGAGCATTGTCATTCTCAACATGAGCAACATGTTTCTCATGATGTGAATCTCATTTTCTACAATTTAAGCATGCACAACCATCTTTTCTATGTGACACATGCGCAAAACTTAGCTGCTGTTGCAATTCCTCAATATTTGACTTGGATCAAGAAAGTTGCTTTACCATTTCTTTTGCACTTACTGATAACTCTTCCTTAAGAAAAGTTTTCTCAATACTCAAGAGTTTATTCTCCTTCTTGATAGCTTTATTATTTGCTGTTAGTGGTTCGAGTTTGTCATACAATTCTGTGAAATCTCAATATCATCGATGGATAGACCCAAGGGAGAGAAATGATCTGCCTTCTTAGTTTCAACATTAGTTTGCGCCACATAGCAGAGATTTGTTGTTTCGTCATTCTCATATGATTCCTCATCACTTTCACTCCATGACGCCAAGACGACATATTTCTTGTATTTTGAAGATTTGCCCTTTTCTTTTAATAGTAGGCAGTCTAGTCGCATATGACCCGATTTGTTACACTCAATGCACACACCACTTTTTCTTCGGTGTGATTTCGTGTTTTTCTTTGCAAAGATACCTCTTGAATTTTCATGTCATTAAGGAGATTTCATCCTCTGAATTAGATGAAAGCTAAACCTCATATTTGTCAGAAGTTTCATCTCTTCCATTAAAGGCAATAACATTCGACTTCTTTTCTTCAGCAAACTTGTTTTCATTCTCGTAAGTGACAAGAGAATCAAGCAGCTGTTGAAGACTTAAACTTGTCAAATTTTGATCTTCCTCAATCTCCGTTTTCTTGGCTTCCCAAGATTTAGGCAATAAACAAAGTATCTTTCTAACCAGCT